>CM076966.1:29081568-29584068 GCA_039105355.1 Benthosema pterotum
GTATTGTGGAGAAAGGCAAAGGAAATCTTTAGTTTTGGGGTCTGTGGGGCTAAAATGTCAACAAATGGTGGTCCGTGGCTCAAATTCTAAACAAATAGTGGGCCCTGGTATGAAAAAGGCTTCCATGAAAACCACTGCTTCACAGAGATTTTACATTCATGTACACACTAGCACACTGATCAAGAGGTTCAGAGTCTTGCTCAAGGACACTTCGACACTGGAGCCCGGGATCGAACTGGCAACCTTGCTGTTCCCTTCTGGGCCACTCTACCCCCTGAGGCACTGCCGCCTTGACTACAAGGGACACGCTCTACTACTGTACTGCATGCAGTGCACGGAGTCACGTCAGATCAGTGTGTGTAGCGTATTGTACACAGTGAATACAGCCATGATTATGATTGTGACAGCAGGGCCGTTACAGGCAGATGAATGGCCTGCGTAGCAGACAGCCTGGCAACTGAGGAGCATGCAGGAGGAAGACTGACATTGTTAGCAATTCAGATGGTCATACAGAGAGGATACAATGAGTCTGGGGGGAGAGGGGGGACAGACAGACAGACAGACAGACAGACAGACAGACAGACAGACAGACAGACAGACAGACAGACAGACAGACAGACAGACAGACAGACAGACAGACACACACACACACACACACACACAGACACACAGACACACAGACAGACAGACAGACAGACAGAGGGAGAAGAAAGACCAAAAGAGGTGACATGATGGCGAGTGTCTTTGCAGTGCAGTATAAAGGTCTCAACCAGCCTGAAAATTGAGGCCCGGCCCAAGGCCCGGCCGACTAAATGGAATAGATTCTAGGCCCTACCCGGCCCGAAACACTCGGATTTGGGCAGAATTTGAATTTGAGTAAAAGTGAAATGCCAATCAGCACCATCTTCAGAATTGGTACATAGAGAAAATAACTATTACTTTACTAAGATAAAATAATTCAATACATATTTTTTCATGGAGGTTGAGGCCCAACCCGACCCGGCCCTAATGATTACAATAGATTTTAGACCCTAAAATGTCAGGTTTGGGCCTGGTCAGGTTCGGGCAGAGTTGGAGAACTCTAGTGACGTAGAGAACACAGTACAGCAAGAATGACAATAAAACGTATAGTTGCACCCACTCAGTTTGCATCGTGTGATGATTTTGTTGCACGATTTGTGCACTTCTCACAGTGAAAACACACAGACACACACACACACACGCACGTGCACAAACAGTCTATGCAAAGGTTTTCTTCTGTGATTGGTGATACGATAAAAACTGACTGTCAGAAAAAACACCAGCCATGATACATCACTGGGCCATAGAAACACTTCGGAGAACCCAGGCAGGCAATCTGTCAATGCATTGATATAGGGAGCCAATAATGGCCCATCACAGGCTTTCTATGGATCAGCATATCGTCTGTGATCGTCCTTGTACAGTACAGTATGTCACAAAACGGTTACCGGAACAATAATGAGGAAAAAAGGCCTGATCCCACAGAATTCTTGTTAAATATTTAACCTTTCAACCTGGTGTTTCTACTTTGAGGCTGTCTTTATTATAGGTGTTAAAATATGGTTTATTAATGTACAACAATGCACTCTATAGTGAATTGTGTTTAACCTCTAAGTGACATTGTTGACATTGTTGCTGATCTCTTTGGACCACACCTAGCCTGGTCTAGCCTTCAGTGATTTTGGCCTTGGGGGGGCGGGGTGTCGTGGGATCCACACGGCGGAAGTGCTGCGCTCTGATTTGATCTCACTAATGAGTCGTCATCCCCGGCCCCTCCCGCGCCCGTCCACTGCTGTTCTACGTCACATCATTTAGAGCGACGCCCACCCCGGAAGGTTCACTCCCACTTGAAGGCCACTTTCCAACGTGCGTTAGTCCAGGCTTTCCGTTTTCGCGCAAGGCGAACGAAAATGAAAGCCTGGGTGTCATTGATGCTAATCTCTTTGGACCACACCTTACTAAAGACTTTCTACAAACAAACAGCAGTTTTATTTATTGACGCATTCACTGGCTATTTCTCACGTCACATTTCCTCTCCCATCTTCAACAATGCTCATGCTGGGCGCTAACGGTCTGCGTTAGTTAACTTGTGACCGGAGACAAAGCTGATGGCCATTGCCATTGGCAGGTCTGCGAATGAGGTTCATATGTGCTGCGTTTGGAGTGCAATGCATTATTGGAGGAGGCGCGGTAAAACGGAGAAAACCAGAGGTATTGTATCGCAATCCATGTCCTGGAGAGGGAGAACAAATCCCCTGGATTATTATAGAAATATTAATGACACGAGAGAGGGAGAGACGAGTTTAATAAATCCACAGCGACAGCACTATGCCTCCGAGCAGCGCCTCGTGACAGCTCAGTCAAAACTCAAAGCAACAGAACATAAGCAGAACGATTGGCAATCAATAGGAATGCCTTACGAGGAGAGAGAGAGAGAGAGAGAGAGAGCAGGCAACAAACAATCCCCTCAAGGCTTCTGGGATGACAAGCACAACTAGATCCTCCTCACTCGCAAAACTGAGGACTTCATCACAGCGAACAAAAGATAGCTGCCGGCGCCGTTGTGTGCCTCTCTCTCTGTTCGCCAGCAGAGGAGGAGAAAAAAAAATGTACAGCCGTCTCTGGATGAATTAAGAAAGGCCTGTTCTCCCCCTGAGCGTGAGTCGAAACTGTAAAACTACTTCACTGCACTTTTTCTTTCCCCCCCTCGCAGTCCTTTTTACAGCTCTGTTCATCTGGGGAAGGGGACATAAATCAGGCCTCGTTGTATTGGGACTGGGGCAGAGGTCAACGGCAGAAAGACGGATGAAAACAAGAGATAGTCTGCAGCCCTATTAAATGATGGAGGAGAATAGGGTGGGAGGGGGAGGAGGGGGTGATGAGGCGCGAGGAGGACAAGAGAACCACCAGGATAAAACAGGAGAGGCCGCAATATGGAACTAAACACGACAGAGTCAGAAGAACCTCTGTACAGATACTGTATACCTGGTATTCACACACCAATTGTAGAAGCAAGCAGCACTGTGAGCTGTGACATTCACTCCCACATTCCTTTTCTGCAACACAAAAGCATGCTTCCATTTTTCTTTTATTTTTTCTCTGATTCGATAGGGAACCCATGCGGCACTGACTGACAGCCACAAGATTCCTTTCTGATAAATGCTCCCAATCGTTTCATGCTTTGTTCGTTTTGTGATTGCCGCTGCTTGTTTGGCAACAGAATGACTATGTTTCGCTGACAAAAGCACCGAAGACAATGCGGTTTGACCGAGCTCTTGTGTAAGCGAGGCTATTGTTGTTTCTCCAACAAACGGTCTTCCTGGAAAACCCTGGCTAAAGTGGCCTGGTCTGTGAATGTGAACAAGCTCAAATGCAACGCTTAAAACAACATCGTCCAACATAATAATAAAAGGTTATTAAAAGGTGTTTTGTGTCTCAAATGCAGAATAAAAGATGGGCCTTGATCTGAAAACGAGTGAAAACAACTGTGCTAAATGCATAATCCATCTCCGTCATGTTCTCAAGTCAAGGACCCCCAAATTAAAACCCAAGATTTGAAAATATATTCCAGGCACCCCCATAAGAGATTATCACGGCTCAAGCAGTGACTCTCAAGCATTTTAATTTCTAGGACCCCAATGTAATGGCATTTCTATCCCCAGGGCACCAATTTATAATATTGTAAAATCAATATTAATCCATTAGGGCTCATTTGGTTGTTAACTATCCTTTAGCTGGGGAGAGGGGGCCCCGGGAGTTGCTAAGATTGTTGTTCAGCAAAAAATGGAAATAAAAATGTAAAACACATTTTCATGAACAAAAGCTTCCAGGCTCAGATTCCGTGAAGGTGTAGTTTCAGACCTCGTCCACTAGTGACTTATTTCGCCAAATGTGTCCATCTGTTAACTTTCCCCGTTCAGAGACATTCTACGATGCAGCCATCACAACAAAGTCACTGTTGCATTACAGGTCACAACACCCAGAGGGTGAAGGTGAATGGAGACACACGCATCATAAATAGGACGTCACGTCACATAACATATGGCCAGACGACAGAAAAAACAGACATTTTCTGAGCGTTTAGTGCCCTGAGGGAGGGGAACAACAAAGAGATGGGTTCATCTACCTGCCATCATTTTCTGAGCTTCGTATGGCTCCATGTAGCCGTCGTTCTCCGTCGTAAGACTTGTCACCTTCTCCGTGGCGATCTGAGGTCCACCGGCCTGCTCAGCGTCGAACGGGTCTGCGTAGTCCTCGAGGATGATGAGCTGCAGGGGGAGGAGACGGGACATGTTGTTTATAAATGCATGGCGTATTTTATTGTCGACGTTGTGGAGAACTAAACTTTTATACCTTGCCTTTACCTGATGTGGGTTTGCCTATTATGTGAAATGTGTGAACCTATTCTTGGGCCTATATCTTGTGCCCTTATCCTTTATTCTTAAACTTATTTATGATTTTTCTTTTACTCCGGTTGAACCATTTAAAACGTTTTTTCAAATTGGGAAAAAAGGCAAATACAGTTATAGATAACGGCATGGGTGGGACACGCCTGCATATGACACTAATGTTCTAAAGTACCTGCATGTGATCATGCCAGTGTTCTAAAGTAGGAAGAAGCACCTGCACATGACGCAAATGCTCTGAACATGTCTTCAACTGTTCAACCTGTTCCAATCCTGTGTTTTGCTTTCCTTTTGCTCAAAACCAAAGGGGAAGAAAAAAAAGATGGACTACAAAGAGGGAAGGAGGGAGAAATTGATATCGGGAGATTGCGATAAAAATCAAAAGCACCCTAGCGCAGCTTGGCTGGTTGTTGTCCAGGCTTGGCACACACCATCGAGCACAATGCGGCCTGTGACGGTGTGACATGACATCATGACACACACACAGACACACAGACACACAGGCACACAGTCAGACACACACACAACTAACACCGGGTCCGAGTCGGGATGAACGAAGTGAAGGCAGTTGGAGACACATAAATAACATTCCACCTCCATGTGCCTCAGCACAACCACCGCAGTGAGCCTCAAACTTACACTTATGGCACAGCCTGCTGCTACTGCTGCTCACTCTAATTACATGACAGGCCATTGACAGGCCAGCATTTCACAAAAAGGCAGAGCAGCTACAGAGCACCACAAACGCTAAACTTCCTTAAGAGAAACAATCTGGCGAGATTTATAGCACCCTGGCAGCCAGCCATGGCTAATTGCAGTCCAGTTCTTTTTTCTGTTCTTTTTTTCCCTGCCCTGAGAATTTCATGTAGAAGACGGGCTATTAGGGAAAAGCATGTCCCAGAAATATTACGGTTGCACCTTAAGGTAACGGAACAATGATTCCGTCGTCCACACTGCAAACTTAAGAAAATGTGAAAATTAAAAATCTGTCTTTATCCCCATGATAGACTATACTTCACAGTAAGAAGTAAAAAGGAAAAAAGGCTAAACTTTAAATGGGGCGAGGGGGTGTGCAGGGGGTTGTTGTGCCAGCCATCTGTCCAGTACTTCTCGGACCCTGTTGTATCTAATGAGGATGAGGTTTTGACTGGAGGGATGTTGGCCTGGCTGCCTGCAAAGCAGCATGGTGGAGAAAAAGAGAAAATACTTTTTTTTTTTTTTTTTTTCGTTTTTCCTGAAGGAACTCTCTTTAGAGGAGTCTTGTATTCCCAAAGCCTGGCTGGCTCAGCCTTGAGGACTGACTGGAGAGCCTCAGGTCGTAGAACCATTAAGCATCGTGATGGAGGGTTTCCTTGAGGAGGGGGACGTCTGCAGAGAGGGGAGAACACTGGCTCACCAGCGTTAGTGGGCCTAGGGTTCAGGGAGTGCAGCACGCATGGACGCGTTTGGCAATGACTACATAAGAGGAGAAAATGGAAAGGATAGAAACGGTTAACCCCCCGAAAAAAATAACAATGCTTATTCCCTTACCCCACCCAAGACACACACACACACGAGCGTGCGCTCGCACACACACGCGCGCACACACACACACGTTTCCTTTACAAGTTCCAAACATGTCAACACATACAGGTAAGCTGCTGCAGTAGTGCAGTACTCGATATGTTAGTGCAACATATTGCTTTTAAATACTGAAACGTTACAATTCCAAACCTAGCGTCAAACTATGTGTTGGGGGGGGGGGTTATGGTACATAACTGGTACATTGACATGTGACATTTCACACAATACATTCTAAATGAGTCCAAGGCAAGTCTATGCAAAGAAATGACCGGCTCCAGCTTAGGACAAGTCTAGTCTTGTCAGCTTCCTTAATACACAAACAATCGTGCTTTTTTAAGTACGAACATTACACACAAACCTATGTGTTTGTGTGTGGGCTTAGTACAAACACAAACAAACAGGTTTGATTAGCACAGTGCCCAATGAGAGTTGAACTAGGAATTGGTCTACAACTAGGTCTCCACCAGGTCAGGTTGTGGCCTCCTGGTGGCGCTATAGGCCAATGTGAAAGGGGAACCTTTTCTTCTTATACCTTTTAATAGATTTGAGGCAATTTGTTTCACTAATGTGCTTTGCAAAAATCCACCTGTTGGTGACGCTATTGTGCCAGGAAAGTGTGTGTGGTAACGGATGGACAGACGGACGGAGACAATTGGAGACAATTCAACCAGCAGTCCTCGAGGTAAACTGGTACATTACTTAATTTACAAGAAGTCTACAATGGACAGAATGTTGAAGTTATTTTGATCAATGTTATCCTTCCTAATGTTATAGTCTCCTAATGGTACCACTACCAACATCAATACAGCAATACATTGTGAGCAACATCTTACCCAACAACAACAACAAAACCTTTCTGCTTTCTGCTCAAACACCAGCCTTACCAGGGTCACACCTAAGAGACCTGAAGGGTCCACACACACCACCTTGCATTATTATACTTTTAAGGACAGCAAGTTTATGAATGGCATTTTGTTGTTAACTCTGACGAGCTTGGAGCTATTTCCGTAGCATATCCGGAGGGATATCCGTGGGATTTCAACTGGCGTTCTGATAAATGAACTTGGATGTCACCGAACTGGAATTAGGAAACAGTTGGAGATGCAAAACTTTTAAGTGGTGTAAATTTGTAAGGCGATTATGTCTTCACAGGGACACAGTGGCAGGCATGTTGGTGCAGGGATCCTCCACACACTGTACAAGGATTAGGCATTCAGGAGATAAGGGGAAGTACCGCCGTTGTGTTTTATAACAACCACTATGCGTGTGTGTGTGTGTGTGTGTGTGTGTGTGTGTGTGTGTGCGCACCTGAAACCACCTTCTGTACTATTCCCTGAATCCCTCTCTATCTCATGTGTTTGGGAAGAAACCTTGCACCTCCATATTTCAACTTTTAATGTAACTTTCAAACAAATGCCCTATTTTGTTGTATAATGGTGTCAGAAAAGTAGTAATAACAATCTACAATATTGGTAGATAGTGCCTGTGGATGTTTCGAATTAGCCTATGATACACATGAATCCATCCCTCCATGATGATTCATGGTTTGATTGATTCATTTTCAAGTCCTGAAAAGTTGCGTTCCTGAGTCTTCGAGTCCACAATTTTATTTGCTCTGTCTCATGTCATCCCTTAACCCTTTAAAAAAGGCCCCTGAGACCAAAGTACTTGTGCAACCAATGCCATGCCTGCGACAGAGATCCTGAGATTTGATTTGTTCACTATGAATCATCTCGAAATGTGATATTCAGGCTTTAATAGAGTTTAATTTGACGTGATGTGCCAAAAAATATGCATCAGGGGCGAAATCCAAAAGCGACCTCGCCCGCGGGCGCCCGGTTTCAAAAGCGGGCGCCCGCTTTCACAAAAACGGGCGCCCGTTTTTGTGAAACCGGGCGCCCGCTTTTGAAAACGGGCGCCCGTTTTCAAAAGCGGGCGCCCGTTTTCACAAACGGGCGCCCTTTTCAAAAGGTTATGGTTAGGGTTAGGTTAGGTTTAGGCATAGGTTTACTGAGGTTAAGTTTAGGGTTAGAGTTAGGTTTAGGCATAGCCTAGTTTGTGAAAACGGGCGCCCGCTTTTGAAAACGGGCGCCCGTTTTTGTGAAACGGGCGCCCGTTTTTGTGAAAGCGGGCGCCCGTTTTTGTGAAAGCGGGCGCCCGCTTTTGAAACCGGGCGCCCGCGGGCGAGGTCGCTTTTGGATTTCGCTGGATCTCCCAAAAAATATGACCGCATCATCAGGTTCTCTAGTACACAGTGACAATCCCTGGCAGGCATTTATGAACCGTTTGAACCAGAAGTGATTGCCAGTGATTTGGGGACTGACCCTGTGTCAACTCAGGACCGACCCCCTCTTCCACACACTCTTCCTCGAACTCTGTCTCGACTTGGGACTCGCTTTACAGTGGCCTTCGACTACAACGCTACTGAACAGAGAACGCTTTTTGGACATACAAGTTTTTTGAGCCCAACAGCAACGATCTGTTTTGTTGAAAACAGAACTAGGACGTTCTCTGCCACAGCGTAATTATGGGTTCCTCCTCTGTTTTGCTTCTGTGCATTTGAAAAACCTCGGTGAGAGGAGTGAGGGGCGATCCAACACAAACACTGTTCTGGTTTTGCTTTTGCACCACAAATATAATAACATATCTCACTCGCACAGGCCTTAATTGAATTCAGCCAAGTTTGGGATTAGCAAAAATGCCCCGGGTTTGGTTTGTCAACGGGCCTTCACCCCCAAATGATGCATCAGTGTGGGGTCCTTGGGGGGACCCCCTTTGGCTATTCAAAAATGGTAGATATAGAAGCTCCCAGAAAAGCAGATAGCTCCTCTCACCTCGTCATCTCACACTTGCAGCAGGGAAAACGTTCATCAGTACATCAGCGTTTGTGTGTGTGTCTGTGTGTGTGTGTGTGTGTGTGTGTGTGTGTGTGTGTGTGTGTGTGTGTGTGTGTGTGTGTGTGTGTGTGTGTGTGTTGGGGGGGGTGCAGCCTGCCTGTCCCACCACAGATACAGTCATGGGAGACACAGTCCAGGCCTGATAATAAGTAACCCTGACCGAATAAACACATGAATCATTCTAAATGGCAGGGATGAAGGCCACTGGCCATCTGTCTGTGTGGTCAACAACCAGTCACTGCAGTGTTACTGGACAAGACCCAGGATGTGTGCCGCAAAGTTTTATTTTGTGTTGTTTTGTTTTTATATTCATGTGTTTTTTTTCTTCTTTTTTTTTTTCTTCACAGGAAGGAACACAGTAGGTTCTTTTAGCCTGGACCCAGATCGTACCAGCTTTTGCTGGCATAAAAAAATGTCCGTCAACTGCTGAAAGGCAATGTTTTGACAACAGTTGATTCGGTCTGGCTTTAGCCATTGTAAGGTTCAATGCTTCACATGCATTCAGGGTTAGACTACATCAGTGGTTTTCAAATGATTGTGAACCAGGGACCACCGCCTTGACTAAGAATGAAGCTGGGGACCACCACCCCCTGAATAATACTGAATCTGGGGACCACCACAGACTCCATTCTTATACTTTATCCCAGCTCCCATTAAAACTTAAGTGATATACAGTACTGATACCGGTAGAGAAAGACATGGTGACATGAGTATATGGGCGCATTAATTTCCAAAGAATGATTACTCAATCGGGAATGCGATTCTATCTCCCTTTTCTGTAGAATTTCTCAAGCTCCATCAGACATTAACATGTTCCATGGAACATTGCACAAAGCTTTAGGGGGTGGTTTCCGAAAACACAAAAACTTTACTTTGCTTGGTTTGCTACATTACTAAATGCATGTTCAGGGAACACATGGAATACCTTCATCATGGACCACCAGTGGTCCACAGACCACTTGTTGAAAACCCCTGGACTACATGAATTCACTCCTCCTTGGTGGAGTGAATTCCACCCAATTCCACCCTTTGTGTTAAGGAGAGGAGGACGATCTTCCAGTCACTCATATTTTTTAATATTGACTACCATTGAAATACAATTGCATTGATTTAAGTTAACAGTGAGACAGCATAAACACAAACTATTGATTATAAGCTGATTGGCAACAGTCTCAATGAATTGCTTGATGAAAAGCCCAGACGTTAATTTCTAAAATAGCAAATCTAGCTGCAGAGAACACGTTGTAGACTTGTGGAAGAACAATTATTTTAGCATAAAATAGAGCTTAAGATGTTAATTCATGCAAAGTAGGTTCTAACTGTGTGTTAAAAGTGTTAACATACTTTTACTGGAGTAAAAAGGACAATATTCAACTCTGAAGCAACTCAAACTTCTATTTTAACTCCGATCAAACTACACGATTGCACATGCAGTCACTGTCTGTTGTGCACAGTAAGCATTCAAAACACAGGACATGGCGTTTGACTTCATTGCTAATGGAAGTTTTACTTTGGGAGACACAAAAGCCTTGGTGAAGTACTGTCAACCACTGACATCACCTGACTGGGATACAGATAGAGACCTGTATCGCAGAATCAAAACAACACTTATTTACTAGAATATCCTTTTCTCAACTTTTTTTAAAGACGTCCTCTTGTGCCAGCATGAAGAGCAGGGATGAGGGAAAGCCCCATCATAGTTTGGCTTTCAGTTGAGCCGAGTCAAAATACTCTTAAGATCAACAGAATTACATTGCATTCACGCTAAACAAATGCACATGCTGAAAGAAAAAGGATGTGTTTTTATCTTGGTAATTTAAAGCCTTAATAGATGCACATAATGTATATTTCAAGGACATCGGAGAGCAAAAGCTCTATTTGATTACATGATGTCAAGCAAAATGACAGTATGGTCTTTACTCTGTATGGTAACTTCCCCTCTATAAATTTTACAGAGAAAGCTCGTTTAGAAAAGTTTTAAAAATACATAAATTGTCTTTTTTCCCCTATTCCCGCTCTGAGCTCTCTCACCACACCGATAGATCCCAATACATTAAAGAGAATGGAGCAACATGAGATGTGATGAAGGAAGTTAGTGAAGGAACATTCCATGCTAGTTGTATCTTGACGTTTTTACTTTCTGTTTGAGTCACGAGGCTTATCAACCTTCGAGATTACCGCACTGTGTGTGTGTCATAGAGAAACCTTGTGTAATATAGCCTAAGGTTTGCCATTTTTATGATAGCAGGTACAGAATAGATTCATCATTGCTGTATACAAGCCAAACCTTTGTTAATAGATTGTAAAAAGGTGGAAGAATGCAAATACATAAAGGTGACTCATAATAAGTCAGATGTCAAATTTGTTCATCATCAAAAAGTTCCTTTTTCTTCTGTGATACAACCTCACATCAGTCAACTGAAACAATGTGCAAAATGTGACTTGCTTAAGGGAACTTCACCAGAGTGGAGATGACACTCATTCACTTTCCCCTCGCAGACTTTCCCAGCCACTTAAGAGTATATAAACTGACCACTCTCCACTTACGGTAAGACCAGTTTTTACAGACACTTAAATCACCAGCATCCTACTCCTGAGGGCCTCAAGTATACAGTAGGTGACAGAGTAGTTAGGGGGGGTAATATTACCAACTGTCTACAGCAGTGGTTTTCAACCAGTGGGCCCTGAGAGGGTTCCAGGTGGTCCCCAGCCAAGTTGGTTAACCAGATGTAACTATTGAGAGTGTCATGTTTACATGACTCAAGAGTTGTTAGATAACTCGAGTTAAAATATTCATCATCTGAATTAGCACCAATTAACTCTTACAGTGCCAGCCCTTTTTCATATTTTTGGAGGTCGCCAGTGCCAGCGATTTTCATCTAAAAGTCATATTTCATATTTCGGTCCATGTTTCCCGACAGACAAGTTAGTTGACGGACACACACTTTTGGTTCCGGGTTGGTCCGTCCCTTGTTATGGTCTAGCAATGGTCGCTGCGGTCGCTGCTAGCTGCTGTTAGCATGGGGATCGTATTAAACCGGCGCCGGTAAGTAACGTCACGTCAAGTAGCGTTAACGTCAGCGGCATCAGTTGTTACTGTAAATCATAATGATAACGGGTGACGTAGATTCATTTCCGCGGCACGAAAACTGTTAAGAAGTCTACACAATTAGAGAATGTAGAAGATTAATGGTCTTTTTGATCTGTATGTTTGCCTGTTTTGTTTGCGCAAATCCAGCCTGGAATTGTGGACAAAACCCAAAGACATCTTCAGTGGTGGTCCGTGGCTCAAATTCTGAATAAATAGTGGGCCCTGGGATCAAAAAGGTTGAAAGGGGGAGAAATAGCTGTAGACTAGTGATGGTCTACAGCCATTTCTCCCCCTTTATTACACTACAAAAAACGTGATGGAAAAGGTGCTGTTTGGTAAGGTTTTACTTAAGTAAAAGTGGATATTTTCAAATTCGTGACTTGTATGCAGTATAGGGTCCATGTGACAAATGTGGTCGCTTCTTTTGGGCTTGTTTTCTCTGGCAAAATCAGGCAACAATGCTGCCTGCCTGCCTGCCTGCCTGCCTGCCTGCCTGCCTGCCTGCCTGCCTGCCTGCCTGCCTGCCTGCCTGCCTGCCTGCCCGGGGACACACCATCTGCCTCCTGGCATGCCAGGGCGTGTCAGGACCACGGCCAAAGCCACACTTGTGTCATGAAAGTCAAATTCACCCTCGGTACAAAGACTGCAGTAACCTCAGCATGGGGACCATTCCTTCACTCAGCAAGGATGTAAGCCTTTAGCCTCGCACAAAGCAAACCTCGCTAAGGCTTAGACACACACACACACACACACACACACACACACACACACACACACACACACACACACACACACACACACACACACACACACACACACACACACACACACACACACACACACACACACACACACACACACACACACACAGACATGTCCCCCTGGTAGCCGCCGGGGCGTATCGCTAGCCTGCAGACGAGAATAAAGCACTTACTCAATTACCCTCATTCCAGAGCCCACAATGGCGTCCCGAGTTGGCCCAGACTTTTACACCTGCCGCCTGTTCTTAGGCAAGCTTGCTGTCCGTGGTGAGAAGAAGGAACAGGGGCTGCTTAGAATGCATCGCGGGGAAGCTTGTGATGGAATGAGGCTGATTCCAACTCAGAGAGAGCAGCAGGGAGAACATTAGCGAAGGAAGGGAACCGCGGCAGGCACCTGCCACTTTGGCATTCGACAGCTACTAGGATGACAATTCAATTGGGCCCTGGCCCTGGTCCTTCCATTAGCGGTGAAAATATGTGGCCGGGAATCTCCTAAAACCCAGAATGGAGAGAGAGTATGGGTTCCCTGGCTCAACAGGGTTAGATTTCTAAAGTAGGTTGATCAGATGGCTTAAGATTTGGCTAAAACACTTAGCAGCAGGCATGCTGCTATTATGGTAATTACCGCACTTTGAAACAAGTGTAATCAACATTAAATCTATTGTTGGTACTTCTTGTTGGAGCGTCAAACTACTTCAACTAAGCACTAAGCCGTGAAAACTGCAGCCTAACACAGACATAACAGCCTCCTCAATAAATCCCCTAAAGGGCCACTATGGAAAGCATGGAGCCAAACAATCATATTTCTTCTTATGCCTTGACAATCTAGCCAAAAATGCAGTTAGCAAAAATCCACCTCATGGTGGACGCACAGAGACGCAGTGCAAAACCGAACAATAATAATACTAAAAACGCAGGTGTTCTGATGATTGATGGCAGTAATGATCAGGCCTGACAGTCTTATGACTTTGTTGGTCTGGTGAATGAATCCCCACAGGAATTGTGAAATGTCATGGTTGGCCCACAAAGGATTAAGATTTGTTGTATGATATGTCATCAAATCAATGTCAACAATAACCTTTGCCTCAATTACGAATAGTGAATGAAAAAAAGGAAAATAACAGATTTAGGTCACGATGCATCACAATAGCTTTTAGATATTCCAGTTTCACCATTTTTAAAAACTATTACCAATACATATATTTATTATTATATATTGCATACAGTATTATGCATTGTTTCACAGTACTGTATCTGTAACAAATGCATAACAGGGGTCATCACACTAATACATTTTTAGCTGACTGCACATACTGTATCTGTACTGTATATACCAAAAGCGCCAAAACCGAATACCAAATATAGGAAACAGTTGGCTGAAAGGCTGAATACCATATATCTGAATAGGATTAATATTATATATCTTTCTTACCATTGCTCTCATGCCGGCACCATAAAGCTACCTGATTATGGCAAAGCTTAACCTACGGTAGTAAATAATAATCACTATTATGGCTCCATAAAACAATTTCTCAGCCTCATTGCATACACTATTAATATATTTTCTGCCAATGTGGGCTAAAACCCAATAGGCCGAAAAAGCATTTTTAGCCATTTTTTGCTGAAAATCTTGTGCAGCCGAATATTCACTGCATCACTAATATCTATTAAATAATTGGTTGACTTCTAAATGCGGGTTTCCATATATTCTGGGTTAATAAGAGTCATTAGCCAGCGTGCTGGCTGCTGAGAGAGAGCCAGCAGAATTAAAGTCCAGTGAGCTGCACATTCAGCCAGAGAGGAAGCACAGAATGGAAGTAGGAAAAAAGAAACGTTGGTGGACTGACTAGTGTGATTTATGTCTTGCGCCACAGGGGATTTCAGACACTGATAACCTGATATGACTCAGAGCTTAGTGGTTCAATTGGGTTAAGGCAATTTGCTGTCGTTTACTCATTTCGTTCTTCAGCAGGAAGAAGAAAAACACCATTCTTCACAGTGGTTCATTTTTTTCCCCCCACCTGCCTTTTAAAACGTGCAGCCAATCCCACAAGCCCAGCCATCTTGCAGGTGTGAGCGCATATATGAAACGGTTGCAGTGATTGGCTCAAATCCTCCCGGGAGGCCAGGTGCTACACCAAATCAAAAGGCCCCATGCATCAAGTACGTCAGGTTTATTCGTTTAAGTGACCAGTGAATGAAAAGCGTATGTGGTCAGCGTGCCAACAGCACAAAACGTTGCTCCCATAGTTATAGTTATAATAAGGCTGCTGCCCTGACAGGAACTGCTTTTTTTGAAGTATGCAAACATATTTGAATACTGTGTCCTGATTTTCTGGAGTATGAAATGGTTGTACAATTGAGCTATTCTAGAGCAATCTGCTGACATGCATTTTTTTGCCAACAGCTGATTCAGTCTGGCTTTAGCCAGGCCCAGGAGAGGAGAGGAGAAGAGAGCCAAGAAACTAAAGGCTACAGTCATGTAGGCATATTGCTCAGCAGACTGACATGCACTAATCAAAGTAGAATTCTGCAACCCATAAACCCTTTGCTACTGCCTCTGCTGATAAGACTGTCCACCGTTATCTTGTCTTACAAAAAAGAAAAAAATCAAATGGCAAATTCTCTGATGCAGTCATCAGACGAGAGAAAGAGAGAGAGAGAGAGAACTTGGCAGCGGTTTGTTTTCAAAAGAACGTCTTGGCAGTGAGACGTGTCCGTCGCCTCAAGGCAATTTATTTGAGCAGAGAGACACGATCACAGTCGCAGTCCTCTCCGTTGACATAATGCAGTTTGCTATATCAATAACACGCGTCGTAGGTTTGTAAGGAGCGAAGGAGCGCAAATCTGGTTAGGAGTCAATGGAACGTCCCTGGTGGCAGGACGGAGCCCCTTGCTGGGATGTACACAGGCCTGGAAATTAGATGAGCAAGGAGGGTGGTAGAGAACTGGTTTTACACAAAGACACAGTGCTGCTCCCCGCACAGCGCTACCTCCCACAATGCAACCGTGACAATAATAGACTTCATTTGAAAGGTTTCCTGAGAGACAAGGTTATTGCTGGAGCACTGAACACACATACAAAAACATGAGCACAAATGCATGTGCGCGTGTAAGACCTCTCACATGCAGAGAGGACTCAACTGACTGATCCGCTACCCATGTTCAGGAAAATATAATAAATGAAAGATAACGAAAGAATGAAAATAGCAGCTCTACAAAAGAGAATTTCAACCTTTTTAATACCAGGGCCCACTAATTATTCTGCATTTTAGCCACGGTCCACCATTTGATGTTGAGTTTTAGTCTCTCTGACTCAAACCTAAGGATTTTCAAGTTTTGGTTCACAATTTAGGAATAACTGGCAAAACGTTGGTTGAAATAACTAAACAATTCTTCTACATTTTCTAAATGTGTACAGTCTTGAAAATTCATTAATTCAGATGTTTAAATATAATTTAACTCTTGGGAGTTATTTATAATCTCAAGAGTTACAGATCTATAAGGATCCATTTGGTTACCAACTATCCATCATTTAGCTGGGGACCACCTGGAATCCTCTCAGGGACCATTGGTGGTCCCCAGACCACTGGTTGAAAACCACTGGTGTATGGAAACAACTCCAGGACTCCAAATATGTTTTCCCAGCACGTGCAATGCTGATTCGTTCTCCTACTGGAAAAGTGCCAATGGAAATCAGAAGTGAAGTAGCACATTAAAACGATTATTTTCACTGTGTAATCCCTCTCCCTAAATCAATCAGTGGCTGGAGCCGGCTGAAAGAAAACAAGACCAATAAGACCAATAACAGACACAGCAAAACAAAAGACAAGAAAAAAAATGTCTTCAGGCGAATTAAGCATCGCTGACACAGCTTTTAGTCTAATTGGAGTGCAAAGTTTTCAAAAAAATCACGCTACTTTTTACCGCAAAACAAACTTAAAGTAATTAAGAAATGTATTATGCTGAGTCATCCTACTCCCCAAAAGGAAATGCTGAGACAAGAAGCTTTTTATTTTAGTGTTTGTTTGTCTGTCTGTCTGTGTCTCTCGATTCGTCTAGGGCTGTATTTCATCACACATACCATTAGCCTGGATCCATGCAGCCTGTGGACCTCACCCACTCTCTGAGAGGACTGCATCTCACACATGGCGCAGCTTCCAGTCCGATAAACAATGTTAACACAACACACATTTTCTCAAGGTCACGACTTCGAGATTTAAGACACGTGCACGTTCAACATGCAGGTCCTCGTATGTTTTCAGGCAGAACTCAATTAATCTAAAAAAAGAACCTCAAAATGGTACAAGACATGAGTAATGTACTTTGTAACTTCCCACCAGTGGATCAGAGGTAGGTAAATCTCCCTTCGCTCCGCCAGCAGTTACACACATGTGTGTCCCTCCCTGCAGGCATCTGTGGCGTTCAAAGCCCACAACTCACTTCTTCTTCTTCTTTCCCCCCTCCTTTTTTTTACATGTTGCCTTATTTATTATCCCCCTTCTTTAACATTCAGACCACATAAAAACACTCACCCAGCTTTTAGATCTCTGCACTTTCTTAACTATGTGGAGTGGCTTTTGCACGCCAGGATAAAACACCCCACACCCCACCACCACCACCACCAAAGCTCCGTCATTGATCATCCTGTGTTACACACCGCTGCGTTCTGGCTTCGTATGCTACAATTGTTTGATGCTGTGGTATGATCAAGGAGAGTTAATTTTACAAATAAGACATCAAAAGCTAGAATAAGGAAATAGGTTTCTGCCTGACAGCAACAATATCACACTGAGGGTCCCAGTGATTAAAGGTATAGTAAGTTATTTCACTTAATTCAAGTATTGAGTACCGTAGGAATGCGTAGGGACAAAGCTAGGCCTTGGGAGTGACAGCACCACTCAAAAACCAGGTCTGTGGACTGGCGCAGCAGATCCAAATGAAACCGTGCAGTGTCCTTGAGATTTAAACGGCTTGAGAATCACTGTGACTGAACTAGTATACTGGAACTCCGTTGTAAAAGCTTGTAGTGCTTATTTAACTATCGAAAGAAAGCAAACATCACAGCACCACCGGCGTCCCTTGTGGGTCCGTTATTTGGTTCCATTTGTACAGACCCATAAGGGTCAATGTGGTGGTTGAGCAGCAGCCGGAACACTTCCAGATGCAGTCTATGACGGAGACAGCCGTGTCCTGGAACCAGGGCTGGCGTTAAAGTGGGGAAGAACATCAGAGCTGCATAACACAGAGAGGAGCGGCACGACTAGTCACTTGCCATTTGGCGAGAAGCACACACACGCACGCACACACACGATGATGACACATTCGGTACAGCTGGAGAGAAGAGAAAGCACCTCTCATCCCTCAGTCCCTTCTTCCCACTAGAAAGAGGACGAGTAATGCCTAATTTATACTTCCGCGCGCGACCTCGTCGCCCCGCGGCCCGCCAGAAGTCGGAAAATCTGTCATCTTTTGGTTGAAGCGATACGGTCGCGTGATTAAAAGCGTGGATGTGGCTTTTGCTGTGATTTGCAGGGTCACGTTGCCAGTGTCATTTTTCTGAGGCTTCCATAGGCTTGCACTGGAGCTACGGCTGGCTTATTCATCAGTTATGAATGCAGAGCCATATACAGTCACATACAGTACATGGATGCGTGTGCGCACGCACACAGACACACACGCACACACACACACACAGACACTCTCTACAGAGGAACACACACACACACACACACACACACACACACACACACACACACACGAGGAGGATTCTATAGTAGTTCTTATCATCAAGGTTTTTCAAAAATGTTCAAAATTAGATATACAACTTACAAACTGCAAGCTCACAATGTGTCACATATATTGTGAGCTAGTGGATTGGTTGCTATTATTTATTATTATTACCAGTATAAATCAGACACTTCCCCAAACATTAACAGTAACACTTAAAGGCGCTTTGAAATGTTAATGGTATTATCTTGAATGGGATTAAAAATCCCACCTGTGTGTAAAGGACGATTCAGCAGTGGGAATAAAACTGGTGATATTGATTTTCATTGGCTTTTATTATGGGCCTCAACAAGTCATCACGGGTCATTATGTTTTCAATTCAGGAAGTAATTAAAATTAGATTTTTATGGACTTTTTATATACACTTATACAGAATCTTATCCATTTTTGCCATCCACTGTAAGGCATGCCCATATAACCACAGATGTGGTCAAAAAGTGTGAAAACGTCTTTAATTTTCACAATACCATAAAATATCCCTTTGTCTTGCAATAACTAGAAATATACCAATACAAGGATGACTACAAATGATGTGTACACACACACACACACACACACACACACACACACACACACACACACACACACACACACACACACACACACACACACACACACACACACACACACACACACACACACACACACACACACACACACACACACACACACAGGCTAAGGGTAGTGCTTTCAAGAGGACATGAATCAAGAGCTGGGAGAAGGGCGTTGTCAGTCACCGTCAGCGCTGTGCGGTCCACATTCACAATGCTTATTATAATACATGAAATACTCCACACATGTTGTCTACTAATGACTTCCCATGAAAACAATGAGGAGCTATATATAGGAACAAGATAACCTGCTCTTAAAACAAGGTCATTACACCATACTGTACATTACACACTTCTTTGGAGTCTTCTATCTAACAACCACTTCCTTCCTCACCATAATGCCCGTGGTAATTCCCAAGTCTCAAACGCATGTAGAAACCTGTCCCACAATACTGTGTGCTACATGATGCAGTATATAAACACTTATAATAAAACCCCTACTGCTGGTAGGAGTGTTTGTCATATGGGTGTTGTGCATATTATTATACTGACTCGGATTACTGTGTTAATGTCATACTGTTTCATTAAGTGTTTTCGTTCCTTTAGTCATTGCCAGTGTGGATATGAATAGAATGAGCATTCTATCAGTAACATAAATTGCCTTTCTCAAACTGGGGCCCGTTTTTTATTTAATCACAGTGTTTTACAAGGTTGTGAAATAATGTGTCTGGTCTAACCAGTTATAAAACTGGTTAGAGATAAATAATATATTATAGGATACGCATACTGTATATCGTATAATATACTATATTCTTCAATTTTTTATCCCTACAATTTCATAACCCATTTGTATCACCCATGTGCCAATTCCTAATGTGATACCTGGGCTCTACACATCCTCGGACTGGGCTCATGCTTCCTTCAATGCATGAGGAGTTGGGCCACCTTCTTTTCACTTGACAGGGGGGGGGGGGGGTCCCTGGTTAACTTGGACCTGGAGCTGCTTGGGAGGAACATGTCAATCAGTTCCTGTCCCCTCCATCAGGCGCCACTGTTGTCTAGAACTGACACAAAAGGCTCCTCCTGCCAGGTCTGGGCACAGAGGCCCTAGATCTCCATATGGAGCTGGACTGTTCTGACATCACAATATGTTCTGACCACTACATAGACTCCATCCATGCCTGTCGAATAACTCCATATATTGGCATAAAACAGGGTAAAGACCGGGCGCGGTATCCATTTCCGCTCCGCTCTAGTTTCTCTTTCATTTCACTTTCACACGGACAACATTTCCAAAGAACTTTGATAGCGGTTTACAGGAACTCACGAGGCCCGCCTCGCGGCTTATTCAGCCGCTTTATTCAAGCCTTTATTTTATCTGTGTGCCGCACATGCTTTACCCAATGAAAGGATGTCCTCTTTTGACTTCATACTGAATGCACCAGAGAGAGAGAGAGAGAGACGAACAAATCCATGCTGCCCCCGAACTCTTCTTCCTAAAGGACTGGAAGCCTGAGGAGGACCTCTACTGAAAGCACGGAGCTCCGCTTCTCACAATGAGTCATGCCAAGGAACACTAAATGCCAAATGTACGTGTACATGTAAATGTACTGTACTGTACTGTACTGGGCCACGGACACACTGTTGAAGGCTGGATAGACGAAATCTCTATCTCTCTCTCCCTCTCTCATAGAAAAATAAACACAATTGAATTGTGACTGTGTGCCATCAATTATACCTTTGTTTTCCATGATGTTATTTTGAGTGTGGTTGTGGTGGGCACAAGAACAGACCCACCATCGGAAAATATTTTGTGCCGTACAAGATGTGTGTTGCTGAGATGTCTTAAAAAAATATTCCAAATCCTTCCTCCACATTTTATTCAAGCTTTTCTGGCAATAGCAGATTTACAAATGTGTGCTGCAGTGCAACACTTTTCCACTTAAGGACCCGCTGGGGGGCCCCGGGGCCTGACTTTCAGAAACAGAGAGAGAGAGAGAGAGAGAGCACCTTCCCTCTGGGAAGGTGCCGCTCTCACCGTATTATGAGACAGATATTCTAGATTAAGTACTTGACGACACGCTTGACAAAATCCAATTTCCTTTGCTGGTCCCCACCCTCAACCCTCTGTGATAGATTTATTAGAAGTGTCTCTGAACCACACACACCAGCAAACGCTTCGTCTGGCACTACAATGGGATTTGGGAAATACATAAAAAAGCTGATAATCCCTTGCAGTTGTGCAAGCCGTACTGTATATGATGTAATGTGCGTGATTGGCGTGTGTTCCGTGCAACAGCATGCTTGCAGTCAATCCTCAATCCTTAGTGTTCATTTAACCCTGCCTGAGCGTGTAGTAAGTAGACATTTGTACGGGTCCATTTGGTTAAACTTGTCAACATGCACAAAGTTAAATAAACAGCAAGGATTTCACTTTTGTCAGATATCACCCAAAAAAATTTTTTTTTCTGTTAAAATGCTCTATTATAAGGTGTGGAAACCACATATGGTGTTTCCCCCTCCCCCACGTTAGCAGAGGAGCTAATAAAAGTTCCCCAGGTCACCACCAATTCTCCTCCAATCAGGAGCGAGCAGCAGGTTCACATAGTGTAGCTACTGTTGGGGGCCCCTAGTGCACCAGGCTGGTACTACACCATGAATTTCAAATCACTTCCCCTACCTTTAAATAAACAGCAAGGATTTTACTGTGCACTTTCCCTAGGCTACAGTATAACTTCTTATGGAAACACTGATTAGACTTCCAATTTAAAGCCTGGACGGTTAGCTTGACCGGCTAGACACACACGTGAGCGCACACACACGTGAGCACACACACACATGCATACACGCACGCACATACCTGAGCACAAGAACATCATGCAGAATGTCCCATTTCACAGTTCTATTTGCCAAAAACATTCCAAATATTCAAGACAAACAGTGAAATAGGGTTTAGCTTGTCATCTAAATATACAAATTAAAACAGGGAGAGACAAGGGTGGACGCAGACTGCAGTATTCTTCAGGAATGGGACTTGAACCTGCAAGTCCCAATCTAGGGCGACCCAGGCCACAAAGTAACTTTAAAATAAGGATGCACCGAAAGGAAAATTCTTGGCCAAAACTGGATACTGAATAGAGGAAACAGTTGACTGAAAACCAAATAATAAATACACAAACATGATTATTAATATTATATTTTTGTACCACTGCTGTCTTAACTTAAAGGAGAATTTCACCCCAAAACTTTTTTTTATCTTTATTTGCAGTTATTTATTTAGAAAAAAGTGGTCCAGGTGTTGTTTTGTGAAAACGCTCCTTAATGGCTGTTTACCCTATCCCAAAATAGGCTTATAATGGGGCTAATGGGTCAAATGCAGGTTCACCTATATACATCACTCCAAAATGCAATTTTCTGCTATATATTGTCTCCCCACCATGCCAGTAGTGTGTTAACACTCACACTTTCACTTTCACTTTTGGTACAGCAGTGATTCAGCTGTCTCAAAAGGTGGGGGCGTGGCACATGGTTTATAGCTGAACCACTGCTGAACCAAAAGTGAAAGTGAAAGTGTGAGTGTTAACACACTACTGACATGGTGGGGAGACAATATATAGCAGAAAATTGCATTTTGGAGTGATGTATATAGGTGAACTTGCATTTGACCCATTAGCCCCATTATAAGCCTATTTTGGGATAGGGGAAACAGCCATTAAGGAGCGTTTTCACAAAACAACACCTGGACCACTTTTTTCTAAATAAATAACTGCAAATAAAGATGGAAAAAAAGTTTTGGGGTGAAATTCTCCTTTAATAACTACTTAAAAAGTGACTTTATAATCACTATTATGAGTCCATAAACATTTATTGTACACTTTTGAATGTTCACATAGAAAATTCATTTTCAGCCATTTTCTTCCATTTTTTTCTGTGGCCGAATATTTGGTGCATCACTACTTTAAAATAGTACAATATTTGGCCTAGATGTAGAAGTGACACAGACAAGTAAATATGGGCATAGGGTACTGGCATAAAGTAGCTAAAAAAAGTCAAGTAGTCAAGTACTTGAAATTGATTAGTGTACTTTGCAGCGTCTGTAAACAAACAGGTGACATTCACACCTGCAGACGCAGGCAAAACATGGCTTTGTTTGTGATGGTGGACACACATACACACACACACACACGCACACGCACACGCACACACACACACACACACACACACACACACACACACACACACACACACACACACACACACACACACACACACACACACACACACACACACACACACACACACACGCGCACACACACACAGTGACAGCGCAACGGTTAACTGCAGTATGAAAGCAGGCAGGGCTTCACTAAACAACGCAGAGTGGAAATCCTTTAGGCTTTTGATTTTGGGTGTGTGTGATTTATGGTAGAGCACCGGAGAAAAAAACAAGCCACAGCCTGGGCCATAAACAAAAGGCCCAACGTTTTGGATTTTTCTTTTTGTTGTTGTTTTTTTATGAGAGGATGACTTGATTGCGGTAGGAAGCAGCGTGGCCTCAGATGGCCTCGGAGCGGAGCGGTGAGCTGCTGCCGGCCCGAGCCCAGAAAAAAAAAGCCAGTCTCAGGACTGACGACAGCCAGAGCCCGCAGGGAGGGAGGTGTCCCCCTATCAACCGACAGGCTACGGGTAGTGGTGGACGAAGTACTCTGATTTTTACTGGAGTAAAAGTTGCAATACCATTAAAAGGTGCGGTGAACCAGACATGGAGGGCAGTTTACTTGAAGTTTCTGCCTGAAACGCTGCTCTGAAGCTTCTGAACCAATCAGAGCTTGGATCCCTTCATGCACAAAGAGCGAGCGACAGCTGTACTACGCGCAATGCATGAATGTTTACAAACGTCCCTCAGCTCTGCCGTCATAAAACCCTAGTTTCAGTTTGAGCTTTGGGAGACAAAGCCTTCATTTAATCAGGAAAGAGGAGGGCTTTGCCCAATCAGTATTTAGCGGGGCGGGCCATGGTGCACATGCTGTTGGCCTGTTACGCGTTTCCCCCACTGTAGAGCATGTGCATGTGCATATCGTCTTACACAGGTGGACATTTTTTCCCCCAAATCACTAAATGGTCCTTTAAATAATAATACACATATATGTTACTTACTTACATTTGATACTTTTTTGCCCCTTGATGGCCCACTTGCAATATCCTGCCGACTGCCCCGCTGGGCCCCGGGCCACAGGTTGGCCAACACCACTACTGCTCTCCAACAAACACGTACGTGCCATAGGGTATTTCACACGTTTCCGCCGACATCCAGGGCTATGCTCAAGTTGAAACAGGAGTGTGAACATTAACCCTGGTTATATTTTAGCAAGGACACGGCAAGCCAGTCAACATTCCCCTGTCCCGCTCAGAGGAGGGAGGTCGAGCTCAGGCCTGCCTCGTTTAAAGAAAAAAAAGGGAATGTCACCATTCATTCACCAAGTTGTAAACACTTCCTGTCAGGAAGGGAGCACTTCCTTAATCCTGGAGCAACCCCTCGCTTCCTTATTTTCCACCAAACAACAGCAAGGCAGCTGCCTGCTTTCTCCAGTACAGTACGGCATGCATCCACTTTGATTTTTACGGGGCTGTTTCCATGTATTTAACACTGATAGTCCACTAAATTTCAGAGGCAAATGTTGCACTTTTTGCTCCACTATAAATATTTGACAGCTTCAGTTACTAGTAACTTTGCATAAAGTATTTGGATCATTAATACAACGTACAAAAACTTAATCAATCAAATTCACTAAAGCCCTAAGGTATTTTATACTCCAGCTATCAAAACTTTAAACGGAAAGGAGTGATGTGATGAAGTGGGTTGGTCAGTCGGCCAGATCAATATTCATCAACAGATCAATATCGTTGAATCCGACAAATCCCAATGTCTCACACAATTCTCAATCCAAATCAAATTATAGGCACAGAGAGACAGACAGACAGACAGACAGACAGACAGACAGACAGACAGACAGACAGACAGACAGACAGACAGACAGACAGACAGACAGACAGACAGACAGACAGACAGAACCCTGACAACCTATACAACAGGCTTGCAGCGCGCATTCTCAACTTTCATTGTTCTTTGCCGGTTCCATGTATAAAAATGCATTATGGAAATAACAGATCTACAAGCTGGCAATGCATTGTGATGTGTTGTGACTGTGAGGTTGATCTGCATGCTTTTTACACAATATATTTTACTATAATTTATTTTATTTCAACTCGGAGTACAGCTTGAGGGTCAGGCCCTCTTGTTCAATGTAGCCGATATACAGAACCCAAAATCAAAAGGAAATAGGAAATAGGACAACTTGCCATAGTTAGTTTGTAATTTCTTTGCATACTATTTAGGTCATATCCGCAACCCACATCTGTGTAACTTCAAAGTCTAAAAGGTCACACAGAAAAGAATTTCTATTAATTTGGTAGTGACAACTAAAAGATACATAAAATGTCAATCATGACAGTATATGTCGTCTATACAGGAAAGGAGTAAGTGTTCTGGTGGTGATACTGTGCGATAGAAACTGTCCTGTTACGGGGTGGCGGCCATTGCATTGGGACGTAGCCTGAACCAATGAAATAAACAATAAATAGCAGTATGTCATACTGTATTGTCGCCTGCGGTAGGCCAGGCAAGCCACATTGAAAGACATGTATTCTAATGAGATTTCATCCTTCGCTCGCATCGCTGGCAGTGTGGGCGAGCCGATAGGCCCGTGACCAAACTGTCAGCGGTCTCACCGCCGCTGGCCTCAGTCAGAAGCACGATCAACCGACGGAATTTACTGTGTATATATAGACCAGGAAAATGAGTTGCGCAAAGAACGCTGAAATGAGAAGAACTATCGCGCTTCCCAGTGGACACAGATAACAACAGGGCAGCTCCATAAGCAAGCAGTACAACAAACAGCAGCCTGCTGTAATTACGCTGTAATCCACCAACTCGTGCAGTGGAAACACAGTCAACCCCCATGCAAAGACAGTATTTCTGTTTGACAGACATAAATATACACACACACATGCACGCACGCACGCATGCACATGGTAAAAAAGGGAAAGCAGCGGAGCTGTCATCTCAAAAACAAATATAGGCCTAAAAGAAAGGCAAAAACACATACAGTACCAGACAGTACGCATAAGGCTAACTGTTGAGCTTGTTTTAGACGTGCTGTGAGCTTAAATTTTGCAGCCAGGGAGAGAGCAACACAGACATGCCATCACGTGTAAATTAACCACTCATACCCTACGTAGGCACTACGTAATTGAACGGAGTCCCTCGGGGCGCTATACTTGGTCAGCTCAGCTGCATGTTTCCCTCCACACACACATAAAAACTCTTATGTGAAGATAGCCAGTCTAATAAGAGCTTGCAACGCTTTGTGCCGAGCCTCCTTTTGAGCTCAAGTACCTAGAGCGTTCATTTCTCACGAAATGTTCCCCCTTGTTACGAAATGCCCGGAAAACGCGGGATGCTCGGGTTCAAGCTGGTTAAACATTACTGCTGGCAGAAAACAAGCTTAAGTGTAAAAATACCAAATCTGCCTCTTGCAGATTCTTCCCATTTGTGCCTCAGATGGCATACAAACCTCAGGGCTCAATTTGTTTCCTTTTAATCAGTATGTGCATGCGTGTGTGTGTGAGTGTGTGTGTGTGTGTGTGTGCACGTATGCGTGTGTGTGCGTGTTGTGTGACGATCTTTGCCATTGCCCCCACCAGCGCTGCCTGGCTGCTGGTCGAACCAGCCCCAGCATAACAACACTGTCATTAAACAAAACAGTGCCATGTGTCTATGGCTCCCCGACGACCCGGGCTCTCTAAAACACTAACACACACGGGCTAATTGTGACCCGCTGGAAATATGTGACCATGCAGCGTTCCAGGGACACACAGGGGCTAAAGAGGAGCCGATGCTCAAGCCGTCTGGTCCGGGGGAAAAATATAACTATGAGGTCTGCATATTCTCACCTTCAAGTGTAACTGTTGCGCTGCCATAACATACAGTACACATGTGCACGCATGCGCGCACACGCACGCACACACGCACACACACACACACACACACGCAAACTACACTCTTCATTTACCCTTACGGGTCCATTTGGTTCCATCTGTACACTGTCAGAGCTAAAGACATTGTAAGAACCCATTTGGTTGCATCTGTACACTTATCAGTTAAAGACCTGCAGTCCAAAATGGTCCCCCTCCAGGACCCTGTGTTGTGAACTAGTTCCAGAAACAAAGGAGCTCAGACTGACCAGGAAGAAGGAAGAATAAATAAACAAACCAACAACATGGCCCAACGCCATGCTTTCCAAGAATTATAACTTTTGCTGGGCAAATGAGCAGCGGTCACGTTATAAAACCTGACCATGAAAACCGAGCCGACAACTGCTATCTAGTGATTATTCCCAACGATGGTAGAATTACTGCGCTGTGATGGAAACCTAATTAGATCAGCGGGGACGCCAAAATGACATCTGTGATGAGGGGGGCTGAACCTTCTGAAAAACTAAATTGAATAATGATTTGCTTATGTTTCTTTTTTTAAACCCATGCATGGTGACATCATTCCACCGACCATGCGAGCCGCTCAGCTGGCGAGCGACCAGCGAAAAACTGCAGCCAGGCATTCCATGCTTTCCTCCTTCCTTCAAAAGTGCCCTTCTGTGACTCCTCGCTTCCATCCTTCCGGTGTTGATTTTGTTGACTAAAACTATGGAAAAAAAAATAGGACTAAATATATCGGCAATTTCATCGACAAATAAAAGACTAGAGTAAAATGTTCGGAAGCAAAGGGACTAATGCAAAAGAGATCCAGTGTTAATAAAAGACAAAGGGTGCAATTCTCAATCGCCTTGGTGTAGCCAGGTATGGTGTAAGTCTTTTCATTGGCTGCATGGCAGCAAATCAGGTCTGGGGCCTTGGGGTAGGCCGAAAGCCTATACCACCAGCCCTGGGCCTGAGCTTACCAAATTATTACCCAGAATAATTAAAACCTGCAAGTCAAAAGGTCCCGAAATCACCTGACCCCCCCAATTAAAAATGTTACTGTACTCCCCGGCTTTGTTCATCATGAGTTGAAGCTCTTGATGACTGGTTTTAATTATTATGGATAATTATTTGGTAGGGCCAGGCCCAGGCCTGGTGGTATAGGCTTTCAGGCCTACCTCAAGGCCCCAGACCTGATTCGCTGCCATGCAGCCAATGAGCACGGCCCCAAACCTGATTTGCTGCCATGCAGCCAATGAGAGGACTTACACCATACCTGGCTACACTACAGCGATCGGGAATTGCACCCAAAGTCATTTTGAATGCAGTTGCATGCTGAAAATAGTAGATCTGAAAGTTCACAACACAGTGTGATGCAAATTTGATTCTGGATTTGGGAAACGAAACAGCCAATCATACAGATCAAAATGACCATTAATCTTCCACATTCTCTAGCTGTGTAGACTTCCATTTGGCCCATTTGGTTTCATGTTTACACTTTGAAGAGTTGCACCCAGTTTAACCAAATCTCCATCACTTAGCTGGGGACCACCTGGAACTCTCTCAAGGACCACTAGTGGTCCCCGGACCACTGGTTGAAAACCACTGGTCTAAATCAACAGTGCTTCCTTCAAAGCGTCCTTCTGCAACTCTCTTACGGAGCGGATCCAAACAACGACCTCTGTGACACTGGAGTGTTGTGCTGTGTGCTGCTGTTCAAAAGAAAAGAAAAAAATATCTCCCTAAACGGCAGAACATAAAATCACTTGGACAAAGTCAGTGGTTGGGAGGATTCTCGGAATAGTTCCGGAAACGTATGGCATTCTTGGAAGGCTTTGTGAACAATGGGGTTTGACTGTGATGTGTGAATGAGAGTGTTTGACGTTTGATGCCAGACGAGACTTTGAGACAAATTATCACAACAATGGAAATAACCCTTCACGCACTTGAAGCTGTGAGTCACATCTGGCATCGACACACGGCTCTCTCCGTATGCATGGCGACAAATTCAAGCTCGCTTTTCTCAACAACGTTAGCCTCTTGAGGATCTGTAGACGTAGGTAGTGGCGTAAGAAGCACGCAGGTGGTTTACTCGAGTAAAAGTAGCATGTTTGTTACAAATAAAAGTCCTGTAAGCACAGAGTAGGCGTTGGATTCGGCTATGAACACGCATCTGGTAGGATTTTGTACCTGTACCATTGGACCACCTTACAATAATAATATATATAATAATAATAATGTTTTGTTAATTTAGCACATTCACTTTTCAACAACTGATGAACCATTGCAAATGTGTCGTGAGCTTTGAGATAAGGCCCATGTTTAAACAGACCTTGATGATATATGTAGTACATAAACAGTGATATGGACCGCCGAGAACCCCTTCAAGGAATCCTGAGGGTCCACAGACATGGTGCACTTGCGTAAAGTGTTTACATACTTGCAGAAAAGTCATGACTGGGGTGTCTTCCACTGTCAGCCTTTGTAGAAAGATGAGTGGAAAAACATTTTCAGTCCAGTAATTCACTCGGTAAACAATCTAGGGGGAATGCGGTGACAGAGTTTCAACAGAGAGCACAATGTTGCAATTGCTTTGATTTCCCATGGAGCAGATATACACAGCCTCACACGCTTACTCATTTTTGTCTTTTCCCAATCTGTTGTGATGTTTTATGCTTCTGATTGAATCCGATTCCCCTCATTTTCGGAGCCTGCGAAAGAACTGAATTACGGCGCCCCTTTCCCCCAGAGATGGCAATCTATCGTGGTGAAATCGGGGGTCCTTCCTCGCCTCGCATGCCGGTGTGAGATTGGAGCGTTGCACCGCGTGGCTGAACTTTTCCCTCATGCGCTGCTCCTCCTGCCAGGCCACCCGTCACCCTGACATTCCAGTGTGAGGGTGAATAGTGTTTGTGCATCCTCCATTTCCTATTCTCTACCTGTTTTGTGCTCTGAGTCCCCTCGGCCATGCAGCGCTTGGAAAAAGAATGTCAAACGCACACGTACATATCAACAGGGTCTCTTAACAGAGACGATGGAATGGAACACATCGGAAGCCATCCTTTTCTGATATACCCCCCACCCCATCCCTCCTTTTTTGTGCCTCTCAGATTACGGATTATAGCCGGCAAAGCTGAATTTCAAGAGCAACTCTAGGCAATCACACGTGTTTACTCATCACTGTGTTTCAACTTTTTGGTTTTGACCTTTTAGGCCAGTAATTTTAGCTCATGTTTTACCTAAAATTGGAATAAATTGTAACATGGGATTTTTCTTCACAGATCATTTCTTTGAGGTCTCCAGAACAACATATTAAAAGTCCCGAAAAATCCCAGTTGCGCAAATATGTTTAATTTCATAAAGTAATAGAATACATAGGCTCCAATGGAGTGATAGCCCCGCCCCCTCCTATACAAACCCATTATAACTTAAAACTCCATTTTAACCATGATGGATTATTCAAAAACAACCCATCTTTTTTTCTGGTGACTGATATTGTCCTCCTAATACGTGAGAGGACCGTGGAATTTCATTCACAGGTTTCAGTTATTTTTAAAATATTGTTTTGGAAAATGTAGCTGCCTCCATATCTGGCTATGCCCATCCAAATGAATATTAAAATAAATAAATAAATGAAACCTGTAAATGAAATTCCACTGCCCTCTCACATATTAGGAGGACTATATCAGTCACCAGAAAAAGGTGAGGGCAGTGGAATTTCATTTACAGGTTTCATTTATTTATTTATTTTAATATTCATTTGGATGGGCATAGCCAGATATGGAGGCAGCTACATTTTCCGAAACAATATTTTAAAAATAACTGAAACTTGTGAATGAAATTCCATGGTCCTCTCACGTATTAGGAGGACAATATCAGTCACCAGAAAAAAGATGGGTTGTTTTTGAATAATCCATCATGGTTAAAATGGAGTTTTAAGTTATAATGGGTTTGTATAGGAGGGGGCGGGGCTATCACTCCATTGGAGCCTATGTATTCTATTACTTTATGATATTAAACATATTTGCGCAACTGGGATTTTTCGGGACTTTTAATATGTTGTTCTGGAGACCTCAAAGAAATGATCTGTGAAGAAAAATCCCATGTTACAATGTATTCCATTCGAAAATTCATCCCGTACTGTCACACAAAATAGCAAAAAAAAGAAATCCAATCTACAAGCATATACTGTATATATATATACACAAGCTTGTGAATGTCTATTTTTTTTTTGTCTTTTTATGAAAACATTTTAAGTTAAATGAAATAATTTACAAGTGCTCTACACAGAACCACAAGGTCACTGTCTGGACTGCACTGTATCTACCCCCACACAAAACACACACACACACACACACACACACACACACACACACACACACACACACACACACACACACACACACACACACACACACACACACACACACACACACACACACACACACACACACACACACACACACACACACACACACACTTGCAGCTCGGATATAAGCTAATTACCCACAACTGTCCCTTGAAGGTCTCTGCTGCTAGACAGCATGCAATTGGCTCCCAACGGATGCTCCCTTTCTGATTCCATTATCAGAAATGTGATCTGGGCCACAGGGGCAGTAGAGAGGGCAGCTGATGTCCATTTGCAGCATCCATCTTCCACAGACACAATGCAGCCAACAACAACAACAACAACGTCACATTGCAAATTTGGTACACAAAACACGCCAAGCTGGGCCCTCAAAACCGGAGACTGAACAAAAGAGAACAAATAAGAACATTTGCATCATGAGTTCATGAATATCTGCTCTAAACTCAACAACAAAGCTCTTGCATTTTCATCCTAGCAGTATAGTAATACAACACAGTTTAAATGGAACACTAAAATCGTTCTGAGAGATACTGTAACTGGAAACCCCTAAAACCCCTAAGCTTCATTAGTAGTAGTACAAGGGTGCTATTGTTTTTTGAAATTCACCTAGCACTTGCTTTCCCAGAGCCCCCCTCTTACTTTTGTCTAGACAATAGAATTTGGTTAAACAAATCATTTGCACGCTGTGTGAATACCAACAGCCCCTGTAGCAGCATTGGTGAATTTTGATTTGTTTTCTTGGAGTTCATCAAAAGCAACGGTATACTGCTCAGAGCAACATCACAAGGAAGTGCAGAGCCATCGTCTGGCAAAGGAAATTAAGTGATTTAGTCTATTAGTCTTGATTCTATCTGGTTGAGTTAAACTAGACCAACACTGAAACTTCTGTGTTCCGAAATTTCAGATATGAAGTTCCATTCCAAAGACTATGACTAAACTAAAATAGAAACATGCTGTCAAAATCAACACTGGGACATAGACACTGGGATACACTCAACGCAGGGCTATAAAAAGGTTATGCAGGAGGAGAAGTATAAGAAACAGGCAGTGAAAATCTGTCATTCCAGATGCCTCCGTTTGGCTGCACAACAGCTGTCTGCACTTACAGACCCAACTGCATGCTTCTATAGATAGATTAACGCAGCCTGGTTTATAGGCAGGCTGCGTGAAGGGACCTGGTGGAGGCCCAGGAGGACAGCCAAAAGCCAGTGCTGGTGAACAGTGCCCCACCGCCACCCCTCCGGGGAACCAGTCAGGTCTACAGCTGATGACAAGCAGAATTTCAGACTCAGACTGACCAGTGCCAAATTCTGTAGCGTTCCAGTTCAGCCCCTAATGTTTTTGTTTACACCCCACAGGTGGTCAGGGACCCCTCAGAGTTAATACAGGCAAGGGGGGCACAAAATCTCTAATTGACAGTAAACTGACATCCCTGGCATCCCGATTCTGAGAAGAGCTCAACACGCCTCACATTGTGAGAGTGAGAGGTTAGTTTCACTAAATACTGGCAGGTTTTAACATGGTCAAATGTCTGAAAATACACATCGACATTGCATCAGCACTCATGACTGTCAAACAGGTCTATGGAGCTATGAATGGAATCAATGAAAAAGTTTAATCTGTATTGTAGCAACACAATTGTATACACACGTAATGGGGAGGAAGCCCTGTGGCATCTATCTATTGAAGCTGAGGGTTTGAGGAAACATTTTAGAGTGAAGATCCCTGATTCACACACATCTCAGAGAGTTCAACCAAAGTGTCTTCGAGAAGTTGAGTTGGTGCTGAGTGAAGCGATAATGTTGGAGATGAGGCCTTTAATTAGCTTCAAAGCCATGATGATAATTGATCATTGATCATCTCCTCCTCGGGCTCGCTCTACCATGAAGGTCTCGGCATTGTTATTATAAACAAACGCACGCAACACAATGAACCGAGAAAGGAAACACAACCCGCAGCTTGCCGTTTGCAGCTGTTGTGTGCGTACTTGTGATCAGTATGGATATACAGTAGGTCCTTTCTCATCCGTCCAGGGGAAAATAATAGCAATTCAGCATGATATCATTTCAACATGAGATATCCACCATCAGAATAAAATTGTACAGATTTAATATGTAATGCAGCTGAAGTGGAAAGTTGAGCCAGAGACAAAATGGCTCTAATATTTAGCACCGAAACGTACATACATTGTACAATGCAAAAGTATAAACACAGAGATCCTAGTGTTCTCTCAATGTGTGTGAATGGAAGTCAAGTGCTTTGGAAAGCCGAGATTAAAATGAACAAAAACACTTGGAAGTCACTATTGGCATTTCAGGCATTAGCTAAACAGTTATATAATTAGCTTCCATGAGTCAAGTAATTAAAACATCAATGTAGCTGAGCTGTGCTTTTAAGGACCTGCTTTTTAAGGCTCACACACACACACACACACACACACACACACACACACACACACACACACACACACACACACACACACACACACACACACACACACACACACACACACACACACACACACACACACACACACACACACACACACACACACACACACACACACAGTGTCTCACTAGTCAGCACTTAAACCAGCACAGTTGCAGACTATTATATACACAGTTGTGGGACTTCAGAGAGATACTGAAGCATCTGTTCAACAATTGTATTCTGTATCACAGGGCGGCTTGTATTGTGTGCATCCAAGCTCATCCCCTGGAGCCAATCCGTGCCAAATGTCTTGCAAATTTCATACGATGCCACTAGCAAGGATGTAAGAAAACTAGAAATGCTCTCTGCCAAGCTGCCAACTTGCGCTTTGCACACAAGTTTGCCTACTTGTGTGTGAGCAGCGCGTGCAAGAGATATCTACCAAGACTTTTGGTCTTTAAACAGTCTAACCTTAACTGAGAAATCTGTGATTTTCTGTGTGTGTCTGAACGAGCACTCTTGGATTCTTCCATCGAGTAATGTCCAAAAAACTAATTTTAATAGTATTTCCCCTTTAACTTTGCCTCCACTTTTTAAGTCATTTGTATGCATGGATCATCCCAGTGTCATTACCTGTGATGACGTTAACTATGGGTGTTTATGTAAAAAATATCAAAAGTATCAAAAGTATCACCAAAATCCACAATCTAATCACTCATTGGCCCGAAGGAGTCGCCGGACATGTGCAGTTGAAAACAGTAACTGCCCAGTCCTCACATTTTGTTTTGCGTTTGTTTGTCGTTGTTTTTTGTTTTTACACAAAAAAGGTTGAAACCGTGCGTCTTTGCTAAATATCATCGGATTCGGTGGTGCATCATACCATAGCACCATATTTCTGGAACTGTTCCAGTGGTGTGGTATGACAACTTGGCCTGTGCCCTGGGGAGGGTCAAGTAATGCGTATACCTAAATCCCACTGTTTCATGTTTTGTCTCAAGAAATTAGCAGGTGTCTTCAAGTACCTTTAAGTACTCCTTCCAAATATGGAGACAATAGGCAAATGTAAAATGTGTTGGAATATATAGATTTTCATTTAAGAAGGGGGAGGGGGGGGTATACAACAACGGCCATGAATGGGACTCGAAACATGGAATGCTTATATGTGGCATATGCCTGGATTACTCTCTCAGCAGGAGCCCTGATAGTTTTTAATTTCTAAAATATTCTGAATTTTCACTCAAGTTAACTTTTGCTATGCATGCCATGTCCACAAATTACAATGTTTTATAAACATACTAATATAATCTGCTTACAACTGTATCTCCCTTCTTGTCACACATGAGAGACACATGTGCCGGTATATACTGTATGTTACCAATGAACCAAGACAAATTCCTATCAAGATCTGTTGACATGGCAATAAAGTTCTTGAGTCTTGAATCTTACATAGGATTATAATGGACTAGAAATATGGAAAGTGTAAACAAATATTTGTATAATATTAATAATTTCTTAGTAAACAGCTTTAACTTCCCATCATATCAAGGTCCAAGGATTCACATAGATTTCCCACAAGGTCATGTACTGTATATCAACAGGTGGTCCGGGGACCACCAGTGGTCCCTGAGAGGGTTCCAGGTGGTCCCCAGCTAAGTTGTCTAACCAGATGTAACGTTTGAGAACGTAAAAATGAAACCAAATGGACCCTTGCAGGTCCATTTGGTTTCATTTTTACACTCTCAAGAGTTAAAATTCATCATCTTAATTAGCCTACAAGTCTACACAACTAGAAGATTAATGGTCATTTTTATCTGTATGTTAATTTGCCTGTTTTGTTTCCCCAAATCCAGCCTGGAATTGTGGACAAAAGCAAGAGAAATCTTGCTTTTGTCCACATCTAATCTAAAATGTCCTCCAATGGACGACCATATAATCTATATAGTCCAAACGCCTCTTGGACACCGCCACAATGGTCTGGTATTCAGTTAACACCTGAGGCGTCCCGCCATCGTGCTTCACAATACCACTCCGTCACCAACATTGAGATGAAGCTGTTTGTGTTTGGTCCCCACAGCAACAACACCTGGCTGAGCATGCCCCCTGCACCGCTTCCACAATGGCCAAATAATATACATCAATCAGACTACAATGGGGAGAGCTGTACATATTTAGTGACTCACCGTACTCAGTCTGTACACATTATCATCTGTGGATATTTAATCCAAAAACCCTCTAATGGAGGGTGGTCGAGCCCAGGGGGAGGGTGCCAAGGTCGCAATGAGCAATGGGATCATAACTGCTGTTGCACTTAGGGGGGAAACCGCGTCATCGTCCTTCCCTGTATATCTTAGACTTATGTAAGTCCCAGTCTGAAGACACTGTGTAAACTAGCAGTTAATCAGTATGGTCTGGATCAGTCGGCATTCCCACACAACATCAGGTGAGAATTGGTAGCTTATGACGAGGTGGCCCTACTGTATGCAAATGGACCCATACACTCAGATATGTGGCACTATGAGCTTGTTAATCTGTTTTTTTTTTTACTAAATAGAGCGGTGTCTCGTGGGGCCTAAACAGTGGTACCTGTTGGGCACTGGCCTGCTTGGAACAATGCAAGTTGGAAATGCATGCCCCACACACACATTATGTCTGTGTCTCTTTTATGCCCATATATGTATTCTTTGTCAGGCGTACCCACATAGGGAGTCTATGATGCAGATGCCCCTCTATTCCGTGTCTGTCAAGTGACTCACATGGTAGCCACACCATTTATTGATACCTGCTTATGTTTATATTTGTCCATAAGAATACAAAATTTTGTTTCGGAGGACATGCTTGTTCACAAAATGAAATCAGGTGAAGCCCATGAAGGATTTACACACAACCTCTGTAAGCTAGAGTAAGAGGGACAATGCTTGGCTTCCATACAAACTGTAATCCTCAAGTAATGCGTATACCTAAATCCCACTGTTTCATGTTTTGTCTCAAGAAATTAGCAGGTGTCTTCAAGTACCTTTAAGTACTCCTTCCAAATATGGAGACAATAGGCAAATGTAAAATGTGTTGGAATATATAGATTTTCATTTAAGAAGGGGGAGGGGGGGGGGTATACACAACGGCCATGAATGGGACTCGAAACATGGAATGCTTATATGTGGCATATGCCTGGATTACTCTCTCAGCAGGAGCCCTGATAGTTTTTAATTTCTAAAATATTCTGAATTTTCACTCAAGTTAACTTTTGCTATGCATGCCATGTCCACAAATTACAATGTTTTATAAACATACTAATATAATCTGCTTACAACTGTATCTCCCTTCTTGTCACACATGAGAGACACATGTGCCGGTATATACTGTATGTTACATAGGATTATAATGGACTAGAAATATGGAAAGTGTAAACAAATATTTGTATAATATTAATAATCTCTTAGTAAACAGCTTTAACTTCCCATCATATCAAGGATTCACGTAGATTTCCCACAAGGTCATTCACATCGCAGGGTGTGAGGCCTTTAAACCACATCTGCACGCTAATGTCTGCTAAAATGTGCATACAGAGTGTGAGGAGAGCCAGAGGTAACTGTGTTTCTCTGCTTGGGGTCTAACATGCTTAATTAACTTGGAAAGAAGATCCAAATAAACATCAATTAATGGGAGATACTACTATAATCCTGCTATAAATGCATGAGATCTCAGCTTATGTGATATATGTATCTGTCCATCACATACTGTACATCTCGACTATAATTGTCTAACCGATGGACTACTACTTCTCGTGTTTCTATAATTGCAATGCTATAGAACATGCTATTTTTCAACCAGTGGTCCAGGGACCACCAGTAGTCCTTCAGAAGGTTCCAGGTGGTCCCCTGCTAAATGAGGGGGTCCATTTGGTTTCATGTACAACTAGAGAATGTAGAAGATTAATGGTTATTTTGATTGATCTATCTTTAGTTTTGGAGCCTGTGGGGCTAAAATGTTCTCAAATGGTGGTCCGTGGCTCAAATGATAAATAAATAGCAGGCCCTGCCATCAAAACGGTTGAAAACCACTGCTATAGAACTCTCAAGTCGGACCCAAACCCTGGCATCGGTCATCCTTCAAAAATCCGCAACAAAAACTGGGTGGGGAAAACTCGGCTCCCTCGCCCACTGCGGAACCAAGTGCCTGCCTCCCCAGCTGTCTGTAGCCTCATTCCAAAGGGCTGCGGTAGTGTAAAGGTGCTCATTCCAGAACCCACAGAGTGCAAAACTTAAACATATAAAGCTCCGGACAGGTCTTTCATAGATTCACATGATAGAGCAGGCAGATGTAGGTCAAATTAAAAAAAGAGATTTGCCTAGACTTGTGATATCCAAGTACAGCACAAAATGTTTTCTTTGTTTGCATAATATTGCACCTCAGCGACAGGTCAGGGAGTGAGCAACATGAACAGTGAACACACACACACACACAACGCTGGCAGACTTTGCGACCGACAGAAGAAACAAATCCCTCTTGTGCAATACAGACACAGACCACACCTCACAATAGTACAGGTGGGAAGGTAAACACATGAGAGGAGGAAGTCACACCGCCAAGTACCGTACTTGAGTAAAGTAATACTTCCCAGTTTCCAACACAGGTTTGTTCTTGATGTTAACAGAGCCCTCATCTCTACACTTCACGCTTTCACCGCCTGTGCGTGAGCTACACACTGGCACATTCCATTGTGATATCACACTCTTCCACGTCCTTAACCCCGTTGACATTGAAAAGTCTCAGGTTTCTGCAAATGAACCAACACTACTCGGGGAGTGCGTGAATTCCTGACAAGCCCGGCATGGCAGCGTGCTCCGGGGCACTTTGTCAAGCGCTGCAGTTCCTACGAGCATTCTGGCCCCGTCTGTCTGCACATTGTCTTTCTGGTGATGAGTGTGCAATAAGCCCCCTGGGAGGCAAAGGACGTACTGAAGGGAAAAGAGTGTGTAAGGAGATGAACTGGAAGGGAACACTGCATAGGGAACTGTCAAGTCACAGCTATATACACCACACTATCAGACCAACCAGAGGCATGGAGGCCAGGCCATCATTAGTGAAGTGATTCTCAAACATGTTTTGACACGTACCACCCTTGTAAATAACTTTTTCACCCATGGGGCACCACTGAATTACACTGCAACACTTTGCTTTATAGCACAGTTTGTATGCAAACATGAAATTCTTTCATCCAATGGCAAAAAGAAAACTGGAGATTTGTTTTTATTAGAACGGAATGAAAATAACCTTAGTACATGGTGTTTAAACGTGTGTTTAAATCCCAGCATTCCTATTCTGTGGGGGAACATTACCAACAATCTACAAGCTGGTGAAGAGACGGTGTGCCGTTGACTGACAAAGAACTCACCAAGTACAGTTTAACTCTGGTCTACGTTTAAAGGGTCTAAGACAAGTGCTTAACCTGAAGAGGTGTTGACAAATCCCAATCATTATCAAAGTATTTTGAGGCACCCATGGTCTTGCTTCGTGACACACCCACTTGGAGAAGCCCTGCATTAGTGTACAACCTGGCCTGTCTAACAACATTTAACTATGTTAAATTATAGTTTAGGCAATTGGGATTTAACCCTGTTCCACAGTATACACACATGTGTAATTCTTATGGTATTGCCATGCCTAAATAGGGAGCCAAACTGACCTTTGCATGGTCCTGACAGGAAACATGCTACTGTATTATTACGCCTGCATGCGTTTAGCACACACACAGAAAAGACAGAGCAATGTTTAAGTCCTTTTTTCAACATCATACCGAATACAGTTGGAATGTAAGTTCATTCCTACAAGCATTTACTAAGTAAATCAGGAGTGAAATTGTTGTATTTAAAATGGGGTTAATGTCTCAGTACAGTGACCAGCCATTGTACAGAATGAAAACGAGTTGGGCCGGTTGTAACGAGTCATTGCTTATCTAAAAATGAATACAGGTAGGTTAGGTGGGTGATTCATAAACTCACGTTTATGACACAGCTATGGACTCCTTGACTTGCCAATGAATGATGGGCCAATTTTGCATTAGGTCAACCAGGTCAAACTATGAGACATGTAGGCCTATTAGTTGTCAAGTAGTTTAACGAAGTATGACAGTGGTTTTCAAAACAGTGTTTGTATCTTTTCAAATGGGGGTCAACAGGTTTATAATAGGCCTAAATGTCAATATGAGGTCATTGACATCTGGGAAACACAGGTGTTATAGGGGAATTTCACTCATTTTCAACATTTTACTATGCCATTAATATAGTGTTCCCTCATTCTGTGCCTCCTAGAACTGGATATATGAAAAAAATGGATCTTGTGAAGTAGTCTACACCTTGATAACGTCATCAAGAAAGACGTGGTACTTCAAAATCACCATGATCAGACCTCTAGTACTAATCAACAAGGAATGGGGGACATGTTTATTATTCTCACACTCTAATGTACCTATATTACACCTATTTATAGAGGTTTAACACAGTAAAATGTCGAAAATGAATGAAACCCCCCTTTAAACTAACTTTTAAACTTTACCTTCTCCTTATTGTCCTGCTCCGCTGCGGTGGGGGGCGAGGCGGGGGACTTCTGCCCCCCCAGGGCCACCTGCACCACGGCCTGCTGCTGCTGGCTCACCGTGACGGTGGCCCCTCCGCCGCCGCCGCTGCTCTTCTCCACGGTCTCCACCTTGATGAGCCGGTGCTTCGGCGACACGTACTTTATGTCCCCCGAAGACCCCCCAGTGCCCCCCACCATGCCCATGCCGAACGAGATATTCCCACCGGGCGTGTACGGGTCCTCGAAGTCCAGCTCTTTTTGGAGTTTGTAAGCAGCGAGGATGTCCGGCTGCGCGGGGCTCGGGAACAGTGTGGTGGTGGTGGTGGTGTTCGCCCCGCCGCCGGGGCACAGACACGGCGCCTGGTGGTGGTGGTAGCAGCCGCCGAGAGTCGCAGGCACACCGGTGTGGCAGTGTCTGTAGTCCGGCTTCGGAGGCGCCGGAGGAGGCGGTGCTTTGGTAGTTTTGAATCCCAGGTGCTCCTTGAACCACTTGGCCATGCTGCCAGTAGTGCATCGCTCAAATCAACTCGATGTTTAAAATGTTAAAGTTTACACTTATCCACTATCTTTCCACCCCTCCTGACTGAAGTCCTCCCGTGGGTTCTATCTTTTGCTGTGAAACGTGGGGGGTACTTCTTCCAAGCACTGACTCCACTGGTCCCGGACGGACGCGTCCAGCCGCCGCCGGACTCCCCGTTGGGACTCGACTTCGGAGGAGCGTCTCCTCCTCCAGTCCTGGGCGGTGTGCTCCTTCTCCCCCCAGCGAGCACAGCGCAGCCACCGTCAGCAGCACTTTCTGACTGTCTCTCTCTCTCTGGCTGCCGGAACTCTCTCTGTCACGCTGTTGTCGCTGCTGCTACTCTGCTCGCCTGGTTCTGAATGTGTATCTCTCTCCAGTCTACTCTCCACGTCAGGTTTGTAATGTAATGTCTGCGCTGCTCTCTCTCTCTCCACCCCCAGCCAGCTCAGCTCAGCTCCTCAGCCCTCCCCTTACCTGAGAACATTCACTGCCATCTACTGGACTTGTGATAATAACAACAGGAGTCACTCACTCGCATGCACTGGTTATCACAATGAAGATAATTCTGAGATTTATCAGTGTTGTCGCAGCCTGCGTATGTTAAACAAAGTTGTTGCTGACGTCCAAGTAAAATTAAAAATAAAATCAATCATTGATAACCATAAATCCGTGCCTTAACATTAAAGAGATAGTTCACTTTTCTTTTTAACTTCCACTTCCCCACTTTTTAACCTGCCTTCAAGGTCCTCCTCACTAATGTCCACGATAAAATGGCACAACTTTTTCTACTGCCTGGCTAACTTTGAGCAGTTTGGACACCCATCCACCATGTGCAATTATGTGCATCATCAAATATGGGGAATCAGGCCTATTTTAAGCTCCATCTCGAAGGTGATGGAAAATCGTCCATCATCTTAAGATATGAACAGGTTGAAAAGTATCTTGCCACAAAAAGATTAACACACAAATTCCAATCTGGCTTTAGAACATCCCACTCCACTGACACATGCGTCCCCTATTTGATCAAGGGGAGAGAAGTTGGTGAACCGCTCAATCAGATGGAACTGTTTTTACCATAGCCTACCATATCACTATACTACGCCGCAAAAATAGTTCTCTGTGATAGAGGCCGTGGTTCTAATGGTTCTAATATTTTAGAAATACGTAAACAATACAATGGCCTTCGTTAGACAGTAAAATATTTAAAAATAGAAATATTTACATTTCTATTTTCTCGAGAATGATGCCCTCCATTAGGCCTATAATATTGGAACTTTAGGAATAGAAAGCCTGCCGTTTCTATATGGACGGTAGTTGCCGGGGTGTAATTTGCTCCCTTTCTTGTGCAGGGGGTTACTTTATCCTGTTTGAAATCTAGGGGGACCTTAGTATGTGGCGGATGATTGGAGCCATAGAGATGGCTGAGTCTCTGAGAAATTTCGAGGGAATATTGTCATGGCTAGTGGGGTCTGAAGGGCACATTTTCAACCACCTGTACCAAGCACCTGCATTAATCTATACAGTCTACAGATTTTACCTGCATAAATATGGGCCTTGAGAATTTAAAGCAACACATATTTGCCTGTGTCAGGCTACAGAAGTCAAGGATGAAATGCCCGCTATTCGTAAACGTACTAGTTCTTTGTCCAGATGGTCACATGCTGTCTGCTGGCTGATTTGATTGCAAATTGCATTGCAAATGACCACTGGAGAGTAGTAGGCAGTGCTTTTATAACCCCCTACTATGGCCATTCGCTGATTGTTCTGCAAAATCAGAAGTAGCTACTGTAGCCGATATTATGCCATCCACTTTACTAACTGTGAAGTCATGTTTTAAAAGTACAGATAATTGGGATGTTCAGAAGGACGGAGGGAGGATTCATCTTCGGGGGGGAATGTCCATACAATGCCACTGGTGTGTGTGGTAAACACTAATTGCCTTTGCAATCAAGGGGGTGAATATTCCATTTGCCGTCACGAAGACACTCCAGCAATGAATGAGGTGCATTAGGGGAAGTCACTGGCTGCAGTGCGGCGGTTTTATGAAGCCATATTTCTTTTTAATAACGGCATGCACGCACGCACACACACACACACACACACACACACACACACACACACACACACACACACACACACACACACACACACACACACACACACACACACACACACACACACACACACACCCACCCACACACACACACACACACACACACTGCCTTGGGCAAGCCACGGTCCCAGTGTACAGATGTGAGTTTAACCCTCGCAGACTCCTGGGACAGCCATCTACAAAGTGGACATTAATTCCAAATCTATTATTGCTTCCTTGCTGAAATCCTGCCTTCCTTGCACTTTGAGTATACACTTGCAGAAGCATGAGCTAATCCAATGCTGTACCTGCACATTTTCAGCAAACATTTCTTCTGCACACATCTGCTTATATGACTGGGGAGAGAGAGAGAGAGAGAGAGAGAGAGAGAGAGAGAGAGAGAGAGAGAGAGAGAGAGAGAGAGAGAGAGAGAGAGAGAGAGAGAGAGAGAGAGAGAGAGAGAGAGAGATTGGGGAGTCGGGGGAATGGGGTGCATCATTATGAACAGGTACAACCTATAGGGTCCACTTCTCAGACCAAACAGCGCCTGGACCCCCCCTTTACCTTTAGAGACCACCTTTCCTCACATGTGAATCTGAGACCCCATGTGCATGCGGACTTTTGCACATCTAGCCTCGACACCCAGGCTTGCATTTTCGTTTGTGGTGCATGGAAATGGAAAGCCTGGAATAAATTGTTAGCCATGGTGGATTAAAAGGGGGAGGCAACCGTTCCGAATGGGCGTCGCTCCAAATGATGTGATGTAGCACAGCACTGAAGAGGCGAGGGAGGGGCCGGGGGTGGCGACACGTTGGTGAGATCAAATCAGATCTACAGGCCCGTCTGAGCCGGTCCCGAACCTATAGGCCAAAATGCTTTCAGGTTAAATCAGGCTATTGCACTTCTATCTATCCCCCAAAGCAGTAAACCAGGGTGAAAGAAACACTGGCATTCTGTAGCAGCTATCTTGCACACATACTGTACATGGAAAGTCTAACCCGCACGCAATCCTTTCTGACAGCATATTATTGCATAATGTATAAACAACAGATTCTCCTCCGCCTTCCAAGAAATGTGCAGATAGATCCTCAGAGATAAGGCAGCAGGTACAACAACACAGGGCTGGCTCCCTGGCAGTGCTGTGGAATACAGTATCACAGTCAGGCTGACACAGACAGTTCCAGGTGCTATACCCTATAGACAAACCAGACCAGTGGTTTTCAACCTTTTTCATGGCAAGGCCCATCATTTGTTTGCCATTTAAACCACGGAGTACCAGTTGATAACATTTAATCTTGTGGACCCTACGTTAAAGATAATTTGTTATGGATGGATAAGATTTGGTCCATACATTTCAATAATTCAGTATTGATGTTGGTACATTTAGTGTGACAACAGGCAAATGTTGATCACTATGATTTATAAATCCTCTAATTGTGTAGACTTCTTATGAAATGAAAGAATGCATACATTTAACATTCATTTTTGAGTTAAACATCTATTAAGGTCTATTTGGTTACCAACTCTCCATCATTTCACTGGGTACCACCTGGAACCCCCTCAAGGGCCACTGGTGGTGGCCCTTGAGCACTGCTATAGATGGTCGCTTCTCAAATCAAAGTCCGGGGACTTCAAGAGCACCCTACATCATACGCATGTCAGGCAGGTTTCCTTTGCTAGTATGTATGGCTAGTGTCTGGTACTCCACAGACCGCTGCACATAGTGCTATATATTATACATATCTGGCAGGGAATCTCAACAGTGGTCACTGATCATCACTAGATGCAAGTTGCAATACCAATTGTGCAATACCGATGACTGTTATGTTGCACTCTTTCTCAGGTCCATACTCATCCTGTTTTGCTTCACTCCACTGCTTTCATGCTTCACCCACCATGAGCAGTGATTATATCATACTATTTGTTCCATTGCACATGCTGACAGTCGTTCAGGGAGAAACTACATGTATATGGCAAAACTGATCGGTGGACTGCATCAGCAGGGCGGAAAAACTTTCACAATATTTGAAGATATTAGGGCAGTGGTTTTCAAACAGTGTTCCTGGGAACTACCACTGATCCAGCTAACTTAATGGGGAGTTGGAAACCAAAAGGTTCCTAGTTCCTTAATGCTATAGCGAGCATAAATTGAAATCAAATAGTTCCATTTTACGCTCTCAAGAGCTAAATTGTTGTTAAACATCTGTTTCTACTCAAATAACAGCCAGGGTCCTGACACATGGTTTCTGCACAGGTTTTGTAGTTTAAATCACGGTTGTTTTCAATTTTGTTAGGTTAGTACATAATGTGTTGTGGTTAATTTGGTTTATTTATTTGAGCTGCTCTGTGCGGTACATTTTGTTTTGGAGTATATTAATTTTTGTGTATGAAGTTCAAAACAAACCTCTCCCAACTTCATATTGCTTCTCTCTTCCCCCTAGTGTTTCTGGGTTACAAAGATCACTCTGTGTGTGTGTGTGTGTGTGTGTGTGTGTGTGTGCGCGCGTGTGCATGTGTGTGTGTGTGTGTGTGTAATGTAAAAAGCCTGTCTCCAAGGACAAAGATTGGAAACCTCTGTGAAAGAGATCAGGCATGATGTACAGTATACACACAATACAATACACTGCACCTGTGTGCTTCCACTGTCTATTGTTCATCACAGCCTGTAATAAAACACTTCTTACTATGTACTCTTATCTCATTCCTATGCACAGCTGCATCCAAGGAGAGAGGGGCGACAACGCACGTACACGCACGTACACGCACGCGCGCGCACACACACACACACGCGCGCGCGCGCGCGCACACACACACGCACACACACACACACACACACACACACACACACACACACACACACACACACACACACACACACACACACACACACACACACACACACACACAAATAAGATTAGAAATCTATCCCAGACCCAGGAAGGAGTGGGGGCACTTTTTAATACTTCATTTTTATTCATTCAGTTATGTTCAGTTTAAAATGCCAAAAAACTTAATTCATTTCCGAGGTGCAATTTGCTGATGCCGGCATAGTAGAAAATAGAATTCATGAATTCAACCATTTCTATCTCCGATGGCACACAAAGGTAACCAATATACTCTACCTTACAGAACATATAAGACAATACAGGATAAACAAACACCCAAAACATGTCAGCTGAGCGCTTGTAGTTGTGTTACTTATGGAGCATAATGGCTAGTTGTATATAGTAGTAGTAAGGTTGAAGAAATAACTTTTTGGAAGTAGAGATCTGTCCTTGCAGGGTTGCAATTGGCACCACGTGAAAAATGGGTTGCATAATTATTGGATCATTATATTCCTCTTATAGTTAAAGTGGTCGTTTTGTCTTTAGTTGATGGACCTTGGTGGAACATCTGCAAACGTAGCACTGCCACTGTGTTGTCATATAAACTGCAGAGAGCTGCTGCTTTCTTTCAAAGTGCTTGGCCTAGCTGCACTTTGATTGACAGGCATGGGACCGCAGACAAAGCAGTGCAATCACAGAGCAGGGTCGGAGGCGTTGTTCCACACAGAATCTCAAATGAGAGCAAAAGTGGAACCACATCACAGCACAATGCTGCTGCTTTTTAATGGAAACGCCAGACAAAATATAACTATAGCCCAGCCTCCGCTCCACATCACTGGCGTGTATACGCTCTGTTCACCTCAATCCTCTCTAAAGTTTAACCTACTTTAACCTGGAGCCTCTCTTTTTGGCATTTCATTACAGGTGAAAATGGACATGTGTAATTTGGTGAAAATTGTCAGGAATTGTCCATTAAAAAAACTATAGACATGTCTTACCATTTCTTTTCTTCAAGCTCACAATGTCACCTTGTGAGCTAGATCAGGCTATTTTTACGAAGTTGTTTTATGACAAAGTGTAGGAAGTATTGGGCTCAGGTGGTTGAAGTTAACTTCAGTTGGAATAATGAGCAACATAGGGCATGTGTAAGGGCAAGTATAAAATGTTATGCAGCAAAAAATGTTAAACCATCATCTCTATGTGCAGGTGAATAGGTGAAAGCTCTTCGAATTCTGTTATCAAATTAACCTTGAAGCTGAAGGGAAGATGCTTGAAAAAAATGACAAGTTTCAGGATCCTTATAGGCTTATTAAACACCTTCATAACACTCTAGATGCACACACATGCATGCACGCACGCACACACATTCACACCTGGGAGCTGCCCAGTGCAAACACCTACGGTATGTCCCCTTCCAGCTGGCAGCTGCACTGGCACTGCTATAGCACTCAAGGGCACTGTACAGGTGTAATTTACGATAAATGCCAGCCAGAGGCAAACTCCTGAACATTAAATTACTGTAAGTCTGGGTGTGAAGCTAAATTAAAGCTTTTTACTGTGTCCATATATAATCACTTTCTCATGGCCAGACAGCCCAGGCACCACGCTTGGGGTTTAGCAATGAACTTTCTGGTCACTTCATTTCTCATCCAATTTGATGCTTTGGGAGAACCAAAGGACATCATCGCAGAGGTCATATTATTACTGCATTGAGTTTACGGCAGTCAGGTTACATAATATTACTTAGCTGTGTGGACGCAGGGTTTAGCATTAAATCACTGCAGGGTCTGGAGAACATTATGTTTACTAGATCTACAAGAACTAAGAAAGTTGGTAACACTTTAAACGAAGGTCCTTGTTATAAGCGCTTATAAGCGCTTATTAACGGCTTATAAGACATGTTATAAGTGCTTATAAGCGCTTATAAGACATTTGTAAGACATGAATTAACTGTTTACAGTGTTGGGAATATTACTTTACCTTGTTAATACATTACTTATTACTTATTACCTTCATTTTAAAGCAATATATTATATTACAATATTACTGTCTGAGCAAGTGTAATATATTAGTATTACTATTACATATTACTTAAAAAAAAACTTTTTACAAAATTTATAATTAAATATTTAGTGTCACTATTAATCAAATAGTGCGTAGGGCAGTGGCATACCTACAATAAAGCAAGCAGACTTGGCTATCTGGACAAATCCATATGAAATCAACTTGAAAATAGTCACTCCTGAATAAATAATTTGATGACAAATGATAGAAAATAAGTAATTATTTCAGTTCTGCAGTTGTCAAGATAATTTCACAAGAACACTTGCAACGAGACAGTTGGACAGAAAGTAATATTGAAAGTAATGCAGTAATTCAGAAAGAAAAGTATAATATACTAGATTTTTTTTAAAGATTTTTTAAAGTAATATATTTATATTACAAGTTACTGCATTTTCGTAATATATTATGTAATATATTAAGTTATGTAGTGCACATGTCCCAACACTGACTGTTTATAAGTAGGTTACAAGACACTTATGTACCTTGTTATAAGTGCTTATTAACGTTTATAAGACATTTATAAGCTATGTGTTACCTGTTATAAGGTCGTTACAAGATACTTATTAATAGTTTATAAACATTTATGGGGAGTGTTAATAAACACATCATTAACTGTTAATAAGACATGTAAAACTGTTAACAAATTATTTATAACACACTTGTTAACGTTATTATTTGCTTATAAGAATTTAACAAACGCATTTATGAACTGTTAATAGGAAATTTAGAAGGCACTTATTAAACCTTATTAATATGTTTATAAAACACTTAATAACCGTATTATTTGTTTATATGCATTTATAAATCATTTTACATACCTACACCATTAGGCTCCTTGTTATAAGGGTAGATTGCTAGGATATTTATAAGACTTAATGAGACATTTATAAAACCTGCATTAAATGTTATAAACTAATTATAAGACACTTACTAACCGTTTGTGCACATTTATAAGGAATTTACTATACACATTTAATAACTATTATTAATATATTTATAAGACATTAAAAAAACACCTTCTTGTTTATATAACATTTATGGTACGCTTTATGAAACCAAAGGTGCTTGTTCCAACTTCGTTCAAAGTGAAAACAGGAGGGTGAAGAGAACTTATAAACCTTTCATCTTGTGTTTATTAAGAACTCAAAATTGTTTACAAACATGGACGGTTAACAATGCATTTATAAACACGTTGATAGGCATTTTGGAGGCACTTCGTTTAAAGTGGGAACCGCATTTATAAGCCGTTAATAGCGTATCTATTAACAGCCAACATTGCTTTACAAGCAGGAACAGATGCTTATTAATGCATTTATAAGCACTTAATAGGCATTTTTGGAGGCACTTCGTTTAAAGTGGGGGCCGCATTTATAAGCCGTTAATAGCGTGCCTATTAACAGCCAACATTGCTTTACAAGCAGGAACAGATGCTTTTATTAATGCATTTATAAGCACTTAATAGGCATTTTTGGAGGCACTTCGTTTAAAGTGGGGACCGCATGTATAAGCCGTTAATAGCGTGCCTATTAACAGCCAACATTGCTTTACAAGCAGGAACAGATGCTTATTAATGCATTTATAAGCACTTAATAGGCATTTTTGGAGGCACTTCGTTTAAAGTGGGGACCGCATTTATAAGCCGTTAATAGCGTGCCTATTAACAGCCAACATTGCTTTACAAGCAGGAACAGATGCTTATTAATGCATTTATAAGCACTTAATAGGCATTTTTGGAGGCACTTCGTTTAAAGTGGGGACCGCATTTATAAGTCGTTAATAGCGTGCCTATTAACAGCCAACATTGCTTTACAAGTAGGAACAGATGCTTAACAATGCATTTATAAGCACTTAATAGGCATTTTTGGAGGCACTTCGTTTAAAGTGGGGACCGCATTTATAAGTCGTTATTAGCGTGTCTATTAACAGCCAACATTGCTTTACAAGCAGGAACAGATGCTTATTAATGCATTTATAAGCACTTAATAGGCATTTTTGGAGGCACTTCGTTTAAAGTGGGGACCGCATTTATAAGCCGTTAATAGCGTGCCTATTAACAGCCAACATTGCTTTACAAGCAGGAACAAATGCTTATTAATGCATTTATAAGCACCTCAATAGGCATTTTTGGAGGTACTTGTTTAACGTACCTACAGTAAGAATGGGTATATTAACAACAGTGACGGCATTAAACAAAAGGTAAAGGCTGCACTTGTTAAAGGGTTGTTCCAAGGGGGTTAACAAAACGTAATGTATTTTGGTGGCATTTAGTATGGAAACCTGAATCTCCTGTCACCCATGCCTTCATACCTTTATGGTCATGCATTGTGACACTACACCACCATTTATGGCCATATCTGTTTATGAAGATCATAGCACTAACCTCAAACCCTGGATAACCATACATGTGAAGACTGATCACCTATATTTGTATATAGGGCCAGTCGGCAACTTTCATCTGACCTCCAATCAAATAATCAATCTTTTTGACATATTTTCTGGATGTTTTGCTGGCTGAAATCAAATGGCCATCTGAGGTGATTATATTTGTAACTACTTCCTGTAAAAGCAAAATAGAGAATAACAAATATTGCACCCATACATGGTTTCTAAAATGCAACTGCTATGAGAAGCGTGATGTAAGAATGTTTTGATTGGTGAATTCCTTCGCAGTCCAGTTGATGTACAGTCGTGAGCGTTGTACACCTATCTCCTTTTCTATCCATTTTATGCCATTGTAGAGCTTGAGGACTGAACCAGAAGAGGTCAGGTAAGCGCCGACACTTCATAAGGTTGACTTGACAGAGGGCGCATTTCTTTCAGTGGTGTTAAGGAGCTGCATGAAACAAAATGCAATACAGAGAAGATTAGAGGATGGGTTAAAGAAAGCCTTTGGGCATGAGGAGGTACAGTACAGGTCCAAAGTTCAATCTACAGTTCTTCAAATAAAATTATACATGATACAAATCGAAGAGCAAGTGACGAGAGAGAGAGAGAGAGAAAAAGTCATATGCATACATAATATTTCTGAACCATTATATGACACAAGTCTCATTGGTTTGTGTTTGTTAATGATCTGTTCCAGCTTGCTCCACTCACTGTGCATATTCAGGTAAACTCAGAGCGAGATATATCAATATCATATCAATATCATATTTGGTCCCATGAAAGTATCATGGCACAGCACTGTGCATGACGACCATGACGCCTTCTGTACAGAGCTTCATTGGCAATAACCAGGAATCATAATCAGACAGAACGGACATGCGCAGTACTGCGCATGTCTGTTTCCTTCCATGGATCAATTTGATGGTGATAAACTTGACACTCATAAATATATAGGTTCCTGGTTATTATTATTTTTCTGAGATTGTATTTTGGGTTTTAATGATTCATGTCGAAGTGACAAGGCATTCTTGTTTGGGGTACACCAAATTTAGGTTGTAAATAAATCAAAACAGTAGGCAGCATGTGGGAGACTTTCAATACCTGAAGTGAAGTGTCCACGTTGCAGTGATTGTGGAGAAGCCAATCTGTCTGTTGGAACCAGTGTCAGGATGTTTGGAGGGCCATCAGAGTCCTAGTAACAACCACAATTACATGTCAATGTATTTAAACTGCACAAATCAGGTGCAGTTTGGTGCCCTCCGTCCCAGGCGCCCCTAGTCGGCGTAACAGCAAAAAAGCCCCATGTGCAACCCAGATTTGGCACAAACAAGATGTAACACCTGTGTCGTAATGGTAGGATGGACAGTTACCAAATTACAGTTAGGGGTTAGATGGTATTGGACTAGTGTTTGAGTACATATTCTTTTTTCACCAAAAAGAAATAATCATGCACTGTAGTGCAAAAACGTTTTTAGTTGAACAGCAAAACAAGCTTAAGCTTTTCTTTAGCAGTGGATTACATTTCCAGTACTCGAGTACATTAGACAACCAGGCACCAGCAGTGCTGGGCCTCCATGTTAGCAACATAGCAGCTAATGCAACAACACTACTGTTTGTCACTCACCAGGATTTGCATATGAAGTCAGCACAACAGTACTGCTAGATGGCTGGAAGTTAGTCACTACAGCCTAGAGTCATAAATGTTGCTTTGTGTAGCACACAACTGGCAGCTAACATTTATATTTTCTTCAAACTTTGTCTTTTTCTCTCTCTGCAGTACAACTCTCTCTGTGTTCTCCTCACTCTGCTTACTTGCTCTCTCTCTCTCTCTCTCTCTCTCTCTCTCTCTCTCTCTCTCTCTCTCTCTCTCTCTCTCTCTCTCTCTCTCTCTCTCTCTCTCTCTCTCTCTCTCTCTCTCTCTCTCTCTCTCTCTCTCTCTCTGATTAGGTGGGTCGTTTCACCTGCTGTCCTGCACTCACAGGCAGCAGGCTCAATTGACGATCGTTTAGACAAGTATAGGCAATGTCTCTCAACCAATAGGGCTGTGACCTATTTATTGTTTGCATGCGCTGATGTGGTAGGTGTTCTGTGTAGAGGTTTAAAGGAACACTCCGCCTAATATTGTCTATTTTAACCCACTTTCTGGACCTGGGTTACAAAGAGATTTACTTCTATTAGCTCCTACCAACAACCATTAGACTTGCAAATCCTGTGACTCAAAAGGCACCTACAAAGGTCTGCAATTCATAACTGCCCACCCCCCCCCCTTCCCCCCTGAAAAAAAAAATACTATGATCTGCTGCTTCTGACTTTATGTAAGGGAATATTTGTATGTCTCTAAATGTTTTAGTATAGTGTGGTGTGGGCAGTTCAGAAACTTCTTCCAGTGCCATCATCAATGGTGGAATCCAAGCAGAATGATGAGGTCATTGGAAGAAGTTTCTGAACTGCCCACAGCCCTCCTGTGACACACAGACTGAGTAGAAAAAAATAGTGGTATTTTATCATGTACATTAGTGAGGACCTATTATATGAAGATACATTGAAAAGTGGTGAAGTGGCCCTTTAACCGCATTATCCATTAACAGTTATCAGTGTTGATTTGGGTCACTTGTCAGTGTTGTAGTGGTACTTTTAGAAGTGGGGGACGCCTCTGAAAGGGGAATTCCCCCCATTTTATTTATTTATTTCTGAGAGTGTACAAATGGAACCAAATGGACCCGTGATGTCATCAAGATGTATTTCACCATGCTAATGATTTTTTTTTCAGACCCAAAAATATTTTAGATGTGAGAAGTGGGGGGACGCCGTCCCCCCACGTCCCCCGTCCCCTACACCCCTGCTTGTTGTATTGTAAATCTCCCAAGCTGTAAATAAAAAATCAAAATTAGATGTTTTTGGGGTGGACTATTCAGTATTCATGGCGTTGTCATATTACTGCCACACTAGTTTCACACCCTGTATAAACAAAACCTTGGTACACAAATCACACGTTGACACTAGTACAGACAGCAACAACAGTGAAATAAACCTTTGCAAACAATTGTAGCCCTTTAGCTTTTAACATCTCTTGAAACACAAATATAACCAGAGTAAAACAATAGGCCTACAAAAGCAACACTGTGACTGTACCTTAGTTGCTACACAGAACCTGTGCAGATAACTTGCAGATAAATTGGCACAGCACTGGAAAAAAATTGCGGGTGCGCACATTAATAGGTCCGTGCGGGAACGAACTCCGAAACAAAGGTTCCGGATTTTGGTTCCTAGCAAAAAAATACAATACCAAGCAAACAACTCCAATGCAAGGCTAGTAAAAATAAAACTATCTCTTTATTTGTTTTTGTTCAGAAGTTTTGTGTGTAAAAGTATAACAAGTATAACTGCCTCTGTGTCGTCCGTGCAGTATTTTTCACTAGGAACCAAAATCCGGAACCTTTGTTTCGGAGTTCGTTTCCGCACGGACCTATTAATGTGCGCACCCGCGATTTTTTTTCCAGTGCTGTGCCAATTTATCTGCAAGTTATCTGCACAGGTTCTGTGTAGCAACTAAGGTACAGTCACAGTGTTGCTTTTGTATTGTTTTACTCTGGTTATATTTGTGTTTCAAGAGATGTTAAAAGCTAAAGGGCTACAATTGTTTGCAAAGGTTTATTTCACTGTTGTTGCTGTCTGTACTAGTGTCAACGTGTGATTTGTGTACCAAGGTTTTGTTTATACAGGGTGTGAAACTAGTGTGGCAGTAATATGACAACGCCATGAATACTGAATAGTTCACCCCAAAAACATCTAATTTTGATTTTTTATTTACAGCTTGGGAGATTTACAATACAACAAGCAGGGGTGTAGGGGACGTGGGGGACGTGGGGGGACGGCGTCCCCCCACTTCTCACATCTAAAATATTTTTGGGTCTGAAAAAAAATCATTAGCATGGTGAAATACATCTTGATGACATCACCAAATGGACCCTAGCGGGTCCATTTGGTTCCATTTGTACACTCTCAGAAATAAATAAATAAAATGGGGGGAATTCCCCTTTCAGAGGCGTCCCCCACTTCTAAAAGTACCACTACAACACTGACAAGTGACCCAAATCAACACTGATAACTGTGAATGGATAAAGTGGTTAAAGGGCCACTTCACCACTTTTCAATGTATCTTCATATAATAGGTCCTCACTAATGTACATGATAAAATACCACTATTTTTTTCTACTCAGTCTGTGTGTCACAGGAGGGCTGTGGGCAGTTCAGAAACTTCTTCCAATGACCTCATCATTCTGCTTGGATTCCACCATTGATGATGGCACTGGAAGAAGTTTCTGAACTGCCCACACCACACTATACTAAAACATTTAGAGACATACAAATATTCCCTTCCATAAAGTCAGAAGCAGCAGATCATAGTATTTTTTTTTCAGGGGAGGAAAGGGGGGGGGGGGGGGGGGGCAGTTATGAATTGCAGACCTTTGTAGGTGCCTTTTGAGTCACAGGATTTGCAAGTCTAATGGTTGTTGGTAGGAGCTAATAGAAGTAAATCTCTTTGTAACCCAGGTCCAGAAAGTGGGTTAAAATAGACAATATTAGGCGGAGTGTTCCTTTAAACCTCTACACAGAACACCTACCACATCAGCGCATGCAAACAATAAATAGGTCACAGCCCTATTGGTTGAGAGACATTGCCTATACTTGTCTAAACGATCGTCAATTGAGCCTGCTGCCTGTGAGTGCAGGACAGCAGGTGAAACGACCCACCTAATCAGAGAGAGAGAGAGAGAGAGAGAGCAAGTAAGCAGAGTGAGGAGAACACAGAGAGAGTTGTACTGCAGAGAGAGAAAAAGACAAAGTTTGAAGAAAATATAAATGTTAGCTGCCAGTTGTGTGCTACACAAAGCAACATTTATGACTCTAGGCTGTAGTGACTAACTTCCAGCCATCTAGCAGTACTGTTGTGCTGACTTCATATGCAAATCCTGGTGAGTGACAAACAGTAGTGTTGTTGCATTAGCTGCTATGTTGCTAACATGGAGGCCCAGCACTGCTGGTGCCTGGTTGTCTAATGTACTCGAGTACTGGAAATGTAATCCACTGCTAAAGAAAAGCTTAAGCTTGTTTTGCTGTTCAACTAAAAACGTTTTTGCACTACAGTGCATGATTATTTCTTTTTGGTGAAAAAAGAATATGTACTCAAACACTAGTCCAATACCATCTAACCCCTAACTGTAATTTGGTAACTGTCCATCCTACCATTACGACACAGGTGTTACATCTTGTTTGTGCCAAATCTGGGTTGCACATGGGGCTTTTTTGCTGTTACGCCGACTAGGGGCGCCTGGGACGGAGGGCACCAAACTGCACCTGATTTGTGCAGTTTAAATACATTGACATGTAATTGTGGTTGTTACTAGGACTCTGATGGCCCTCCAAACATCCTGACACTGGTTCCAACAGACAGATTGGCTTCTCCACAATCACTGCAACGTGGACACTTCACTTCAGGTATTGAAAGTCTCCCACATGCTGCCTACTGTTTTGATTTATTTACAACCTAAATTTGGTGTACCCCAAACAAGAATGCCTTGTCACTTCGACATGAATCATTAAAACCCAAAATACAATCTCAGAAAAATAATAATAACCAGGAACCTATATATTTGAGTGTCAAGTTTATCACCATCAAATTGATCCATGGAAGGAAACAGACATGCGCAGTACTGCGCATGTCCGTTCTGTCTGATTATGATTCCTGGTTATTGCCAATGAAGCTCTGTACAGAAGGCGTCATGGTCGTCATGCACAGTGCTGTGCCATGATACTTTCATGGGACCAAATATGATATTGATATGATATTGATATATCTCGCTCTGAGTTTACCTGAATATGCACAGTGAGTGGAGCAAGCTGGAACAGATCATTAACAAACACAAACCAATGAGACTTGTGTCATATAATGGTTCAGAAATATTATGTATGCATATGACTTTTTCTCTCTCTCTCTCTCTCGTCACTTGCTCTTCGATTTGTATCATGTATAATTTTATTTGAAGAACTGTAGATTGAACTTTGGACCTGTACTGTACCTCCTCATGCCCAAAGGCTTTCTTTAACCCATCCTCTAATCTTCTCTGTATTGCATTTTGTTTCATGCAGCTCCTTAACACCACTGAAAGAAATGCGCCCTCTGTCAAGTCAACCTTATGAAGTGTCGGCGCTTACCTGACCTCTTCTGGTTCAGTCCTCAAGCTCTACAATGGCATAAAATGGATAGAAAAGGAGATAGGTGTACAACGCTCACGACTGTACATCAACTGGACTGCGAAGGAATTCACCAATCAAAACATTCTTACATCACGCTTCTCATAGCAGTTGCATTTTAGAAACCATGTATGGGTGCAATATTTGTTATTCTCTATTTTGCTTTTACAGGAAGTAGTTACAAATATAATCACCTCAGATGGCCATTTGATTTCAGCCAGCAAAACATCCAGAAAATATGTCAAAAAGATTGATTATTTGATTGGAGGTCAGATGAAAGTTGCCGACTGGCCCTATATACAAATATAGGTGATCAGTCTTCACATGTATGGTTATCCAGGGTTTGAGGTTAGTGCTATGATCTTCATAAACAGATATGGCCATAAATGGTGGTGTAGTGTCACAATGCATGACCATAAAGGTATGAAGGCATGGGTGACAGGAGATTCAGGTTTCCATACTAAATGCCACCAAAATACATTACGTTTTGTTAACCCCCTTGGAACAACCCTTTAACAAGTGCAGCCTTTACCTTTTGTTTAATGCCGTCACTGTTGTTAATATACCCATTCTTACTGTAGGTACGTTAAACAAGTACCTCCAAAAATGCCTATTGAGGTGCTTATAAATGCATTAATAAGCATTTGTTCCTGCTTGTAAAGCAATGTTGGCTGTTAATAGGCACGCTATTAACGGCTTATAAATGCGGTCCCCACTTTAAACGAAGTGCCTCCAAAAATGCCTATTAAGTGCTTATAAATGCATTAATAAGCATCTGTTCCTGCTTGTAAAGCAATGTTGGCTGTTAATAGACACGCTAATAACGACTTATAAATGCGGTCCCCACTTTAAACGAAGTGCCTCCAAAAATGCCTATTAAGTGCTTATAAATGCATTGTTAAGCATCTGTTCCTGCTTGTAAAGCAATGTTGGCTGTTAATAGGCACGCTATTAACGACTTATAAATGCGGTCCCCACTTTAAACGAAGTGCCTCCAAAAATGCCTATTAAGTGCTTATAAATGCATTAATAAGCATCTGTTCCTGCTTGTAAAGCAATGTTGGCTGTTAATAGGCACGCTATTAACGGCTTATAAATGCGGTCCCCACTTTAAACGAAGTGCCTCCAAAAATGCCTATTAAGTGCTTATAAATGCATTAATAAGCATCTGTTCCTGCTTGTAAAGCAATGTTGGCTGTTAATAGGCACGCTATTAACGGCTTATACATGCGGTCCCCACTTTAAACGAAGTGCCTCCAAAAATGCCTATTAAGTGCTTATAAATGCATTAATAAAAGCATCTGTTCCTGCTTGTAAAGCAATGTTGGCTGTTAATAGGCACGCTATTAACGGCTTATAAATGCGGTCCCCACTTTAAACGAAGTGCCTCCAAAAATGCCTATTAAGTGCTTATAAATGCATTAATAAGCATCTGTTCCTGCTTGTAAAGCAATGTTGGCTGTTAATAGATACGCTATTAACGGCTTATAAATGCGGTTCCCACTTTAAACGAAGTGCCTCCAAAATGCCTATCAACGTGTTTATAAATGCATTGTTAACCGCCTGTCCATGTTTGTAAACAATTTTGAGTTCTTAATAAACACAAGATGAAAGGTTTATAAGTTCTCTTCACCCTCCTGTTTTCACTTTGAACGAAGTTGGAACAAGCACCTTTGGTTTCATAAAGCGTACCATAAATGTTATATAAACAAGAAGGTGTTTTTTTAATGTCTTATAAATATATTAATAATAGTTATTAAATGTGTATAGTAAATTCCTTATAAATGTGCACAAACGGTTAGTAAGTGTCTTATAATTAGTTTATAACATTTAATGCAGGTTTTATAAATGTCTCATTAAGTCTTATAAATATCCTAGCAATCTACCCTTATAACAAGGAGCCTAATGGTGTAGGTATGTAAAATGATTTATAAATGCATATAAACAAATAATACGGTTATTAAGTGTTTTATAAACATATTAATAAGGTTTAATAAGTGTCTTCTAAATTTCCTATTAACAGTTCATAAATGTGTTTGTTAAATTCTTATAAGCAAATAATAACGTTAACAAGTGTCTTATAAATAATTTGTTAACAGTTTTACATGTCTTATTAACAGTTAATGATGTGTTTATTAACACTCCCCATAAATGTTTATAAACTATTAATAAGTATCTTGTAACGACCTTATAACAGGTAACACATAGCTTATAAATGTCTTATAAACGTTAATAAGCACTTATAACAAGGTACATAAGTGTCTTGTAACCTACTTATAAACAGTTAATTCATGTCTTACAAATGTCTTTTAAGCGCTTATAAGCGCTTATAACATTTTTTATAAGCTGTTAATAAGCGCTTATAAGCGCTTATAACAAGGACCTTCGTTTAAAGTGTTACCAGAAAGGGTAGTTGAATTATTGATGTGTTGAAAGGAGCTCAGTTTGAGACCATGTTCAGGGGAAGTTCAAAGAGAATCTCTATTAAGAGGTATGCCCTGGCTGAATTGTGATGAACAACACACGTGCATGTGTGCATGAGTGTGTGTGTGTGTGTGTGTGTGTGTGTGTGTGTGTGTGTGTGTGTGTGTGTGTGTGTGTGTGTGTGTGTGTGTGTGTGTGTGTGTGTGTGTGTGTGTGTGTGTGAGAGAGAGAGATAGTGTGTGTGAGAGTATGTGTGTCTGTTCATGTGTGCATGTAGACAGGCCAATAAAATTGTGTTTATCATGTATCCTTTTGTCAGGTGGAAACTTCATATGTTCAAAACAGTTACTCTTTTAGATTCACATTCAAATGCATCAAAAGTAGCAGATCAACAAGCTCAAACTACATTGCTTCATGCTGCATTGCAAGCTTGTAGCTCCGCTATATCTGATGCTTGTGTGACTCTGTAGGATGAAATCATAGGGCGTTTATGTACACAGAGTACATAAGAGTGTTTTCTGCCCAGCAATGATGATACAGTGTGCATTTCCACACTGGCATCCAAACCACTCACCTTCATGCCTCCTCAGCCAGGCGAGAGGAGCCTATACAACAGCCACCATAAAGTGGGAAATAAATGGCCGAGTCCTTCCGTATAACCCAGTGTGTTTGGAGGAAATCAATACTGCATGGCCAGCGATATTTAGTTGTTATTCGTCTGTGAAGTGTTCCATTCAGACACCTCTCTCTGCAGCACGTGGGGTGCAAAATGGCATTTATGAATAATTCATTTGGGGTTGCACCATCTAACAGTAAGTTCAAGCATAGCCTATAGTACTAGCTTAGCTGCCTTAATTAGTAATGCATAAGTCTTGCCTTAAAAGCCATTTAAGCTATAGGATATGTTTGAACTTTGTGTGAGGTGGTGCTGGTGGTTCCAGGGGTCCTCAGATAAAATGAGAAACTTTGTTAACATGGCACAAGCTATTTTTACTTTCGATATTGGGAATAGCTAATCTACATCGCATATTGTGAGCATGTTTCTTAATAATAATATATATATATATCTGGAATATATATATATTTTTTTTTAGAAAGAAAAAACATATTGAAACAATTTGAACCATTCTGAAAATATTCTACACAAATCCTCTCTCCTCTCTTATGGGGTTTCCTGGCACACCATATTTTAAGATGCGGGCCTGCAGCAATATACATTTGGGGAAATTTGGGGATCCACAAGACTAATTATACATACATGCAACATGCAAACATATATTTCACAGACAGCAATTAATACCCCCTAGTCTGAAATTACTTATGCATTTTAATAATTGGTGGAATCGCTCTGGGAGAGCAGTCACTCATTATTTCCACTCTTTATTATTTATTAGAGGTTTTGAGCCATGTTCATGTTCAGTACAGACGAAATAATCATCCCTATACTGGAGTTATAAAACTGGAATACTGGAATAATGTACTTAAAAGTACATTTTCCTAGACAATGTTCAAAAAGATTATTAAGGGGACGTGTTGAGCTTTTAGGTTGGCTATTTTCAATATATTTGAAATGGTTCTTAAGTGGTAAATTTATAATGTATGAATCCTAGAAGAATAGTGTAGTCTACTACTGTCTGGCACCATTAATTTTCGGAGTGGAACATCCAGAATACCTGCTGAGATGGCCTACTTTCCCTGAAACGTATTAAAAATTCTAATATCCGCCAAACCCCCTTTTGCTTTTAGATGTTTTATGTTGTTTGGGTCTGACCTTCTCTCAGCAACATCTCATCTCTCATCTTTCATATCTCTCTCTCTCTCTCCCCCCACACCGCCCCCCTGCACATCTCTGACAGCAAGTAACAGACTATTTATTGAATTATTCAAATTACTGAATCCTCCCCGAACATTTTTCTCCTGTCCATATATTTATAACTTTGGCATCACTCAATGCTTGCCAGGGAATTTGCCCTTTTCTGCCATTTTGAGAATGTGAGATCCTTTTGATGATGGTACCTATTGAACCCTGCTAAGAATGCCACCCGCCTTGTTTGGATCCCTGGACATCAGGCCTGACATCCTCCTGTCTGGCAGTCTGCAGACAAGGATTTAAACTCAAATTCAAGGTTTCAGTGCTTTGGTTTGTACTGTAGCCCAATCAGTGCCATGGAAACTATTCAAAAACACATTTCACATCATTTGATAGTGTTTTTGTGTGCAAGCTCTCAACATTTGAAGTGCCAGGAAGATGCTTTCATGTCAAGGACACTCACATTTATATGTATGAAACAGCACACCTCCATATGAAACTGTTTGATCCAGAGATACCCAGAAATATTCAAAATCCTCACAATTTAATGGCTGATTTAACCAGCAATGCTGGCTGATTATTTTGCATGTAACTGGCCAGCATATTAAACTAGATCAACTCGGTAGAGTGCAAGTAACTGGCAGAAGATATATAAAATCTCTGTTTCATGCATGGTTAAAAAATGTGTCACGGTTAAAGAAAATAGATCTGCACTTAGTAGTGCCAACTTGCAGAGAGACAGCAAAATCAATTTTGAACGGTGGCATGGGTCACAACGGGTGGCCAAACGGTCGCAACGGACGGCCCATGGTCACGACCATTATAAATTATTCGCAACCGGTGAAAACGGTCGACTGTTTTACTACCGGTTTGCCCTGCGGTCGCTACTAAACCTAACCCTAACCCTAAACATAACCTCTGTAAAACTATGCCTAAACCTACATCCTTCCACCCACCACACACCTACAGAGGTAGTAAAATCTCAACTTCTAAGATTCAGTCGCATCTGTACACAACAAAGCGATTTTAAATTAGCATGCAAAACTAATGCCCTAAAACAACGGGAGTACACAAGGACCTTTCTAAGAAAAAACCTTTGACACCTTTAGAGAGGTGAAGGAGAGAGATGAAAGACCCCAAATTGCTCTAGTAACCACATATTCAACATTAAGCAAAATAGCTAGCATGAGAGTTAAAAGAAATTTTACAAGAAGGGCAGAAGATTCACTAGAGGGATACAAAATTATACCCGCCTACAGAAAAAACATAACAGCGACCACAAAAAACTGTATCTATCTAATCACATGTAACAAATGTAATCTACAATATGTAGGGGAAACCAGAAACACAATAGCAGACAGACTTAACCAGCATAGATATAACATAAAAAATGCCAAAGAGATGTCGCTAATAGTACAACATTTTATTGGACATGGAATTGGAGCAATGGAAGTATGTGGATTAGAATGCAACCAAACGTGGACAGAAGGGGAGAGAAAGTTTGCAGAAAAACAATTGGTTTTAAAACTTAATACAACATTTCCACAGGGTTTAAACCACTATGAAAGATAATTAAGATTAGTTATCTCAGACATAAATAGACTCTTCTTCAACAAAGATGGCGAATGCAAATATTCTCTGTATTGTACTCATACATAATGTTGTAAGATACAAAACATTGAAGTCTTATACCACAAACTTAACCCCCGACTGTTATGCCAACGGTCGCAACCGTGGTGCTGAACACCAGGCACCTTTCAGACACGACAGACAATTTCAACAACCTTAACCCCCGACCATTATGCTGTTGGTGATTATCATCGTAACGTATGCCGTGGTCGCAAAATGATTTTCCGGAAGTTGAAAAATAACATAAATTAACCCCCTGGTCAATCTACACGACCGTTGGCCAACTTAACACCCAATTTACTGGCGACACATAGCGAGCTTGTAGAGCAGCTCATTTCAAGAGGTCAGAACAATGAGTGAATGCCAATATAAGCTTTCCATATTCTTAGTTAGTCGCACTGTGACTGCACGACTGTATTACTCTATTATGTACAGTACATCTCTCATAGTTCATGCATATCCACGTCTGGAAAGAGTTCTCACAGCATGGCGGAGCCAATAGCACGCCCCAGAGATATATAGATCTCCCACCATGAAATCTTAATTAAAATAAAGATTAATACCACAATGTTCTTCTGGTTTCTTAAGTAGCCCATTTTGAATGAAAGCCATTCGTGTCAAAATCGTGGCTGAGGGTATATAGCAGCAGCAGGGTGTTCATGGGGACTTGCACGGTCTCAGCCAATTAAAGTATGTCGCTGCTGAAAGCCATATTGTTAAGAACACTGTCCATTACCGGCGCGTGTGGATAAAATATATAATCTCTGCTCTGGATCTGAGTGCTCCTATGTGGCGCAAGGAGCTGCGGCTCTCTGTGGGTCCTGACTGTGATGGATCACAGCTGTATGGTCCAACAAGCCTGCCTCTCCACTCAGGGTGACACAGTCAATAGCCTTTGACAAATGAAAGTTTACAGGCAGCCCCAGCTTTGTTCTGCCTCCCGTCCCTCCTCCTCCTCCGGCATGCGGCGCGTATATGCACGGCTGTACGTGTGCACGCCATATGGCAGGTCACAATATCACACGTCCCTGCAGGCCTGGTAACGGAAGGGACAGATCTGTGGAATGCTGCTCTTGAAGCAAAGTACCCTCAGTTATTGTGATGTGTGATTTTGTTTGAGCTAGCTTGACTGCTGCTACTGTAGTTTGTTTGTTGTGCCCAGATGATTATATATTATATTCCCCTGGGCTTTGAAGTTAAAACCCCTACATGAGTTTTATGTTGTCGAATTAAGATGATCTTGAAATTCACATGGTCAGCAAGTCTTGTCGGACCATTTACTATGAAATGGATTTCACCAGAATGGCACAGAAATGGGCGACTAAAAACAATCTTTCGAGGATAAATGGTGAAACCATTTAAGACAAGAAAGACAATTGTTTCACGCTGGTCGGTCTTAGGTGGTGCCCCGAGGTTAGATGTATTGTACACATACACCACAGCTAGCATAATCTCCCCTCCTGAAATATCGTCCTCTTAGATAACAAAACATTTAACCAACAAAATTAAACACGTCAACTGGCAGGAAGTCACGGACTATGGGGAAGATAAAGGGGGAAAAAGTGTTCCGATCTCAAGCACAAGGCCAAGAAGAGTGCATTGTTTCTCAGCATCATGGGGGATGCTGCTGGAGGACAGGGGACCGCACCGCAGCCCTGTCTCCACATGGCTTGTATGCTGGCCAAGTGTCAATTAGTGGCTTTGTGCCAAGCTAGCTAGCTAGAGCTCCCTGACTAGGACACACAGATTCACTTGCCCAGATGGAACTTGGTAGGTCGCCCAGTTTGAATCTCATTGTAATCAAACTTATTTAGAACAATATTTTATTCATAGAGTCTGGTGATGCGATGATCGTCGTGACAGGTTTACAGTTGTAAGGAAGTGGGTGAAATATTTTTCCCCTGTGCACATTGTTTGGTAGTTTTCATGTGAACAGAGGATAGACATAGAGTAAGAAAGTAGTCAGAGGATAGAAAACAGGTTACCTGTAAGTAAATGCTCTTTTAGAAACATTAGTCATGAAGGTGTGTAATGCTCTTTTAGAAACATTAAAAACATTGTTTCCTACAATGTCTCTTTAAGCAAAAACACATACAAACATTAAAAAATGAAAATAGCAGCTTTCTGTCAAACTTAGTAATACTATTCTATTCTATAATATACTCTTGTCACTTGCGCTTGCGCACGCGCACACATGCACGCACACGCACACACATTCAGAGATATTGTGTGGACATTGGACATCCCCCATTCTGTTTCCTGCGTTTTCCTAGAAATTAACATGTTTCGGCATATTAATGAACAATCATTAAAGGGGTGTTACACTTTCAAAAAAACTTTTGGTCATTTTATGGTCTACTCATGTGAACACACCAGACAGTTTATAAGTTACTCCTTTCAGTATTTAGATATTTGATGTTCATTTTAGCGCCTCCAGCTTCTTCCCATAGAAACCCATTATAACTTAAAACTCCATTTTAACCATGACAGATTATTCGAAAACAACCAATCTTTTTTCTGGTGACTCATATTGTCCTCGGAATACGTGAGAGGACCGTGGAATTTCATTTACAGTTTTTATTTATTTTTAAATATTGTTTTGGAAAATGTAGCCGTCTCCATATTTGGGAAGGCCTACCCAAATGAATAAAACAATATTTTAAAAATCAATAAAAACTGTAAATGAAATTCCACGGCCCTCTCACGTATTCTGAGGACAATATCAGTCACCAGAAAAAAAATTGGTTGTTTTCGAATAATCTGTCATGGTTAAAATGGAGTTTTAAGTTATAATGGGTTTCTATGGGAAGGAGCTGGAGGCGCTAAAATGAACATCAAATATCTAAATACTGAAAGGAGTAACTTATAAACTGCCTGGTGTGTTCACATGAGGCTGAGTAGACCATAAATTGACCAAAAGTTTTTTTGAAAGTGTAACACCCCTTTAACATGGTGAAACACAACTTGATGACATCAAGTTGTGTTTCACCATGTTATGGGTGGTAATTTTAAGCCATCAAGTTTAAAATAGGCTTTAATGCCACAACTAAACTACAACTAGTTGTAAACATTCCTTAAAAAATAAAAACAATAACAACACTGCCTCATTTGTTATTTTGTTTTTTAATAAATGTTTAGTCTACTGTTAAAATAATATGCATATGAGATAGCCCTATATTATGGATATGCCTATTGAGATAGCCCTATATGCATACAAGCCTATAAAGTGCTGTTGGTCTCCTGTTTTTGTGCTGACATCATGTGTCGGTTCTAACTCCTGTTGCATTCTGGGCAATTTTCAGTAAGAAGTGATGACGTATCACAAGTTCACTAGGACTCAAGGATGGACAAGTATGGCTATTGGTAAAATGGCCACAACATGCAGAGTCGCTGCAGGGACTGGTGTTGCAGCTGGCGTTCAGTGGGGTTCAACGGGGGCATCAGGTGGGACCAGGCCAGGGCTGCATTCCGCACCGCCAGATCATGCAACACACACCTTTATCATTAAAGCTAATTGGCTGGTATAATAATATCACCTGCAGCATCTGAGTGAACATCCCTTTCTTAAAGTGCACCACATTATTCTTGTGTTTGTTGTACATGTCTTAACAGCCATTGCTGCAGCTGCAGTGGAGAGCCATTGTTGTCGCCTGAGGGTATGTCTGTGCATTTAATGGTTTAAATCCGGGGTGAGCAAAGGTACCCCAAATAATAATACTATTTACAGCGTGCGGACACACACTGATGTGCAAATGCACGCACACAAAGAGATTTCTGCCTGGCGTACATAGTAATCTCGCTCACGTTAACAATCAACACATTTTGCTGGGAGACCCCCCCCTTCAAGGACCCCCTCGGGTTCCCGGACCTCACTCTGAGAACAACTGGCTTAAATTGCACAAAACGGAAAACATAACGTAATCCTCAAAGGTCACAAATGAATTACACATCTTGCCAAGTAATCATCCATCTTGCGGTGCTCCGGCTTGAAGGCTCCGCGTTGAGACAGTGTGTGAATCGACGTGTCTTGATCCAGGCCATTTGGCGGCCACATTTTGTTCAGCGTCTTCCACCGATGATCCCAGATGATTTTGATGGAGTGAAATGTTTCCAATTAACATAAGCAAAAGCATCCTCCCAAGGTGGCCGCGTTGCAACACGTGTGCAGTTATGAGCGAATCAATTACATTTGGAAAAAAAACGCACGTCACTGCAAATTGCATTTTGATGTTGGTCTGTTCAGCTGCTTTACACAGCAGCACAGAAGCTTGAGGTATCTATTAACATGCCCCTACACATGCGGGCACGACCCTGACATTGAAAATTAATTCAATTCAATTCAAAGAAGCTTTATTAGCATGAGAAAAGAAACGTTTTAAACCAAAGTTCATGTTTAGGTTGTTATTAGAGAAAGCAAAATGTAGTATTTGTTTCTGTTTTACTGTATTTGCTGATTACTTTTGTTTAAACGATTTTAGCTTTTGCATAAGACAAATGGCTAAATATGCATTTTTCCCTCACTTTCTTTGACACTAACCCACGGATGAGAGGGAAATCCCAAATTATATTGTAAATGCACTGTTAATTTAGTTTTGAGTGTACGATGCACACATTTGTGTTAGTGAATTACAGACCAATAAGGGTCCATTTGGTTCTAAGCTATCATTTAGCAGATCTCCTAAAACTCCATCGTCCCTGGACGACAATTTGGGAGCCACTAAACTATATTAGCCCTTTAAATATATAAATTAGGAAAATTACTAGATTATGAAGAAGCTAGAAATGCACTCTCAAGCTTTCAACTTGCGCCTGAGAGCACACAAGTACTGCTACTAAATAAATACTACAACTGGTGTTCTAAAATCCCATTATTGACCTCATACCAAGCTTGAAACATTAGTTATATCACCATCAACAGCCAATATAGGACCACCATTCTTACCCTGGCACACAGCCATTAACCATAGAACAATCTGTACAGACGACTATGAAACAAAGAGTGATGGACACCCACTGTATTTATATCGACCAAAGGGACTTCTTGATATGGTCCACCTCAAGACAAACTAGATTGCAATCTGGTTTCACAAAACATACAAATACGAATATAATACTCTTAAATACAAAAATACATACAAAATAATAATAAATAACTTTCACGACGATAAATACGTATCTGCTTACCTACATTCTTCTCCTCTATGGGCACAGAACACAAAGGGATTCTCTTTCTTCACAATAAATACTGTCATCTGTCTCACATGGTTCCATAGACCGTAATACGTGCTCGAAACAAACCTAAAGGAAAAATCACACCCTTGTGAAGTGAGGGGTGCTCTTATCATCATCATTTTGTACACAACAATCAAATCAAATGAATGGCATTCCAGCCAAACGCTTTTGACGACTTCATTTTTCTGCCCTCGTTCTCATCTTCAAAGTTTTACTCAGAGGGCTCCTCGCATGCTTGCCGGGATCTTCAACTTGTGCTTCATGGCGGCACACTTGCACAGCGTCTTCAGGTCGGGGCGCATGTCCAGGACGTACAGGTCGTCGGCGGGCGTGTCGTAGCCCCGGGACCCTCCGAAGAGGGCGACGACACGCTCCCCCAGCAGGCAGCAGCACATGCGGGGCTTCAGGATGTTCAGCGAGGGCGGCCGCTCGCCTTTGACCTCCACCTTGCTCCAGACCAATTTGACGGGGCAGAACCGCCACAAGTCGTCCGGGAAGGCGTGGCCGCTGCCCATGTGGTAGCCGCCGAAGGCGTATAGCTCGCCGCCATAGACGAAGGCGGCGGTGCGGCTGTGCGGCAGGAACTCGGCGGTGTCTGTGATGTCCCAGCGGCCGGTCGGCACGTTGAACACGCGCACGCGGTTCAGGCTGGAGCGGCCGCCGAACACGTACATCTTGTTGCCGATGAAGGCGGCCGAGTGGCAGGAGGAGGCGGGCCGCGGCGTGCCCGGTGCCATGGCCACCGTCGACCACACCAGCGGCACGGGCGGCCTCTCCACGGGCGCCTTGCCCTTCTTCTTGCCCTTGGCGGGGGCGCCGGGGTCCGGCGGCGCCGTCTCCAGCGCATACATGTCGATGCTGCAGCCGTCCCAGTTGAAGCCCCCGTAGATGTACATGAGCGTGCCCTTGGCACACGCCGAGTGGTTCCGGGTGGCCGGCGGCACCATGCCGAGCACCTCGGGCCGCTTCCAGACGTGGGCGTCCACGTCGAAGGCGTAGACCACGTCACAGAAGTCGCGGTTCCAGTAGCCGCCCCAGATGTACACGGCGCGGCCTATCAGGACGGCCGAGTGGCCGAAGCGCATGGAGGGCACCACCGCCAGCGCGGCTCTTCCCGTTGGGTCGGGCAGCTTCTCCCAGCACAGCGACACGATGTCGAAGACGTGCACCTGGAGCCGCTCCACGTCCTTATAAGGGCCTCCGAAGCAGTAGATCTTGCTGTCCCCCACCGCCACTGCCACGTGATACTTGTCATTGATGTCCTCCTCCGGCGCCACTCCACTCGAATGCACCGTCCATCGCGTCATCGCTGGAGACGCCGGTGGGTCAGAGAGGAAGGGAACGGTCTGGTAGGGTTCTTCTTCTTCCTTTACTTCTTCTAGGGATTCCTCCTCTATTCCAAGGGATTCTTCAATAATATTCTTCTATATTATTCTATAAATGTACTTCCATGTTACTAACACTTATAATTGGTGCACATAGCAAAAATGGCCCGTAACTCAGAAGTAAGATGTATTGGGGGACCAATCGGATGAAATAAATCCTCCAGGCATGGGGGATCCAGTCACCGGAGGCAGCACAGCATGTATGGGGACAGGGAAGGAGGAAAGCTTGTGGAGACAGTGTTGATGTATGCATCGCTGAACAAGACACTTTAACTTAATTGCTCTCTGATCACTCAATACCTTGCATGGTTTTTCCACCATTAGTGTGTGAATGGGTGAATGGGATTTACAATCTATGTGAAGCCTCTTGGATAAAGGTGCTAAATGAATTCAACATTTACCTTTTATAATATAGGTTTGGCCATTTACTAAACTATTCCTATCAACCACGTTCTGCCCCCAAATCGTCCACACCTGATATATTTGTGTGAGAAACACAATTTATGAGACCTTTAAAGTATATTTTGAAGGGACAGCATTTAGTAATTGACATCACATAGGCCTATACCAACTAAACTGCACTAGCGCCAACTTGCCCATTGCACACAAGTGGGCCATGGCCTACTTGTGTGTGAGCAGAGCGAACGAACCAGAGAGCAAGTACCCTGACACCTGCAGGAGATAACACTCATGACAATACTTATAAAGATATTACGTCACACTTTGTGTCATCACAGAGGGACGGGTTGACAGTAGATGACCGAATAATGGATTTGAATCCATACTCTCCTTCAAAACCACTCTCAAAGAGCACTTACAAAGAAATGAAATGCGAAACTGGCCCTGGTCACAAAGTCCCCTCATCACTGTGTACATCTATCTAGCCAATGAATTTGGAGATTATGTTCTCAAAACGTTGAATGTTGAAGCTGAAAGGTGTCATTCTGCACTGAGAGAAAGGAAGAGAGAGAGAAGATGTAGAGATATACCATATAGGCTTCTTTGTATTGAAATCCTTAATAGCAGAACTTGTATTGAACCGTACTTGGCTGTGAATTTTTGGTTTCCCCAATTGGTTGATCCAGCTGCTAACCTCAGGGATTGGACAAACTGGCTGCAGTGATCTTTGCTGTTGTCTTACCAACAAATATATGCCATAGCTGCACACTTTTTGTTGTTTTATAGGCTTAGTGACCGACTCAGTGATTTCCCAGCTTTTTGCTTTTGCTGTTGAAAAGGTGGGCAGGCATTCAAAAGGATTATTGAAAGCTCTCAGAAATCAGAAATAAATACCGCAAGGATGAAATTTGTCCAATCAAATCCGGTAAAATACGTGTGACATCATCTTAAGATGTCTACTATTATTTTCCACATAAGGCATTTATCCATTTGAAGATTTATTTATATAACAAACAATATGGGGATTAAACCTGTCCTTGGGGTCATGATGTGCCGCTGACATGGAATGATACCCGAAACAGGAAGCCCATGTGGATCCCAGATGGCTTTCAAGATGGGTTAACTATATTAGAACCAGGTGGGCTAACTGGAACCCATATGTCATGTCAATGTCAACTAGCACCAGATGCTTCACACTTGTGCTACTCATGTGCCTTTTAAATCGGTTCTATATTATGCATTAGGTGTACCCCAAGTAGGTAATCTTATGTTACACCCAAGTGTACCCCAACTGGGCTTACCCATGTGGGTTTTAGTTCTACCTAGACCCCTAAGTCTACCTGAACCTGCTTATTTCTGTGTGGTTGATTTAATGATTTATGTGTGATGTGGACAAAAAAGGACTGAAATGTCATTGGAGAAAACTAACCCTACAGGTCCTTTCCACAAATGATTGTGAGCTTCAGTTCATGAGGGATCCTCACAGCCATCATTGCCAAAATGCCAAAACTGCTAAAATGGCAGACCTTTTGGGGAAACACAAGGGGTCTATGCGCTACTTTTAAATAGCCTATACATGGATAGTTGAATCGCCGCTCAGCGGCCGCTCAGAATTCCAAGTGAACAGGCTGTTGGAAATCAAAAGAGGAGCTTTTAGCCAGTCATTATCACAGGCCAGAGAATCTGTTTGACCTCCAACGACTCGTTCTTGCTAAAATTACACAATAGGCAAAGCCAAAGCAGCCGTAGTATCATTTGGCACATGCAACCGTTCCCTGGGCTACAGCCACTTTAACAACCTTTTAATTGGTCACACTCCTCAGTCCTCGATGATACAACTGAACACAATAACATATTCATTTTGTTATTGTTTTACTTATTTTCCTGCTTTGCTTTTGATAATGGCAGTGGAGCGGAGAGGCAGGAAGGAAGGAGACGGCTCTTTGCTGCAGCCTCAGGGTCAGATTTGTGAACAGTTGTGGAAACAATGTACACAGATTATTCCTATTTATTATGAGTAGCAATTCTACAATGTAGAAATACTCATTTCTACAGCTCCACAAACATTAAAAGTGTTGCAAAAGTACTAAAGTAGTGGCATCAAAATATACCTAATATATACCTTTTGACAAACAAACACTGTACTCATAAGTAAAGTAAAAGTAAACAGAATCTTCAGGCATCACTAGCCTGGCAGAGACAATATATACTGTATGTCTACACTGTATGGCTATAGGGATATCTGAAGTTTTGTGAATATTTGGCAATAGAGATCACTTAGCATGTGCCCAACACAATAAAGAATGCCACTACGGTATTTGCGTTTGCGAGCCCAGTGAACGTGTGAGAATCGGGACTAGCGCTGCTACTTCCTTAGAGTTATACAAGCAAGTCTGCCCCCAATTCTGTATCTGAGTGGTTAACAATCCTGAACAGTGCTGCAGTCTCCAAGTACAGAAATAAGCACTACTGCTCTAACGAGGGGGGATCATTTTACAGTTCAAACTCATTGCATCATTTACAAAGATGTCTGGGTGGGTATCCATCAAAACCCAAAGAGTGGATAGTAATTACTGCAGACAATTTAAAGATACAGTGGTTTTCACCACACAGCAGAAATCATTTGTTTTATTCCCCTCCATGGCCTAGTTCCCTCTCCTGTACTCATATCAACACAATGATCATTATGTCAGTCATGTTCCAGCTTGAGCACCATTTCATTATTCCGAAGCACAATTACCAAAGTGAAAATTGCGGAGGGTTAGGTTCATATCGATCGCTGCGCCAGGCGGTATACCCGCTGACTGAATGTTTCTGCCCTCCTCCACTCACTCCTCTGCCCCCGTTCCATTTTAATTTTCATCTAATGTCTTTCCCTGATAGCTGAAATCTCCAGCTGTGCAGGTGAGCTGTGGATACAATCAGGTGGGTCTGCGCCGTAAGCAATATGACCCCCGAGTCTTTAAGCTGGTTAGAATGGATGTGAAGGAGGAGGAGATTGTGCGTAATGGTGGCTCTGTTGTTGACAGGGCTCCCAGAGCTTTAGAGAGAGGCTCTCATGGGTGCTTTTCTTGGAGAAGAAATGCTTCGGCGCTGCGGTGTTTTTGGGGAGTTGGGGAAGATGAGATATGTGACCCACAGCAGCATTTGTTGACAGCACACAAGCATCATTGTAATGCTAATGCACTGTCAGTGGCCGGCCGCGCATGCCATAACCGATTGTATCCTGAGTGCAGTCCATCCACATGCAGAGCCATAAAACGCTGAATGGAGCAGACATTGCAATTATTTTAAAACTTTAAAGATTGAGTGGTGCAGTCCCACCCTTAAAACATGATCATTAGGTAGGAGGGATATTCCTTTCAAAAAATATTAAACAAATAATATATTTTAATATGCCAATTCCCAACCACACCTGGTGGTCAATTAAAAGAAAATCTAAATAATGCCCTCCATCTTTAAAAACCTTGAAGGAAAAGTTTGCAATCAATCTATTGATTGGTTATCATTAAAATTCACAGTCCCCTATCCAACTCGATGACAGATTTACACTATGCCTGAGGATTCACAATTAGTGATTTGCTCATTTGCAGGAAAAATAATAAAATAAAATAAATCCCCAGGAGTCTTTTTTCCCTACAGGTTCGGAAACACATCTGTAGCCTTTCCCCTACTTTTGAGAGCACATCCTCTTCATCTTTAGATGAGTCTTCTCAGAGATACTGAACCAGACAAGAACATGTCACTGTTCAAGCTGTCATTACAAACTGTAAACCTCCCTAATATATCAGCTGTAAATTTTATCTGAGATTTTCGATGAGTTCTGGGAAGACAGTTTTGTAGAAGTATATCCAATTAACTCCAAACACTTAATCAGTTTTGAGTCATACATAGACTCAAATATTCCAAATCAAAATATCATAAGTCATAAGACATTCCCAGACATTTCTATGCAGTGTGTCAAATGTAATAGATGTAAATCTTCTTCAGAGCGTCTCCCTCTTTGCTCATGGATAAAGTCTATATAGCAAGATATTTGAGACTTTCTGTGATATTGTGACTATTCATATAGATCTCAATCTCTGTACTAATTATTCTGGCAATGCTAGAATTAATTTCTATGTTGATATGAGCACAGAGACAACTTCTCTCATTATGGTCTGAGTGATTACAACAAGAAAAGATTGGCACAATAGTAAAAGGAGGATGCTTCTGCATTTAAAGATGGACTAAATTAAAAGCCTAGTACCCTTCACCTTCAGAGAATAAGATAAGACAATTGCAGTAATAGGGAGATAGCCCAGCACTCTGAAGTCCTTTTAAGGTATCTTTTATTGGCATCAAGCCGTCCTCACCGAGTCATCAGGTATATAAAACAATACAATAGTACATTGGTGACACCTTTATAGACTGTTTGTCTGGAAAAGGGACTTTGGTAGAACCCTTTACAAATCATACTTCACAATAGTATACATCCTATAATGACTCACTGAGTCTAGGTGCAAAGATGTAAATGAGGCAAAGTTGTAACTGAAACTAGCTATGACCAGACGACAAAACGGACCTGCAGACGGGATACAGACAGGGCGTGCACATACAAAAACAATATAGAGCTGCGCAGTGACATCACCGGCCCTGTTCCAGAAATGGAATCCTCATTCATTTCAGACGTTCAGACTTTTCGAAAATGCTTAATAAAAACACGATTGCACCGCAGACAAAACCAACTCAGGTCGTGACAAATCATGACAACACACACACACACCAGTATACGGGATATGATTGATGTGGTCTTATTTGAAAGAATAGGCCTGCTGTACCAATTGTACAATTTATAACCCATTCAGTCCTTGTTTTTGATTTAAAAACAGTTAAAACAGGGGGAGAAAACAAGAAAATGCTTCCAGGCCGCCCATCTGACAAGTTGTGACAACCTAACAAAGAGACTTTGTGACAGGCAGGGAACAGCGAATGCTTTCGACATTTTCAAGTGGGCTCTGCTCCAGAAAAAGGTTCTTGGGAACCTCTGTTGGGAACCTGTGTGTGCAATAAGCGATTGCATCCTGATTGCGGTCCACATGCAGAGCTATAAAAAGGGTGAATGGTGCACACTCGTAATTCTTTCCTGAATTATGCTTTCAGGCTGCAGAGCAGCATCGTTCCACCTCAGTCCTCCTCCTGCCCGGGGGGAAAAAAGAGCTGATTCAGAGCAGGGTAAGGTACGATTATTATCAGCTAGAAGAAAGATGTTTTTCACCGTTCTCTGTGCTCAAGGACACAGACTGACGAGGCAGATATAGGAACATATCAAGCTGTAACAAGGAGATGATGCTGCAGCCTTCAAGATGAACTAGATTCTATAGAGACTATATGACACATTTCAAGTGAGGGCCATCGACCCTGAAGCATAGATGGCACACCCAGAGTATCCATCTATTAAGTTCTATTAAGCTGAATGATTGAATGAGAGAAAGAGAGGGAGAGAGAGAGAGAGGGAGGGAGCGAGAGAGAGAGAGATGTTCTGATTAATAACGATCCCAGAGCATTTGTATCATAGAAAACAGAGGTGATGAATTGCACACAGTGCCGAGAGTACATTTCAATAATCTTAGTTTTCAACAGCACGTATAGAGACAGACATTTGGCCTTCGTCAGTGTCTGGAAAGCCAAAACATCTGTCTCTATACCGGTATGTAGAAAATGAAAATAATTGAAATTTACTCATGATGATGTTATTTTGTGTGGATTTCACACCAGAAGTAGCAGTGCGGTGGTCACAAGAAAAGCATCTTTAGAATCTCAGGACATGCCGATGGTTGTTTGTTAGAGGAGTCCACAATTTGGATAGGCTATCTGAACAGGATGCACTAATAAGGCTGGCAATTAAATTTTGTATCATTATTTTCTATACAATAGTATATGGTATTGTATCATATATCATTCACAGCAGCCACAATATAATCGCGAAGACTCTACTTGTACCCACAGATTGAATGCCCGTACTGCATTTATACTGTATTATTTGCGTGTCCTTGTATGCTCTCCTTTCTGAATACGATTGTATGGTTTCATGGAATGCTGCATGCCACTGAACTTCATGCAAGGCCGTGTGTGAGTAGTATGAGTCCTGTTGTACCATACATGGCTGTGGAATTTGCCTTTATGTACACAACAGAATCTATAGCACATATTCCAATGTATTTCTTGTGTTTTGCTGCTGATTAAGGCCTTTCTGTCTGTGATATGGCCGATTAGAACAACATGTATAGTTTCAATAACTGTGTTTATTGGGGGACTGGCAGAAAGGGCGGGTCATTTGGGGACCAGCACTCCAATCTTATTAATTACATATCGATCTCTTGCTTGTGTACAGTGTGCTGGTTGGCTGGCAATGGCGTCGAATCCTCAGAATATGTCAATAAACTGTTTGTCTTCTAATTGTGTATCGATTCAGAAAATTCATCACGGTTGTTAGCCTAACTTTGTTTCTGTTCATATTTTCAGACAGATAAGCCCGTCCAAGCCGTCCGAATACAGATATTTTTCTTTTGTGAGGCGTATTGAAAAATGCAACGTGCGAGACATAGTTTAGCATAATCCATTTACCGTGCAGCGGGACCTTGTCTTGTGTGGCTGGGCGAGTTTTCATTTACACGCAAGAACAATGGCTAAATTGTGGAGGACTGTACCTGCTGACAAGCATTTGCGCTGAGGACCGGCGCGCCACCACCACACACACGAACCGCAAGCGCCATTCTCCAGTAGCTCTGAAACACCTTCACAGACAAATTAGACACAGCTCAGTAGCGTTCAATGGGCCTCCGTCACCCCTGGGAAATTATCAACGAGGAGACGGCGTCTCATCTCTGTTTTATGTCGTGAGGATAGCGGGAAAAAAAGAATATAATAGAATGAACCGGGGAAGAAAGGGAAGTTTCCAGACCCACTAGTAAAAAAGAAGAGGGGAAGACAGCCTGGGAAGACAGAGAGAGAGAGAGAGAGAGAGACTTTATTTTATTTTATTTTATTTACAGGCTCATGGCCCACAGGGTAAAAAACAATACAACACAGATAATAAAAATAATAGAAAAAAAACGTTAAGAGTTTAAGAGTTAAGAGAGGCACTTATGCCAGTGTCCTCGAATAGTGGAGGTAAACCTGACAGAACTTCGGCCAGGATCAGTCAATTGGACTATTATTCCATTTACAGAGTTGTCCAGTCTGCACATGAATTTATACATCAGGTTCCTAAGCAGCGCCCTGAAGGTGGTGAGACCCAGTGAACAGAAAAGTGCACTGGCTCTGGTGCTCCGGGGTTTCTTCAACAGAATCCGAAGACAGTCATTGTAAGCTACTTGCAGCTTGCATAAGCTCTCCGTCTTATATGTGACCCACAGAGGGGCAGTATAGAGAGGAGAGCAATAAGCTCTGAACAGGTTAACCTTGACATCAGTAGAACAGTGGAGAAATTTTCGAACCAACATGTTTGCTTGAGAGCATTCTCCTCTGTCTCATCATATCCTCATCATCCTCTAAGGTGTCAGTTATAATGTGACCAAGATATTTAGTGCTTTTTGACACACACATGGTTTGACCAGACAGGTAGAAAGCAGGGTACTTGAGTTCAAGGTCACCCTTAGATCTACATATTAATACTGTGCTCTTTTTAGCATTATAGTTAATATCAAAGTCGATACCATAATTGGAACAGATATTGAGCAGCTGTTGGAACCCACTGCTACTAGGGGAAAGTATGGTAAGATCGTCAGCGTACATAAAGTGATTAATGCATCACCAATCATGCAACCTGTTTTGCACCCCCCAGCTGCATAGACCATATATAAATTGAAAAGGGCAGGGGATAAAATCCCCCCCTGTCTGACACCATTACCCACCCTAAATGGAGTGGATAAGGTGCTCCCCCATTTAACAAACATTTTCTGGTTAGCGTACCAGTACACAAGGATACGTATTAAGCAGTTAGGCACACCCCTAAGCTTGAGCTTGTTAAAAAGCTTGAAATGATGTAAACGATCAAAAGCCCGAGATGCATCAATAAACCCCACAAGCATTGTAGAGCCCTTCCTTCTATAAGTCTCAACTGCTTCTTTCAGAGCATAAATACACATGTCCGTGCTATGCTTTGGCTTAAAGCCAAACTGGTTGTCAGAGGTGCTTAAATAAACACTTAATCTGTCAAGAAGCAGATGTTCCATGACTTTAGACATTATACTAGCAAGAGCTATGGGTCTATAGTTGTCTTTACTTCCAACTTTTCCAGCCTTATCTTTGATTATGGGAACCAAAACAACAGACAACATGGAATCTGGTAAGGTACCGTGAGTCAACAGACCTGAGAAGCAAATGGACAGCAGCACAGCAAGCCTAGGAGAGAGAGAGAGAGAGAGAGAGAGAGAGAGAGAGAGAGCCAATGCACCACAATCACTGAGCCATGAATGATAAATAAGTAATTTCCTAGCGGGTTTGTCAACGCACGGGAGCGGATCCCTGGGACTCCATAGAAGTGGCGTTCACGGAGAGATGATTAGATGCTGAGGATGATGGATGTGGGTGGGTAGGGTGGGTGAGGTGGGGGAGACAGAGAGGCCTGTCTGGATCATCCTCACCCACCACCACTAGCGGCCATAACCGCAGCCTCATTACACACACACGCAGGGTGCACTCTTTATCTCATGACATGCACGGGAAACAGGGCCATCTCGACAGTCCTGCTCAATTTAGCAGCGACATTCGTGCCGCGCGTTGCACGGCAGCCCATTAGAAGCAATAGGACTGCAAATGAGAAGATATGTTAAAGAAGAGGGAAAGGGAAAGGGTGTCATCATCGCTGCTGGACAACGTGAGTAAGAGTATTGGCTTCAACCACCGTCAGTTTTGTTGACTGTCTACAATGATGCAAAAATGTTGATGGATTATGATTGACGACTAAAACGTAGACTAAATATACAGAAATGTTGTGTTTGTAAGTGTTTGTCCTTCTACTTCCAGGTTGCAAAACTATGTGAACACCTCTGAGGTCACAACCTCCAAGATACAGCGAAATCCAACAATGACTATATACCGGTAATATAGACCTGGTGGTTGCGACCAGTCGCGACAAGTGAGCAAATATAGTTGCAACCTGCTCGCAACTCCTTTTTATAGTTGCTAGTTCAGGGGAGGGGAGACCCTAAGGCTAAATATATAACGCTATCTCTAACATTAAACCCTAAACATAGGTTCACCTCATCCTGGATCAACCACTGAGTGCTGTAAACTGTATTATTTGTGTACACACATGGTGTTGCCATGGAGTACAGTCAGGTCGTCTGGAGTCCAGCTAGAACCCCGAGGCGCTGACCTGTGTCACAGTGTTGAATCACTAGTGTCCTTCACTATTACACTACTGCTATAGAGGGGCACAATGAAGACAGGTTGTCTGCTTCAAAAATATCCAACAATTCTGTTTGAAGATTTCAGAATTTTGGAATAAACAAAGTGTAACATTTGCTTATAATGGGGTATTTGTTTTTTGCAGACTCTGTGGCACCTCCTCCCCAGAGGGCGCAATGAGAACAACTTGTTTACATTAGCAAGGGCAAACTGAGATTAATGTGCACATGTATGGTGGTTTTCATTTCCAGCCTGGGGGCAGGGTCCCACTGGTGGGCTATGGCGATATTACAAGTGAGCCCCCCAAATAATTGGCAAAATACTACGACAGTGCCAACAACAAAACTAATGCTGTATATGTTGGGAGTAACTAATCTGATTAATGACTCAATTGGGGAGAAAATCAGTCAAAACAACTAGTTACTGTATTTGATAAAAATATCATTGTTCTGCCTTTATTGATACAAGAAAAGTGAAGATAGACAGGAAAGAGAGAGACAGGGGCGGGGGGGGCAGAGGGTTATAAAGAATGGGACTCGGGTGTGATTATTGTTATTATTTTTTCACAGTCTATTATCTGCTCTCTCAGTGCTTCTTTTGGTGCATTGAAATTGCTGCAGCATTAATGCATATATCCTATACACGTTCACGCAAAAAGGCTATGGCTGCTATACCTCAAAACGCTGCACTCGTTTGTGGAGAAAAACGGCCACATCGCCCTGAAACATTAGCCGTTTATTAGATGTGTCTTTATGTGCAGTAAAGTCAGGGTAGAGCCCTGCGGGCGCTGCTGAATTCTCCTTCCTCGCCAGTTGACTGAGCCTCGGTCTCAGAGTTCTGCTGTTCGCACAGAGCTGGCGAGAAGCAACCATAACTCTAGGCCCTGTTACAGTGGCAGAGTGAAATATAAACGTTTTCCGCTGCGCTCACAGTACCTCGCGGCATGGCGGAATTACACTGTGTCCCCTGCTGTTTACCAACAGCATATACAGCAACATATAACGCCTGACGGGTGTTTAACTCTGACTCTGACCATGCCCGATAAAATCCGATAACAAATCCGATAGCGGGTACACACTACCCATTATCAATACGCCTTTGCCTTATAAAGCCTGTTATTTAGCATAGCAGCCCATGACGTCATGATTAAACAGTCAAGAAAAAAGTTAGTTCATTTTACCAATTATTAATTGGTAAAAAGGTCAATTGGGCACTGTTTTTCCTTTATTTTTGAAAAATGCATGCATATAAATTATAAATATATGTCATCATAAAGAAGCAGATGTGTGAAACAGAAAAGTGTCTCAGTGGTGATGAGCACCTGTCTGTCTGTGTGTCTGTCTGTCCCTACGTCCCAGTATCTGGATTCTGACAGCTGCTCTCCTGAGACAATATACCGTCTGACGTCTGCTATAGTGAGAGGACCAAATGTACCCGAGAGAGAGAGGGAGAGAGAGAGAGAGAGAGAGAGAGAGAGAGAGAGAGAGAGAGAGAGAGAGAGAGAGAGAGAGAGAGAGAGAGAGAGAGAGAGAGAGAGAGAGAGAGTTCATTGAAACTATCAATCACAGTCCACACCACAGCTACAATTATTTTTAGGGCACACAGCTACAAAATGTGATTCCAATATCTTTTGCAGAAAAAGGAAGCCTTCGTAGTTCCACGTCTTTCAACAAACATCCCAAGTCCCCCATTTTATATTCAGAGAGAGAGATAGAGAGAGAGCTTGCCCATGTAGACAGAACTAGTTTTTATGTATCGTCTTGAGGACAAAATGCTGCAATTTGTCGGCAGATAATTGCTGCTATTTGTTTCAAAAAAGCTCTATATTCTGTTAAAACAAGTATACCGGGTATAAGGATGCAATGCGACACGACTATGTCTACAAAATGCTGTACCCCTTCCAACTGTATATACTTTATCATAGGTAAAGTAGTGCATATACATATAAGGTAAGTACTCTATAAGGTCAAGTATATACAGCAGGTATAGGTATCAGAGACTGCAAGACAAAGTAGGATGTACAGATAACATCCTACTCTGCCTTGCAGTCTCTGATTGGGGGGGGATTATTTAATGTGTTTTTGACATCATGAGATGCTGGACTATGGCACTATTGTAGAAATGTGCAATGCCTTGCATGTTTCTTGTTTCTGTGTAAATAATTGTGGATAGGTCGCACACACGCATGCACACGCACATACTGACACACTCACGCAAGCCTAATTTTAAAGCATTAAAAAGTGTCATGGCACATCTTTGATATTGATCTATAAATGCATATAGTCTCTGCATGTGTGTCCTTCCATGACCTTCAAACTCGTGCATATATCGCAGAGGACCTGAGATGGTGATGTGCGGAGTGGGAAACAAATCAATACATTCACAATTCCTCATAATCCTGACAGCAAACCTACAGTACCGGTACGGGTGAACTCGTCTGGAGCAGTAGATATCGCTACATCACGTTGTAGTATTGTTTTGTAGTCAACAGGCTGAAAGAAAGGTTCATGTAAAACTTTGTTTTCCCTCAAAACAGAAGAATAACAAAAGCTCTTGTAGCATGCAGCTTTTATTGAGAAATATCGGTTCAGTATGACCCTTCCTGCCTGTTGACTTAATACTACAACATGACATAGCGATATGAACCGGTCCAGACCTGAAAGGAATACTGCCTAGGCTATGAATTTAGCCCATGACCAATACACACCCATCCCATTCGGGATGAGGACAATCATTTGAAAAATAGTCCCTGGAACAACATATTTTCAGACAGGAGTTGGTGGCCATTTACATGGGGCTCCTTGACATGAAATAGTTTGAGAACCACTGATGAGAAACGCATTTCAAAAAAACATTTGTAGAATCTAGGGTCTAAAGTAAATCTGGTCTGTAGCTTAACTGCTTCCAAAATCAATGTAATCTCTCAGATGGAACTCTGACCATCCTCTCCTCTATAATTAAAATATTTACCTATATTCACCAAAACAAAGACGGCTTATGTATCTCGAAAGCCTACTTTCCTTATTTCCTTATTGGAAAACACACTGAGCTACACACAAATAGAAGAAAACCTCCATAGGGATTATTTCTGCAAGGTATAGTTCACCCCCAAAGTGAGTATATGGATTACTCATTACTCTACCCATCAAGTTATTAGCTCAGGAATGCAATAAAAAACAAACAAAAATAAAGAAAGCATTAATTCACGTCTCCGTGGGGTGAATAATCGAGTCATTTGGGGGTGAACCCATACAGGGTGAATCCTATAACAGAGTCAATTCTCTGTGGGCCATCATAATGCAACGGTGCGTTTTATGGTTCCCTCTCATGGATGCAGGCCATGTCTCACGATGTCTGTGAGGCTAATTAACAGCCAGTGATAAAGGCTGCATGGTCCCAGGGGAGATGTCCACTCACCATACATCTAATTGAACTTAATGATATAAAAGGATAGATCCTGAGTTACGTTGATCTGTCGCAGGTGACAAAAGAGTTCAATCATAAACTGGCACTGTCGTGATTCTTCTCGGAACACTAAAGTAAGTAAGTAGCCTTGCCAGGCCATGATGTCATGAGGCCCGGCTGAGCCATTGAGGCCCATATAGGTCAGATGCCTATCTCCTGTTTCTGTAGCGTGAGGCAGCTTGATGCACAAGTACACCCCCTGGACATGACGCTAGTATGTCACAGGGACTTACCCCAATCCAACCCTTGATGCTGAGTGCCATCAGGGAGGCATTGGGTCCCATTTTTTGAGTCTTTGGTATGATCCGGCCGGGAATCAAACCCCGACCTCCCAGTCTCAGAGCTCTACACTCTAACGACAAGGCCACTGAGCTTCTCGGAACACTCATTACATAAAATGGTTCCAGGCACTGACAGCACAGTGGAAATTACGATGCTCTCTCTCTCTCTCTTCGTGTGCATGTGCAAGGACGTGCAGAGAATTTTAGATATAAAATTCTCTAAAACAGCACTTTTACCAAAAAGAATACCACCTATTCTCAAGTCCCAAACCCACACGCTACTGAAGATGCTGCATACAACATGGATTTCTAAACAAAATGTTTTGTTCAAGTTCATTAGTGTTTGCGCCATGGCAGTTCTCCTGACAGGTCTGGACATGGGACTTTATTTTCATTTATTTATTTTACAGACAGGTAAATGGGCAGGGGCTTGAGTCACCTTTTGATTATAATGTGTGAACGTGTGTTTGTGTGTGTGGGTAAGTATCTCTCTCTCTGTCTCTATCTGTATGTGAATGCAGGTGAGTCTCTCTCTCTCTCTCTGTCTCTCTGTGTGTGTGTGTGTGTGTGTCTATGTCTCTCTCCCTCTCTGTGCATGCTGATAAGCCACCTGCGTCTGTTCCCTGCACCTCTGTGCTCCAGTATGATGTGTTCTCTGACAGAGCGTTACAAAGGGCAGGACCACCTCCTCCAGACAGGCTGACCCACTGCCTCGTCTTCAGTGCATATCATGTGCCTATAGAGCAGCCACCCTGAAGAGAATTTCACATTCATTTTTCCCATAGACATTTCAGAAAGAAAGACCTCAACTCTCACTTTCTTCTGGTGGCACTACAGTAGTAATCCACCATTGACCCTCATTACATGAACCATCAGTTTCGTTTCCAGGTCATCTCTCAGGAGATTGTTATTGGCAGCAGTTTGTGAACAGTAATGTTTTTGCCTGTCGCCACAAACAGTTGGACAGTCACAATAGACACCCGGAAATAGGATGCGCAAAGAGCCACCATGGACAGCTCTGGAAGCTCTTGAGATACAGTGCTTGGAAAATAGTCCTTTTAATACAATGCAATGGAATTGGATTTACAAATCCCATAATCGGATGGGACATGGACCTGTGATCTGCGTCAGTAGCAATGCAAAAAGGTAAATGCCAAATCAAACGTCTACGAACGTGTTTATAAAAAGAACTGTTAGCTACTTAGCTACTGTATAGCTTATCTATAGCTTATTTGAATCGTAGTTAGCATGCAAATAGTTAAGCCTCAGACCATGCTAGACAACTTGGATCTCTACAAATAATGACAATAAACACATTTTTGGGATACAAACAAATAATTATAAAGAAGAAAAACTCAAATTGCCGAGTTGACTTTGTCTGGTGCTTATAAATGACTTCAAACTTTCTCAAACCTCTATGTGAAAAAGTGAGTGGTGGAAATGTTGGGGTTCTGAAAGGGGCGGGACGGCGACGCTCTGTATACACATCCATGATGTACGCCATGGAAGGATTTCAACAACAAACATTATACAGTAAGTATGGATTTTAAATGTTTCAATCTGACACCTGTGTGTACACAAGTAGAAACATTTCCAATCCAGTTTGGATTTTACCCCAGAGCAAAAAAAAGTGAGATTGCACTGAGCGAAATGCCATGTTATTGCAGGGTATTGAGTCACCCTTTATACTGTAGGTATTCATGAGCATACTATACAGTGTCTAACCGCTAGGTACTGAGTATCTAAGGGAATTCAACACACTATACTTAATCATCAAAAGTAGCAAAAGATTGAAAAGTGCTATGAAGCACATGAACATGCTGTACAATATTTGAATACACATTGCTGCTGTCCAAGAAAAGCGTCTTACTTATATATTCAAAACTCTTGCAAACGTCAATATCCGACTTGATTACTACAGTGTCACACAAAAGTACCAGATCGACAAGCCCAATCTACTTTTTCTACTTTTGAAACTGAATCTAGAAAAGTAATAGTTTTGGACATACTATACAGTATGCGCTGTTTGACAGCGCTAAAAGAATGTGCATATTTACATTGCATTTGCAATTTCACATTCTCATTATACAGTAGCCTACATGCTGATATACTGTGTAGAACAAATACAATATGTGAACCCATTTTAATTTACATTGGATGCCTGCAATTTAATGCAAGCCCACAATCTGCACAGAAACACAGGCAGAGGAAGCAAAGCTGCTGCAAGTGGAGAGCTATACACACTTGTACAGTACTTGAGAGTCAAAGACATGAATTTTAAACATACCGCTACCTGTACATACACCAACTCCATGAGAGCTTATATATAATGTATGCAAGCACACAATGCATGCATTTAGCACCCACATGCACACTAAAGTGGATCATTTCTCATTCCAGCCTAAACCGGTGCAGGTTGGAACAGCGGCACTATAAGTCATGGTACAATGATGTCATTCCTCCACCATCCGGTTGTGTGTGTCACTGTCAGCCATCAGCATTCAGTCCATCATCCTTTTCCTCTGGCAAGCTGCCAGATTACCACCCTGAGGCCATAACAGTACAGTCTCCATCAAACGGCATGTATCATTGGTATGGTTTTGACACCATCTCTCAGCTCTATGCTGAGATGGTGTTGCTTGCAGCTCTATGCAGCAAGCAACAAGAAACACAGATCTGCATGTGTATGCACGCACGGTCACACATGCGCACACATAGTCGCACAACCCATACACCCATATAGCTCCAAAAATAGCTCCACAGCATCTTGCATATAGCCAGACATTTCCACATCTCTGAAGAGTTTCCCCAAAGTCTGAAAAGTGAAACTACACTTCCCGAAAAATCTGAGCGAGGAAGCTGCCATTTCTGTTTCCGAAAATATATTTTAAAATACCGGTATCTTATATGCATTTACATACCCCAAAAAACAGTTCCACTAAGCAGCAAGCTATAATATGATTAGATTATTTTGCTAAATTTTGTCCACAGCTTTATAAAAATACTACAGAACTTTAGCCTTGTGGTTTTAAACCACGACAGAGGCGTGCTGTCTCAAGCCAACATGGCACCACCCGACGAGCTAAAGCGAGCGAGTTTCCACGTTGGATGTTTTAAAGTTCGCTTAAGCCAACTTAGCACTGCTTCAGTTGCAACCCAGTAACCCGAGGGTTGGCACAGTAAATCCTTGTCCACCCCCAATGAACACAGTGGAGTGCTCCCCAATCATCCAATCATAAGCAGCGATGCCCTATCCCAGCCACTCCCACTCGGGGAGAAAAAGGTATTGGTCAAAGACTGTATGATTAGAAGCAATATGGGAGGCAACAGTCTGGCCATACAAAACTACAGCCAACTCCACAGTAAAATCCTTATTTTACTGTGGAGTATAGGAAGTACATTTGTTTGTATAACTATGAATCGTTTACCTCGGTTTGGAGGCGGGGATGTGCTGGAACCCCCTTAACGACTGTCAGTAAATGTGTCCACTTGCAGGCTGACAAACATTAACATTGACAGCATATGTACTTTAGTTCAAATTGCTATCTTTTGTTCCCCCTGTTTTTTTAAAGGCTTGAAAATGATGTGCATTATTTTTCATGATGTAAGAAAGCTTTTATAGACAGCACTTTGCTGGTGTTTTTTAAGGGCAGAGTTCAATTACAGTAGAACTCGAGTGCTCCATGCGCACGTGCCTGTGCCCGTGTGTGTGTGTGTGTGTGTATGCGTGGGTGTGGTCCTCGCGTCGTGTGATGAGAAGATAGCTCAATCAGAAATATCCATTATGTTTACTAATGGTAAAAGGATACCACGGTGTCATATAGGCTTTCTGGGCCACTTAGAGAGCCTCTATAGATCAATAGTGCAGCTTTGGGGTTATTTACACTGTTCACGTCTCATTTTAGGGTCAGCTGCTGTCCATCAGTCATAGGGTAAGTGGTGTGAAGCGACTCAGTGAAAAGACGAGCTGACCCGGTCAAATAGCCATTCTACCAACCACAGCCGTACTTTAGTGCATTATTTATTAACGTGTATCGATTCGGGAGTCGTCCTGGTTAAGCTAAAATAAGCTATCTGCTAAATGAGTCCGAAATCTGTGGGGATTTTTAAATCGATCATCTACAAAAACGGAGGGTGCGGCCCGCTGCTATTCAGAAACATTATTTTCAAATTGATCAATAGTCCGATGTCAAATTAACGTAGAGTCAATCGATAAATATAATCAATGGCTATCAGTGATCACGTCACATTGAGTAATCTCAAGGGAACACCTGTCCACACATGTACATGGATATTTAGTTTAGATGTGTGTGGGCCTATGTAAAATATGATAAAATGATGCTCATTATACAGTAAGAGGGGAAATGTCCGTCTACTCGTTCTGTGTCACATTATTGATGGGTTATGGATGGTTCAGTAACCTGACTGCAAATGACCTTGTGGATTAAGCTAATAGAAACTATGTTCTTTCTGGAAAGTTGACATGCTGACATAGAGGTCAGTTCTTGCATGAATAACAAAGTAGAAAATACAAATTTGACATGGTGTTTGAAATCACATCCCTGCCCTATAAAGCCCTTTTCACACCAAAGGGTTATTTGCAACTCCTCGGTCATGTAAAAATGAAACCAAATGGACCCTTGTGGGTCCATTTGGTTTCATTTTACACTATCAAGAGTTAAAATATTCATCATCTGAATTAGCCCAAGTCTACACAATCAGAGAATGTAAAAAATTAATGGTCATTTTGATATGTAGGTTTGCCTGTTTTGTTTCGGAAATCCACCCTGATATTGTGGACAAAAGCAAAAGAAATCTTTAGTTTTTGGGTCTGTGGGGATAAAATGTCATCCAATGGTGGCCCATGGCTCAAAATTTGAATAAATAGTGGGGCCCGGGGCCAAAATGGTTAAAAAACCACTGTACTACTATATGTAGCAAAGCAGTATAACCTTGCATCTTTGACCAACTGTCCAACTGTATATTTGGAGATCAAACAGTGTGGACTCATGGTGAGATTTTGCAGCAATATAGCCTCTTCGACTCCATCATCTCCCTCCCTCTTTCTCTCTCACTCCCTCTGTGTGTGTGTGTGTGTTTCTGTGTGTGCATCTGTGTGTGTAAGAATGAGTGTGTGCGTGCTCCGTGCGTGCGTACGTGCACATGTCAGAGACTTTGTAAACCCTGCATCTCTGATTGGAGCACCGCTGTGCATGCTGGCAGAGCCCAAGCAGTGCCGGCCGCCGACGTGTCCTGTGGTGACATGACGCGGCGTCACCTTGGATGTTTGTAAGCTCTGCGTTATTTAAATGCAGACGGAGAGTCCAACGAGGGTAAACGACTTGTGTTCCCATCTTTGATTTCAGCAGCTCTCTCTCTGGCTGCCACACGTAGTGTAGCCCTGCATGCCACAGCTCCCCACCTTGGCACGGACGAGGGAGGAATACAAATTCCCCTCTCAACCACCCACCCACCAGCCCCCCTTCTCAGTGATGAATCTCCCCCCCATACCCCCAAACCCACCGCTACATCCACCACAAAGCCTTCCTCCACCCCTGACTGCTCTCCTCCAAGGACAGGCAAAGACATGCACCCCCCCCCCCCCCCCAAACGAAGGACGACTGATCACCCACCACCACATGACAGAGCGGAGTGCAATGCACACACACTTGCACGGCACGCACACACGGTTCACGGCAGATGCCCGTGGGTGTGTTACACTGCATGAGGACGGGTGGGGGTTTGATGGAGACTTGACTGTCTCCTGCAGCCACCAGAGATGTTGCAAACTGACAAGTCAGCCATACGGGGGCATTCTGCATCACTGGTGCATGCCGATGCGTGACAGGACACGGCAAGAGAACATATTGCTGGGAAAAAAATGCAAATGGTTACATTATATGGCCAGAGTTAGGGAGTGACAAGTCATGGTCGGTGTCAGTGATTCACGGGTCATTCGGAATGAACATGCATTGCATGGGGCCTGTATTCTCGGCTGTCACTCAAGATCGGTGTGTCTCTTTTCTCTTGCTTTGCTTTGAGATGGATGCTGAAGATGCGATAGGAGCAGAGAAGAGGAGTCTGTGGACATGGTGAGAGAGGTGATGAAGGTGTGGACACTCCAGGGCAGAGGAAGACAGAGTGAAAAGAGAACATATCCAGATGCTCTACTGTGATGATCCCAGATGGGACCCAAAAGAATGAACTGAACCAATGACGAATGATAGTTGATGATAGTTTGAAACACGTGAAAATGATATAAGTTATGTACTATAACTCTAGTTATACGTTCGTACATGATCACATAGTCGTCTATAAACCAATATCTCCCCAAACAAACAAGACCCAAAAGAGATGTTTGCCGGAGACATACACTAGTGAAAATAGAAGATCTGCGAGCTCACTCTGGAGAACGTTGATTCATTTAAATATCTGAGTGTCTCTCGACCCAGAGCTTATACCTTCAAACCACATTAAAGAAAACATATGGCTGCTTACGCTCATTATGTTGTTCTATTAACTGCTTTTCTTTTGATGTCAGGAAAAGACAGATGTTGTGTATCAGAACAACACTGACTCTCACCTTAGCCTCAAAATGTCTCATACAACTCCCTGTGCAGGTTTGTATTGAGACGTCTATACTCCATATGGTACTCATCACTGCCTCATGTACAACTCACTTAACCGTCTGCAGGATAAATCTAGATGGCAGTTAGATTGGTTGGTTTGTGGTTGGACGTAGGTCTTGCTGCTCCATTTGACTGGAACAACCTCCCACTGTCTCTTAATCCATCTCATCGTTCAGTAGCTTCAGGACGTCCTTATATTCACATTTAGAATCAGCTTGTGCTTGCTCCTGATCAAAGTACTGACAGTCAAGTGTTTGCCTTGTAAGTTGGGGTGGGTGAAATAGGGTCAGGGTGTGCAATGCATGGACTTGCATTCTGCATTCCATCTGTTTGTAACTGTGTACTGTCTGTATGTTTTGTGTATACATGTATACCTATATACACAACAACACTATTGCTGTGTTTTTTGGCTTGCTTTCTGTTTGTTTTGTCTTATGGTCCCTCTCAAAAATGAGAAGCTGCATGAGCGTGAAGTGATGCGCAGTGATCTTGCAGATCAACTATTTTCACCAGTTATTTGTTTATTTATTTTTGCTATGATTATTACTTGAAGTACTTTAGAAACATGGTTAGAAAACCTTGCGAACTCCTAGGGTCTGGCATCCCCAGGGGTCCTTGAGGACGTTCCAGGAGGTCTGTGGCTTAGTTTAATTAATATAGCAGTTACTGCAATCACATCACATGTTTGGTGAGGTGAGTCACAGTCTGGCTCCATAATATACAGTTACTTATTTGATTGACACTTCAGTCTGTTGGCCTTCCTCAGAATCAATTGGATTCTGCACAAAAGGTCAACAGGCTGAAACGTCAATCAAAGAAATCACACAAATAAATATGTGACTAGAGTACTATGTGGTTTATCTTCCTGAAAAATGCACACTGCTTTAACCATCAATCTGTTTGAAAATAGCTGATCTACAAGCTCATAAGTCATAACGTGCCACAATGCAATGCACTGAGCTTGTTTTATGTTTGCAAACATCTGACAACACTAACACAAAACTAACCTTGTGTGGGGGTCAAAAATATCCCACAAATATGTTCAGGTGCGGGTCTGCAGCCAAATTAATTTGGGCATCTGGGCATCTTTGACATGAACACGCTTGCAAAAGAATCCTCTAAAGGGTTTATGGGTTCATATATGCGTAGTATTAGGTGTGGGTTGTGGGTCTGTGCATGTGCAGTTGTGTTTGTCCTGTGCAGGTGGTTTTATGACCACCATCTATGAAGTTATTTGGCTCCAGAAGGACAAACCTGAAAGGGGTGATTAAAAAGCAGAATGGAATGTCACACCTAATAGATATAGAGAGGACCAGAGGAAATAGAGGAGAGAGAGAGGAATAGGGAGAGCAGTGAAAAACACAAAGAAAAAGGATGTGTGCGCGCGTGTGTGTCTGTGCATGTGGGCTTGTGGCTTGTGCATGTATGTGTGAATGCGTGTGTTTTCTATAATAAATATACTTGTAAAAGGATTTGGGTTAGCTTTATGCATCTAAAGATTATTTTAGGGGTTTTAATTACAGCAGATGTGCAAGCTTATCACAGTATACAGCAGACAGTATGCAGCAGCATGTTGGCTGATGTTTGTGGGCTATTTTTTGTCAACCGTTTCCTTTTTCCTAAAATGTTGCATAGTAGTACCAGCACAAATGAACAAGATGTGTGTGTGTGTGTGTGTGTGGGGGGGGGGGACTGAAGAAACTGAAGTCAGAATGGTAGGCTAGCTGCCAGTGGTGGTCTCGGCATATACCCAATTTCAGTGGTAATTACCAGACTGAAGGAGGGAGGTAAGTGGACCAAAGTGATTCCTTGATAAGCCTCCTGCTGAGGTAGACAGCCAGCCTCCTCCTGCACTGCTTCTCAGCTCATCCATGCCAACAGCCACCTGACTGCACCTAGATCTAGAGTCTATAGCCTCGGTACCAGGCAGAGGCGCTATCGACGGACATGTCAGTCGGAAACAACCGTCAAATGTACAGTATTTGCCATACCATATTTTTTTCTGGCCAATCGCAGAACTTGTGTCATTCGCAGAGAATGTGAACTGAAACTGATTTGTAAAGCATCAGCGTTATATTTCCTTGGTACCAAAATCCCGCGATTTCCTCCCAAAACAAATGATAGTGTCTACAATATAGGTCTTGCCCAGTGTGTTTGGAGCCAACATCCACCTGACTGCAGCCTATATCTCATTTAGAGCCAAATTAGACTCACACAACTGTGATGGACTAGTATGATTTCTCTTGATTGCGTCCATATGCTGCTGTCGGGGCAGAGACAGCAGCTTAGCTCCATATTTTAACCTCTTTTTTTCTGTAAATGAACAACTTACTTGATTATTCTAAAGTATCAAAAATATTAATCTCTATATCATAAATAATGTGAAACAGATGTATGATATATCATCATACATCTATTTCATCTTCATTTATTTGAAGCCATGATACGTTACGTGCTTTGATTTTTTTAAACACATTTTTAAACAAAAGTAATACATTTGTAGGACAAAATATAATTATGCACATTTGCTAAACTAAAATTTTGAAGACATAACTTTACACTAGCAAGAGAAAATCGTTATGTTGTGGCATATCCAGAGAGAGAGCATCATAGTGTCTGTAGACATTGCTAACTGCTCTCGTTTAAGAGCTGCTCTTACAGTCCTGTTACAACATCACAGGGTTTGTGGAGTTTGCACTTGAGGAAATCTTAAATTCTCTTTTGAGGCTATATGATGATGACAGAATCTTACTACTGCTGCAACACAATGCCCAGATGAAAGCACACAATGTGGCTCATCTGTCCAGGACCCATCTTTCAAATGAAACCATAAAGCATTCAAACAAGTACAATTCAACTCTTTGGCTAGTATAGCGGCACATGGTGCATTTATATAGAGTTTTTATTTACAGTGATGGTCTATTGCATTTGACCATATATTCACAGTCACGCCCCAATGCCAGCACCAACCTGCAATAATGGGTTCAGAGTCTTGATCAAGGGCACTTTGACAATAACTCTATGGGAGCCCAATTCAAACTGGAAACCTTTTGGTTGCCTTGTGGGTCACTCCACCCCTGAGCCACCTCTGCCTGGCACCAAGGCAGATGCAAATGCAAATACATGCAAATGTTAGCCTGAATCCAGCACTGAATCACCACCTTAAAAAAATACTACCTCATTTCTTTCTTATTTCCCTCTGGTGTAGTTAGTACTAGATGAAAATCCTACTACAACACCTGATTGGTCGTCAGCCCTGTCACTCAACAGTGTCAAACAACAAACATGGCGACCGCTACTACCCTAACTATTCGGAGTGGTTGGTATGAACCAATCACTGAAGACTGCCGCTTTGCCAACACCCATCCCTGAAACTGCTGTGGTGGAGAGGGACTTCAGTGTGAATAATGACGTGAAACTAAATGATAATTAAGACTGAGGTCAGGCTATGCAAATGTCTCTACTTACTAAATCCATGCTTGAGTTTGAAATGAAGTTACCAAAATACATCAATCTTTACATAAACATACCTTTTTATCATCCCTTTTTGGTAACATGCCACAGAAAAACAAAAACAAAAACAAAAACAAAACCGATACGCTATGGATGACATTTCCATGTTTTCTTTTTCTTACAAATGACAATAAAACATAATCAGTATAGTTCAAGCCACTTTATAGCCTGGAGCAAGGTGGGAAAGGTGGCAGGCAATAATGCTAAAAAGGCAATGCATAGATCACATGCTATTTACCTTGGGAAATCCATCTGGGATAAAGCCACTGATGCCAATGGCCATGAGCGCTTGACTGGTTACATACGTTGCCAGACTCTTTGAGCTTGCATATGGTTCTGTGTTGGTTAGAAAAGCGTGTGTATAAACACAGGGATAGCTGTAACATTAGCTTTGCAGTAGATCTAGGGCTCCATTTTCGTTACCATCTAAACCCCTTATCATTTATTTTTTTTCCTTTTTTGAAAAACTTTTTGGAATAGTTCAACGTGCCAATCTATTGACGCATTGTGAGCTTGTAGACTGGCAATTTAAACTATTGAAAATGTTCTTTTTTTAATAGTTTAAAAAGGCAAAGAAGTTAAGGAATAAGGGGTTTAGCGGTAACGAAAATCGAGTCCACAGTGTTGTGTCTCAGCAGAGTAGCATGTACCAGAGTGGTCCTCAGACATTTTCATGCCATTGACCACCCAAATTGCTGTATTTGGCCCGCGGGCCACCATCTAAACATATTTTGTTCTGGACTGCTGGAGATCCACCCCCCACCTCACTTTGAGAACCAATGCTCTGATACTAGTACAGTAGTAGTAGTAGTGTGGGGGGGGGGGGGGGGGGGGGGCACACACACACACACACACACTTCTGCCTGGCTTACTGTACTTATAGTAATCTCAGTCACTGTGTTCTGGTCCTGAGGATGCAAATTTAATTGGTACGATCCTTTTTCACTATAGACAAAAAGCATCTTCACCCAAATTAGACGATGTGCAAGTGATGTGGGCTTGTAGATCTGTTAGTTTTGTTTCCAAATGTTACCTGCAAAATAGGGAGTTCAATAGAGTTCAAGTTATTATTTGAACAGCACATTTTAAAATGTATTTCTCTTATTTATTTGTATTATTTAATATTAATATCTGTGCTAATTTGAAAGTACACGACTGGTGCCACCTTAACAAGGTATAGTGCAAAACTATTTCCCAAATTAAAGTGGATTTTCATTCCATCTATATGCATGACTATCTAATCTAATTTCAGGCCCAGTCAAACTTCAAAGTTGAGAGAAAACACTAACAGTCCGTGAACATAAGTCTCTACACTTGGCTCACTTCACTACAGATATGCAGATAGAAGAAAGGTCTACTAGTCTTAATGAAATTAAAAGCAATTTTAAGTAAACATGCATGTTTACAGAGAAAGCTTTCATTTTTTGTAAGTTTAAGTGATTTTATTTCATGAATGTGTCTCAAAATAACAACTCTTTTTACAACTATTTTGGGCTTCAACATAATAGAAAAGTTTACCAATCGGCACCTCCTGTGGCCTATAATTTCCTGTTCATTTTGTGGACCCGAAGGACCAATCAAATAACCAGACTGGATAACCAAACAGGGCCCATATACAAATATGAGGCGGGACATTGTAAGAGATCCCTTCCTTTTTAATTGCAAACACAGTGAGCCATATACTATGAAAGCCAGGCAGAAATGTCTGTCACACACTCCAAAATTGGGCAGAGCAACGTCATCCGAAAAGATTTTCGGGTGATACTGGAACAATTTAGGCAACAGCCAATGAAATTCAAGCATCACCCACGTCACCCCCTCTTCGTATCTAATAAAAAGTACTGAGTGAGTTAGTGAGTGTGTCATACACTCCATACTTGGTATGGAGTATTATTATTATTATTACCCTTATTATTATTACCCTTATTATTATTAGTAGTAGTAGACTAGTAGTAGTAGCAGCAGTAGTAGTATTTTCCTTCATTATGCTCATTTGTTGGTGTGAACATTATTGTTCATTAGACATTCTACAGGACAAAACCAAATATTTTGCTCCTTCATATGTCATTGTTAAATGACATATGAAGGACATATGACTTCTTGAATCTTGAACAGTCTTTCTTTCTAAGGGATGGGTTTCACTATTAAGGACCATTGTATTTCATCAATTGCTATGTTCACATTGTTTGAAAGGTTCTCCTGATAGCCATGGTTACAACACGTACCACATCAGCTTTAATTAATTGATGCCTTGGCTGATCCCCAGCTGGACACACACACATGCACACGCAAGTAAAACAAGTACTTGCGCAGGAAGTGAACGCAGATCGTAAATTGCAATCACCTCAGTAAAACTATACCACTATACCACTAAACTATAACATTAAAGGACAACTTTGTTTTTTCCAACCAAGGTTCACGTTTTAGGTGGGTGTGTGGGTATACACATACAATAGACTCCAAGAAATTACATCTGACAACAAAAGTTCACATGATCTACTGAATGTGAAGGTAGGTACCTAGTATGTGAAGCGCGGGCCGGCTTTTTTTCACAACCCGCCCCAGTCCGCGCCGCCAATTGTCCCAGCCCGTCCGCAGCAGCCCGCCCCGCAAAATTTTAATCAACGGCCCGCCCCAGCCCGGCAGCCCGCAATTAAAGAAAAATGAAATAATGATTAGTGCATGTTCTTGTGAGTACCCCAAGCTTTAAAATACTATAGCAGCTATATAGATGATATTGTCATGGGCTGAATAAACAAGCATGTTGTTCAGAATGGTTCTGTAATGACAGTAAAATCGACAGTCTTGGCTCTAAATACCTATGTCTTTCTAAGACGCATGGAAAATAAATAAAAGGCGGCTGTCGGTGATGGATCGAAAACGATAAAACAAACTATGGACCGCACGAATGCCGCATCCTCCTTCATTCATTTAATCAGATGCAGACCAGCTTATATAGCCTACACTAGCAAAAAATGAACGTCTGAAGACTAAGAGAACGTTGGACTTCCCTATAGTATACTGCATGCATGGACTTATTTTCCTCGCGACGGATTGTCCCTGTTCTACAACTTATTGTAGCCTATATAACACGGCCACTCAGCATTGCAATGTGAAATAACTCACAACACAGGTAAAAAAAAAAAAAAAAAAAAAAAACACCACAGCGCTCTCTCTGTCTCTGTCTCTCCCCCCATGTCCACCGAGGCTATTGATATTACAATATTACAATATATACAAAAAAAAGTTATATAACTTGCATCCCGTAACTTGTTGTCATGCAAGACAGCGACTAAAACATGCGTAGTCAACAGCGCTTCGTTTGCATCGTTTGGAAACGCAGCTGCAATCAATAGTAGGCTATTAAATGCCCATACCAAATATTTGATCATCAAGCCTCAATCATCGTATCTATGTACTTTTGAGGCGCGTTCTACCATCGTATCCTCTTGATGTGCAGATAACCCTATTATGCGATATAGGCTACAAGACCACATTTGAGACGCACTGTCAGCTTCTCTCTCTCTCTCTCTCTCTCTCTCTCTCTCTCTCTCTCTCTCTCTCTCTCTCTCTCTCTCTCTCTCTCTCTCTCATACGAAACCATACGGCTAAGTTAATACTCTACTAGCTGTGCGTCCAAGCCAGTCTCCTTTGCGACGGCGGCTGCGCTGTGCAGAAAAAGAATGGAATCAAGGGCTCCAGAATTTAATAATTTGGCGTTATCCTGGCACTGTTCCACGGTGAAGTGTTGCTGTAGGTAATGCTGTACTAGGTCTGGTGTGTCCCACTCCATGAACATTCTCCGTCTTCTCAATGCAAGTTCTGGTAGTAAAAACAACTGCCCGTCATCACTAATTACCTGTCAATTTAGGCTCATATTTTCGTCTATTTCAGGGGTTTTCAACAGGTGGTCTGAGGACCACCACTGAGAGGGTAAAACAAAACGAGAGCATGTGATTTCTTTGTTTTATTTTTTGCATGTGCAGCGGGGTCAGCCCGCCCCGCCCGCGGGGTGATAATTACTTAAAAATCATGAACCCGTCCGCCCGCCCCCGCGGGGGTCCGCGGGGCCCGCCGGTTCGGGCCGGCCCGCGCAACACTAGTAGGCTACCTAGTATGTGAAGTATGTAAAGAGCTACATGGACAATGCATCATTAAGCAGGCTAATAGGATCAGCAGATTTTTGAGGTATTAGGTATCTTTGAAATGTAGCTGATGTAAAGTATCCAAAAATACAAATATTCAAGGCGAGTACAGATGCCCAGATGATGTACAGTACTTGTGGGCCTGCTTTACTGTCCACCGCTGTGGACTTCTGGAGAGCTATCTGCTGTTAAAGTTATGAGTTCAGCTGGAGCCTGGGACTGAGAGAGAAAAACATGATTTCCATTATGGCCTGCACCCTTGAAAACTGCTTCAGTGTGGTTACAAAGCACTCCCAACCGCCATCAAATCTACAGATCTGTGGCCCGTGTTCACCTTGGGCCTCTCCGCTACTCTCCTGCTGCTAAAATTGAAATTTCATTATCCTTACAGCTTGAACAGATTGCCACTGCCTCGGGTGTAGCAAGATAACACCGGGGCCAATGGAGAAGAATGAAGAGATAACCCCCCATTCAAAAACGCTGTTATTTCCACACAAAGGGACAAGTGGATCGCTAACAATGTCACAAAGATGTAGGAGAGCGAGTCACACGGGCGGACATAAACCCAGACTGATGCTGCTATGGAGCTAAGGCAGTGTAAAAGATCTTATTGTGGTAAGTAAGACTTACTTCAATGACATTGTTCATACTATTAATCTGATGCGCTTTAAAATTGACTGTTTGATTCTCTAATCTTGCAATTTATTTCAAATCATAGCAGGTATACTTTCTTTATATTGTGTTTTCGCTTTGTGTGGTGCCATAAGGTAGGTGTTTAATGTCTCTTTATTTTTTACTGAATTCAAATGTCCTCTTATAATAGGTTTCTTTTGCTTAATGCTTAATATAAAGCATGTTGAATTGAAATGTGCTGCACAAATTAACTTGCCATGAAAAACAACAACAAGACATGTGACAATATGAACTGTGGTTTTACAGATAGCTAGTTAATAAGGACACTTACTCTTAACCTCTTATTTTATGACTAGATTGTTCAATACACAGATAGACACACTGAAATAATTTCATACTCTAAATAATTCTTAATACCTTGTATTGCTTTACTGAAAGCTGACTTTAAAGCCAATCTTAAACTTTTGTAATTAACTAATATCCCCCTTGGCAAGGCACATCAGTGCTTAAGTAGAGACTGTATTCCTATAAAGCCCTTCCCTTTGCTCAGCAATCTAATAAACGTGAATCATAATAAGGCTATTTGAAAATTGCCAGTTGAATTAACAGTGCCATGCGTGGGTTTTTTAATCTCTCTTAAAAGCCCATTTTAAAACAGAATTCAGATAAGCAGAGGACAGCATGGCCCCCTCCACCCTGCTTTAAACTGTATAATTACTTTTCTCGTTTACTGGTCCTATATGGATTAATGTTGGAGGATGCACTCTTCTGGGAATCGATGATGAACTGCAACTGTCTGTGTTCACTGGACTAAAGGGACATAAGGGGTAATAGATTTAGGTAATGAGTGCTGACTGGCATCCAATTCAGTCATTTGCCTTCTCCATTATGGACATTTCTGCCAAAAACAAAACACTAAGATTTTATTGATATTTACCATCCCTGCTGCTTGTAGTTTACTGAACGCGGTTTCTGCAGCATACGAATGGTTGACCTAATTTCACATTTTCCCCAAATATTTCTCAATATTCTGGCTATGATGAGTAGGCGCTTTCTACACCCTAAATGTACTCTGTTATTGCCACATATTACTTCTGCAAGTGCTTTCATGTAAACCTGTTATAATATTGCAAAAAAGATATAAACAGAGATTAAAGTAAACAAAAAAATGAAAATGATCTTTTGCAAATAAGCACTGAGCTAATTAAATGACCCCTGTGAAATCCTCAGGACTGAAATCAGTACCCAGTACTGAGAACTTTAATCCCTGTATAAAGCGTTGTATCTTTTTCTCTCATTCTTTCAATGGCCCAAACTCTTTTCACTCTTCAAAAACGAACCATGCGCCAACACGGTCTGTGTTATAAATTTGCTGTGTGGACCGGTCTGAAGCAGATGAAATAATTATGTCATGATGTAGTCATTGTTTGGCAGGAGCCATCATATGGAACTTCCTTTCCCTCAGCATTGCAGACTGCAGAGCCATGAGGTCCACACTTTAAGTTGTATGAATTATTATTATGAATCTCCTGGCTTTGTTCCAAGATACACTACACCAGCTTCACAGCCTATGTGAAGAACATGCCGAAGAACATAACTCTTAAAAAAACAAAACACAAAAGTAGCCATCTTTTCATAATGTCAGGCTTACTATTTGCCAGTAGGAAACTGTCAGTCTTTTTTCAGCAGCCTGTGTTGTGCTCCACTCGTGCCCACACATGCATTCTCATGCCCAAACAGACGCACTACGTGGACCGGACCCCCCCCCCCGTTTTCATAATTAGTTTGGATACGAGACAAATGTACAATGTGACAGCTTGCTTTTGATTCTGTGTATGGAAGATAACATGTTTTTTATCTTAGCTTCTTTCGTAATCTTTTTTTATTATAAGAAAACAAAGAAGAGGAGAGATGTCTGTCTCATTAGTGCAGTCAGTATAATTAAAGTGTGTGTCTTCCAGAGAAAGAGAGAGGTGGAGGTAGAGACGGAATATATCCGCTGTATTACAGCACGGCACGGATGCTCCTCTGATTTGCATATTAGACAACATGATGAATGGCTTGCAAATGTGCAGACTGTAACCTTCTTTGCGCCGTAGTAGCCCCTAGACCTCCATAAACCATATTACTTTCAGAGAAATGTCAGTTTCCCCTAAATGCGAGTTATTAATGAAGCAACACACATGCAAACAAGACTATACTTACAGTACTTTTTGTACTGCACAAAGTCATAGCCCTTAATTTCGTGGTGGGGGCTTTGTGCAGGAAAAAGCACATAATTGTTTTAAGTGTAAAGTATCAACACTGCAATACAATGCAGCTCACAAGCATGGCACATTGTGAGCTTGTAGTAGTAAAACTATTGTGAATTGGAGACACTCAAATAAAGTACAACTACTTTGTACTTTACCCTCAGTCCACTCGTGCTGGAGCTGCTTTATGTGATGTCATCGCTCACACAGCCAATCACAGGCTCTGTCAGCAGCTGGGGGTCAGGTGAGCGTGACGCTCCTACCGCCCTGATTTAATAATTTATTATTAAATGATGTAATTTTTTCTCTCTCTCCTTCCCTCTCCTATCTCTTTCTGTCCCGTCTCTCCATCATTATCCCTTCCCCTTTTCTTCTCTTCACTCACTGATAAGCAGCTCTGTCCGACTAGCCTTGCAGACCACAGGCGTTTTCGAATTCACAAAGAAGGAAAAAAGAGCCTGGGCAAAAGCACAAGTAATTTTCCTTCAAAAATCATGAATGTCCCTTAATAGCAAGATAAATGCAAAGATGCATATGCATGCATTCAAAACTCATTATCAAAGCTCAGTTTGGTGTTTTATGATCCTCACTAAGTATTGCTTTCGTAGTAAAATGAGAAAGTAAATCAATTGAGTTGAGAAAATAAATCAATTAGTTCCATTCATGGTATACGAGAGGGACAGTTCTAATAGCAATTAAAAATCATCCCGCGGGCCGAAGATAATTAATTTGTGGGCCTGATTTGGCCCCTGGGCCTCGAGTTTGACAAACTGTATGTGTCTTACACAAACACTAAAATGACAATAAATGGCAAATTTTACATCAGTGTCTGAGCAAACAGGCGTATCTATTTTATGGCATGTGTCATGTACGATGATAAATTTGACACCAATGTAATAAACACTCATGTAATATTATGCCATGTAATATTATACCAGTCTGAAGTGGAGGAGAAGCTACGTGACATGTTGCAGCTTCCGACCCAGAGTCTGCGAGACTTTGCCTATGACTACCGGGCTCTCTGTCTGAAGTGGAAACCAGACATCACTGAGAGCGAGTTGGTGAGGAAAATCCTCAACCACTGCAACCCAAAGGTTGCTGGCTGCCTCCGGGGAACCGTGCAGACGGTGGAGCAGTTGGTGAAGATTGGATCCCAGGTTGAAAGAGACTGTGAGTCCTCCAGCGCCTACTGGAAAAAGGTGGGCGGTGACAAGAAGGGAGACAAGAAGGCATCTGGCAAAGGAGCTCAGGTGACCCACGCCGATGTCAAGATGGTGCAGCAGGAGCAGGAGGAGCCAATGTCCTTGCTGTTCGTGCCCATTGCCACCCGAGACGTGGAGTTCGAAGCTGTGATGGACACAGGCTGTTCATACACCCTGATGCGTAGGAGCAGCTGGCAGCAGATCTCTCACGTGGGCGAGCAGTTGATGAAGTGTGAGGACCGGAAGTTCATCCTCGCAGATGGGAAGCAGCATCAGGCTGTGGGGAAGGTGACGCTGGTCTTTGACTGGCATGGTCAGATGTGGTCTGTGGTCACCTATGTCCTGGACGACCACAACCTGACCTTCCCTCTGATGTTGGGACTCGACTTCTGTCTCAAGACCAAGACGGTCATCAACTTTGGTGACAAGACCTATGGGGTGTGGAGCCCGAGGGCTACACGTATTATCCATTTGCCTCTCGGGTCGCGCCAGCCCTGTCATCCGTCCATCTGTATCTGGCCGTGCCTGTGACGCCTGGGATGGAGGATCATGGTGGCCCCCTGCCACCACGTTATGCCAACGTCCCTCCTGAGGTGCAGTGCCTCTTCCAGAGGTGGCCGACTGTGTGTTCTGGGCAACTGGGGAAGACAAATGTCACCACCCATAAGATCCACACCACAGATGAGATACCTGTGCGGTGTAGAGCCTACCGTGTCTCTCCGTACAAACGTCAGATCATCGTGGACGAGGTGCAGAAGATGCTAGACAAAGGCATCGTGGAACCTTCAGACTCGGCCTGGGCCGCACCGGTGGTGCTGGTAAAGAAGCCAGATGGGAGCAACCGGTTCTGCGTGAACTACAAATCGCTCAACGCCAAGACACCGCAGGATGCCTACCCCATGCCCTTGATACATGACATCCTGGAGTCGATGCATGGTGCACGCCACTTTAGCACCTTGGATCTGAAGGCCGGATACTGGCAGGTTGCTATGGACAAGGAGAGCAAGCACAAAACAGCCGTCATAACACCCATTGGGCTGTATCAGTTCAAAACCATGCCCTTTGGGCTCAAGAACGCTGGAGCAACTTTCCAGAGACTGATGGAAAGGGTGCTCGGCGAGCTCAAAGCGAGCTGTTGTTTTGTGTACATAGATGACATCATAGTGTACTCTCCCAGTCCTGAACAGCACCTAAAGGACCTGGATGCAGTGTTCGCCAAGCTGCATGACGCGAACCTTACCCTGAATCTGGAGAAGTGTCACTTTTACCGTGACCAACTGAAATTCCTGGGACATATCGTCTCTGCCCGAGGGGTAGAGACGGACCCAGATAAAACCATTGCCATAGTGAATTATCCGGCTCCCATGACTTGAAGTCGCTGCAGAGATTTCTAGGAATGGTGGGCTGGTACTTCAAATTCATTCCTCACTTTGCAGACCTGGCTGCACCATTGAACCACTTGAAGAAGAAGGATGTGAAGTGGAGTTGGTCGGAGGAATGCCAGACAAACTTTGAGCGACTGAAGCAAGCTCTAGTAGAGGCACCGGTTTTGGTGCAGCCCAACCTATCGCTCCCGTTCCAGGTGCACACGGACGCCAGTAGCGTTGGGTTGGGAGCTGTGCTGACCCAGCAGGTGGACGGACTGGAGAAGGTGATTGCGTACGCCTCTCGGGGACTCCGAGGGGCCGAATCCAACTACTCTACGTCCGAGAGAGAGTGCCTCGCTGTAGTGTGGGCGGTGGAGAAGTGGAAGCATTTCCTGGAAGGAGTGGACTTTGATGTGTACACCGACCACGCTGCTCTCACATGGGCATTCAGCAACCCGAAGTCCACTTCTAGGCTCACTCGCTGGACGATACGCCTCCAGGAGTTCCAGTTCAACATCCACTATCGGAAAGGTCATCTGAACATCGTCCCGGACGCCCTGTCTCGGGCAGTGACTCCTACAGAACAGCTGGCAGTGTGTGCAGTGGTGGCAGTGTCAGGCAACTCGGAACTTCCCACAACTCTGGACGATCTAGCCAAAGCCCAAGCCGCTGATCCGAAGGTCAGGGATCTGCTGGACAAACTCGATCCATCTGACCAGCGCACGGATCGGATCGGCTACGAGGTGCTGCAGGGTGTACTGTACCGGAGGATGCCAACTAAGGACTTCGGCCTGAAGTACCAGGTCGTAGTTCCTGGGAGCCTAGTCCAGTGCTTCCTGGAGTATTTCCATGATCGGCCCATGAGTGGGCACTTGGGAAGGCTGAAAACCCTCCTCCGAGCTCTCGAGGTGGCTTGGTGGCCGACGATCCGGCAAGATGTCTGGGAGCATGTGAAGAGGTGTGGGGTTTGCCAGCAGTATAAGCCTGATAACCAGAAACCCTCCGGGATGATGCAATCCACTCAGGTGAACCAGGCAGGAGAGGCTCTCGGGATCGATCTGATGGGACCGTTCCCGAGGAGCAAGAAGGGAAACACCATGTTGCTGGTCACGATAGACTATTACACCAAGTGGGTGGAAATGTTCCCACTGCGGGATGGAAAGGCCCAGAGGCTTAGTGCGATCCTTAAGGATGAAATATTCACCCGCTGGGGGGTCCCTAAGTATCTCATTTCAGACCGGGGTCCGCAACTGACTGGAGGTGTCTTTGATGAGCTCTGCAAGACCTGGGGGGTCAAACACAAGTTCACCACTAGCTATCACCCCCAGGCCAACCTCACAGAGAGGGCCAACAGGACTATCAAGACCATGATTGCCTCGTTCGTCGGAGACCAGCACAACAAGTGGGATCAGTGGTTGCCCGAGTTCCGGTACGCCATCAACACTGCCTTGCATGAAACCACCGGCCGTACACCGGCTGAGCTGTCCATGGGTCGCGTGTTGTACGGACCATTAGAGCGTGTGTTAGCATCTCCACCTATGCCCTCACAACCCTCCTATAGCCTTCTAGAGAGACAGCAAGCCATGGTCAAAGAGGTCAAACGTAGGGTGGGTGTCTCGCAGGCCAGACAAGCCAAATATTATAATGCCCGGCGGAAAAATGTACAGTTCCAGCCGGGTGATTTGGTCTGGGTGCGAGCACACCCTCTCTCAAAAGCATCAGACGCATTCTCGTCAAAGCTAGCACCTAAATGGTCAGGTCCAGCTGAAGTGACGAGTCAAACGGGTCCTGTAAATTACCGTGTGAAATGGAGAGAGAATGATAAAGTAGATACTATTAATGTGGTCAACCTCAAACCCTACTTTGGTAGGACTTGAAAAAATAGCTTCCAGCTTGGGGGGGGGGGGGGGGGACTGTGACCAAAGCACATTATTTTCTTGTATCACTTTATTTGTTTCTGTACATGTTATTATTGAGAAAGGAAATGTAACATGGGGTTCTATATTATCTCCGTTATATTACATCAGGTGTATCTATACTTTGACTCAAGTCAAGTACTGCAGGGAATTGAGTACTTTGAGTACCACGGCTGCTGTGTCACAGACGGCACCACTGCACACATCAGCACAGTGTAAACTGACACATGAAATATAGCTAATTGGAGAGCCTGGCGCGACTTAATTCTAGCTGACAACAAATCCATTTCCTCCTGTTTCCACACAACACTCATCAGCTCAGAAACTACTTTCCCACTTGGTGGTATATACCCGAAGATCAATTGTAAATCAGTCATGTGCTTCCCATCTCAAAAGGAAGAGTGACAGAGTGCATTTCCCGTTAGGCCTACCTACTGTACACATTCCATTCTCATTTGAAAATGGCTCTTGACAGAACTAAATGGCGCCCAAAAAGATCTGATTGATGACGCATAGAATGAGCTTCTGTTGATAAGCCAAAAAATCCAATTATGTGCCTCATGGGATGCATGTGGCTCCAATGTAGATGCCAGCCTGTGATGTCAGTCATCATCTGTCTATGACAGGGGTATTCAACTGGCGGCCCATGGGCCAAATGCAGCATACAGGGACCCCTGTAACAATTTTTTATTTTTTAAAAACAAACAATAAAAATCACAACGCATGTGAAGTGAGGGGTGCTCATCATCATAGTATATCATCATCAGGAATGCTGTTCCTGGTTGTTGTTGCTGGCCAAATGTTTCCACCAACGTCTGATTGGTTAGTCGATTTGCTTGCTTGTCTATATGACGTAGATCTTCCCTTCATTGTCAATGGTGTTCGATGTTTTATCTACATCATATTTGGCAGAAATGTTACCTAATTTCTCCTTTCAATGTCAATGTCAAATATTTCAACAAAAGCTGCAGGAGGAGTGCCCCTCAAAAAAGGCCATTGAAGTGTAAGATTACCATAAACACTAATCCGTAAATGAGATAGACTCCACTTATCAAACCTTCTCATGCATCAATACATACAGCTCTAATGTTTTTCAACAATGCTTGTCTTAAAATCGCCATGGGAAATGAAAATAAATTGATATTTGTTTTGTCACAAGTCCACAAACATTATCGTAACTCACTTCACACAGGTGTGATTTTTTTAAGTTTTAGATTTTTTTTTCAATAAATTAATGCTATTGAACAACCTTAACATCTGTGTAAACAAGGGCTTTGGCGAAAACCTCATAACTCTAGTAGTATTCTACTACACACTTCATGGTACATTACACCAGCTCTTCATTAGACAGTGGCAGAGGAGGCACCGACTATAAAAGGAACGCGGATACATAGGTGTATACATTACTACTTTCACTTAAACACCAGTAGGCCCCTTTTGACCTGCGGCATTAAGGTTAAGGAGCGTATTCTCTTAAGCGTGATGAAAGAAGGTATTTTCCTCTTCCTCCTCATCTTCACTGAGAGGCTCATACTGCAAAGCTCTTTCAGAGAGTGTGGCTCAGGGCTGTGTAATCCCCTCGTACACACACACACACACACACACACACACACACACACACACACACACACACACACACACACACACACACACACACACACACACACACAGAGAGACATATTACACGCACATGCACACACACATTATCTGCGCAGGCTTTGGCCTGGGCGTTGAATTAATAGCGCTCTCGTAGAGGGGCTGTGGGCCATGCCTGGAACCTCTTCCAGAAATGAGTTCTGACAAAGTCTCTGCTATAATTGTATAAAGCCACCGGTCCCGCCAGCTGCATCAGCATAACATGTCTGTCCGATGGAAACCTTGCATGTCCCAAACCAGTCCAATGTCACAAGCTCTTGTTAAAGGACCACATCACCACTTTTGATTTAAAATGCCACCATTTTCCAGTCTGTATCTCATAAGGGGGACGTGGACGGTTCAGAAGCCTGTCCACTAGTGACATCATCGATGGGGAAGCCAAGAGACTTGTGGAGACCTGTGCCCAGAAGAGCACATTTTCTAATTTATATTTATTTTATCATGAACATTAGAGAGGACCAATTATATGAATATAATTTAAAAAGTGTTGAAGTGGTCCCTTAATATCATTAAGGCCTGGGGCCTTCTATATCAGTAGTTCCACACACTTGCAGATATAGGTCTCTATAAGCTTTCTATTTGGGAACAAAGTTTAAAGTTAAATATTGTATAAAGATTCAGACACTTTTAAGCAATTTCCAGAAGTAGCAAAAAATGCAGATACAGCACAAAACACATTGTGAGATTATAGACCATTGTCATGCTACCTTTGAGAGTAGTAGGCCTAACGTTTCAATGAAGTAGGGCATACATGCACAATTGCACATAAAATACAGAGATATGAGGTTTGTTCCCGACAGCGACGACCAAATTGCTACCTTCCACCCCCCCACCCACATACATCCCCCTCCAGTGGGAAATCAAATACACTTAATGGGAAGAGGAACCATTATGGCTGTAATCGGACCTGGACTGCGATGAGCGTATCACACCGGTCCCCATCCTGCAAAACGCTGCCATCGCACAAAATATATCACTGATCCAATTTCAGCGTAGCGTTAGTGGTCAATGTGTTCACAGTCACCCAGTGGGCTGTGAGGGCACTGCAATTGTGGTAACGACAATAGCACATTTAAAGTATAGACCTACCTCAATTGTTTGTAAAGCCAGATTGGCTGATCGGTAAACAAATTGTGACACAGTAGCTGAAGTGTGCTTGTAGAGACCAATCTGGAATACTTGGATAATTGAACCTGTGGGCCACATTCCGCAGAGGACAGAGTTTAATATCACTGTATGTTTTCTATACAATATATAACAATTGGTTTAAATCACGTCAAAGGCCATGTCAATCTCACCTAGACACAGGATGTGACAGGGATCTTGACTTCCTTTGCCTGAGCAAGCAGGGAGAATCTATAAGGTCAAATAAAAACATTTCCGAAGAATCACTTAAATAAGCACAGGAAACCAGGTTCAAATGGGGTGAAGAGAAAAGTTACACATCACCACTTTAAGAAAATTACCCCACCAGCCCCCACCCTCAAAATTTATTTTTATTTTTTATCGAACCGTTCTTCCATCCACTGATGGCCCCAAATGGTAGGAAATAAGAGTGCATGGTCAGTGGATCAGTTTCTCCCCATGCATGGGATTGAGAACAGATCCACTGAGTACCGAGACTTGGCGGTGCTCGATCTAACCACCATCCAGCTCCCATTTCATGCAGTGCAAAACGGGCAGACTTTATGCCGGGGGAAAGCTGAAGGTGAATGACAAAGAGAGGAAAGGTGGGAGGAATATTGGGAAAACTGAAGCCTGGAGGTGTCCGAGGGTCAAGAAAAGACCTTGAAGTGGCTAAGTGAAAGGTAAAGGTTCTAAGAGGAAACTATAGAAGGCCAGAAACTGCATCGTTCCATGATATGGAAAAAAAATGTGGTTTTATATAATGTGATTAAAATATTGAAAATACCTGATGTATCAAAAATAGATCATAATAGCAGGCCTAAAAATGTATTTTGACATCAACCCAATTTCAAAAAATTCAACATTTACAGTATGTCTAGTTCCTTTACAGGGTTAGGATGCAAATCAGGTTAATAGAATAGAGTAGTAGAACATATTGGGGATAATTCTGGGTAGTTTTGGGGCCGTCATCCAAAACAAGTACCATGTGAAGAATCCGTTTAAAATGGGAAAAAAAAACATCACAGCACTTTTTTTAATGATACTGGAGTGGAAATCAGCCTCCAAAAGTTCACAACCTAAAAGTTCCAGAATTAAAAGGCTTCCACGCACGATTATCACCTCTTCAATAAAGAAGGCGCCTTTAAAAACCACCCTGAGAAATGCCAATAGCCCAATAAAAATCCTGCAATAAAAGATGAAGAATGCACGCACGCAGGAAGCTAGTTCTGTACTAATTAACCTCTTAAGCCTTATTTGCATTGTCACACAACAAATTCACAAAGCATTGCATCGTGCAGGGGCGGATGTAACATGTCCCATTTGGGGGGGGGGGGGGGGGGGGCAAGAGAACATGTTGGAGGGGCAAGAGAAAATGGTATGAATACCATACCATTTTCAGTTACAGGACTTTTATTACACAGCATGCATAAAGCTAAAGGTCTGACTCAGAGAGTTTTCTGTTTTGCAATGATGAAATGCTGTTCGTTTAGTGGTGCCGAAATTGTAGTTAGTAGCAGTAGTAGTGTTTCAAATCATTTTAAATATAAGCACTGAAATATCTTGGGTTGTTTTGCATGGCATCGTGTTTGGGGGCAGACTGGGTATTTAGGGGGGCATTGCCCCCCATGCCCGTGCCTAGATCCGCCCCTGGCATCGTGACTGAAAATACTGTCGATAAAGGTTAGGCTGATTATCAGACTCTGAAGCTTCCTGAAACTCAGTGGAGTGAGCAGGGTCTATGGTCTCTGGTCTGGAACCAATGCTAGAAAGGTCACATTATGAGATATGATGACATTAATATGCTGAATATTGCCGATTTCTAGGCATTTTTTACTACTGCACTCTGTTGACATGCCTGAACTTTATTTTCACTCATTTTTCTCTTTTTGCATGTTGTTTTTTGTTTGGTCTTTTATGTTTTAAAGTTTGACATTGGCATGAGCAATGCACAATTTCCCTGATTTTGTAAGGTTGTAGGTTTTTGTCTTTGCTTAATAATTTTATTTATTAATGCATATATTAATGTACGTATTACTTTTTATAATGGTCTATTTTTTTACTTTTTCCTTGGTCCTTTTTAAAGTGAAAACTATTAGGTAAGAGAAAAATGCAACATTTTGAAATGCAATTTAAACTAAACTATCTGTAAAATTATAGATCACATGATTCCAAAGCTTGTGTTGTCCATGTTGGGCTTAAGGGCCCATTTCTCATATTTTCAAACAATTCTCAAATAATTTCCAACTTGCTTATAGACATAGGTATAGGCAGTGAGATCTTATAGGACTTATACTGTATATATATATAAGTCCAAGAAGGACCAAATAATACAAAGACAGGTTGAACAAGGAGTGAAGTGCTCCTTTACCTTGAGCAGCTACAAGTGTCAAGTGTCCCTGTGTGTGTTGCATGTACGTCTCACTCTGCACAGAGTGGCCTTCTCTCAAACATCATCAACAGCACGGCACATTAATACATTAACAATAAATAATGAGGAAATCCATTACAGCAGACTTTGCATATAGATAGCCTACTTAAGGTGGGGAGACCGAGGCGGTCATTAACATAACCTGCAGGGAGCGGACCACAATTACAACAGCTCTCCTTTGCTTTTCCCTTTTTCATGTCGGGGATGGCGGCGAGGACACAATGACATACACTCATACACACGACTATCACTATCAAATGACACCCCCCCTCCACACACACACACCCACGTACACGCATGCACACGCACACACAGTGTGTGAGGACCAGAAGCCCGAATAGAGAACAGAGCAATGAGACCACCTGTGGTCCACCTGCCCCCTGGATGGAAAATTCAAATCGTCTTCATCATTGTCCTCCATGAGTCAACACAATTTGCACTGACAGACTGTGAGTAGAGAGCAGGGGCATTTTTGCCATTAGGCAGACTATGCAGTTGCCTAGGGCGCCATGAGGGGACTAATATAGATATATACATTATACTTGTCCTTTATAACTAGAATTGAAATATTGTATATATGACATTATATATATATATATATATATATATATATATATATATATATATATATATATATATATATATATATATATATATATATACACACATATATATATATATATATATATATATATATATATATATATATATATATATATATATATATATATATATATATATATATATATACACACCGGTAGTTCATTGTATCCCTTATAGTTCATTGAGCCCCCCCTTACCAAATGGACCGGTAAGGGTCCATTTGGTAAGGGGGGCCCAGGGAAAATCTTGCCTATAGAAACACCACTGGTAGAGACTGAGAGAGAGAAAAAAGGGACAGTGACATTTTAGGTATATGTCAGAAAGAGGGACGGCTCTGAAAACTCTACAAAAGGCCTGTTCTTTTCTTATGTTCTGCCCTATTCTGGTGAGACTAAGTGGTTTGTATTGTAGACGACAGAATTCATAACCATATCGTAAACAATTGAGCTGAATGTGTTTCTATGACAGCCAGTCTAATGCACCGCCAAACCTCACGGAGAGCAGCTGGTAACTGGAAGGAACCCTGAAACCATTTGTCACTGTGTGTCTACTGTGGATTTCAAATGATTTTGACCTAGGGCAAAAAAAAAAAAAAAAAAACAACTTGAATTGTTATTAATTGTTAATGTCAGCTTTAATGCATTATTAGTTCATTTGTAAATTATGCATTATTGCAAACACAGTGAGCAAAATTATGTTTGTAAGCCAGGCAAATATGTCTCTGCGTCATAACATAATATGACCCATATATGGACAACTCCATACAGTATATGTGTGCAAGTAAGACATGGAGTGCCTTACTTGTAGTGCAGCCGACTTAGATTATAACACTTAGACAGTGCGAGTGAGCAAAGAGAGGAACATAGAATAGGGGGAGGGATACAATCCAAAAAACGTATCCAACACCAAACAAGCACCCACATTTCCAAACTCAGGTGTACCTGTTCCTCTCCATGAACCTGTGAAGATGAGCCACAACCACCCCACCTCTACTGCCAAACACAGAGGAATTAACAGATCCATTCACCAGCCAGCCAGTGAATAAACCACTCTCTAACCATCCAGAAACAAAGCGACACAAATACTTGCTAAATATAATGCTAACTGTTATCAACAGTTCAAGAATATAGCTCTGGTCGCAGGAGTAAAGAAAACCTGCTTCTTTATACAACACAGGAGAAAGACCACACATTGTGAAGATTGTGAGTTTCAGTGGGTCAGGACACTTGAGGGTACACCTTCATATCCACACAGCAGAGACACCGTACCACTGTTGACAGTGTGGCAAATGTCAAAATAACACTAATAGTGCACTAGCTTAAATCACTCTAGTATACACACAAGACAAGACAGCATACTGAACGCCACAACTTACGGTAAGTAAGTAGAAAATAAGCAAATAACTAAGTTCCCACATTGAGCATTCATCTACTTGCAGACTTATCAGCTAAGGGTTTCCAGCTAGTCAAACTTTGAAACCCATGGATAGAAAGAAGTTAGATGTATAGATGGATCTAATCCTCATGCCTCTGGAAATGAGTTACCATATCTGCCTCATCAGCTGATGTTCCATAGGGCAGATCTCGGTCAAAGACTGTAGTTAATTGTATGTTCATTAATACATGAGCTGTATGTATGAATGTGTTACACGGTGTAGTAAAGAGTCAGTCATCCTAGTGAGCAAGAGGAAACTTTCACCTGTCACCATGCACTTTCATTCACTTTCCATTCAAAGGGCTGCATTCTTTGGCACGAGGAAACATACAAACTGGATGTACAATTGAAAGTCAGAATATCCAACAAATCAATTTCTATGTACAGAGATCACTGTGCAGGAATAAACACAATAACTTTAGGGGAGTTGTATTTCACTTAGCCTGGCCTAACCCTCAATGATTTTGGCCTTGGGGGGGGCGGGGTGCCGTGGGATCCACACGGCAGATCGAGCTGATCTGATTTGATCTCACGAACGTGTCGTCATCCCCGGCCCCTCCCGCGCCCGTCCACTGCTGTTCTACGTCACATCATTTAGAGCGACGCCCACCCCGGAAGGTTGACTCCCCCCTCAAGGCCACTGTATGTAACAGGTTAGTCCAGGCTTTCCGTTTTCGCGCAAGGCGAACGAAAATGAAAGCCTGGGTGTCGAGGCTATATTTCACTTGATATCCTTCTCATCTATCGCAGTTACTCATGAATCTTGCTACTGCACCTGAGACTGGTCGCTACTGTCCTGTATGTCCGGGAGTCTCTCAGCAGGATTAGTTATGCATCACGCGTTTATGATTGTCATTATGTTATTTTATTGGTTGTTTGTGGTAAACGTAATGAATGTTAAAAGTCAGATCACCCATTTGCCTCCAAACGCTATGAAGGGGATTGTGTGTATTTATGACAATGTGCAGTGCACATAATGGACGTATTGTAGTAATTTAGGACATGCAGTAATCTATAGAGAATATCATGCATGTTTGTGTTTGCTTGGTGTTTAGTAGTGTACTTTAATCTATAGTGGTAATAACTAATTGTCTTAGATACCCAGTAGTATTATGTGTTATGTGTTTGTCTGTCTCTGTATGTCTTACCGTACTGTCTAGTAAAACATAACCAGGAAGCTTCATCACCTTCTTCCCATTTACAAATGCTCATGTGGAAAATAAATGCCTCAAAGTGGTTTTCATTTCAATTATATATTGGGCTGAGACTAACTCTATGTTGGTACTGTGTAGTCTTGTAAATCATGTAGATATTCAATAATAATTTAACACTTTAGAGGGTAGAAGGAAACCAAATAAATGAATATGAATAAATATTAGGGCTGGGAATCGATCCGAATTCCCTAGATCGATTCGATTTCGATTCACAAGGTCACGATCCGATTCGATCCACGATTCGATCCGATTCGATTCGATATCGATCTATTTACAGACATAATGGAAATAAATACTGTCCAATAGACAAGACGGCCCCATATGTTGGTGATTGTATCTGTGTATGTGTAAGAGGGACACAGAGAGAGAAGAGTCAAGTATTAAGTAGGCCCTACTGTAATTTCCGGATTATAAAGCGCACCTGAATATAGGCCGCATCGGCCAAATTTAGCGAAAAAAAACAATTGTGTACATATACAAGCCGCACTGGACTGTTAATTAATTACCATAAGTAAGGTAATTACCATATGTAAGGGTTCTTACTTCTTGCACAGATGAGATTGTCCGCAACGAAATGGTGTTTGAGAAGCATCCTTTTTATTATTTAAACGACTTCAAGAAAAAAAATGCATTTGTAGACTATAACTCATTCAAGTGTTTTAATCTATAGTGCACAGAACGTGTAGCCTACTGTGCCGTGAACTGTGTTGTTTCAGTCATACACGTGTAACATTTAACTGCACGTGCTGTATGTAATTATGACTTTGGTTCAATAAGTAGCATTGCATCTCCGTGTATGTAGGCCTATTTATAGTTTTAATTTAACGGATGGCACGGCATTCTGGCCATACGCTGGCTGAGGGCTGCAATGTTGATTCACACGGTAGTAGATACACTCAGGCGCGGATTGGCACATATTTTCCCACCGGGACAATTTTGCCTTTGCCAGGCCACCCTGGGGGGGTGACGCAGGCCACCGGGAAAACTCCCTGTACTCCAGATGGCCAACCCGCCCTTGGATAGGCCTACACTTGTTGTATGTACTCTACGCGGGGAAGGAAGCGACACGGACACTTTACAATTATGTCCAGAATCCAGACCGAGGGTTGGGCTTGGGAAATGACCGTGCGTTCAAACTGGAAGACAGTTGTTTGTTTTCCCGAGTCGCTTTACACTCGCACGTGCGAGCCCCTTCATTGCGACGCGCAGTGGATATAATACTCATTAAAAGTTACCGAGGAAGCGTTCCGACCCTGGGTCTGTACATTTTGTGGTCTCGATTCTCTGTAAATAAGCGATCCACAAGCTTGCTCGCTTAAATAGCTGATCCACAAGGTCGCGCCGCATGTGTTTCCAAAGTATGTGTGCTGGAGACCACCTAACTCCCCCAAAGTTACCGTACATCTGGTTAACCAACTGTCTATCATTTAGCTGGCGACCACCAGGAATCCTCTCAATGCGCTCAACGAGGCGACATCAATGTGACTTTTATTAGGCTTTTTTTCGCCGCCTCGTCCTGATCGCGCAGCAGCCCAGCCTTTCGAAGCCCGTTCGTGATCGTGGATGGATGTTTTGACACTTTTCCACGCAGTCAGGACCCACTGGCAGACTTGAGAAAAAGTTGCTTTCCGCATGCGACCAGTTTTGGTGAAAGATTTCTCGCCGCTCGTCATCCAAGCCTGTTTTCAAAGTGGCGAAGTGCCACTTACCAGGGGCTGCAGGTGCTTCGTTGTGCCCCCAGGAATCACGGCAGGAATCGAGCACGATTTCACAGAATATATGTGCCCTCATGCTGTCCAAAACGAGCTTTTTTTGGCACGTGTTTTTTGGCAGCGGCGGCGACGCATTTAGTAGTGTCTGTCTTTTCTATAGTGCGCCTCCGTGTAGCCTAAAAGAAAATGGTGCCAGTCGCCTGGAGAAGATCGATCCACACATTTTTTAATCGATGTCGTGTTTTTGAGCGTGAATCGATATCGGATCGCTGGATCGATTTTTTGAACACAGCCCTAATAAATATATGATTTAGTTACTATTGAACCTAATGGGAGCGAGCCTAGCTTTTCTGCTTATCTGTCAAAGACTTAATTTCAGACTTTTACGTGACAGTATTTCTGCAGTATTGACACTTTTACCGAAGCAATAAATGTGAGTGCTTTTTAGACAAACGCATATTGATAAGCTATTAAAATAATATGCAATGACAGCGCATAATTACATACATTTTCTCTTAAAACATTTTAATTGTGCTACAGTCTAGACATTACGTATTTGACATCGACCTCATTGAGTAGTGTCCGAAATGATTTGTTTTATTTCGCCCACGGGTTCACTAATATTCCTCTACATGAGTACAGACTGACTTCGGACACAGTCATGCATGTTCTCTGCAAAGGCTTGGCTGGATAAAGGAAAGGTTAAAAGAAACCACCTGCATGTCCCTGGAGGCTTAGCGTGAAGACAGATGACGACGTGTCAGTTGTTGGCCGGAACCTTGCCGGCACTCAGATAATTATACAAATCACTCAGGGCCGCTCATTAATAGATATGGGATGAATTAAACATCAGGGTTTATACCCTGTCCATCAAGCTTCTTCATTCTATTTCACTTTGCTGGATGGATCTTATGCTGTATTAAAGCAAGAACACATCCACGCTCTCTGAAGAGTAGCAGCAGCAGTCTACCAGGGAAGAAACTGTTGAGTTTCAACATAGATCTTGGATCTTATGTTGCCCCTATTTCCCAAACAGGAGATTGAGCTCAGCGTTTTTACTTAAAATGTTTATTTTAAATCACCAGTTACATGTTTCTTATATTGTTTTTTGTAAGACATTTTATGACTTTGCTAAATAAGTTGGCTGGAATATTACATTTAAAGAGGTGCTACAGAGTATCACGCTGGCAGCATTGAACATTAGGTTAGTGTTTGGAAACACCAGTGTCAACACCAGTGGAACATATTATGGGTACGTGGGTAGATTTACTCTGTCATACTATACTGTGCTGCACTACAACTTGGAGGTATTTTTACTTTTCTTGTGTTTTTGATTTTTTCAATGTTTTATATTTCTACTCTAGCAATAAAAAATGGCAGATCTACATTAAACACATCAGTATGGGTTCAGAAAGAAGCATTCAACCTATAGCATTATGTCAAGAGTCGTTCACTTAGTAAATGATATACTGTATATAAAGCTAGAAATAGAACGAAACATATCTATATTTATCAAAGGCATTTGATACTGTCAATCACCATATTCTTCTTCAGAAACTGGCACATATCGGAGTAACAAGCATTGCACTTCTTTGGTTCGAGAGTTATCTTCAAGAGAGACAGCAGTTTGCACCCTATAATGGAACCAATTCTCCTCTTATCCATATGCAATGCGGGATTAAGGATCAACACTTGGGCCTTTGCTATTTTTGATTCATATTAATGACCCATCAGATGTCTCAGATAAACTGTCGAAATTTTTGTTTGCAGATGACACAAGTGTCCAATATTCTATGGAGGTGACAAGCCGGCACAGCACTGCTGCTGCTGCTGCTAAAAGGTCTGTTCAAGACAGACAGCCACGCATGCCGAACGGAGATTCTTCAGGTGTGAACGTGACATTTAGAAAAGTAGAATAATCTACCCACCCAGGCTTATTACAGTATACCCGCTAAGTCCTGAGTATACAAGACATGACATGACAATGATATCTAATTGTTCACATCTTTGTGCACATGAATTATGTACAATTTGCACGACGGTGCGTGGGTGATGTGCAAAAGCGTTAATTCATTTTATTCATATTTCTATTTATTATCCATCCATCCAACAACCCATCCCACGCAAACACAGGAAGTGAACACAGCTGTAATTATCTATAATTAATTATCACAGCTGTCACAGGATTGTTATTGTATTTGAAGTCTGTCAAAATTATGTCTGTGTGTGTGTGTGTGTGTGTGTGTGTGTGTGTGTGTGTGTGTGTGTGTGTGTGTGTGTGTGTGTGTGTGTGTTGGTGGGGGGCCTCTCTGTATTTTGGTGTACAGTAACTGTGTGCTCTTGTGGTGGGTGGTGCATAGTGACACACACAGGCAGACCCACAGATCTGACTGGCTTCCATAGTAAAGGCTCACTGCCTTCACAATCAAATACCTTTCGCATAGACTTACAGTTACAGCAGGGGCGATCGTACTGCATAGGTCTGGCATCTGGTGGGAATCCCAGTCCCATATCCTTCTCAGACCGTCCATAATTAAGGCTGGCAGCTGTGTGGGTGAGGTGGAGCAGGGGTTGGCTATAACTGCTGGGGGACACGGGGATGCTGGCCCTCTTGCTGGGAGAAAGGAAGTGGGAAGAAAGGTGGAGGAGGAGAAACAGCCTGCAGCCGTGCCGTCTCACAGTGGAGGATGGATGGTTGCAACACTGCCTTTCTTCCACCCCCTGATCGTCCCCCCGCTTCTTTGTCAGCCCGCCCCGGGGTGGCAGGGACCCTCTTAATGGAATTGCTCTCCGTCCGGGTATCGCTTCTCCATCGACGTGCTTTCACCGGTGAGAGAGGAGAGGGACCTCCTTTGTGAGGGCGAATGAACCAGGAGATTGATGAGGGCTGATTGCACGGAGGTCGACCCAGGCCCATCTCCTATCATCAGGCCCGGAAGGCTTCAAAAGGACATCTATTTAGAGGGAGTATAATTCATAATATGTGAAAATGAAGTGTCTCTGTAATGCCAGGATGTTGGAAAAACCAATGTTAACGCCAACATATTTCACACGCTGTTTCTTAAGTGAAACAGCCTGGAGATTCTCTTGTGAAATTGGTGGTAGAGGGAACACAGAGGAATCTATGTTTCCCTCTTTCTCATGGGTCTGTTGCATTAGTGCGCAGGATGAAAATACGATAACGTCAACTGTGGGAAAAACACAAGAAGAAAAGTAACCGAAGGCAGAGTTTTTCCACAGTATTGCTCACTTTGTTCTTGTGAGAAATAATGTCCAGGATTTGGTGGCATCTATGCTTTGCTGGTAGCTATGGTGGTAGCATTGCTCCCAACTTGCATGCAGAGAAGACTGGCATCCATCTTGCTTGGCAGGACGTGTCCTACTCTGTAGTATAGAGTATCAGTGGAAGTGCTGGATTTTGGCAGAAATACTGCTCAGGGAAATGATGTCAACACTTGCAAAATGTCGTATAGGGGAAAATATGTCTGATGGATGTTCTGGCCTGATACTTCTGGCTTTACAATATGAAAATAAACAATAATATCAATAAATAGACATATTGTGTCATTACCAAGTACACAGTATGTTAGTTGCACTTATCTAGACCCTAATGGATTGAGGATTTTTAATTAAAACAATGCGTTTGGTGTATGTGTTTGCTCTTTTCTCGTGTTTTCCTCGACAGTGTGATCGTGGCCAAAACAAACCATAATCGTTTCTTATCTTTAAAGGAACGGTGGCTGTCTAACTCTCCCGTCACACACACACACAGCAGATACCCGGAGAGAGTTCATTCGGGAGACAGATGGTCTGATAAGGTGTTTACTCTGTAGCTGCTGAAGGCACCCAGCCTTATCTCTCATCTCGTGGAGGAGGGAGGCTTCTGCCTTTTGGGGCTCAGACAGCGTCTCAGCCAGACATGCAGTGATACACTCTCATCTGGCGTCTCGAGTGCGCGAGGGAGAAACTACAGATAATGATTCTTGTCTCACTCCGTTTGCCGTTGCCATTTTTGTGTCCGTGTCATCGCTATCTGTGTCGACATGGTAACCTCGGCCCCTTGCCACTCGACACAAGGCGGAGAATCAATTGTGCCACTAAAAGTCCAGCCTAAGTGATGTTTGGAAATATTTCTCATTTTGTTGCACTGCTCTGAACCATGCCTGAAAATAATTCTAAAGGAAAAACTAACGAAGTATTACAAAATGCATGATTACAAATTGCTGCTGTCTGGCGGAAACCTCTAACATTCATATTCTAACTTGAATTGTATATAGACTTATAAATGAATACCCTGGCCCACTTGATTATACCACGACTCCATACAAAAGCTTCAAATACATCAGATCCACAAACTCCAAACGTAGCACAAAGCGACATGTTCTGAGTGTCGTCGATCTGCTGTACTTTTGCCATTTTTAAATTTGAATCGTGGAAAGTACAAGGTTTCCACCGGTCACAGAGAAAGTGAGAGATGTTGAGTTATACTAATGGCAGATCAATCACTACTATGGCGATTCTGAATAGGGGTTGTACAGTATACTGTATGTGTGTGCGTGTGTGAATAGGGGTTCTGAATAGGGGATGACTCTACCCCTGGCAGTGGCTCAGGGGTAGAGTCACCAGATGGTAACCACAATGTTGCCGGTTTGAATCCTGGCTCGCGCAGTTACTGTCGAAGTGTCCTTGAGCAAGACACTGAACCCCAAATTGCCCGTGATGTGCTGGTTGTGCCTTGCATGGTTTCCGCCACCATCAGTGTATGAATGTGTGTGAAAGGGTGAATGTGATGATCTATGTAAAACGCCAATTGATCATAGCTCTACATACTGTAAATGCACACTTTAGCAGCCTCAGGCTTGCACCAGCCACTCTGAAGACCAGCCGTTAGTCCGAGCAATTACTAACACTATCCCAAAACCTAACCCGACATGTAGATCGCTATGCCCAACCTCAGCCTTAACCGGACACAGAGTTCAGACCTATGGGGAATGGCGCGCCTCTCGTAAAACCATTACACACAATCAATGATCTTATGGTGTACACCACATACAAAGTTTGGGACACATGGCAAATTAATATGGTTGTTATTATGACCAAATCCTGTCATCTCTGTGTTTTCTACCACCATTTACACACCAGGCTAGTTCACTTGTGGGTGAAATATGTGGACATTAGTTACAACATTCTACCATATAAAGATTTAATTCTCAGTTATGGATAATAATACTCTCACTAGATAGGATGTCATTTGATGATAGGAGATGAGCCTGCATTGACAGACCTCGACAATCAGTGCATGTTTAACACCGTTCGTTCCTGTCAAGTGAAAACCTTATGTCCAAAACAATTTGTTTGTTTTTTTAATTATTTTTCTGAAAACATTCTGAATTGTGAAAACAGCAGACATACACAGGGACGGATTAACCCCCACGAGGGCCCAATGGGCCATAAGTCACCCTTGCAGTAACTAACTTGTACTTTTGAACATCTACGATCACATCCAGGCTTATATCATGTCGCATTGTGGGTGACACACACTTTTTTCAGATTGCCTATTCCACATAATGCATACTTTAACTTTTTGAGGGGGCATACTATGTGCAGCTTTTGGTACATCTTCGCTTTGTCAAACATTAAATCCTGTTGCCAGTGAAGATGCAGAGCATCCTTCCACTTTTCTCGCCATATCCCGTGTCTCATCGGATGGTTTCACCGAGGCCATTTAGGTGCCGCAAAAGAGAAACCAAAAACCAAAGCCAAGCCATTCATCAGTGCTGTGAGTGGCCTCATGTCACATCATGTGTCTCTGCCTCGTAGCGGACAGCCCTCCTGTCGCTCCTTAAAATAGAGAAGATTACGATGAGGGAGGAGAGGAAAGGCATTTTAGTAGTGCAGAGAGGCCCCCCTAGGGGCCCCCAATCACTCCTAATGTCTTCCTTTTCTTCTTGAACCCCCCATTTTCTACAAGCCTCTTATTTTTTCCCTGTGGATCTTTCTTCCAGCCTTCCTTCACCCTATACTACTCTCCGCTGCTGTCTGCTATCCGTCCTTGCCATCTCTTAAACCCCCTCTCCTCCAATCTATTTTACCCCCATCACTCCTTCCTTAAGTCTCACAGCCTCTCTGGACTCTGTCATCCTGTTTTCTACCATCTCTCTCTCTCTCTTTCTCTCTCCCCCCTCACCTCGGCTCTCCACTTGATGGAGTCATCAAAGCAGGCCATTGTCCAGATGCCGCGTGTCTTATCCATCCGTCACCACCAGACAGACATGACACCAGTTCTGTGGACACAGACAGACCCTCACTGCTGGCCTGCCTGGGGGCCATGAGAAGAGCTGTTAATATGTATTGGTATCTTTGCCAGAACCTCACATTTTACAAACTGGAATTGAGTGATGTGATGCAATGTGACAATAGAGGAGCTGATTTGGATTATTAGCACATTAACACCTGAGGCTGATTCTACAAGTGACTTCTATAAATCGGTTGTTATCCCACTTTTAAGCCCCCTCTTTTTCACAAATAGCAGATGTACAACCTCTCAGCATGCCATAAAGTCTTTAGACCAGCCAAGATTATCATTCGCCTTCTTTGCTTGCTGCCCACATAGAGTACAAAACTCTGATGCTGGCATTCAAAGCAAGCAAAGGTTGCTTTGAATTTGCTCCACCGCCATATCAACTCTGATAGCACACTACAAACTCTCCCAGGCGATCGGATCAGCCAACTCAGGGAAGATGAAAGTACACTCATTAAAAACGCCTGGACACACACCCCAAACTCTTCTCCCTTTTGTCCCCAACACTATGGAATGCACACAGAACTGCAGATTCACTCCCAATCTTCCACCGCAGTTTGAAAACGCACATCTTAAGAACTCATCTTAGCCCAATGCACTTGCAGTAGTGTGTGCTCTAGCCTCGACCTACTATAGGCGTGTGCAAAACACTAACTTAGGCATCCTAAATAGAATGTTTATGTAGACATAGATAGTGGTTTGTGCAAACGTATAGCTTTTTCAAGTTAGTATAGCACGTTATACTATATATATTCACAGTTAAATTAGGCTGTTACAGTACGTTCTTAGCGTATGTATGATTCGCATTAACTACTTTGTATGCATGCATATGATGTACTACCATGTTTTTTTCTGGTTGATGTGCGTAGTTTGAGCAAAGAATTGAGGAATAGAATAGGAATACTTTCATTGAAGTTCCATGTAGACATGTATGAATCTCTGGTTTCATTCATTGAATGCATAAATTTTGTCCATGTAACCACAGCCAATGTATGGCTAAATAGAACCCTACGAGATACAACTTGCTGATCACGGCAAAAGTCACTTCAGATCCAATCCATCCTGAGAGGCAACAAGACAGCAACAGCAATTGCGCCAACATTAAAAGATGGCTATAACAACCCTGCTGTTAAATGGCACACAAAAGCTCTCTCTGTGCGTCTGCTTATCTCTCAATAATTAGCCGTTTTCATTAAGATCCCGGCGAGTGTCTCATGAAAGCAAAGAGTGCTGTATAGGCCTATCTCCAGACGGTTTCGAATCGATGCACATGCAATAATTCCGTTCCATCTCTCTGCTCTGTAGTTTTGGTGCATTAGGGGAGCACAATAAGATAGATAGTCCACTTCACTGAGATCATTGCTTTTTTCCCTATTGATCTACCCACGCAGGTCTAGCCCGAGTCCAGACAGGACCCGGAGGAGTTATGCCACTGGCAGGGGAGCATAACGTTCAATCTCCAGCCGGCAGGAGCTCGCCTACAGTACTGCACACAAACACAAATAAGTGTACATACAAACACACAGCAACCTGCACAGAGCGCTGTCTAATGCAAGGATGCTTTGTTTTATTGTCCCTTTTTTAGTTCTTACTGCAGGGGGGCTTTCTGCTACGCAGCACACACAGTATTGAGTAAGCATCTGGAATGAGTCATAGCCCCCCTAATGGAAATCCATTTAGCTCTCTCTGAAGCCTAGGCCTGCTGTGCACAGAAGCATGTCCTCCTAGCAGACCTCTGGATCCATGGCTGTAAGCTATAGGCTGTATGCTCAGCATACAGGGAGGACAGGAACACTGGAGCCAACGTGGAAATGAACACAAGCAAAATAATGTCCCAAAGTTCGGTTTTAAGTTACCCAAGGTTCATGGTTCCGTTCCGGTGAAATGTAAAGTTTGTTAATTTCTTCCTTTTTTGGCAGCTGCAGGCTGGAACATAAACAGGCATGGGGACTTTGGAGATGGAGGGGTTGTCGAGAGACCAATCAGAAGTCATGGCGTTGCCGAGAGACCACATAGCCAATCAGATAGCCGGTACGAAAAAAAAGAGGTTGGAGAACAATTCCACCCAGGGTCTGTCCAGGTGCCCCGTTTGTGTCCACAGATGGAGTTCCACGTCAGGCATACCGTACCCCAATATGGTCAGTACTACGATGCCACCATATTGATTGCATTTGGATACTCCATATAAGGATTTATAATCAATTGTTGTTATTGTTGTATTTGTAAACACATTAGCACTAATGAGTGCTCATTACTGTTAAACCACAGCAGAGCAGGTTTCCGTGTGCTATAAGCACGGGCTCGCCTGCAGTTCCAGCTTTAACCAGTAGGCTCAACAACTTTGGCAAGCCATTATGTTGGCTTATGCACCCCAAGCCAACATAATGGCTTGCCAGTGTTGAACTCCCTCTGGTCCTTAGCCCCAATTGGTCCCACATAGTACACTCAATTGCACTATATCTGACCGGCTCAATGTCCTTGGGTCCACGGCGCTGCACATTCGAGTTTGAAGTTGGTCGGACAGACGGTTCTCGAGATACGAGAACTACAGACGGGTGGATTTCACGCTGATTTCACGCATTATAGTTTGATATTCTGTCTTGGCTGATAGGCTTGTGAACGTCTTCCCTGAAAGAGTTGACTTGTCAGAACGGAAAGAAATATGAAGGCTCAGAGTTAAATGCAGATGGAGGCATCATTAATATTTACATAGAATTCACAGCCGGGGAGAATTGGATTTCCAGGCTCGCTGTTTAGTGTAATATATGCATCGTGTCTATCAATTCTGATACTAGGCCTTCTGTAGTCTGCAAGGCAAAGCTTGAATGCATTTGAAGTGTGTCTTTGAAAACTAATAATGTGGGAAAAATAGAAGTGAAGGTCATTCTCTCGATAGCACTGTGAGCAATTACACAGTCCTAAAACACTGATTTGGCTGTTAGCAATGAAACGAAGGCCAGCCTAGTTTCCAAAATGAAAGCATTTCAAGAATAAACTGTGCCATTCTTTCCCCTGTCCATTAATTGCCAATAAGATTATCTCTGTTTCAAACCAAAGCAAATGATCGCCATTATGAACCAATTTCCTGTGGCTGGATAGAAATTGTGCTGCAAACTCGGGCTTTAAGGTCATCAAGAAAAGAGCCATGTTACATTCATTCCAGAATACAATAATATTGCATGTCCACTTAGAAAAAGAAAAGTCAGGCTATTGAATACATTCAGTCATCGACAGATTATCAAACCTTCAGTCCACATCAGGCCATCGAACATCTCTTCAAAATGCCTGGGCCACTATGCATTTTCACAGCTATGTTTATTTGAATGATGAATCAATCGACCGTGACCTGGCCCACAGGTTGGGAGTCCACAGGTTGCCATGCAACACTATTGATGACCCAGTATACAGCATGTCAAATGTTACATTTGCTGATGTTAGATCACTTGAGCGGATCGAGTAGTACAGCGATTTACAACCATTTCCTTGATAATATATAACATTGTTAATGAAGGATAAGAAATGTCATGTTTTTTCCCCCTTAAGAAAACACAATCAATAGACCTTGCAGTGAGCCCTGCCCCAGTGTCCAACCATGGGTTGAACACTTTCCAGATGGGCTCATTCATTGTAAATATAATAATAAATAAATGTAAATATAATAATATTACGCATTAAATACTGGTTCATTTTTGGAACCAGAATTTCAAAATCTCTTCCAAATCTGTTAACAAGACATGCCATATGCACTGGAGTTTTTTTTAGACAAACTATTGGGGGAGAGGTTTGTCTATCCCATTCTTAACTGTGATTTGAACATAGCAGTTTGGGGAGGGGCTTACTGAAAGGTCTACTGATTGATCATCATTAGAATAACGTTAACAGGTCTGATGACTGTTCGCTTTCCAGATTTCCAAGTGAGCCCTGTTCCAGAAAAGGATTGCACCCGCTTCAATGCAGCACATTGGACACACACAATGGCACACTTAACATTTTATGTCTCCTGGTTGCTACACACTTTCCCCTCTCCCGCCACTATAGTGTTCCCAAAGGAAAAGCTCCATCAAGGGTTAAAACGCCTGGGATGAAATGCATCAAAGCTGCTTTTGTGGACAAAAGAGACCCTCAGAAGAGGAGGAACATAAAAAAGAGCACCGCTGGAAAGCAGTGAAAGGATTCACGAGGCGATGAGAATAGCCCCGTGTCCATCACACGCTCATTTCATATTCCGCTGCAGCTCACCGCCTGGCACAAAGCAATCTCAGGTAACAGACCAGATGCTAATAGTGCATGAGCCTCACCTTTTCTACAAAGACAATTGGTGGACGAGAGACAATGAATCAGCGCCTTTGCCCCATATTTGAGTAATCAGAGCTGAGCTGACGTGAGGCAAATAAGATCCTGCTGGCATTATATTCTTGTTCTAGTGATTCTGTGAAAGCCTGATTAGAACAGCTTCTTTACAGCATTTGAATTGCCCTGCCAGCAAAACGGTGCTTTACAGTACATCAGACCATCACAGCTGTGAACATTGGCCATTTGTTCATGAATTCAAGGACTGCTGGACAGGGACATTTTGATGAGGGCTGGATGGCTGAAACGTCTGTCTTTCAGTGTGATGTAGAAAATACATGGAGTTGAAATTCACTCGTCACCGATGCTATATCCAATAATGTTATTTTTCCAGGGACATCTTGGGACATTGAAGACATTAGTCATCGCTCTCTGTCCTATGCTATCATTTCCCGCTCCTTGTAAACATGACTTGTTTTTCATGATAAGTGGGTTGTTGGTGCAGCCTATTTACTGAAGGAAATGTGGGACACGCATTACAACCTTTAAGCTTTGGAGTGCGCGGACCTTATCTTTTTTCTTCTTATTAACCTCGGCCGGCACCTGGAGTTTAGTACGTGGATGTACCTACTCTGTAGTATTTTTTCTGATACACATTACACAGCACCATTTAAACTCAACATCGTCTCTGTCTGGAGGAAACCTCATATGTCCAAAACAGTTACTATAGTATATTCAAGTAGGGCATTAGTTACAATATGGAGATAAGAGGTTTTTGCCGGCCACAACAATGTGAACCGGGGCTGAAACTGTCAATTATTGTCTTAGTGATTATGCTAATCAATTATATGTCCATTTGGTTTTATTTGAAATTATATTTAAAAGAGAAAATGTAGAACATGTAGAGAATTGTTATTTTGAACAACATTTGCCAGTTGTGGACACAAAATTGAAAATCCTTAATTTTGGGTGCGAGCGACTAAACTCAACATCAAATGTTGGTCGGTGGCTCAAAAAGCTGACTAAATAGTGGGCCCTGGTATCAAAAAGGTTGAAAACCACTGATATAGAGGCTTCAACACTCTAGTCTACCTACACTATCAACAACAGTTAAGAGGGGCATCTGAACAGCATGTGGCAAACTGTACCCAGCCCTTTCTAAGATGACATGTGTCTCCATGGCAACTTAGCTCGATGTTTTATGACAAATACATAGCTATGCATGTTCTGAGGGTAAACACAGCATGTAGGGATGTTAGGTGCAAGTACAAAAACACGTCTGGCACATGAGTCACACAAAAATATGTCAAGATCTGTAAATAAATCACAGCAAAACAGCTCAGCGTGAATCCCGCCTTGTGTAATGTTCCAACCATCTTCACCTGAACAACATGCAACATGGCTTCCTCTTTCATTTGCCTGAGAGGCAGTGGCACGTGTTTATTACTCTGCTGCTGAAGCTGCAACAGTAAAAGGTAAATGTATTATTTTTTTTAAAATACCCTTGGAGGCATGGAGAGCTGGAAATTGCCGGCAGGTGTGCATGCATATAAAATGGCAAATGGGGAGAGGCAGGCAGGCTCCGACACACACGCGCATGTGCACACGGTAGTGTTTGGGTGCTGTGTTTCTTGATAAGGCAATCCGCTGATGGGTAATAAAACTAAACAGGGAAATTACGGTGGCTTGGGAATGGGGCAGTTTGGAAATGGGTGGGTGGGGGTGGTACACAAGTAAACATGACAGGAGACCATGAGACAAAGCGCAAATGCCTGGCTGTAGTCAAGGGCTGCAACAGTTATTGATCTTATTTTATAAAGATTGATTCATTCATGGATTAATCTAATAATAATCAAACCCTATTTTGGGCACGTCATGTGTGAACTGACGTTTTTACATACATAGGGACATTGAGAGAGAGGGACAAAGGGACACACAAAGCCAGGCATTTGAGTGAGACACTCAAAAAAATAAAGTCAAAATAGTCAAGACAGACAATCCTAGATCACAATGCATTGCATCGAGCCACAGCCTGAGCTTTTTTTTACACTGTTAATTTAATACATACTGTATCTAAGCAAATAATTAAATTCTGTTTTCAATTACAAAATGTTTTCAAATTCAATAACAAAGAGCTCAGAGTCTCAGCATCGATGTTCATTAAAGCAAAACTCAAAGCGTAGTTAATGAAATTGGGAGAAAGCTGTTGTATTGTGTTACTTTCTTCATATCTAATTTAAACTCTACTTCATGCGCTATTACTTCCAAATACTGTATCGCCTTGATTTCCAACCCCTCCAAATTGTTTCTAATTAACCAAAGCTTAAATGTATGCAGCAAAAGTGCATATAATGCAGAACAAAATAAATCAATAAAACAAAATAAGCATCAGTATACAAACTGAGGAAATGAATCATTATTTGGCAATGTTCTTATTACTGAAACAAATAGGAAGTCTACATGGACATGCTTTTGCCTAGTTGGAAATGAGAGCCTGTATTGCCCTCTAGTGTACTACTAAATGAATTACATCTGATAGCCATTAAAACCAAATCCAAGTCTCTGATTCAGTCCAAGTATTTTGAATTGATTTTATTTTACCATTTATTCTTTGTCCGATGAACACCTTTTAAAATACTATATTTTTGTGAAATAAAAAGTACTGGAAGTCCTGACATTTACTGTATGATGTAAGTGTGTATGTGTGTAAGTACTGTAGCAACCCATAACCAGGAGTTATGAGTTGGGTTAGCCCAGCTCCAGGCCAAACTCATTAGGCTGCATTCACACAGGTAGATACAAATATACAGTCTACTATTCATTTCCATGGAAGCTAGCCACATCAGACAGAAAATCTTGATTTTCTGTTGTTCCAGTAAGTACACAGATCCTTGTAATTTGAGACCAGTAACTTCACAGATCCTTGTCATTTGAGACCAGTAACTTCACAGATCCTTGTCATTTGAGACCAGTACCTTCACAGATCTTTGTCATTTGAGACCACTAAGTACACAGATCCTTGTCAATTGAGACCAGTAAGTACACAGATTCAAGTTCTGAACAGGATGTCAGCTTTGTTTATTCGGCCAGTGAGAAAATCTTAAACACTCTCCTAAACTGAAACTATGGTCGGCGTTTCCGTAACTCCACAACCGTGAATTTGGATAAATATGTTCATAAAATGACCGAACGAATGAGCAGTTCTCTAACACAAATCCTTACGTCTTTTCACTTTCTAAATCCGTTTATGTCCACATACAGTGTAGCGTTCGGACAGCAGGATGACCAACCGATTCCTTTGAGTCTCAGCATGGGTCCTCACCTGACCTCCTTCATCTCAAAGCAAGGCTGTGGTCCTCTCCCCTGTCCTGCGGTCATCTATCCTCTGTCCATGTGTGTGTGGCTCAGAGCCCAGGCCCTCCGGCAAAGATGAGCTCCAGGGCAGCCTGGATGTCCCCCTCTGTGGCCTGCAGCGCCCGCAGCATCAGCTCCTCATCCTGGATGCCCATGTCCCTCAGCTGCTGCATCTGGGACTGCCACCGGCCCTGGAAAACGAAAACACACACACACACACGCACACGCACACGCAAGCACAGATGTGAGCGCGCACACATGCAGAGAATATCAAAAGGAGGTTGATTGATGCGTTATCCAATGAACAGAGCTCCAGTCTAATTCAGATGTTTAGAATTCCCTCTTAGAGACAGATGCAACATGTGACTTGATTCAACACAAATGCTACTACTACTGGTATTATAATGATAACCACACACACATTTAACTGATTTAAGCAACACATTCTGTCACAATTGTATTAACTATTTTTTTTCATGTAAAGTATTATTATCAATAATGCAATAAATTGCATTGTCACCCTGTAGCACCTTTAGTCATCTCAACGGTACATATGCAAATCGTTTTCCTCCACAGTCACAAGGCAAACTGGTGGCAGTATGTGTTGCAATTAGGACAGACTTAAACTATTTTTATACATATATTATAAGCCTGGTGTTCACAAGAAATAACAGATGTATTTTTAGTTTCATTTTTGGTGAAGAGACGGAGTGTACTGCAACTGTAGGCTGATGAAGAACACAACAATTACAGTTTAATTCGACGAGACATTGATACATTTCAAATATTATTAAAGTATTCTGATGCACCACTAGAATAGACCTAGTTCAGACAGACGCACTCTGAGAAGGCTTAGTCGTATAGTAGTGTTCACCTGTAAGGCGGCCATGTTGGTGTCCTGTCCTACAGTAGTGTTCACCTGTAGGTGTCCTGTCCTACAGTAGTGTTCACCTGTAGGTGTCCTGTCCTACAGTAGTGTTCACCTGTAAGGCGGTCATGTTGGTGTCCTGTCCTACAGTAGTGTTCACCTGTAAGGCGGCCATGTTGGTGTCCTGTCCTACAGTAGTGTTCACCTGTAAGGCGGTGATGTTGGTGTCCTGTCCTACAGTAGTGTTCACCTGTAAGGCAGTCATGTTGGTGTCCTGTCCTACAGTAGTGTTCACCTGTAGGTGGCCTGTCCTACAGTAGTGTTCACCTGTAAAGCGGTCATGTTGGTGTCCTGTCCTACAGTAGTGTTCACCTGTAGGTGTCCTGTCCTACAGTAGTGTTCACCTGTAGGTGTCCTGTCCTACAGTAGTGTTCACCTGTAGGTGTCCTGTCCTACAGTAGTGTTCACCTGTAGGTGTCCTGTCCTACAGTAGTGTTCACCTGTAGGTGGCCTGTCCTACAGTAGTGTTCACCTGTAGGTGTCCTGTCCTACAGTAGTGTTCACCTGTAGGTGTCCTGTCCTACAGTAGTGTTCACCTGTAAGGCGGTCATGTTGGTGTCCTGTCCTACAGTAGTGTTCACCTGTAAGGCGGTCATGTTGGTGTCCTGTCCTACAGTAGTGTTCACCTGTAAGGCGGTGATGTTGGTGTCCTGTCCTACAGTAGTGTTCACCTGTAAGGCAGTCATGTTGGTGTCCTGTCCTACAGTAGTGTTCACCTGTAAGGCGGCCATGTTGGTGTCCTGTCCTACAGTAGTGTTCACCTGTAAGGCAGTCATGTTGGTGTCCTGTCCTACAGTAGTGTTCACCTGTAGGTGTCCTGTCCTACAGTAGTGTTCACCTGTAAAGCGGTCATGTTGGTGTCCTGTCCTACAGTAGTGTTCACCTGTAGGTGTCCTGTCCTACAGTAGTGTTCACCTGTAGGTGGCCTGTCCTACAGTAGTGTTCACCTGTAGGTGTCCTGTCCTACAGTAGTGTTCACCTGTAGGTGTCCTGTCCTACAGTAGTGTTCACCTGTAGGTGTCCTGTCCTACAGTAGTGTTCACCTGTAGGTGTCCTGTCCTACAGTAGTGTTCACCTGTAGGTGTCCTGTCCTACAGTAGTGTTCACCTGTAAGGCGGTCATGTTGGTGTCCTGTCCTACAGTAGTGTTCACCTGTAAGGCGGTCATGTTGGTGTCCTGTCCTACAGTAGTGTTCACCTGTAAGGCGGTGATGTAGGTGTCCTGTCCTACAGTAGTGTTCACCTGTAAGGCGGTCATGTTGGTGTCCTGTCCTACAGTAGTGTTCACCTGTAGGTGTCCTGTCCTACAGTAGTGTTCACCTGTAAGGCGGTCATGTTGGTGTCCTGTCCTACAGTAGTGTTCACCTGTAAGGCGGTCATGTTGGTGTCCTGTCCTACAGTAGTGTTCACCTGTAAGGCGGTCATGTTGGTGTCCTGTCCTACAGTAGTGTTCACCTGTAAGGCGGTGATGTAGGTGTCCTGTCCTACAGTAGTGTTCACCTGTAAGGCGGTCATGTTGGTGTCCTGTCCTACAGTAGTGTTCACCTGTAGGTGTCCTGTCCTACAGTAGTGTTCACCTGTAAAGCGGTCATGTTGGTGTCCTGTCCTACAGTAGTGTTCACCTGTAGGTGTCCTGTCCTACAGTAGTGTTCACCTGTAAGGCGGTCATGTTGGTGTCCTGTCCTACAGTAGTGTTCACCTGTAAGGCGGTCATGTTGGTGTCCTGTCCTACAGTAGTGTTCACCTGTAAGGCGGTGATGTTGGTGTCCTGTCCTACAGTAGTGTTCACCTGTAAGGCGGTGATGTTGGTGTCCTGTCCTACAGTAGTGTTCACCTGTAGGTGTCCTGTCCTACAGTAGTGTTCACCTGTAAAGCGGTCATGTTGGTGGCTTGCAGAGCTTGTTGTAGGGCCTGACTGAAGAGGTCGTTACTGACCGGCGTTCCGCCTGAAGGGGCAGCTCCAGAGGAGGGGTCCACCTGCATGAGGAATGAACAGAACAGATTATTACATTTTTATTGTTATTAAAGATGAACCAATGCTTTGTGTATGGTTTTAAAGGGAAACCACTAAGAGGCTGTGCCTCTTACTGGTGCGTGGAAGGCGAATGCTGTTAACTCCATATCGGGGAATGCAAAAATATGGAGTGTGTGACGCAATCACTCACTTACAGGCATTTTTGCCTGGCTGTCATATAGTATTCAACCCTTGATAATGAGTGACAAGCAGGGAGGCATTAGATTCCATTATTGCAGTCTTTGGCAGGACGCAGCAGGGCATCGCACCATCAACCTCCCATTTCCAGGACGAACACTCTAACAACAAGGCCACTCTCCGTCTTGTATGGGTTGTATAAAGTGTGCACATGTCTGTTTGTGTTGAGGATTTTTTTCATGTTGTGAGAGTTGAGTATTAATTCTGTGCTGGCACACGAGCATACATGTCTTTGAGTAGGACTCTGCCAATATATTTCACATTTCACATCTCTCATTTCACATGTCTGCATCGATTATGATTAATGGACAATCATTTCTTATTGTTTTTAAATTGTGAAAATAGTACATCTACAGCTCAGCACACGAATGCAGCCATTCTCACTGGCTGCCCCCCTGGGACGCTTCTCTCGTGCACTTGAGAAAGGCTTTTCCTGCGTGCATTCACAATGAAACGAATTGAGCCAGCAAACGTCCAGCTTTGGTGGCCAGATCAGGTGAGAACTGCTACGCGCAAAAGTGCATTATCATTGCTTTTCTTGCTTTGGTTCCCAATGTTACACCACACTGATTCAAGCAATACAACCCTCCTCTGCACTGAGGACTGGGCGCTCGCCCCTTGCTACGCTCTGAGACACAGCAAAAGGCTGCTGCTAATGGCTGTTGAGTTGACTGCACGCTTCAAACACAAATGTAAACATGCACACCCTGTGAATAGTAATTTGAGGATGCACATGCATTAGCTAGAGGGGGGGTGTTATTTGCAAATCAGCAGTAGACTGCAATTTAGATGTCACCGAGGACAACAATTTGCACAGCCCGCAGGCGACCTGCTTGGACCCGTCTATAACCACGTGTACCCGTGGGCGGGGGTAGGGAGAGACATGGAGAAGTGTGACAGAGAATCAGAAGAAGGAGAGACAGTCACACCGAATGGAATGAGAGGAGGAAACATAATGTACACCCATGTGCACACACACACACACACACACAGGTTCTGTTCTATTCCCCTCTTATTTTGCTACGAGATGGGAAGACCTTGTGTCATCAATTTGTTACAGTAGCTTTCCCCCCTTGTGTACTCTCCATTCTCTCTTGCAGGACAGAGAGGATAGGAGAGAGAGAGAGAGAGATTCTATACCGTCTGAGTGGGACATAGTAGAACTGACCCGGCATCATGCATGAGCGTGAGTGAGTGGGGGTTTACAGTAGTACCTACTTCATTTCATTCACTCTTTCTCCATCCTCTCTCGGTCAAAGAGACAGAGAGAGAGAGAATTCTACACCCAGCTGGCCTGTGGGTGTGTGTAGTGTATTATACAGTGAATGAATCTTCTTCAACTCCATTGCCCTTCATCCTCCCACTCCATGAATTCCCTTCTTTCTTTTTGGTTGTGTTGTCTTTATCTAAAGTAATCGTATTACTTTCTAGACCATTGTAAAATATTTAACCTGCCCCTTGCCCGACCCAGCCGCTATACAGTGCAAACACATTTCATGGGACCAGTGACGCAGATATTAACTGCATTTGTTATTTCCGCCATCTGCACTTGGCGGTCTGTTTGAGGTGCTGTAGTAGTTCTGTTGTTGATCACTGTGCAGCTCCTCCCTCACTAAGCATATCATTTTGCTCTTGGGAGACATTTCATTTTTGAGGCTTTCCTTCCGAGAAGCTAGGCGGACATTAGCGGAACTCATTCTCGTTCACCGAGAGCACAGTTGAGTGCACTGCTCTTACAAAAGGTAATGAAAAGCTATTATTTGGGTGCTCATGATTGAATTCACCCATCAACGCACCCACTGAGAATAATATTAAGCCCAGAGCGGTATAAAGACTGAGTGGCGACAAGAAAAGTCAAACAATCCTTAACCCGGAATAGGTTCACATCACATTTTGGTTTATCAAACCATCAGGGCTAGTGGATGTCAATACTGGTGGTTTGATTTCGAGAACCACCATAACACCATAAATAATCACATGGTTCCATTTGTATTCTCTCAGAGTTACATAAATGTATGGATCATTTTTAAGTGGTGCAAGTTGTTCATAATGATTTGTTGCACTGCCCATCCCTGTGGAGAAAGGAAGGCTGCATGGAGGTGTGACAACATGTACTGGTAATCCTGGAAGGTAAATGAGACCAATGTCTGGCACATAATCAGACATTTAATAATCTCAATTCTAAACATCGTTCAAACAATTATTGTCTTCCTCAATTGTGACTGTGTCCCAGGCCTTGTCACAGAGCACAGCCATGGACTACTGCAATATTACACCACTAAACTATGTCTTATATTATACATCATACAAATGTACTGTATATTATCTGACATCATTGTTATACCATATTAGTCTACTTTGCGTTTTCTGCTCTACATGTAGTGTAAAGTGTCTTGAGACTGTATGGGTCTCATGTGGTGAAAGGGCCTCCTACTCACCTGCGTGGCGGTGGTGGGGGTGACAGGTGAGTGTCTACTCACCTGCGTGGTGGTGGTGGGGGTGACAGGTGAGTGTCTACTCACCTGCGTGGCGGTGGTGGGGGTGACAGGTGAGTGTCTACTCACCTGCGTGGCGGTGGTGGGGGTGACAGGTGAGTGTCTACTCACCTGCGTGGCGGTGGTGGGGGTGACAGGTGAGTGTCTACTCACCTGCGTGGCGGTGGTGGGGGTGACAGCGCTGCTGTCGGGGGTGCTGGCCAGAGCCAGGGCGGTGGCCAGCTCACTCTGTGTGATGGGCCGAGGTCCAGTGGCTCCGCTGTGGCTCAGAGACACCGGACGCATACCTGTCGTCCCTGACCTGCCAGAGGGACCCGCCTGGTTCCCCTGCGACACACAAACACACACAAAATACATGTTATAGTCTGAGGGCTGGGCTACACTGGGGACAGAAATGGCAACGTTTGCAACGTTATACGCTGTGATTATAATCAGTGGAACGCGGCTGGCGGTGCTCAGATTTTTCACATAAGCTCTGCTTGTGAAACTTTTTTTTTTGCTTGTCCATAGCAGTAATGCAGCCCTTAGTGGGGAAAGAAAACAATAAATATGGAACTCCTCACAGGATGGACAGATTATCAGTACAGTTCTGTTCCATCCCCAGTGTAGCTCCCCCATAGTCTCTTCAAAATAAAAAAAGACCACACTGAGCTTTCAACCTTTTGTCTATGGTACACAGCATAAGAATGCACTTTATCAATTATTTTATTAAATAAAACGATAATCATTAAGATAATGTTAGATGAAGTCCTATATTAGTCTGAGACTTGTCATAAGACTTGATACAGGAGGTAGACTGGAAAAGAGGAGAGAGATGGGGAGTGACATGTATCAAAGGCCCCTAACTCGAACCTGCAACATCAGGCTAGATTGTAGCCTAGAGATGCTCGGACAACTAGGCCAACTGCTAGGGCGAGGCAGAGCAGTTTGACTACTACCATAAACTTCAATGCATGCACTTTTTAGGAGTGTTCCTAAAAGTGAAAAGGGCCCAGTTAAATGTTACAGCTTACCCAGAACTCTACTCTAGTGCTAATAAAAAACATAAAAGACATCAATCCAGTCTTAACTACCGTAGACTGCCTGTGTCTTCCAGAGGTTTGTTTAGAAAGCTATCAATAGGGAGGGCCAGATATCCTGTCATTTTATGATCCTACACAAGTGGCAAAGTGTGCCCACCCATCTGACCAGTCAATTCTGGATGGCTGTCGTGTTAAGGGGTTAGGTGAGTGGTCACCACCACTTTCAGAGCATGTTTATTTTAATGATCCGTCAAACGATTGTGTTCCTCCCTGGATCTTGGTCCAATTGGAAAAAACTGTAAGTTCCCATATCAGTATCACTATGAAGACAATGTCAATGTTTTTAGGATATACCATGATTGCGTCCTCATTCAAACTTTATGTTTTGCCAATAATTGTGTGCACCCACTTACAATATCATTACAGCCCATAGGCTCAGCTTCTGAACCTCCATCTTAGATCATGTACTACAGGCTTTCTAGATACAGTATGCATAACCCTTCCTGTTTAAAGTAGTGTTGGCAGATAATCTTTTCTATCTGTTATTTAATTAAGTGTTATGAACTAGCCTGTCTGCTAGAGTGATTCAAGAAGACAGCACAGGAGGCAGCACTTATTTTTCTTCGCCACAATTGGGTGGTGGGTTGCACGCCACTGAGAATCGCATTACACAATCTGTCCTTAGCTCAGAGGACTAAAAAAGTACAAGGTGGGTAAGGCACAGCCTGCCTGTCAATGTGAATCTATACTGTTTACTAGCCCACAGAACCCTCACATAAACACAGGTGGTGTTGTGGCTCTGACTGACTAATGCCATTTGTTTGGAGAGGTGGAACTCACAGACTGGAAGTCTTCATCGTCATCAGACATGCCCTCGAACATAAATCCTCCTGCAAGACAAAGGACAATGCAAATATTACAGATCATTCTGGTTATGATAATATTACACATTAAAGGTATCCGGTATATGCTGTAAGCAGTGTTGGGCAATATCACTTAGGAAAGTAATATCTTTACTTTACTTATGACCCCTTACAAAAAGTAATATTACATTACTAGAATAAAAAAATAATATATTACATATTACAAAATTACTTTCCCAAGTCACCCCCTCCCACCCGCAAAGGAAGAGAGATGTACAATCTGTTTAGTTACAACTTGCGACAACTTGTTGTGTATGTACTGTGTGCAGAATGCTGTGGTGGATTAGGATCTACAAACGACAGTGCATCTCTGTTTTTATCTGTTGATAGCTTGTAAATCTGATCTATTTTCACATGCAACAACAAGCTCAAAAGTCATGTTTTGCAGACAGTGATTTTTTTTTTGAGAATATTTTGATTTAGTCTTCTGAAATTCATTTTTTTAGTCTAGCCTTAGTCGACGAAATGTCAAAAAAGATTTGGGGCTCGATTTTGATTACATTAGTCCTTATACGCAATTAACGCACTTAGCATTGGGGAAGAGGCGTTCCCACACTAAAGTTGATAATTTCGTTACCATCCCATCTCCCTTAAACACCTCCTACACCTGTTAAATTATTCATAGGTGTGGTTTGGGCGTTTTTAGCTTTCATCCAATCCGTGTTGGTCTTGCCATTCCCTTTAATTCATCCCATATCTATTTTCCTTATCCCTACTGCTAAGCCTGACCCTCCTAAGCCCGCAGCCTGGCTGCGGGCTTAGGACAGACACATGCATGAGTAGCCTATTCTCAAAGATTATAGCTCTCATTTTCAAACAATTATAGCTCGGTCAATTCTCAATCATTTCTTACCATTCAACATGTTATGTTGTTATGTTATGTTTTGCTGTATGTGGCGTGCATTTATCCCAAGTCTGCGAAATGTTATAAAGTAAAAAAAAAAAGAAAAAAAAAGGGGGGAATTCGCGGGAAAAAAGACGTTTTTTTGATCATTCATTTCTCGGTCAATTCTGGACCATTTTTTACATTTCAAAATGCGACGGGAAAAAGCCGCTCTCTCAGATGCTGTATAGAATATGTGGGTAGGTCCTCTGTACCTGCCGGGGATTCCGTGGACCGTTTCCACCGAATCCCCGACACTTACATTTTGCTCGATCCCGCATCGTAGAGAACACCTACGTTAGGGATAAGGCGGGGAGCGAAAATCGAGCCATTAGTCTTAGTCTTGGTAGTTTAGTCTTACATACAAATACATTGTAGGTTTATATATACATGTTATACAGATTTATAGCTTTTAGTATGAAACATGTCTTGTTTTACTTCTTTGTATAAAAAAGAAAGAAAAAAAAGATAAAAATGTTTGTGTCTTATTTAGTTTTCGTCTTAGTCTAGTCTTAGTCGACGAAATATCAAAAACCTTAGTCGACTTAGTCTTTAGTCTTTAGTTTGGCAGAGCAGTATCTTTACTTATATTACAGTGATATGTAATATTTAATTAGATAATGCCCAACACTGGCTGTAAGTATCTTGACCACGACTGGCTTAAGGCCTGCACGTGCACACACACACAGATTTTAGCCCGATTTGTGACCACCGACAGAATTCCTGTGTCAGGCAAGATTTTCAACTCCTGACAGAATCTCTGTGCGCTTTTATGAATCCCAGACGTTGACAACTCAGAGTTTGGTGACTCTACAGCCTTTCCTGTGTAAGGCCAGAATTTCCACTTACACAGACAGGATATCTTTAAAATTTGTTTGGTGGACTACTGTGAGGAAATACCATGATTCCCATTTCCATTCCCCGGAAAACAGCCATGTGAATCACCTCATGTCCCATCCTCTGGCACCACCCTCAGGCCAAAATATAAACTTTTACACAAGATATGACAGAACAGCTTCTGGGATACCATGGCCATATAAAAAAAATATCAAGTACTATGTATACATTTATTTGTGGAAAAATAAATCCTTTAGTTATACTACTGCACAGCCTGTAAATAAAAAATAAGCAAAGCCCAACAGCTGTGCTAATAGTAAAACAAGCTTTCACGTATGTAACTACGGTTCTATGAATCCTGGAATGACCGCCAGAGGCGGTGCTTAAAGCACTGAATAGTCCGTCGCGCATGCGCAGTCGAGTACTATACCAACAACGTCACATTGTGACCCCATGATGACCCGGAGGAGTCTATATCTTCCGGAGGTCAGCATGGGCTCAGTCTCTACAGAACGTTCTCGCGAAACCACGAGGATTCTGAGTGACCGAGCGCTCTGGCGGTCATTCCAGGATTCATAGAACCGTAGTTACATACGTAACTTTCGTTCTATTTCATCCTTCCATGACCGCCAGAGGCGGTGCTTAAAGCACTGAATGACTCATACCAGCAAAGTCACGAGGAATCCTGATCACAAACACTAGGGAGAATCAGAGGATTCAGACAAGAAAGCCACAAACGGATGGGGAGTGGCTAATCCAGGCCAGTGAAACCCGAAGACATAGTCGGCACAGACGTAGTCCGGAGGTACACACAACAAGGCATCCCATGACGTGGGGATGTGTCCGGTAAGAGGGGCACCCTACACCAGATGGCAGGGTACAACCACTTGCCCCATTAACAAGGTTGTGGGGCAGGCGCCGTCCGGAGGGAGCACAACGGCAAGGGCCATCATTGCCATGAAACAACCATCCCGACTGCCGAAGGCATGCGGCATGTCCAACAAGAGGGTCTCAGGGCCTGCACTGGGCCCGCCAGTACCTGCTCGCCAAACCCCTCTCCCACTGGAGGGCGATACCGTCCTAGCCTCACAGGCCAGGTGAGGCGCAAGAGCACCTTCAGGAGGAACACTGCTTGACCAAAGAAACACTCAAGCCGCCAGAGCTCCGCCACAGACGCGAGGCATCGACAAAGAACCTCAAGGCTGAAACTATCGTCCGGTCACTTGAACGGATAACGTCAAACGACCCCCAGGACCAAAACCCTTCCTCAGGATTGGAGGAGGGCGTGTAGCTCATCCACACTCTGCGAAATCAGCAGCCAGGAGCAACACCTTTGCCATGACAGTCCAAACACAACCTGTGCCAAGGCCTTGAAGGGAGGACCACAAAGACGATCCCGCACCAGGAACGAACTGGAGGGGAGGTACCGGGCCTTGGAGGACGCAACCTCAGAGCCCCCAGCAGTAAGGGGGACACGGAAGCGGTTCCCCACCATGACCGTGTGAGCAATGATCGACACGATAATGCCACCACTCATGCTTTCAGAGCAGGAGGTCATCCCCCGCCCCCGAGGGACCACGGAAGACCCAAAAAACTGCCATAAAGCAGTGCACCAGGCCTCTACCCAGACACTGACATAGACAGGCTGGAATTAGAGTGCATCAGCCATTTCAGCAAAGACCAATGGGCAACATGGTACCCTGTAGCCAGGGTGACATGGGTTGGGCTCTCTGCAACATCCTGCGACTCACTCCGTGCAGCAGGGAAAAGAACAAGTGCGCCCCACCCAGTGGAGGCCACAACAATATCGTGTGATGCTCCGAATGGACGCCCTGAAGCAACATGTACATCAGAGTAGTAGTACAAAGGCACATGCAGTGCCCCTGGCCAGTGCACATTCAAAAGGAAAAAACCCCGTGGGCGGCGGCCAACTCACGACAACGTGCAGCAGGCACGATGCAAAGTACTCCATTCACATCGGCTATGCAGCACAAAGGCTGGTGCGCCAACAGCCAATTGTGGTTACCCAGGCAGGGTGAAACCACCGGACCACTTCATCCTGGTCCGCAGGGCTGGTTGTCCAATAGGGAGAACCAGAGGCCAGTGAGACAGCGACCAAGGCGAAGAGGCCACCCTCGGCCCTGCCGAAGACCCGCGTAGGGGAGAGCCTGCCATGTAACCTGCACTCCCCGTAGAGAACTTGACCATAAGCCGAGCAGGCGGGGCCTAGTCAAGTCAGGGGGTCAACAAGACACCCGCAGGTGCCCGGCAGACACGGTTTCACCCAACGGTGTACAGAACACACGTCGACGCTTTGCATGACCAAGCAATAATGTGCCGCCAGGTCAGATATGTGCCACGACAAAAGCGCCGCATACACCACCAGACAACGGTGTCAACGTGGGATGCCAAGGAACACGCTATCAACGGCGCGTGTCGGCCGTAGTACGTGGTCCAGGGGACAGGCAAAAGGTCCCCTCTAGCTGTTGAAGCACAGCTGGCCTAGAGGACATGCAGTGTGCCATAAACTTCCAAGCTGAAGGCACGTCCGCCCCAGTCAAATGATTTGTCCAAGTGAGTAATGCACAACTGGACAACACACTGCCGCCGGCTCCACAAGGAGACTACAGAGAGCTCCCCAAAATGTCACAGTCAAGCAGGACTGAAAGCCAGCCTCAGCGATGGGCCAGGAACAATGCACATCCGCCATCTGAGCCCGGAGGACACAAGGCCAGTGACACACCAAAGGAGATTGAGTCAGCATTCGCGTTTGGTGATTGATTAAGCATTGCCTCGAGTAAATTGAGGGGGCAAGCATAAGGTGTGACAAGGAGCTATGGGCCACGCCAGAAGGGCCTCCCATGCCACAAAATGCGAAGAGCAAATAGTGCTCCAACACCAGGACCGAGGTCACTTGGCAACTCGCCCCAGAGCCTCGTTGGGTAACATAGCATGTAACAACAGGCTTGATGGCTGGCATGCAACTGGTCAGCCTGTATGGCTTCGCAAGCTCAACATCTCCACATCCATTCAAGCGTCAAACTGCAAGAAGTTGCCCCAAGACACTTCCCAGGTAGAGCATGGGTGCCCGGGTCCGACCAACAGTGAGACATGGGCGAGGAAGTCACACCCATGTGAAGTAAGTGGTGGTACAGTGGTGCCATGCCACTTATGCAGCCTCTGGTGCTGCAGAAGACATCCACAAATTGTCACTTCACGAAGTGCTTACACCACACCACCAAATGTATAACATAATCATCCGCCCAGCAGGCCTGTAGCTACCTCAGGTACAGGCATGAGAAACAGGAACAGCCAGGAAGTCGGGGTGTAGTATGCAACCGACAGGGCCTGTAGCGGAGCTGGTTGTGCCTGCTGCAGTATAGCTAGCACCCATGTTCCATGTCCATCTGCATGAAGGTGTGCATGGAGCCACCTCAGCCAGAAATCAGATCACAGGGCCGGCCCCGACACTAGGGAGGGCACCGCCTTCTGCATCTTACGCAGTGATAAAAGTGCACGGCCGGGCTGTCAGGGAGAGCACATCGACCGAGACCACCGCGGTATTGGGGGGGAAGAGACTTGTGTACCCTCCGCAATGCATTATCCACGTCATCCCAGGCAGTGAGTGGTCCGTAAAAAACAGACCACATGTGAGTCAGTTCCACAGATCACTGATATGCTGTGGACCGCAGTACGAGCCTCTCCGCCTGGGACACAGGGCAGGACAGAGGGTGGCTCACTGCTGAAGGGGAGCCTCACACATGAGGTGCCACGGTGGGAACTTCCATTGCGCCGGCACCAGTACCAACCAATGCGCACCAGTCCCAACTAGCCCAGGGCGCGGACGCTACTGGGTGCTAGTCTGTATTGGCCATACGCTGAAGGGAGGAAGCGCGCACGCAGCCTGTACCAGCATAGGCATCGTATTCAGAGTCCAGGCAGCTGTTCCAGCCGGTGATCCCTACCAGAGCGCGAACGCCACTGTTAGATTGAATGCAGCTGTTAGCTGGACCGTCCAACCTGTCATGGTGGTGGGAGGGGCGCATATGCGGCCTATGCCACCAGCAGGAGAGGTATACTCATAATAAAGTAGTCTAGTACAAGGCTCAAATGCTGCCATCCACGGAGCAGTTGTCATGCTTCTCCTGCAAACGTACAATGAAGCACTCTGAGATATATCCTGATTACAAGTGCACCATTATATACACTAGCCAAGCACAAACCACCACACACTCATGCCGGGGTGAAGGAGCACTAATGCTACCTACACCAGCTAAAGGGGTGATACATAACACAAGCATTAAGCGGCAGCTACTGATATCTCCACCGCCAGGGGCCATGTGCTGAAGGAAGGGAGCGCGTACGCAGCCTGTGTCAGCAGGGGCCAGGAACACAGCACAAGCTATACACAAATAGCTGTTAGGAAATGCTTAAACTAGAAACTAGTACCACAGTGTAGTAGTAACATCCACTAGAAGCCAGAGGCTGGGCCATGTGCTGAAGGAAGGAAGCGCGTACGCAGCCTGTATCAGCAGGGGCCAACGACAAAAACAACACAAGCTATGTGTACACAATAGCTGTGAAATTACTTAACTAGGAACTAGTACTTCGTACTGGACGTAACATCAACGAGAGGCCAGAGGCCAGGCCACGTGCTGAAGGAAGGAAGCGCGTACGCAGCCTATATCAGCAGGGGCCAATAACAAAAACAACACAAGCCATGTATACACAAACAGCTGTTAAATGGTTTAGCTAGAAACCAACAACGTCACATTGTGACCCCATGATGACCCGGAGGAGTCTATATCTTCCGGAGGTCAGCATGGGCTCAGTCTCTACAGAACGTTCTCGCGAAACCACGAGGATTCTGAGTGACCGAGCGCTCTGGCGGTCATTCCAGGATTCATAGAACCGTAGTTACATACGTAACTTTCGTTCTATTTCATCCTTCCATGACCGCCAGAGGCGGTGCTTAAAGCACTGAATGACTTATACCAGCAAAGTCACGAGGAATCCTGATTACAAACCCTAGGGAGAATCAGAGGATTCTGACAAGAAAGCCACAAACGGATGGGGAGTGGCTAATCCAGGCCAGTGAAACCCGAAGACATAGTCGGCACAGACGTAGTCCGGAGGTACACACAACAAGGCATCCCATGACGTGGGGATGTGTCCGGTAAGAGGGGCACCCTACACCAGATGGCAGGGTACAACCACTTGCCCCATTAACAAGGTTGTGGGGCAGGCGCCGTCCGGAGGGAGCACAACGGCAAGGGCCATCATTGCCATGAAACAACCATCCCGACTGCCGAAGGCATGCGGCATGTCTAACAAGAGGGTCTCAGGGCCTGCACTGGGCCCGCCAGTACCTGCTCGCCAAACCCCTCTCCCACTGGAGGGCGATACTGTCCTAGCCTCACAGGCCAGGTGAGGCGTAAGAGCACCCTCAGGAGGAACACTGCTTGACCAAAGAAACACTCAAGCCGCCAGAGCTCTGCCACAGACGCGAGGCATCGACAAAGAACCTCAAGGCTGAAACTACCGTCCGGTCACTTGAACGGATAACGTCAAACGACCCCCAGGACCAAAACCCTTCCTCAGGATTGGAGGAGGGCGTGTAGCTCATCCACACTCTGCTAAATCAGCAGCCAGGAGCAACACCTTTGCCATGACAGTCCAAACACAACCTGTGCCAAGGCCTTGAAGGGAGGACCACAAAGACGACCCCGCACCAGGAACGAACTGGAGGGGAGGCATCGGGCCTTGGAGGACGCAACCTCAGAGCCCCCAGCAGTAAGGGGGACACGGAAGCGGTTCCCCACCATGACCGTGTGAGCAATGATCGACACGATAATGCCACCACTCATGCTTTCAGAGCAGGAGGTCATCCCCCGCCCCCGAGGGACCACGGAAGACCCAAAAAACTGCCATAAAGCAGTGCACCAGGCCTCTACCCAGACACTGACACAGACAGGCTGGAATTAGAGTGCATCAGCCATATCAGCAAAGACCAATGGGCAACATGGTACCCTGTAGCCAGGGTGACATGGGTTGGGCTCTCTGCAACATCCTGCGACTCACTCCGTGCAGCAGGGAAAAGAACAAGTGCGCCCCACCCAGTGGAGGCCACAACAATATCGTGTGATGCTCCGAATGGACGCCCTGAAGCAACATGTACATCAGAGTAGTAGTACAAAGGCACATGCAGTGCCCCTGGCCAGTGCACATTCAAAAGGAAAAAACCCCGTGGGCGGTGGCCAACTCACGACAACGTGCAGCAGGCACGATGCAAAGTACTCCATTCACATCGGCTATGCAGCACAAAGGCTGGTGCGCCAACAGCCAATTGTGGTTACCCAGGCAGGGAGAAACCACCGGACCACTTCATCCTGGTCCGCAGGGCTGGTTGTCCAATAGGGAGAACCAGAGGCCAGTGAGACAGCGACCAAGGCGAAGAGGTCACCCTCGGCCCTGCCGAAGACCCGCGTAGGGGAGAGCCTGCCATGTAACCTGCACTCCCCGTAGAGAACTTGACCATAAGCCGAGCAGGCGGGGCCTAGTCAAGTCAGGGGGTCAACAAGACACCCGCAGGTGCCCGGCAGACACGGTTTCACCCAACGGTGTACAGAACACACGTCAACGTTTTGCATGACCAAGCAATAATGTGCCGCCAGGTCAGATATGTGCCACGACAAAAGCGCCGCATACACCACCAGACAACGGTGTCAACGTGGGATGCCAAGGAACACGCTATCAACGGCGCGTGTCGGCCGTAGTACGTGGTCCAGGGGACCTATAGCATATAGCATATGGCTGTATTCCAGCATTGGGTCATTAACTGATACTACCTGTAAGATAACTCGGGCGTTTTGTTAGTTATATATTATATCCTTAATATATAATATTATTGAATATAATACATTATATAATTATTATATATTGTATTATTGCAGCACTTGTACTTTGCGGAACTACCAGCAACTCTAAGGTAGGCATCATAGACTGCAGATTGTATTGCATATAGCAATACATAGCAGGTTGATGCAAACACAACATACACGCATAGCGAGAACGAAAAAGAGACTGAGCCCATGCTGACCTCCGGAAGATATAGACTCCTCCGGGTCATCATGGGGTCACAATGTGACGTTGTTGGTATAGTACTCGACTGCGCATGCGCGACGGACTATTCAGTGCTTTAAGCACCGCCTCTGGCGGTCATGGAAGGATGAAATAGAACAAGCTTTCACATCATCATAAACCATTTATTCTACTTTTACTTGATTTTTTTAAATTCTCTTGTATTTCTTGAAGATCACTCACTATGAGAATTATGTACAAAAACTAATTTCACCCAGTTTTTTACTTTTACGTTTACTTTAAAACTGTGATGTCAAAATAAAATTCCTTTAGCATCATAATCACATAATTTCCACTTCTCCTGTTGGTTGTTAAGTGGCAGCATGCATGGGCTCTAGGGAGCAGCTAGAGATGCTTTTGGATTGTTAGTTTATCGTAGCACAGTTAGCTTCAACAACCTTTCCAACATCAGTCCTCCAGGCTGATTAGGCACATAAACCAAAGCCACAATTAGGCCTGGTATTAACACCTGGATTTACTATGCACACAGATGTTTAAGTCCTTGACAGATTTACCAAGACTTTCGGAGTGATTGAAGTGGTGTCTGCTTACAGTATATAAGTCGTTTTAGGCTTTGTTTTGTTAACAAGCTCATTAACTCACTGCACACCACCTTGTGAAGTCCTTAAAGTGGTGATTGCACTACAAAATCCAGAAAACACGTCACACAATTCACAACTATAATTGATAAATGATATACCCGTAAAATACCAAATAGTAGCCTGGGCTGTTATGCAAAATCCATTCGGACCCCGGGCGCTTATAAGGTACTGGGCTGTTATTTGCAGTAGGCTGTTATTTATTTTTGCACCGTCCTGCACAGGGCCATTATTTCATTACAGTTTAAAAGGTATAATAAACATATTATGTATAGCAGGCAAAGTTATTGACTTTTTGATTTAATATTTAGAATATGAGACCTTATAGGCAACATTGCTTAATAGATCTGACCCAGATTCAGACTGGCATGATTGACTGTAATTACTTGATTGGTTGCACACTGCACAGCGTGTAACGTTTCACATTTTAGAATATTGTAATGTACTGTATAGCGCCTCAGTATATTCTTTCAAATGAGGTTTGGCCTTACAGAATACATGGTGCTCAGTTTTTCAATCAAATCAATCAAATGAACCGCTGGGAAAGCACCTATAATTAAGACAAGACAGTGTATATAAAATATACACTGTATTGACGAGTAGGAATTACAGCAATCGCTTGAAAACCGAGTGAGGATGGGACATTTGTAATCTCAACAGCGCATCGGAGTCGATGCGCTGGCGCTTGGATTCAGTATGGTGAGTGTGTGCGCGCAAACGTAGATGCACGAAATGACAGTAGACCTAAACGTTTGACAGAATACGCAGTCTGAGTTTTAAAAAAATCGTTGTAATGTGGCTGTGTATGGCAGAATTAAACATGTATTTTGGGGAGGTGGAGAGCTGCTGTCGCATTGTGACATGTGACATGCGATATGCTGACGGCATGGTGCGCGTCAGGCAGAAATGAGGAGGTCTGCAAACGCCATACAAATAGTATTTAATATGTTTGCAAATAACAGCTCATGAGCGCTTATTTGGACGTGGGCAGTTATTAAGCAAAATGGTGTGGGTACATGGGCCGTTATTTAGTAGTGGGCGGTTGTTTGAGTAAGGGCTGTTATTTGGTATTTTATGGTAAATTTAAATGCATTAATCTCTGAATGAGCTCTGGAAACCGTGAAATTTGACAATACAGGCTTTTTTTCTGACATGCATTTTTTAAAACTGAAACAAATCAACTAAATTTATTTTTTCCCATAAAGTAGACACCTTTGGATATCATTCATTTGCACAAATTCACAACAGAGGATTTTCTATAAATTGTTTTGTTACGATTGAGCTTGATGGGAGCAAGCCAAGCTTTTCTGCTAATGTGTTAATACCAGGTGTAGAGATGTCAGTGCCACAGTATCTGAACCAAGAAATATACACCGATTAGGATTTATATGGATTAAGTATTACATTTAAGTACAATTTTTAGATACCTTAGTTGAGTATGTCATTTTCAAAAGATTTTCAGAACATTTAATCCTACGTCGAGGCTTATATAACAATAACTTAGCATTTGTGTTCCAAATGTTTTACCACACCATACATCCCATTCCTAGGTCATGGATCACACTGCAGCACATTGCAAGTTTGTAAATACAGTGAGGAAAATAATTATTTGATCCCCTGATGATTTTGTAAGTTTTCATGATTAGAAAGAAATGAGCACTCTGTCATTTTTATGGTACTTTTATTTAAACAAATAGAGACAGAATATGAACAAAAATGTCCATAAGGAAATAATATTTAAAGGTTATAAATTAATTTGCGTTAGAGCTCGTGAAATAAGTATTTGATCCCTAAGCACAACCTGACTTAGTACTTGGTGGAAAAACCCTTGTTGGCAAGCACGGAAGTCAGACGTTTCTTGTAGTTGGTCACCAAGTTTGTGCACATCTCAGGCGGGATTTTGGCCCACTCCTGTTTAGATATCCTCCCCAAAACCTCAAGGTTTTGAGGCTGTTGCTTGCCAACTCAAAGCTCAATCTCCCTCCATAGATTTTCTTTAGGATTAAGGTCTGGAGACTGGCTGGGCCACTCCATGAGCTTAATGTGCTTCTTCAAGACCCATCTTTAGTGCTCTGGCTGAGGGAAGGAGGTTCTTGTCCAAGATGTTGCAGTGCATGTCTCCATTCATCGGCCACACAATGCAGTGAAGTTGCCCTGTACCCTTAGCAGAGGAACAGCCCCAAAGCATAATGTTTCCACCTCCATGCCTGACGATGGGGATGGTGTTGTTAATGATTTGAAGGCAGCTGGGACCACAGTCACCAAAAAAAAAACATTGGTAACATAGTACACCATAACGGATTGAAATCCTGCAGTGCCCAGTCATGTCCCTCTGCTCAAGAAGGCGCATAGAGGCCCGTCTAAAGTTCACCAATGAACACCTAAATGATTCAGACCAGGCTGCGGGGAAGGTGATGTGGTCAGAAGAGACCAAAATTCAACTCTTTGGCATCCATTTGACTTGTCGTGTTTGGAGGGAGTGAAATGCTGAATACAAACCCAACACCACCATCCCCACCGTCAAGCATGGAGGTGGAGACATTATGCTTTGGGGCTGTTTCTCTGCTAAGGGTACAGGGCAACTTCACCGCATTGTGTGGCCGATGGATGTGGCCATGTACCGCAGGATCTTGGACAAGAACCTCCTTCCCTCAGCCAGAGCACTGAAGATGGGTCGTGGCTGGGTCTTCCAGCATGACAACGACCCAAAACATACGGCCAAGGCAACAAAGGAGTGGCTCACGAAGAATCACATTAAGCTCATGGAGTGGCCTAGCCAGTCTCCAGACCTTAATCCTATAGAAAATCTATGGAGGGAGCTTGAGCTTCGAGTTGGCAAGCAACAGCCTCGAAACCTTCAGGATTTGGAGAGTAGATCTCACCAGGAGTGGGCCAAAATTCCTCCTGAGATGTGCGCAAACTTGGTGACCAACTACAAGAAACTTCTGACTTCCGTGCTTGCCAACAAGGGTTTTTCCACCAAGTACTAAGTCAGGTTGTGCTTAGGGATCAAATACTTATTTCACGAGCTCTAACGCAAATTAATTTATAACCTTTAAATATTATTTTCTTATGGACATTTTTGTTCATATTCTGTCTCTATTTGTTTAAATAAAAGTACCATAAAAATGACAGAGTGCTCATTTCTTTCTAATCATGAAAACTTACAAAATCATCAGGGGATCAAATAATTATTTTCCTCACTGTATGCTTTTTTTCCCCCAGAATTTAGTTTTGAAAAATCTTGAAAATAGCCAAGCTTTAGTTTTGACAAATTCATGAATTTCTATAATTTTACATAGGTCCTGTAAGTGTATTTTTATACCTGTAGTTTTGTACAAAACTACAGGTAAAAATAACAATGTCACAGTGTAGTCTACACTGTGACATTGTTATTTTTACTTTTGGGATATTTTGGACATACCTGAAGTTCCGATTGTTGATTAAATTAAATTAATTTTGAAGCTGTGATTAATCCGATTGAACTTTTTAATCATTTCACGGTTTGTGTGTTGGTTAATGGCTGCTTACCTGGCATGTCACTGTAGGAACTGGACGAGACGTTGCGGGAGGAACTGGCACTGGCCTGGGCAGGCATGCTACCCGCTACAGAGTGCAGCACCAAGATGATGGCATTCACCAGTGCAGGGTGCGAACTGATCAACCTAAAGACACACAACACACAGTTCATTCCACCGATGTGTGTATTAGGCATGCATTCATTTTGCATACAGAGTGTTGGCAAGGAAACCTTAGTTGAGTACTAAATGCATAATCCAGTGAGCATATTTCCAAGTCAAGTGAAGGAGGACAAGAAAGACACTCGCATATTGATTTGGCTCACTTCTCCTGCAATGGGAGCCAAACACTTTGGGATGGAAATATACCAAGTGGCGTCACCTGCTGGTTCTATTTGGCATAGATCCACTCACTGTACTCATTCTCTGTGTGATGTGTGGCGTGTGGGTGCCAACTATGATTAGAGCCCGGCTGATGACACATAGCTGTGTCTGATGTCGGGTCCTAGACCAAGTACAAAATCAAATCTAATCATTTTGAAAAAGGATTCTAACTATGACAGATAAAAAGCACACTTACACATCCAGCATGTTGGGGTCTGTGAACTGGACGAAGAGATCTTTGTCTTGGAGGACTCCTGCACAAATCAGTGATGGCATTACAATAAGTGTTATTACATCATGCAAGGGTCGATTGAACAGCACAGGAATTACATTTATATGTTTTATTTTGTACTTTACACGCAGGGACACCAGGTTGAACATGCTGTGAACATGAAGTGTTGAGCAAACTGAACAGGGCTTACCCAGAGCTATTGGGTCTGATCTGAGGCCTGGTGTAGCAACAATAATCTGGTCGAGAGACTCTTTATTGGTCAGCATTTTGTATACCTGTGTGGGAATACAGTGTGATATTAGAAGTAATGTTGGCATTGGGCTCACTCAAGAAACTAATAATTAGGGCAAATAATGAATAGTCGCCTTAATCCCGCATGTAGGCAGGTTTAGACATGACAATGAATTCACACAATTCTAATAAAATGTATTTTCTTTTTTCATAATTGACTAAGTTGATTACTGTAGTTTAATTTACAATAAAATAGTGCTGTGTGGTTACATGAAGGGTGTACAGTAACAGTATACTGTGTTATTGAAAACTCACTGAGTCTTTATAGGCAGAGTTGAGGGAGTGTAGAGCAGCATGGAACACCCTGAACTCTCTGGCTGCCGTCGTTCTGTTCACAGGCTCTAATGGTGGACAGGGACAGGGGAGGAAGCCATTAGTCATGTTTATTGTTGGTGGTGTTGTGAGTAGAGTGACCAGGCACTCAGCCAGTAATGTGAATAGGTTTCGCGGCGTAAGCTCCGAGGTAATAATCGCTGGCCTATCGTTGCGGGACGCAGGTGGAAACCTCATATCAGGATTAGAATTCAAAGGTATTAGAACTACAAGTGCCAGTTTGAAGCTTGTGGAATGTGGATCTAATATGTTTTTATGACTCTGTAGTATTATGAAGTAGACTGTAAATAGAAGTTCAAAGGGTGGATACCCTCACAAAAACATACTGTAATCCTGGACTCTAAACTACCTCCCCCTGGCCAGTCGGGGCGCCTGATGGAGGGGACTGGAACTGGTTGGAATAACGTGTTCCTTCCACGCGCTACGTCCAACCAGGGAAACTCCCCCCTGTCAGGTGAAAAGAAGGCAGCTTGGACTCCTCATGCATTGAAGGAAGCATGAGGCCAGTCCGCTGCCTCCCCAGGTTGGTGGAGGGTGTGTAGAGCCCAGGATCACATTAGGAATTGGCACTGGGTGAAAAAATGGGTTACAAAATCGTGGGATAAAAAAATATTTAAAAAAAAAAGAAGTTCAAATATGGTTCCTGCTCAACATTTTAATAATTGAATGAGAATGTATGGTATTATAATTATCATACATACCTGGGCTGGCCTCCTGTTCAGGCCAGGTCTTTTTCAGAATGTGTACGGTGGCTCCCGGCTGGATTCCACAGGCATCCAACGTCAGCTCATCCTTCAGCTTTCTGCCACAGTGGACCAGCTCTGAAACAAACAACAGTCACTCCTAGTAATGCATTTGGTTTTTCATTGATCATTTTCAGTGTATGACAGATAGATTAACCAAATATCATGTTAACATGTTTTTCTGAAAAATAGCAGATCTACAAGCTTACAAAGCATTGCAAGTCGCAATGCGTTGTGAGCTTATAGATCGGCCACTTTACTACTTTTATGTGCTGTTGTTTTACAAATGTGGTAGAACGTTTGTACCCATATGGAATATTTTAAGTTGCACCTTTCATACAATCCTTTGGGAAACATACTGTATATAATACATCATTTCGTAATTTATAAGAAACATATGCCATTCAAAACAGATATGAGATCCATGTATTTTGGATCTTATCTTATAAGTGTCTTGTATAAAAGGTGCCACTTTCAAGAGCTGACATATGACATTTATATAAACTCCATATGGGTAGCTGACACTGGTGTTCAAATAAAATATGATCCACTGTTCATTAATCAATTTATACTACCGTCTATGTCACTCGTGGAATACAACTGATCTGCAAGCTTCACATTGCGAGTTTGTGTTGTGACTGTGAGCTGGTAGATCAGTCTGTTTACTGCAAGCACCACCGCCACAGACCAGTGATGCCTTGTCTGCTGATTAGAAGCGAAGATTGACACTAAGGTCTCAGAGGCACTTACCTATACTTGTCATGATCACTTGGCATGGCCGCTTACCCCCCCCCCAATATAGTTAATTACTATTAATTCTAACTTATATAATATTAGTGTTTTGTTTTAAATTAATAAAAACAGCAATATAACATGAAAATAGCCTTACAAACTAAGGCATGGTAGGGATACTATTTCATGGCAAGGAACCCAACATTTTGAAAAGATACTTTTCAAAGTCCCCCAGTTTGACATGAACCACAGAAATTATGGACAGCTGCAAAGGTGCTCCCAAAAATACTTTTAAGTTGCATAGATTACATTTCAGGTGCATTTGCAACCAAAATGGTTTCAATTTTGAGCCCTGTCTTGAGAAAACCTATGGCTTTTGCAACCTGGTGAAGTTGTGAGTAGTTTGTAGATTAGCCTTTTTATTTACCTGCCCCAGGCAGGTGGGCAGGTGTTAGTGTCAACCTAGCCTCGATCTCCAGGCTTTCATCTGTGCTGCGAAATGAAAGCCTGCTCTGGAGACAGGGTACCCCAGAGAGGCTATCAAAAGGCAGGACTTCCGTTTTTTTCTTACCTTCCCCAAGGACTATCTAATAAGGACAGGACGCCAAGACATGGATTCCTGTCCTCATGAGAGGAAACAGACATGCGCAGTGCATTCCAGGAAGTTTGACTCTTGCAAACCATGCATGCCATTGGTCTCTTGGATGGTTTGCCAAGCGTCAAACTTCCTTGTCTGTACTGCGCATGTCTGTTTCCTCCCTTGAGGACAGGAAGCCATGTCTTGGCGTCCTGTCCTTATTAGATAGTCCTTTACCTTCCCCTGGAAGTTGCCATTTTTCAGCCAATCGCGGCGCGGTGCTCCTGAAAATGTATACTCCACGGAAACATTTTATTTCTCCCTTTGTGCTGGCAAAGCTGTTGTAAAGGTTTAAAAGATGGAATTGTGTGCACTTTGCACACTTCTATAACTGCTTTGCTCGTTGAATATATATATATTTTTTTTTCTGAAAATAAGAGTGAACAAGTCAAGACGCTAGTGAGGACTGAACAGGATTGCTGGGGACTGGAAATACAGCAACTACCGTTGATAGTCTCAAAAGGTGGTGGTGTCAACCTAATGTGTATTTTAGGGCTTCACTCCTAATGCTGCTGTGTTTTTTCACGTCAATATAATAGGTCAGCAAACGGCCCACATCTGATGATATTTTGTGGCTTGGAACTCTATCCTACAAGATTTGGGTATTTACAGTTACATTATTTACAGCATTCAATTCATGTTCATCTTTTGAGCTTGCTCTCATAGACCTGGTATGATTTCTCTCATGAAACCTAGCACCAGTGTCACGTTACAGACCTATAAGATCGGGGTCCGGTATGGAGTCAGACAGCTGGGCGGCCACCAACTGTTTGAGAGTAGCGATCCTGTAGCCTCCTGGTGGGACGTCTCCCGGCATCATCTCTGGGAAGTGGAATGTGGACTTGGGCTGGTCCACCAGCTTCAGCGAAAGGTGCCACTCCGACGACATCATGTCTACCTGCTAGGACAGAATAGACTTATTTGCTATTCGCACAAGTGCATAGGAAATTTGGTTCAGATTCAGTTCATCTGCCCATTAAACGCATAGTGGCAGGAAAAACAACTGTTAGAAAAGTGTGCTGTTTCAATGGAGATCTGTAGCCTGTTGCCCCCCTATCCTGACTGTGTGTAGATTGTATCCACACACACACAGACACACACACAGTATCTGTGCATTTAAATATTTTATGTTAAATGAACGCCCTACAGGGATCATCCACAGCGCCACACATAAAAGAGACTAAAACAACCTGTGAAACACATCGCTATGTTAACCACTTGACATATAAGCCCCATTTCATAACTATTCCATTACTATTGCAATGTCACAGCATGCGACATACAAGATTGCAGATATGCCCCTGGACCTTCTTGGAGAAAATAGAATGTTTAGATTATTAATAACCCTAGGATCAAAGATGTCTGTACAAGATGGTGACTGCAGAAAGTTTTTCTTTGTCATGGTGAATCTGAGTCTGACAACTGTTTACAGTGTATATTCCCTGGCTGTCTCTCCTCTGATTAATTGAATGCACAGGGCGGGACCACAATGGAAACCATCTCTTTTGAACTGTTGGTGGTATTCATTCAGCAATAGCAGCTGTTCCTTCCTCTCCATTTTGCAAACTGCTGTGTATAAAGCATCGAATCAATCCAAAACCACTCTATTAGCCTACCATCCAGTAGTCTATCCCGAACTAGATTCTAGAACAGTGAATTTCAACCAGTGGTCCCCAAGCTAAATGATGGAGATTTCGTATGACATAGCCACAATTACCAAATTATCGCCTATACAGATCTTTAACTCTTTAACCCAAATGGACTGGTGCTATTAAGAGAATTATCATTAAACTTCTGCACAAATTTAATTTAATACGTGTTTAGAGAATTGTGTGCCGACTGAAAAGAAAGGAAATAAAAGACAGTCGCGATAATCATAACTAAACCAAACGGGTGGAAAAAAAGGAACAAAAACTTACGAACGCACGACGATGTAAACATTATTATACTGTTTTATGAATAAATACTGATCGGCACACACGTAATGTGCTGATAAAACGATCACATTTACAGCACAGAGATGTGCACACTCACCATTGTTTTGTTGACACTGACGCCGCAGAGTACTTCCTGATTCCATACGTAGTGTGTCACGTGCTGCGGTCATGTGACTTGCTTTCCGGTAAATGATGCACGGATGATCAACATTAGTATGTCTATGTGTTAGATCCATAGAGTTATAAATGGTTAGATCTGGTGTATTCAATAGATGACATTATAAATGGGGAGAAAATACATTATTTAAAGGGGAACTCCGCCCATTTTCAACATTTTAATATGTCATTGATGTACCTTAGAGATGTTGTGTGGACATGATGAAAACGTTCCCCCAATTCTGTATTTCCTAAAAATGGAGGTCTGAGAAAACATTAACATGGTGAAATAGGCTACATCTGATGACATCATCAAGTTAATTTCACCATGTTAATGGTTTTTCTTTTAGACCCCTTTTTCCTGAGAAATTTTGAAAATGGGTGGAATTCCCCTTTAATAACCCTTGTTGTGTCGAAGTTGGCGTTGTTTGTGTGATTAGACTCCCCCCTATATTTTAGTCTAAATCACGAAACATTTTACATTGTAAAGGTTTTCAACCTTTTTCATCCACTATTTATTATGCATTTTAGCCACGGACCACCATTTGATGTGGAGTTTAGTCCCTTGGACCCAAAACTAAGGATTTTCAAGTTTGTGTCCACAATTTAGGAATTAGGAGAGATATAACTGGCAAAACATTGGTCAAACTAACAATTCTTCTGTATATTTTAATTCTGTGGATGTTATATAGATGCCTGACAATTAAGTAATTCTTTAAATATAATTTAACTCTTGGGAGTGCAAAATGAAACACCAAATGGATTTGGTTTTATTTTACACTCTCTGGAGTTACAGATTATAAGGGTCCATTTGGTTACCAACTGTCCATCATTTAGCCTGGGCACCGCCTGGAAACTTCTCAGGATCCTCCCCGGACCACCTGTTGAAAACCCCTGGTCTACACTACAGGAAACCATGATATGTCTCCAAATGCCTTGATTGATTTTCCTCCTGCTGATCTTGGACAGTATAAGACGCCACACTTCACACAGGCACGCGCGCGCGCGCACACACACACACACACACACACACACGTGACACACACACACACACACACACACACACACACACACACACACACACACACACACACACACACACACACACACACACACACACACACACACACACACACACACACACACTATATAAATTCTATTCTATAAAATTCTATGCATTTCTCCAAATACCTTGATTGATTACATGACATTTAGAATGCCACCCCAATGCCACGTTAGTTTATTCAAGTAGCACGTGTGAATACAACAACATTTTGCTATGCTACTTAAAATAAATCTGAGGGGTTCTTTCCACGATGCAGTGTCCAGCAGTGGACTCGTGGCCGGGTGGTCCGTGGGGGACATTCTGCAGGTTAACAGACATCCCCCCAGACACAGCGTGACATCACCGCTGGACAAAGCGGTGTGTGCGAGGAGTGGTTTAATGTTTCTGTGAAGACTGAGAAACGTCCCAAATCAATGGAACTTCACCATACCTGACGCACTGAGGATTATTAACCACAAACAACAACAGTATCAAATCCGTTCGCGTTTGTTAAAGTAGCAGTGATCTCTGTTTATTTACTGTAAAGGGGAATGTACTACACCTCAAGAAAATCTAAAGACCGCTTGCTTTGCTGAAAGAAAGAGAGCAGCTCATGAACCGCTGGCTGGCTGGATGCTGCTCGGTGATTTAACTTATCTGAACATCAGAACATGGTAAGGATTATTCAAACTGCATTACAACAATATCAGGGGGGTATGATACGTAAATAAATAATGATGCGCGATATCGACAATGGGGGGTTTCCCAAAAAAGACCACGCAACAGCTGAAGAACGTATCCCAAATGCAGTATATAGGCAGAGTTACGCAGACTCAGTTCACTTCATGGGTCCAGTCCAATGGCGGCTCTTCTACATAGACTTCTATTGAAGGGGGACAACCGGACGTTACGGAATGCATTGCAGTCTATGAGCTCACGCTAGTACACAAACCACGTGACCAGGCTGTTTTCTTCCCCTTTAATGTCGTAACTGTTCTACTAGATGGATTTGTCCCAATGTGAACTGACCGGCCGGGGCAACGAACTGGTTTAATACATTACAAACTGGCTAAGTAAACAGTAATGATACTGTTTGTAAGTTGGCCTGTTTCGGTGCAAACCATAGACCTATAGAATCATCAGTTATGTGTTTATTACGCGACAATGTAGCGTTTATGAATGAAATGTAATGCGCCCCCCTTTGACAGAAGGTGAAAACAGCAACATACTGTAACTGTAAGAGCTGGCAACTTTGTATCCAAAATGGTGAAATTGCCATTATGTCAACATTACATCCAGATCCAGACCATGATAATCACTGATCAGATACATTGTAGCCTACAACAGTGGAAGTAAAGCATATAGGCTACTCACTCAGTGTCGCAATCTCATGTAGCCCCTATAGTAGGCTACATTCACTTGTACCTTTACTGTATTTCTCAGAGGTGCACTCTTTACGCCACTACCCTTTATAATAGTTACTTTATACCATGTAAAGCCCTAGCTTTATATGTCTTATTTGTAAGGGAGTACTATTTCTACATTGTGGTATTGCTGTACAACATACTTTTACTTTTACCATCCATATTTAACTGTTCATATGCTCTTTTTTTGCTTACACTAGTCTTAAATGTATTATTTACATTGAAGACAGTGCTGTGCTGTGGTTTTGTCCTGAAAGGACACCAAGCCTGATGTTCCCTGTTATAGTCTATATATCACAGTATGGAGAGCAGCTGTGATTTCCTGGCGGGACTTACTTACAACTTCCTGTGGGATACAATAGTCTTTCATAGTAAACTGCAAACCTAGTTGTGGCCAAGAGGAAATCCTATAATCTGATTTGGATCAACAACACATTCTCTTTTTTTACATGCTGTGACTAGATCAGTGTTTTTTAAACTTCTTAATTTCAAGGACCCTCCTCAACTGCAAATAACTGAGTGAATACCAACAAAATGTAACCTAAGTATATGCTTTAACGCTTAAACCACCACGCCGTCAGCAGAAAAATGCGAAGGCGAGATGGATTATGGGCGAGTATACAGGGTCCATTTAGTTCCATTTGTACAATTAGTCAGAGAGCTATAACTGCAAGGGTCATTTAGAACACCCCAAGGAACAATAAGAGTCACTGAAACCATTTTGAGAACAACCGTTTCAATAGTTTTGTTGTGAAGTTTTGATTGGAATTTAATTAAAATTTGTCAAAAACATCTAATTGTGAATTTGCAATTGAGTCTACAGTTGTGACTGCAATATTCTTAGTTTATTGTAGCACAGTTTTGCGGCCAGGAGGGAGGAGAGCAATTGATGAGCAGATCGTTGTCCATGGTGTTTTAAGGAAGCTTAGAGAGCATTCCTGTGTTTACTGATGTGAGCAGGAGAGGGGTTGCTGTAGGGTTGGAGCAGGCCTTGAATGCCATGCCTTTATTCAGATAAACATTCCTGCTCAACACATATTCTCACCCCACTGAATCATTTATAAGACTTGATTGGGGTGTGATGTAAAACTAGTGTCAGCCAAATTATAACGTGTAAGGTTGTTTCTCAGTGGTCACAAAGAGGTGACTAAAAGTGTAGGAAATTAATGCATTTTGAGATTTATTAAGTGGCCATTGGTCAGCCAATCACTATCCAAGATTGAGGTTGGGGCCTAAGCAATGCAAAATGACTACTGTGTTATTGACTTTTATAAAACTCACTCCCCACATCCCATCTCATCATGCAGTGCTTGCTTTCTTGATACCGGTGAAATGTCTCCCTGGCCACCACATAAAGTGGTTTGAAAATGACTGTTTTCCATACGGCACAGGACAGGGTTTTTCAACCCTTCCCATATAAGTCCCATTATTTTTTGCATTTGAGCCACAGAACACCATTTGATGAGATTTAACATCTAAGACCTAAAACGTATGAATATTTTGTTGCTGCTGGTCTGGATGAGATCTCAATTCCATAATCCCATCAGCATTGATGTTGGTACCATTAGGAGAGATTTGGGTTTCATTTTACACCTTCAAGAGTTAAATATCTATAAGGGTCAATTTGGTTACCAACTCTCCATCATTTAGCACGGGGATCACCTGGAACCCCCTGAAGGGCCACTGGTGATCCCCGGACCACTGGTTGAAAGCCATTGGCAGAGGGGAATGCCGGCATATACAATGCTAATAGCCACACATGAAGCAAACTGAGTGCAACACATATGGGAAGTTAAGCCCCAAATGAGCCCATACATCATGTTAATGCTCACATTGACCTTTGTTGGAGATGGATGACATAAGGGCAGGCGGATATCAGTACAACATCACTAAGTGACTCACAGGGAAAGCAAGGCTGGGAATTGCAAGAGATACTTCCAATTATAATTGCATGACAATATCTGCCTGGGCCATAAAAAACACACTATTACAATTCTCAACATCTGGGGATAATATTATTCTAGAAGGGGTTTGTTTTTTTCTATGCTTTTGACCTCAGTGAAAAGCTTAATTACCCTCAGAGCAATAAACCATCAAGACCAATGTTGCTTATGATTGCATTTAAAAGGCCGTGAAGCACTTATACTGAATTAATTTCAACACCTTTCAGGCAGACCATTCAGTGACCAATGTAATAGAACACATTAATTTCATTGAATCATTAAAATGTAATTTATTTATGGGTTAAAGAACGTGAATAAAGACGATACAAAGAAGAGCAATACTGCAGCTCCCAACTTTTTTATTTGTCTACATTGTCATAAACGTTTTGAAGAGACCCTTACCAAGGAGGTAGTACACACTGTGACTTTCACCCCACAGTATGACAGTAGCCTATATCACCTCTGTCGAGTGGAAACCCAAGCGAGCAAAAGTAGCAGATCTACAAGTTCAAAATGTCACTTTTAGCTGCCTTTTGAGCTTGTGGATCTTGTACTTTTATATGTTTTGAATCCACCGTGGGGATTCAAACCCACAGCCCCCGTGGTGGTGGGCAGTTAGGTATTTACCACTGGTGGTAATGCTACTTGCCTTTGTGAGATACTTTGTGTATGATCAAGTAGGGCATAATTTCACTAAAAACACAAAAAGTTAAAATATGGAGAGGTTTATTACCGACAGTAACAATATACTTATAGTTAACCACAGTTCCACAATTTTCTGTGCATGATGTACTCTTTTTTTCCTCCTCAACAAAAAATCTCTTTGCCGAAAATAGGTGATCGACAACTAAGGCAAGCTCACAATGCTAGCTATTGCAGTTCCGCTATTTTTGGTGTATGTTTGGATTGTTTGTCCCACAATAGATTCACATGCTTTCAAGGTATAGATTATAAACACTGGCATTTTTACTGTATAGTGACATCATAATACCGTTTTTTCTTTCCCTCATCACTGTTATATATTTTCAATATACAACTGTAATTTGGACCGTACACTGCACAGCTCCTCTGGTTTATTGTGGTCTGAGTGTCTGGAATCCCAATACCACTGCAGCTGTGGTCAGCTTGTTTTAACCCTTGATGTTGTGCTGGATAATATAACTTGCAGATAATAAGTGCAGGGAGGGGAAAAAGACGGTAGGGGTGGGGAGCTCCTTGGCATGGCACAGGGAAAGAACTTTGAGTCATTTAGAAGACCTCACCAGGAACAAGCCATCAAAGGCTTCCTAATGGGCGTACAATAGAGACACTCACCCCAGACGGTGGCTTAGTTATGCTTCCAATGGCATACCCTCATTCATGTTGTGTGGCAAACTGCACACACTGGGTGTGGAAGGAGTCCTCATAACTCTACAGCACTGCTTCCATTTTTGTGTTTCAGATACATTTTTGGGTCCATTAATTTGGGTCCCTCAATCTTGTGTTGTGTTTTTCATTATTATAAAAAAAAAATATTATAAAAAAGCATGGATTTTCATATTCTCATTGTTTTTAGTGAAGGAATTAAGAATTCAAAGAAGAAACCTGGCCCTGAAAAAGAAATTCTATGAAGTAGACAACTGTCACAACAAGTGGGGGAAATAGCTGATCAAGGCTTAAAGTTCTTTTAATTGAATTCTGTTTTTTAGCAGTTTTGGACATAACAGGGTTGCCATCCGACAGAGACAATATAGTTATGTTAATGAAGGCTATAATATTTCTTTAAGTAAGTAATAACACCAATACAATAAGGGTAATAATAATAATAATAATAATAATAATCTCAATGTCTTGTACATGTTGTAACATGTTTAAAGGGTTTGGAAGAGCAAGTGATGAACAATGAGTTTACATGACTTACCCACATGCTCACCCCGTAACTAGAGCCTCATGGAAAGAGATTTGGTCAAGAGTTTTGGTAAGAGCTTGCTTGAATGCACGTTGAAATGACTCATTTGGTAAAACCCAAGCCAAAGCAGCTGGGAAAATTATCTCTTTAACTTTAAAAAAGCATAGAGACCTAGGAGGCCGATTATACGAATGCCTTCTAAATCAGTTGTAATACTGATTTACTGTAGTAGATTACTTGTAACAGACATCTACTCTGCAATACTGCAGTTTAGAGAAGTAAGCGCTTCAAGGTGAGTCCAAGTGTCCATGACATCATGGACATACTAAAGTAAATTGAGAATTTCAGTCTGTTACTTGTGACAGTGCAGTACTCAGAAAACTGGTACGACATTATGTTGTCATTTAGAGTCAGGCCTCAGATCTGGGTTAATGGTCTCTCCTACAAACAAGAATAGTAGACACAGAGAAAGTTTTGCAGTGTCAATATTGAAATGACATTGTAATGACATTTGGCGTATGATGACAGTGGCTATAAATAGCCATTTGCACCTTTCATGCCAGTGTTAAAAATACGCCAGCCTGGCTGCCTGTCTGTCCATCCTGTCATGGTGTCATTGTGTCCAGCGTTTGTATTGTAATGCCAACTGATCTGGTGCTGTCACTTTGGCCCTGTGCAGTGGTCATCCAGCCTGCACAGAGTTAGGACGATGCAGTCAGACTGACACCAGGGGCGGATCTAGGCCTGGGCATGGGGGGGCAATGCCCCCCTAAATTCCCAGATTGCCCCACCAAACATAATGGCATGCAAAACAATCCAAGATATTTCAAATTAAAGTGCTTATATTTAAAATGATGTGAGACACTACTACTGCTACTAACTAACTACAGTTGTGTCACCACTAAACCGATAGCATTTCATCATTGAAAACAGAAAACTCTCTGAGTCAGACCTTTAGATTTATGCATGCTGCGTGTCTGTTGCAACAACTGATGTTATTATTGATGCTTAATCGCGTAATAAAAGTCCTGTAACAGAAAATGGTATGGGTGCGACTTCTTCGCCTGTGGCGCGGTGACACAGGCAATGAAGCCACATAGTCAGACACATAGGAGGATATGTGGACTTATTGCTAATGACAATATGGTAAATATGTGACGTGTGAGGATATAGGTTGCAGACCTAACTGCTACTTTCCCTTTTGTGGTGCTAGTGATGTTGAATCTTTAATCGGCGGAGCCAAGCACGCAGTGAGAGCATGGTTGACATTCTGATAGATCCTTTTCTCACATTTTGTACTTTCCACATCATTCCGAGGGTACAAAGGAAATCAAATGGACTCTCACAGGTCCTATTAGACATGTTCAATCAATGGAATGTCTGCATTAGACTTGAATTGATTCATAAACTAGTCTCTGTAGTACTCTGAAGAACCAACAATATGACATTAGAGCTACAACTCAGTGGCAGTGGTGGTAAGTACTGCACTTAAGTAGTTGAGTAGGTCCATTTCTCAATACTTTACAGTATACTTATGTCTGCGCCCACCACATCTCAAAGGTAGGCAGTCAGTTCTTTGTTGGTCAGTGTTTTCATATGGCCCATATTCAAAGCATATAGTCATAGGATGGAATCCCCCACTCACTCTATTCATAGTGTTTTTCACCACATTTCCCAAACCACAACATGCTGACTATGTCACTTTTAGTATCGCTGCCTCTCTCTTTGTCTCACTGCGCCCACCCTGCCTGACTCTCTCTCTGTCTCACTGCACTCCAACTAGAACTCTCTGTCTGACTGTCTGTCTGCCTGTCCATTCCTCATTTGGCATTCTATCCTTCTTCTCATAAAACTCACTTTAGCCGGTATCCATTTTTTCTAAATGAGCTAAAATAGCAGATCTACAATCTCACATCACAACAGTCGTAGGTTGTGTAACACTCGTATGACACAGCAGGGCAAAGAAAAAAATGAATCCACAAGGGCTGAAATATGGAGATACAAGGTTTCCAACACCACAGGAGCTTGTGTCATAGTCACAAGCATGACGTGACGTCTTCTTCGTTCTAGAATAGATTGTTGTACATATTTTTGCGTGTCGTAAGGCCATGGATGAATCACACACTTACTTCCATCCACACACATAGTCTGACAGTGTGTTAGTTTGGTCTAGTACATGTGACTGGAAAGACGGTAAGGCCTAACCTAACAGGGACATTATTATTATAAGTACAACACTGGAGTAATATTTGCATTCATCTCCTTGATACGCTCCACACGTCCCAGACTCTTCTCCCTTCTGGCTTCAAAACTATGGAATGAACTTCCTCGTACAATCAGAAATGCAGACTCACTCCCAATTCTTCTGCTGTAGTCTGAAAACTTTCCTCCTGCCTCTTACGTGCATGAGGTGAGCGAACGCAAGTAAGCGATCGGTTTGCGGTGGGCACCTGCCGGTCTTTGGTGGTCGGTCGTCCCTCGAAGTATTCCGATTAACCGGTTTAGGTGATGACGTAATGGAGACGCAATTAAGAGTTGTTGTTGATTTGATTGTATAAGCAGCTTGGCAGCTGATTAAAAAACTACATTAATGTGCAGTGGGCATCAGTCTGATAAAGAATGCAAGCTACAGATGTCTCCAATGGAATCTTAATTGAACAGTAGAGGCTGATTGAGTTGTGCGTTAGGTGTTGTGCACTACTGAATGCAACTTGCAGAACTACAAGCTCTGAACGCACCCAGCACTGATGCGCAACTAAGTAGAACTCACTGAGGTTCAGTAGTATTGTGTAACTGCAAGGTTCTTCTTGTTGCAGTTCTGCTCTTTGTCCAGCACTTGCTGGCTCAGGGGTTTTGATGTGCCTGTCTTCATCCACTCCCCCATCTCTCCCTATGCTGCCTGTAGGGGCTACACAGGACCCAGTAAAAACGGACCAATAGACCTTTCAGTAAGCCCCTCCCCAAACTGGTCCAATCACAGCCAAACATAACGTGATAGACAAACCTCTCCACCAATTGTTCTCCCATATGATAAAACATTGTTTTAAAAAATAAATCAAATCAGAGATTTTGAACATTCTTGTTCCAAAAACAAAACGGTATCTAATGTGTAATGTCCATTATATTTACATTGGAATGAATGAGGCTGGCTGGGAAGTGTCCAACCCATGTTTGGACACTGGGGAGGGGACGGGGCTTAGGAAAGGTCTATTCCCCCCAAATAAACTCCAATGACGTAATTACCAGCTGCCATAACCGCCTTCACTCTCTTACATTATGCTACAGTGCTCAGGATTAGGCATGCAGCCTCATCAGATGTTTTTCCCATCTCATCTCATCTCTCTCTCTCGTCCCTGCAGTGCCAGCGTGTCTGAAGAGGTCATCTCCGTGCTGTGACAACCCCTTCCTCCTCCTCCTCCTCCTCCTCCTCCTCCTCCTCCTCCTCTTCCTCCAGAAGATCATGCTGACCCTGCTGCTGTCTGCCCTGCTTGGTGCCCAAACTCTCGGTGGGTGTCTGCGTCTGCCACAACACACACGACCCCTCCCCCACACACACACTACCCAGAAGAGTGGTGAAAAGTATCTACTCTATTGTGTAAAGTATATTTGCTCTAGTGCAATACTTACAGGACTTAACTTAACGACTTTTCAATTTATGTTCATATAATTTGTTCTTATTAATATTCTTGATAAAATACCACCAACACCACATATGATTCCCAAACCTTTTCATGCCAGGGACCCCAAATCGACATTTATTAGGGCCCCATTCGAAAAATAACGCCAATAGAGAAGAATTGTATGGCTCTAGCAATGATTCTTAACCTGTTTGACCCCCCTTTCTTAACCTTTATTTTCAGTTGATTTATTTCCAAAAAAGTGGTCCAGTTGTTATTTTGTGGAAGAAAAAAAACATATCAACTTATTGGCTGTTTCCCTACAGCCAATAAGGTTGACTTATATAGATAAAAAGGCTAACCTGTGTTTTAAAAGAGATTTAAAACTAGTTAATGATCTGGTTAACCTAAGTTCCTCCGGTGAGCTGTTCCAGAGCTTGTGTGACCTTATAATAAAGGCCTGATCTCCTTTGATCACTAATTTGGCCTTGTGAACTCTTTTAATAAACATAGACCAGATGATCTGAGATCACATGGTTTGTAGTACTACCATATTGCATAATGGGCAAGACCATTAGCTTTAAATGTTAATACAAGAATCTTAAAATCAATCCTAAAGGACACTGGCAGCCAGTGGAGTTCAGCCAATACCGGAGTTATGTTTTCAAACCTCCTCGTACCAGTAATTAGCCTAGCTGCCACATTCTGGACCAGTTGTTCCAAAATGTGGCACAACTGTTTTGAGATTATCTTATCTTATTTAAATTTTGTAAATGCATGAAGCACGTTTGAACAACATTTTTGATTTGATGTTCATTTTGGCCTATAACTCTTGAAAAGTTGTGTGCAGTAGAACAATACATTTATAGTTGGATTACTCGCTTCACACAGATGTGATTTTTTAAATATTGTTTGGCTTGTGAGGCAGAATAGCTTTGTCGTTTTTGTTGTTTTCAGACTCGGGCGTGGTGGGACGTCTGTAGAGAGGAACTTGCTGGTAGTTGCACTTTTCCCTCTTTTGCCGTGATTCAGAGAGAGAGAGAGAGAAAGAGAGAGCGAGAGAGAGTGTGGGTGTATGCAGTGTGGTGTGGGGAGTCCTTCCTTACTCCTTACTCATATTTTTGTACCACCACAGGAAGGCAGGGCCAGTGTGGTTGATGTAGCAATTCAGGAGACATAACTCAAGTGCTCTCAAAGTTTCACTTCAGTAGAAATGGTGCTGCTCGAAGCGAAAAACCCACGTGTCATCGTAAAGAATAAAAAGGGAAACAAATGGCCGCTTGTGCGCTTGCTCGATAGTGTCTTTGCGACGCGGTAAATAAAAGCAGGGAAATTCAGCACGTCAAGGAATGGATCAACACGCCGTACTGTATTCCGGCAGCTCTGTTTTGTCCCCCGGGCTGGTCGGCCTCTGTGTGTCTGACACTGTAACTTCAGCACTTTAAATTTTGAGCTTGTACTGTAGAGCTGCTATGTTTGACGCTTTTGAATTCGAATCCTGAAACATAACAGTTTTGTACATTTTCCACCCCAGCGAGAGACAAAACTGTCTTTTTTGCATATCCGGAAGCACTTGTTCTCAAGGACCCCCTCAATGATAGTTGAAGATGATTTGACCGTAGACACCCATCTGAAAAGATTTTGAGCCAGGAGATAGGAGACATGACAGGAGAGTAATATGGTAGATTTATAACTTAGTTCAAGCTTGGGACCTGCTACTGTTGTGTGACGCTGTTGTATGTCCAAGTAGGGTGTTAATTTACAACAAAAATAAATTAAAAGAATAAACGTCTCAGAGGTTCCTGCCCCGACAACTACATTACGCAGAAAAGGTGTTCTTTTAAGCAATATGAATAAAAATGTATTCATTGCACTGGTCAAAAGGAGAGCTCTTTGCTAAAGGCTGGTACTTATGACTGCACGCACACGCACATGCAAGCAGACACGCACATGTGCGGGTACGACATGCGCACTGCTCAGGAGACTGTTTTCCAGTGTCTGTGTCGGTAGGCAGTGGGGCTTCATTAGGGCTCCACTGTGTCTTTGGGTCCATAATGAGCCTCTGGCCTGCTCATTATGACTGACTGCATGGTCTGGTCTCACTCTCCCTTGCAGGGCGAGAGAGACAGAAAGAGACAGAGAGAGAGAGAGAGGACAATCAGGAGATGTCTGATTCTGATGGAGGTCTTTATGGCTGCTAATGGCCTATTGTAGCTCGCACAGTGATACACGTGTACCCAGCTGACCATCAGTAGAAGTATAGCCATAGCACTCTTACTGTAGTTAGTTACTTAGTTACTGTGAGAGTGAGCTTCAGACACCACTGCTGACTTGACATTCCTGGATTCAACCTCCATACTCGATTGATGTCCATAGTACTTCGGAGAGTAATATCTCTACATTACTTATGACCAAGTTTCCCTCTCCCACCCGCAAAAGAATGGAGTTGTGCAACACAATCTATTTAGCGACAACCTGTAGTGTGTGTCATAGGTGCAGAATGCTGTGGTGGATTAGGATCTACACACTACTGCAGACACTACTGTTATCTGTTGATAGCTTGTAAATCTATTCTATTTTCACATGCAACAACGTCATTTGTGATAAGTAACAAGGCGTGATTTGTCAGAGTAACATATTATATTACCCATTTTGGCAGAGTAATATTGTTACATTACTTTTGCTGGTCATAATAATATCACAGTAATATGTAATTTGTTACTGACCAACACTGCTGATATCGGGTTCTTCAGCTCGTCTAAATGTTCATGGCATGGTAACTAGTAACTAAAGAAAATATGTGGATAATGACTGTAGCAGACAAGAGTACAATATTCTCCTCTGAGATGGCTGATGTGGGCTCTATAACTGGTTGGTGCCATGTAGGCTATTGTATCTCCCACAATGCAACACATGTACCCAGCTATGACCGCAGCAGCAGCAGCTAAGTTAATTAAGTGTGGGGCGCAGCTGGCTAATATGGTCTAGGCTGGTGATATTATGCTGGGATGTGCAGAAAATCACTGACCAGATCTATTGTGTGAGAGACATTCTTTTTTTATTGCCTTAGCAGTTAGTTACAGCTCCATTCTCATAATTATGAGCAGGATTGGAAGTTTGCGGTTTCAAGGCACTTTCATCATATATGGTTGACATGATTTATAACATGAATATTCTGCTTTCATAAATAATATAGTGTATACAACTGCATTAATTGCCAGAATTAGTCCTGCACTGGTTTTAGAGAAACATACAGTATTGCCAGTCATTTTGTAGGGGTCACTGAGGTCACGCATTAAAAGCAAATTAAATCACAACGTTCTTTAATTTGTGACCGCTCTATCACATGGAACATGGATTGTGTCCATATCACTACGCCCTCCCAAGATATTAAGACATATTTGATAAATATCTCAACAATACATATTTACATTAGTATTGTGAATGAATTAAGTATTAATGTGTGAGTCCACTTCCCCGCACAAAATGACTGGAACTACTTAATATTCACCAAAACCAGAGCAGAACTCCCACCACAGGACTCTGACAATCATTTAATACAGTTGCAAACATTTGGCAAGTATTCCAAATGTGAACTGTTCCTTTCATGGGGTAAATCATTGATAGATTATTTGCAGGGTGACAGATGGGGTCACCATAGCTTCAGCCTTAATTTAAACAGTAAAGTTTTGTTCCAGGGCTGAGTACACATTGTAACCAGCTGGTATGTGGGAACTCATAGTGGCATTGGAAGTGAAGAGAGAGAAATTAGCAGACAATATTGGAACTGGAAAAAGGAATATCTGCACTCTAGAGTATGAATTCTTATGAATGTCTTTGTTGGTAATGAACGCAAACACAGCAGCAGTCTAGAGAAACAGACACGTTTCAGCATGCAGACCTTCCTCTGCATTTAGGTAAAACTCACAAAGACGACAAAGGATAGCCAAGAGATAGCTCCAATTTGCAACTGCATTCCTTTTTAATGGGATGAATCTAGAGTTGCAATACCCTCCATTGACTGCTCATTCATCCATTTTGCATCTGCCAAGATGGAATTATCCTCTTTCAATCCACAAAGCTTTTGTTAGGTTTGTGTCCAAAATATTTCACAGCATGTCCCACTTGCATCCAAAAAGAGGAGGCAGATGATGAATTACTGTCTCAGTGGCAGTAGCCTGATGATCTTGTCCGTACACACACAGCACACCGCTCTTGTGTCAGTGCATACTTGATCCTATACAACAGCATCACAAAGGAACCTTCGTGACACACTCTAAGTCTTTAGATCTGCAATCTTTTGCTATTTCTGAATTTAAATTCTGGCTGAGAAGTAACGTTTGTTTCCACCTGACAGATTATATTTACATTCCTGGTTTCATGTATATTCTAAGCTAATTATTTTACTTAAAGAGGAATTCCCATTTTCAAAATTTTCCTGAGAGGATACAACCAAATGGATCCTAGTGGGTCCATTTGGTTCCATTTGTACCCTCTCAGGAAAAAAAGGGTCTGGAAGAAAAATCATTAACATGATTTGTTATTTTGACTTGATGTTAATTTTTTTCAGACCTTCATTTCTAGGAAACACAGAACTTGGGGGGGAGACCTTTTTATCATGTCCATACAACATCTCCAAAGTATATTAATGAAATACTAGTAGAATGTTGAAAAAGAGTTCCCTTTTAAAGGGGAATTCCACCGATTTTCAACATTTTTCCTGCGAGTGTACAAATGCAACCAAATGAACCCTAACGGGTTCATTTGGTTCCATTTGTATGCTCTCAGAAAAAAGAAGCGTCTAAAGAAATCCATTAACTTGGTGAAAATGCATCTTGATGATGTCATCAAGATGGTTCACCATGTTAATGGTTTTCTTCAGACCTCCATTTCTAGGAAGTTTTTACCATGCCCACCCAGCACCTCTAAGGTATATTAATGACATATTAGAATGTTGAAAATGGGTGGAATTCCCCTTTAAAGCTGAGTGTACTGAACGTGTTTTGGTGTTCTAAGCATTATGTTTTAACTATTGAAAAATAGCAGAGATACAAGCTCATAGCGCGCCACTCGGTGGCGCGCTATGAGCTTGTATCTCTGCTATTTTTGAAAAATCGTGAAAACGTGGTGCAAATCTTTGAATATTATGTTATTCAGAAACTAGAAATCTAGACAGGACACAATGGGTTAAGTGCTGAGCATTGAGCATACGTATTCCACAATCGGCCATCATGCTACTGTCTCCACGTTCATGTCAGAGCAGCGGACACACGGCAGGCTGCCAGAGCTCCCAGATGAGATGTGGGATTCTTGGCACTATACTGCCGCCTTGACGACCAAGTGTTCCTGTACGAAAAGTGCACGAAAATGGGCAAGCAGTCGCCATTCGCGATTTCATTAATGGGTTGTGGGACTGTGTGTGTGTGTGGGTTGGGGGTAAGGGGAGCGGTGAGGTAATTGAAATTAATTAGCGCATTTGGATCAATTTGGATCACATCTACAGTAAGCGTGCCAGGAGCCTCTGGAGCGTGAAAGTGGTCAGTGTTGCCAGATCCTGTGAGAGAAATAAGTCACCACCAGGTGTGAGATATAACAAGCACAAAAGAAGCAACTACAGAGACCCCTAAACCTACAGCGGCTATTTGTATATGTCCAATGTACAATCTCAATATGCATTGCCACTGTGAGCTTGTAGGTCTCATTAAATATATACAGTATAGTCTTGGGAAAAAATAAACATTTTTAACAAATCTTTGTGCATGTGTGTGCACACTCGCCGCGCGCATGTGGGCATGTGTGTGTGTGTCTGCTATAGAGTCCTTCACGGGTCCATTTTCAAGGAACCGACTCGATTCAGACCCGGACGTAATCGGAGCCGCTCCGTTTTGGGCCCGCTGCTATAATTAACATGACGGCTCCGGACCGTTCAAAGCCCGGGACGATTTAAACCCGCTCCGAGACGAGCCCGGTGCTATTATTGAAATGATGGCTCCGGACCGTTCAAAGCCCGAGGCGATTCAAACCCGCTCCGAGACGAGCCCGTGCTATTATTGAAATTATGGGTCCGAACCGTAAATGTCCGAGTACCCGAAATGTCCGAACGCTTTAATGAGTTCTACTAGTATATTATGAATAAGACGGAAGCTTACTGTTAGTAGTCCTCTGTTGGGTGGTGCTGCAGCGCCACTCGATGTTCAATAGCCTACATTGAACACCATGCATGTTGAACAGGACTCGTGAGTCCAACTGTTCACAGCGTATAGAAAATAAATCCACGTCTTCTTTAGATGTTGAATCCCAGTAGTAGCTGTACTTTTCTTCTTAGCCATTATTCCACCATTGTGTGTGAATAAAAATAATAATCCATAGTCAACTATTATAACTGCCGTCTCGTGATGGTAGATCACACATTTCATATCTCCGTTGTGGAAGAGTGGTTTCTTTTTTGTTCTTGTGGTCTCTGTCGCACCAGCAGCAGACCATAGTCTTTATTGCTTATCTTAATAATTATTATTATCACGATAGTTAAGTTGTTGCCGTCTTCGTGTGTGTGTGTGTGTGTGTGTGTGTGTGTGTGTGTGTGTGTGTGTGTGTGTGTGGTGTTGTTGTTGTGATGATGACGTATGCAGTAACTTCCTGCTATACTGAAGTCACGTGACTCAATGCTCGCCTCTCACTGGCCGAGGAGAACAAGGGGGGGGATGACGAGGGTGATTGACAGCTGTGGCGGCCAATCCTCGGGTTTTGGGTGTAACCCGAGGTCCGAGACGCCCCTGAACCGGCCTGATTGTACCCGGGACATGCAGGGGACATGCAGGAACCGGCCTGAACGAACCCGCGACATCGTGGAACCGGACCGTTTGTGCCCGGATGTCATTTCTTGTAAACGGAACTGGAACCGGCCACGGGCCGGGTCGGTGCTCGGGTTTTACCGGGTCTCGGGTTAACCCGAAGTACTCTAGTCTGCTATTACCAATCAGCATCAGTTGCAGGGGTCAATATGTGTGTCAGACAGACACACACACACACACACACACACACACACACACACACACACACACACACACACACACACACACACACACACACACACACACACACACACACACACACACACACTCTTGGGAGCAATTGCCACCGCTCAAAAAGACAGAAGCTGCTTGTTCAGAATCTCTATACTTATGAGGACAGGCGTTAGTAAAAGCCCTATACACTGAGGCAAAGTAGATTAGTGGTCTCCCGAAATTAAGAAACAAGGTATCAATAACACTTGACGTCTTCGAAATTAAATCTGTCGACAATCACTGACAATTAAACTTGTGAGAGCGACAATGGAACCAAATGGACCCGTAACTAGTGTTTTTAATGGGTGTGTTCTCCCGCCGCCTTTCTCCTTTTCTCTTCACAGTAATTGATTCCCCATACTGCGGGCAGGAGGGAGGGGTGGGGGGGGATTTAGTTAGCCCGAGCAGAAATTCAATTTAGGGGCTATTACCCCGTATCACTGATGTTCTTGCTAATTTGATTGCGTCCAGTGAAGTATCGCCCCCTGTAAGAAAAAAAGTAAACAAACAAAAGAACCATTGAGGAGGATGTGCGCCAGGCTGGAAACCTTGTATGTCTCACATATTTTCCACTCTTTTATGTTTTATCATCAATTATTAATGCACTACTTGAACCTCCAACTGTGAAGAATAGCCAACCACTGCCGGTTTACAAGCTAACCACGTCTAGTAGAGTAGCTAAGTAGAAGTGAAACGGATAAATTCCGTCTTAATTGACCTATTTTGGACTGATTCTATACAAAGTGTCTTCTAAAATCACGACAGTTTTCTGAAAAGCTTTCTGTTTCTCTGTCAGTGGTCCTCAGTCATTGTCTCGCCAAGGACCTCCCAAAACATATGTAATTGGCCACCAATCTACAATTGAAAATACGACTTCTCAAAAATAGCAGACCTACAAGCTCATAACGTGCCACCGGCTGGCACACAATGAGCTTGTAGGTCTGCTATTTTTCAACAGCTAATGCTAATGCTGTCAATAACTAAAGCTAACTATTGCCGAAGACACCAAAAGGGATTCCTCTACAGAATGAGTTCAATGAAAATATTAGTGATAACTTGTGTGACAAAATAATGACTACAATTGATTTTTTTTTCCATTTCCTATAAAGTTTCCTGACAGATGACTTTGCGAAGTCACATGTGGGTCTCAGCTTGAGTTGTTTTGTAAAAGAAGAAGAAGGAAAAAGATTAATGTGGCTTTATATTTTGGTAATACTATTTTAAATCTTCAAATAAGTAACTAGTAGCTACAGTTTTAATAATTGTAGTGGCTTACAACGTATACAGCATATCAAATACTAGTAAATTTACTACTAGTAAATGTAGTATGTACTTATTTACTTTATTCATTTACAGCAGTGTGAGTACATGGCTAACCTCTTGACCTCACGGCGGTGGAGAAAGTACTCAAATGTTTTACTTGAGTAAAAGTATCCGTACTGCAACTCTGTCGTGAGTAGCATATTCAACGTGAACTCAAGTTAAAATATAAAAGTATTGCCATCAAAATGTACTCAAAGTACTAATGGTAAACTCAGACATATTGCAGAGCATTTTGACAAGTTCAAAATGGGTGATCTACAAGCTCACAATGTGTCACGTTGTGAGCTTGTAGATGGGTCACATCGAGCTTGTACATCTGTACTGTTTCTGGGTACTTTCTTTGTCTCTCTCTGTCTGCACTCTCTCTTATCTTGCGGCTGTGCTGGAACTGAAGCAGCATTATCTAGCGATGGGCCCAGAGCCCATTAACAACGTATTGACAGGATATGATACTGCAACGTACGGACCCCAACCCCATCTCAACCCCCCCTCCCCGCTCCGGATAGGCAGATAGAGCACCTCTCACTCCCTCCCTTGGTCTGTGGAGGGAGTGTGCAACAAACAGGTAGTGTAGTGGGATGGTGTACGCCTAGTGGGGATGAGGATAGTATAGTGTGAGTTTGTCCAGCCGTGCATCAGAGCTGATGTGTCTGATACATTATCTTTCCTCACACATGGTACATAAGGCCGGCGGTGGCTCAGGGGTAGTGACCGGATGCAGGCTACCGCAAGGTCACCAGTTCAAACCTGAGCTCACTCCCCATGTGTCCTTGAGCAAGACACAACTGAAACAGTAATTGCTCCCGATGTGCTGGTTGGTGCCTTGCATGGTTCCATGCCATGGTGTGTGAGTTCATTGCGACATGGTATGATATGGTTTATTCTTTAATCCCCGAGGGGAAACAAGTTTTGCCACCAGAGCGTAGTCACACAAATAAATAACAACATACAGTACAAAAACAGAGTCATACAGTTGTACATCAAACAAATCAAGCTGTATCATGCTACAGAAACATGTTTGTGACCCAAGACTGCTTACTTAACTTAACTGTACTAATTATTTCCACCATGAGTCAAAGCAAGGCTATTTGAAATCCAGGGTCCCTTTTGCAGCCTGTACTTTAAAAAATAAAAAATTATAACTTAGTGTTACTATTCATGTGCTGTCACCATGCAACAGCATAGTAATGTGTCCCAGATGTTTCAGATTTTATACACGCTCCCGCGGGAGTGTTTGCAGGCACCGGTGCATCTGTTCTAAACAGCATGAAATGGACGGCACGCGTCCCCTCTAAACTTTATTACACAGGACCCCAATGACAGGAATCTAAACTTTAACAAGAACCCACTCCAATGACAAGAATCCAAACTTTAACAAGGACCCACCCAATGACATCAATCTGAACTTTAACAAGAACCAACAGAATGACAAGAATCTTAACTTTAACAAGAATCCACAGAATGACAAGAATCACTAATACCACTCAGGGGAAAGCCTCATGTCTCTCTCTCTCTCTCTCTCTCTCTCTCTCTCTCTCTCTCTCTCTCTCTCTCTCTCTCTCTCTCTCTCTCTCTCTCTCTCTCTCTCTCTCTCTCTCTCTCTCTCTCTCTCTCTCTCTCTCTCTCTCTCTCTCTCTCCTGTCCCTCTCTCTTTCTCTCTTCAAAACCTTTCAACCTAACTCCATATAATTGTTCCTCAATAATATCCATGATAAAAAATACCACAATTCCTCTGTGTCTCATGGGAGGGCAGTGGTCAGTGCACCACCAGTGACATCATTATAGGGCTTTTAAAAATTTCCCATCGATGATGTCACTGGTGGATGGGTTTCTGTACTGCCCAAAGCCCTTCCATGAGACACAGAAAAAATGTACCGTTTTATCATAAATTCGTGAGGACCAATTTTAAAGATTTTTTTTTTGAAGATTGGATTGAAAAATGGTGAAGTGATCCTTTAAAATAGTAGATCTACAAGCTTGCAGATCGGCTGTTTTTCAGGAATTTTAACTGTTTAAAAAACACAAATAATGGAACAGCTTTGGACATACAAGGTTTGGAGCGAGCAGCGATGATATGAAAGCACTGAGTCCCTGATGCTTTGACCACAAAGCCTTTGATAAGCCTTTTGGAGCCAGAAGGTTTGAAATGCAAATCAGCCCTGATGTATGCACTGTACCCTTCCATTTGGTGATGGACAGTAACCCTGTACATTTACTCCAGCACTGTGTACTTAAGTACTTTATGTTATACTGTGTGTGTTTTACTCCACCACGTTTCAGTACTTCTTGTTCTCCACTCAGCCACTCCAGTCAGCAACGTTTACAAAGATTTATGCAAGATCTACCACTGAGTGTCTAATTGCAATACAGCAATGCATCTTAAAATTAAAATGTACTCCTAACTGAATGCCTAAATAAACAGCGTGTGTGTGTGTGTGTGTGTGTGTGTGTGTGTGTGTGTGTGTGTGTGTGTGTGTGTGTGTGTGTGTGTGTGTGTGTGTGTGTGTGTGTGTGTGTGTGTGTGTGTGTGTGTGTGTGTGTGTGACAAGTTTTTAAATGGAAATGAAGGGCCTGGCGTAATTCCACCCTCAACCAGACGGGGGCAGTGTCGTCAAAGCTTATTTCCTTTTTTAAAATCTCAAGCCCTGCTATCCTTGATGGCCTGAAAGCCTGCCTGTGTGTGTGTGTGTGTGTGTGTGTGTGTGTGTGTGTGTGTGTGCGTGCGTGCGTGCGTGCGTGCGTGCGTGCGTGCGTGCGCGCGTGCTTGTGTCCGCATGCATCTGTGTATGTGTGTGTGTGTGTGTGTGCATGTATGTGCGTGTGCCCACGTGCACATTCATTGTACCTGTTTGCTTTGCTGTGTCAATATTGCTCCTGCAATTTGCCTTCCTACAGTTCTGCCTGGTGCGCGTCTCTTATTAAGGCCTGTTCTCCTGTGTGTGCCGCATGTTGCGCGAGAGATTCAAACATTCAAACCCTTTTCATTTTAAAAGCCTGTGCTTAATGAGCCGCACGAAGCAGACATTGTCGCGGGTCGAGACGTGGAAACCTTGTATGTCCAAATCCCCCAAAATATATATTAAAAAAATATATAATTTCAAAAAACGTAATTAAAATAGTGAAAACACAATCTGCAAGTAGTGAAAATAGATGATGGAAGATGATGATGAAGTTCACAACGTGTTGTGAACTTCCAGATCATCTATTTTCACTACTTCCGCGTGCCGCTCCTGTATGAGGAAGCGGGGCCTCCATTTTCAGACAAAAACACGAGTTGAAATGCGGAGACGGTAACGAGGTTTCTCTCCCCGCCAGCGGCACACGTTGTATTATGAAGGTAGCTCCGTAGTCGCGCGTCGATCCGCTATCGAGCTACACTTCATTATTAGCTCGCACCAAGTCGACGAGGAGAAAATGGTAATGTGTGCACGGCGGGCTGAACGCTATTGAGCCGCTGTAATTGGAAGTGCCGATGTATTGTGTTTATTGGAGGAGCCGATGTGAGGAGCCGCACAGGAGGGGGCCATGGGCTGAATCACATGATCTACTGTCTAATCAGTGTGTGCGGCATACAAAACACATATAAGAGCCATAGGTTTTTTGGTAAAGTGGCTTGTATGAAAGGTGCCACTTTCAAGAGTTCACATATATGACATTTACAGTAGTAGCCTATATAAGATTTCCATATGGGTGGACAAAGTATACCCAAATGGTTTGCTTAAAGCGCAAATGACATACATTCCTGAAATTGTTTTTAATACTTAATATCATATTGTATACTGGTATGTACCTCAAGCCTTTTTCTAATGGTTTGAGTCCTTGTCATTTCTTTCTGGGCTTTGAAAGCCTTTTAGCTACAGCGCCACAATGTCCAGAGGTGGTGGGGGCACAGATATGCAGATTATTTAATTTTTCAGTCATATGATGCTAGATAAAACCAGGCTTTTTTCAATTCCATGACAGCTTGGAAAATCAACAATGGTGGACACTGTAAACAAAGTGGAAATGCAAATTTGGAACTAAAGACTGAAGAAGAGGAGGAATTATGCCAACTAGGGTCCATTGATAACATCACAATGAGAAGAACATCAGAGAGCAGTTTCCATTAAAGCAAGATATGATATGAAAGCCTGATTGTTCAAATTTGGTTATGTGTGGGGACAGAAAACACACACATTGGAGAGAGCGCACGCGTGTGTGTGCGCGCGCGCACACACACACACACACACACACACACACATGTGCAAGTAAAGGCATTCAAATCGCCATTCTAAAATGTCCTCACTAGTATGGTGACACAATCGTGTGTGGTATGTTTGTGTGTACCTGTGTGTGTGCTGTGTAGTTGCCTTACAAACGCAAAATGATGATAATGAAAACATAATGCGTCTGTGTGTGTCTGTTAACTTCCATTGTACGTCCAGCTATGCAGAATGTGAATGCGCCCCATGAGGCTGTGTGAATGTGTGTGTGTGTGTGTGTGTGTGTGTGTGTGTGTGTGTGTGTGTGTGTGTGTGTGTGTGTGTGTGTGTGTGTGTGTGTGTGTGTGTGTGTGTGTGTGTGTGTGTGTGTGTGCGTGTGTGCGTGTGTGCGTGTGTGCAAGTAGCAAACAAATATTACTGTTACAGAAGCACAATAGACATGGTAGATCACCATTTTGTAGTCACTCTGGTGCAGTTCTTTTGGCATTGGCCGTGTGTGTAAATGGTTAACAACCAATGTGCCATGCCAGTGGGTCTCATATGGGGTCTATACGGAGCAGTATTTGGCCCTGACCAGTTTGGCACTCTGGGCGAGATTCCCGTTGTGCGTTCGAGGTACTGTATGTGATAGTCTCCATAGAGAGTCATAAGTTCGGTTCCAACTTCATATAGCTCTATAATCATCTGCAATTTTCATCTACCCGTGTGTTTTTAACCATTTTTGTTGCGTTCTGCTGTGAGCTATGGTGCTCATTGCCACCGGACGCAATTTAATTATGTGTATTGTTAGCGGGAGAGAATTTCCATATCAGTGCATCCCTAGTAACAGACGTGATCGATCATGATGACTTCCTCAGTCTCAGTGACTCTGTGGGTTGCCAGTTGCCCCCACTGATATCCCTCAATTTAGGGGCACCCACCAGAGATCATTTTATTTAATTTATTTGTATTTAATTTTGGATAAAAAAATAGAGGGCTTAAGGGGCTTACAGACGGCGAGTAAAAAATCGCGCATTCTATTTCATTTTCAATGGGACCGGCGTTTTGTTCTCAGAAAATGACCTGCTATCAAGAGAATTGTTTATCGCACGGCGTCCAGGGATTTGTGCTGCGCACGTGCTTGTTTCGTGTACACACACGAAATGTTTTAGAAACCTCAATCCAGTGAGCTTTTTAAAACGCCTGGCGTTAATCGACAGGCGATTTTCTTTATGTCGGCACTGCAGAGAGAATCGAGAATCGCCACATTTATGCAGGCATTTATCGTTGCCGTCTGGAAAGCCCTTTAGATTGGCGCCCCTCTGGATCGATGCCTAAGGCGGCAGCCTGGTCAGCCTCTCTTGAAATCCGGGCCTGATAGGGAACCCAGGAGGGGGGGGGGGTCCCTCAGCTGAATGAATAGCCTGTTAATTTCTTTTGCCAGGGAATCTTTCATAATGAAGGCGCTATCGTGCCAAGCAGATGAGGCTGATTTTACTCTGAAATGCCCCTTCTTCTGCCCCCACCCCCCAAAAAACCCAGGGGGCTGTCATGTCAGGCTGGTTTTAATAGTGTACCCTTATTTTGAATGACTTCCAGTTGTTGTAGTTTGTACTTTTGCTTTGAACTGTTTCCTGTTGTCCTTGTAACCTTGCTCCCTCTGTTGCCCCACCCTGCCCTGTGATTATTGATTATGTGGTTCACCTGTGTGGAGTAATTCCTAAGTGAAATTAGCCTTGTGTGCCCCCCTTCGCCAGTTTGTAACCAGAGTGTGTGACTGTGTTGTGAGATTGCATTTGTGGTGTTTGTGAATAAATATTGTGTGACTGCGAGTACTGCCTCATGGCTTGCATTTTGGATCCTACAAATCTTGGTCATCCCTGACAGAGGCATAATCTTCCGTTCCTACCTGACGCTGTCTCTCTAGAAGTCTCTCTAGAAGTAATAACACGATGCTTGATTAACTTAGCAATAAAGACATAAGACATGAACAAGCAGTGCGTAACAGATCTAGGATTGCTGAAGAGTTAGGCCAGGAACTACAGCAATCCCATTTTATATCATTAAAAAGGACCTAAAGACATATATAGCCTACACGTCCTTGGCATAGTTAGTGTTAAAACTGGGAAAGCCTCTGTGCTATTTTAGACCTCAAGAATAACAGATCTGCGAGCTCACACTGTCACGTCGTGCTGTGCTGAGAGCTTGAACATTTCTTTGAAATGGCGAAATTGTGAGTGAAAGTAGTGATTTGGAAGGCATTTGTGTTCTTGGGTCTTGAGGGGGGACCCTGTGGTCCTAATGCATACACATTTACTCAGTGGGGCTGGAGAGACTAATTATAGGGCCAATGCGTGGCAGCAGTGTAGGCTGGCACTGAGCTGACATCAACAGGAACAGCACAGCAGGCACAGTGTGCACTATAGCTAATACTGTAGTAGCTAACCAGCAGACAGTGTAAAGTAGGTTCTTTTCTTTCCTGTTAATAGTCACATGATCCTGGTGACAGCTATCATGGGGGTGGGGGGAGAGGGAGAGAAAGAGAGAAACAGTGAGAAGGTCTTCCACCCCCATGTCCTGTCAACATACTATACTGTAGTGTACTGTATATCTATCAATATATGCAAAGAGACCCTGCACCCAAAATATGTCCATATGACTTCATTCTATATTTTTGTGTTAACATTCTCACTAGATCTGTTAAGGTGCTCCCAGACTCGGATGGTTAAAGCCGAATCATTGCAAAATCATGCAAAGATGAGAAGTTGTGCGAACGCCGATGTGTTTGCCGAGTTAATCTCCCATAGGCAGTGTTTAACGCAGACAGACTGGGATAGGACTGTGTGCTGTGCAGGTTTATTTCCGCTCCAGAAGGACATGGCATGGCATGGCATGGTGCGGCGGGGCGGGGGTGGCTGGCTGTCCCACGTCATGGAAAATGTGTCTGGTGACGACGTCCTTTTCCGTCACAGCCTAACGACCAGCGTTCACTTGTTCAGGGTGAAGCTGTCCGACAGTACGTCCTTCTTTAGTTATTATTATGATAATAATAAAGAAATTGAAGGGAAAAAGGAGAGACAGACAAACAGAGAGAGTGGAAGGTGAAGAGCAGTGCAGAGGTTGATCAAATCTTTGCATAACATCGACCTAGCGCAGAAACCTCACATATTGCACAAATTGCAACTTTTTATGATTTGTATTTGCCGTGAATTCTATGCATTACTTGGACATAGACTAGCACATACTGCAGTGTCACACAAAAATGGCAAAAATAGCCGAACCTAAGAGGCCCTGTGAAAATATGTTTGTGACAAGAATAATGACACTGTATCCATGGGAAGAACATTAAAAAATGACCTCAATTTATATCACTCACTTTTACATAGTGCCGCTGGATATTTCATGCACATAAGAATTTTTTGTTTTTTTACAGACTGGGGACAATTTGATTTTTCCCAGAGTGTGTTGGTGACAGGCTGGCAGCTATAGTGATAGCCTACTACTTTCTACTGTCTAGTGGGTGTTAATGATTGGCTTGTCGTGGTAGTTTTGACCCACAAAACACAGTGTGTGACCGTCTTTCTTCTTTAGAATTTTAGTGTATGGTTTAAATGGTTTATATTCATTTTGAAGGGGTGGTGGGTGATGCGAGGATGAAGGAGGTGAGTGGGAGGTTGGGTGGGTCCCTCTCTCCGTCGGAAAACCGATGAAGAGATGCTCAGGATCAGAGAGAGAGACAGAGGGAGAGAGAGGGGAGAGGCGAGACGATGAGACGGCGGTGGGGATTTACGTGCTGCACTTGTGGGTTTATGGGCCCCGGCGACGTTTGAGTGCTCGCCCAGACAGAGCCAGGATACTTTAAACAGCCACCCGTTGAAATAAAGTCATTACAGCCTGCTTGGCGGGTGTCTGGCTGCATCCCTGACCCACCCCTGACCCAAAACCAGCACCTTGGTGGGTGTCTGGCTGCATCCCTGACCCACCCCTGACCCAAAACCAGCACCTTGGTGGGTGTCTGGCTGCATCCCTGACCCACCCCTGACCCAAAACCAGCACCTTGGTGGGTGTCTGGCTGCATCCCTGACCCACCCCTGACCCAAAACCAGCACCTTGGTGGGTGTCTGGCTGCATCCCTGACCCACCCCTGACCCAAAACCAGCACCTTGGTGGGTGTCTGGCTGCATCCCCACCCTGACCCGAAGCAGAGCCTGGCCGGGTGTCTGCATGGCTGCATCCCCACCCCGACCCGAAGCAGAGCCTGAGCGGGTGTCTGGCTGCATCCCTAAATGTACAATTATTTGTGTAAAAAGTATTGAATTTATTACTTTTTAGAATAAAAAGTAAAAGTATCACTATAGTGGTGTCAATTTGGGGGTGGGGGTGGGGGTGGGGTGGGGTGGGGTGGGGTGGGGTGGGGTGGGGGTGATTTCAAACTGGGGAAATTAAGAGAATCTGCTGGCCTAGAGCCATACAAATCCTCCCTTAGGGGGACCCTGGCATATATTTTATTTGTTGGGTATGTGGGCCTAATTCTAAAAACGTTTAGGAACCACTGACTTATGATACATTCGTGAGTTATCCATCTTTTGTTTCACCTGTTGCTGCTGTACAGCAACAGTTGTGTAATCTTCAACTAACTGCGTGTGCAGTTTCCTACTCCAGGAAATTGGGGTGGCCAATCAGGACACAGTATACAAGCATATTTGAATACTGTGTCCTGATTGGCCACCCCAGTTCTCTGGAGTATGAAATGGGCGTACAATTAAACTATTCCAGATCAACCTGCTGACAGGCAGATTGTATTTTTGCCAACAGCTGATTCGGTCTGGGTTTAGCCAGGCTAAACCCAGGCTAAACCCAACTTTACAGCAATATTACTCACTTTCCTGTGGCAGTCTTTTCACAATGAAGTGTCTTTCGCTCCCTATGGAACAGATTTTACACTGTTTGCTATTAACAGGAAATAGAAGTAAAGTTAACAGTGACAACTTAACACATGCCAGACAACACGCACATAAACAGAACTGTGCTGCTACTGCTTGTTTGTGGGAGAGAGAAAGCGAACACTGATGGAGAGAAAGAGAGTTCTCCTTTTGTGATTCCAACTTCCTAAAGTGAAAATCTAGTAAAAAAAATAATAATACAGATACGTGTGTTAAAATGTAATGAGTAAAAGTAAAAAGTACTCATGAAAATAAATACTCAGTAAAGTGCAGATACCTGGACGAAATAGATCAGCCATTGGTAGAGTGCAATCTAGCACGTTATGTACAAGTAGGCCAAGGGAGAGTACTTAAAGCGACGGTCGACATCCGACCACCGTGCACCAAACACTTAACTTGCACCCACTCCGCTCACACTAGTAATAAATACATAAATATAATATACATAAATATAATAATAAATAAAGTACTTGTACTTCGTTACCTCACATCCCTGCTTTTGAGTAAATACAAATAGGCTATTTTAGAAAAAAGTATATAGTATAGGTTAAACTGCGGCCATGTCTATTTCACATACGTATGTATATAAAATAAACATTCTATCTCAAGGTTCAAGGTCATACTGTGTAAATCAGAGGTTTTCAAACAAATGGACCCTTGAGGGTCCATATGGTTTCATTTTACACTCTCAAGAGTTAAAATAGAGAGGGAATGTAGAGGATTAATTGCCATTTTGATCTGTATGTTTGACTGTTTTGCTTCTCAAATCCAGCCTGGAATTGTGGACGAAAGCAAAATAAGTCTTTAGTCTTGGGTCTGTGGGGGTAAAATGTCATCAAATTGTGGTCCGTGGCTCAAATGCTGAATAAATGGTGGGCCCTGGTATCAAAAAGGTTGAAAACCACTGCGTTTGTAATCTCTAAAGAACAGATTGCGAGCTGCACGGCTGAATCTGTCAGCAGGGCATCTATTAAAAGCACGTATATACAGTATATTATTATTGTTAGTATCCTATACTGTTGGGTTCCCAGACCTGTGTGCATGTGATGGTGCTCGTCAGCATGGGTGGGGCGTCAGACACATCATCACAGCACCCACACAGTACAGTCAGGGTGCTGTGGCTGACAGGGTGCTACAGGGTGACATGCGTGGCTTGATGGTAAACACATTCCTGAGCTACTCTAGCATTGACATCTCACCTCCAATTCCCCCCAGTTGCATGTCTATCTGTGTATTCAAATACAACAAATATGCAGGCTAAAGGCACACGCATGCGTGCGCGCGCACACACACACACACACACACACACACACACACACACACACACACACACACACACACACACACACACACACACACACACACACACACACACACACACACACACAGAGGGGGACCATAGCGAGCATTGATATTCAACTCAGGAAGCTTCCCAGACAGCTCAGCCTCTATCCGAGGTAGTTGGTTATCTACATTCTGACACTGTTACCACAATATTAGCTTTTAATATTAATATTTGATGTTATATTGATATTATTATTATCATCATCAGGTTAAATGCCAAAGCCGTAAAGACGTTAATCCAATGATTAATCTACTTTAAACGTGATCGATGCTAACCAAGTGTTAATAATGGCCAAAATACGCCACTGCACGCGTGCGGTATTTAGGTCCATATCTGAGCATATTGTGACAATCGGTGGCCAGATTGATGTTGATTTCCCTTCATTATGATGAATTTGCCGTTTCTACCGTCGCAGCAGCTACAGTATGAAGCGATGCATCCCTGGGAAGCTCACCCTGATGTTATGGCTGATGGGCTGCCAGTGACCCCTCTCCATGCGATGGGGGGGTGGACAGGTTTAAAATGAGGAGGTGGAGGCTTCACATCTGCTTTATCTACCCATCATATTCTGTTGCTCCAGACTGTATGACAAAGGATCCGCAAATTGTGGGAGGCCACAATCTGGCTGGTGAGGCTACGAGTCTATACAAATGTCCACACACGGCACACACACACAGCACACACATGTGCGCACAAACACACACACAGACATGCACCCACAGTCTATCGACCTGAAGTATAGAGGAAAAGATGTATTCAACATTTCAAGAGGAAATTAAACATCTAGCACAAAGATAATGAACATGAGCTATCGTAATATTTATCTAAACATTCTTTGTTTTGATATTTAGATCTCTCATCTATAGTATTGTATACTAGTGATACAGTGAATATTTGTCTACAGAAATTATTTGGCAGAAAATGTCTATTCGCCCTATTCAGTTTCAGCCTAAATTGGCAGATATCATGAATAGTGTATGCAAAAGCTATGCATTCAAGAGTGCTGATTAAATGTTTTATGGAGGTTGGTAGGTTACGGATGGTTTTATGGAGTTAAGGTAGGTTTTGCCATAATCGTGTAGCTTTAAGGTGCAGCCATGCCCGTTTCCTATATTCAGTATTCGATGTTGGTCAATAATGTCCATTTTGGTGCATCCATAATATATACATACTGTATATATCTATACCTAGGCTATATAAAGCGATTGCAACACCCCCAACCTTGGTTCTGTTGACTGATATCATCAGTCAAGCGATCAGGCTATCTACAGGTAGTTTCCTCACGAAAACCTGACCAAAAGAAAGTCTGAAAGTGAAATATCCATTCATTCTTGAGAATGGCTGAGAACCTCCTTAGCAGTAATAATAACAACACATGCTTCTAGATGGTACGATTAACTGAAAGAAAAAAGTTAATTCACAAAGAAAGTAATGTTTAGCTGGGAGCATACATCGCATCGTTTCGACATTAGTGCGCTGTACTTGAACTTTCCCCCTCCCAGTTTGCAGTTGCACTGTGAAGCAACAGGGGGCAGTGTGCCTGCAAATGAACACATGGTCGGGGGAGGCTGATGCAAGGTGGTCTCTGTTGAGGATTGGCTGCTGTGTCTACGAAAATAGCTTTCTGCCTTGACTTAGCAAGTAGCCGTCCGTGTGTTAGGCCTTCAGATGAAAGACTTGTTTGTTGTTAATGGGAAAAGCAATTATTGCACGGCTGCAGCAATGGAGGTGCAATAATTTGCTCCCTGCGACGGTAATCAAACCCATTTCACTGCCATTGTTTTGTCGTTCAGTGTGTGTGTGTGTGTGTCACAGGCAGGCAGACAGACAGCAAGTGTGACAGAAAGACAAACAGACAGACAGACAGACAGACAGACAGACAGACAGACAGACAGACAGACAGACAGACAGACAGCACTCAAGGGTGTGTGTGCGTGGGGGGGGGGTAGATTTATTTGACTATTTTTCAAATATTACCGTAATATTTGGTGTGTGTGTGTGTGTGTGTGTGTGGGGGGGGGGGGGGGGGGGGGGGGGATGTTGCGACTCGAAACACTTTTTCTGAATTTCAATGATAACCACAAAAGGCCACAGAGCTGTTTGATACCTTTGTGATGTGTTGGCTTGGCTGGGACTCCCAATCTACAGTATGTAACCTGCCTGCTATCTGACTGGCTGACCCTACAGTGACCCTACGTTTGTAAAACAAGCATCTAGACGTGAAACCCTTTCAGCACACCTTTGTGGCAAATGCACTTACTTACTTTCCTGCCTTTACCCATCATCCCTCTCTGTTCTTTCCTTTCCTTTTTTCTTGGTGGTGCAACCACTCCTACAGACAGCTATGTGTGTGCCTGGGTCCCTGGCTGTTTCTGAAATAGTTGTTATATCATGTGTTCACCAACAAGTGGCACTGCTGCATAGCCTAACACAGAACACACACAGAGGACAGAGAGGAGAGCTCAAACATTACGGTACGGTAAAGTACAGCACAGCACAGCAGTAGTACAGTGCAGGTCGGATTTTTCTTGGAAAAATTACACGCTTGTGAAACTGTAGCCGACACCCAGGCTTGCATTTTCATCTGCATTGCGCGAAAGCGGAAAGCCACGGTGGCCTAAAAGTGGGAGTCAACCAAATCAGATCAGCTCATCTGCTGTCCAAATTCAGACGGCACCGCGCCATCCCAGGCCAAAATCATTTCAGGTTAGGCCAGGCTAATGAAACAGTGACGTGACAATAACGCTGCTAATTCTGTCTCCACACAGCCGCCATGATGGAGGTGCGCGTCCCCGAGCTGCCAGTGGTGGCGCTGCACGGCGCCGACGCCACCCTGGACTGCTCCTTCGGCGACGGGGCGGCGCCCGTCAACCTGTCACAGCTGAGCGTCTTCTGGCAGCTGACGGACACCAAGCGCAGCGTGTACGGCTACCGCGAGGGCCACGACCAGCTGGCCGACCAGGCGCTGCGCTTCGCCAACCGCACGGCGCTGCGCGCCGCCCCGCAGCTGGCTGCGGGCGACGCCTCGCTGACGCTGCGGCGCGTGGAGGTGGCCGACGAGGGCAGCTACACCTGCTTCGTCAGCGTGGAGCAGAACTACAGCAGCGCCTCGCTGCTGCTGCTGGTGGCCGGTAAGGAGAACGTCACTGACAATCAGGGGTGTAGTGGAAGGGGGACGCGGGGGGACGGCGCCCCCCCCCCCACTTCTCACATCTAAAATATTTTTGGGGCAAAAGTAGGCCTATGTTTTTTGTCTTGTCATTTACTTTTATGGATACAATTAGGCATTGTAAACAAGCTTTCTCAATATGCAACACTTGTTTCAATAGCGTGTCTGTGTGTTGCGCAGGTGCATGCAAATGTGCATGCAAATGCAAGTGTGCATGCATGTGTCTTAAAGGGGAATTAGACTTATTTTCAATATTTTACTATGTCATTAATATACCTTATAGATGTTGTGTGGACATGAGAGTGTACATATGGAACCAAATGGACCCGCTAAAAAATTGAAAATGAGTGGAATTCCCCTTTAAGAGGCGTCCACCCACTTATAAAAGTGGGGGGACGTGGGGTAAAAGTGGGGTAAAACGATAGATCAACAATGACCAGTCCTTCTACATTCTCTAGTTGTGTAGACTTGGGCTAATTCAGGTGATGAATAGTGTAACTCTTGAGAGCGTGAAATGAAACCGAACGGACCCGCAAGGGTCCGTTCGGTTTCATTTTCACGCTCTCAAAGAGTTACATCTGGTTAACCAACTTTCCATCATTTAGGGGAAGAACTGGAACCCTCTCAAGGACCGTTGGTGGTCCCCGGACCACTGGTTGAAAACTACCGGTTTAGAAGATTAAGAACACCCTCCTGGGGGTCTATATGTGTGAAATACGTGGTTTTCAGATGTTCTAGATTTCAGCAGTGAGCCCACAGTGCCTCTAATGCCACAGAACAACTGCGCTCACTAGCTCTGTGGACTGCAATTCCCACAATGCTGTGATGTGCTGCTCCTCTTTGTGGATGGGGGGGGGGGGGGGGGGGGGGGGGGGAACATGTTGTAACTTCTAGGGATTCTGGCCCCAGAAGCAATGAATTGAGTTAGAATGTCCACAAATAATATATATTCAAAGATTTCGCCCCGTTCCAATGACTGACCCGCATTGGTTCCTGTGTATGTCTGTTTGGGGTGTGAACAGCTGCAATACCGCTGGGTGACCTATTCAGTTTAGTTTAGACTTTAGTTAATTTTGACATTTTTTAGGGCAGGGCTGCTGGTTTTTATTAGGTTTTATTCTTATTCTTATTTCGTTTAGTTTGTATTAGTTTCAATGGTTGTTTACATTTTTGGCCCAACGAGGACTGGCACAAAAGCCTTTCAGAAGTAGTCTAAAAAAAACATAGAAACTATCAAAAGTAGACATATTGGTACAACACCTTGAACTTGTCCTTAATTACACTACTTACTACTTAGTTCCTTTGCACCACTGGAGGGTATGGAGGTTATAGTGGTTTAGAGGGGCAAGGTGGTGAGAGAGCAGCAGCAGCCAGCAGCAGCACGGTGGGTTTTCGCTAGATTATGGCCCCGGCGAGGGAGAAGTGGAAGTGTCTGACATGATTCCCATTAAAATTGGTAATTATATTTAGGGAGCTTAGCATAGCGGCACGGCTTAAGATCCCACAGACTGCATCATCATCTGCTGCAACATCCTGATGCTCTGCTCCCCCACACTGTAAAGCCTAAACCCCCTCCATCCACCCTGACACACTGCTGCTATGCCAGCCTGTTCCCAGCCCAATGCTGGAGCGGGGCCCACACTTGTTTTTACCATAGTATAATTGTTTAGACTTGAGGGCCATTAATTTACTTAACTCTGATATTGCTGCTAACATTTAGAATTTAGCAAGTTCCAGTGCCATCATGCATGTTCACTTCAATTCACGGAAGAGTTTCAACGCCACTCCACCGCACATTCAGTTCAAGCACCTCTTGTCAGACGTAACGCAGTACAAAGTCAGAAATTGGATCCAAACTTTGGAACACAGAAGATCCACTAAGGACAGAAGGTTTTGAAGTTTTGATCATTTATACAGAGAAATACCGTCATTTAACCTGCATCTCTATGGGGGAGAAGGACCGCTTGACCAGTCCCCTCGCTGCTAACGTGGTTATTAGGAGAAGGACTTACCGAAGGGATAATAACTGCTCAAAATACAAGATGGGGTTCAGACTTTAGCACCGACAGTCAGAGAGCAGATCGTTACTGTCAGAGACCTTACAGTATATTTGAGTGATGCAACCACTCCAAGGCCCAACTGTCCCTATGTATACCTGCCTGTACACTTGCACACCCATACCCATGTTTAATGTACCAACATGGGGCGCTGTTTCACCAGTACAGAGTACACTCAGCACCACCCAGTGCACGTGTTTGTGTGATTTTTCAATAATTCACAAATTTCATGGAAAGAAACCTACAATGTTGAAAAATGGACAACAGCAGACTATATCTTCCACTACTAGAAATGGAAGAAGTACACACACACACACAAATTCCACCAGCTCTGTGTTTGGTGTTTGACGGACAGGCAGATTTCCATTGAGGCTGGCCTTTCATTTTCTCCGAACGCAGCAGGAAAGAAAGTCTGCGACGCACAACAGAGAATGCTAGGCTAAAAATATCCCTGTCTATGAATCTGACGCATAAAATGGATCCAATTTGTCACCGTTAGAGACATTGTTGATTTTTTTCCGCTCTTCTCCCCCAGCTAGTGAACACAATGAGAGAATGTCTTTCATGAACACCCCCTAATGCATGCCGCGATCCATCATCTCCAAAATATCTCTAACGGTGTTATTAAACATGGAAATGTGGCGGGCTGGTGATACGGGGACAAAGATTAACAGACAAAGATTACATGGAAATACATTTAAGAGTATAATAACGCTTAATAATGGTTCCTTGCCTGTTTGGTTCAGAATAACAGTGAGCGTATCTTTGATAAACCCTCTATAGCAGGTATGTCAAACCCAAATACACAGTGGGCCAAAATAGACAATTTGGTCGAGGGCCAGAGCAGGCGGACTTTCAACACACAGGCACCGGTTCACGAAGATATCCCAGAGAAACAGCAAAAAACATAATCTTTGTTCAAAAATGTTCCTGTTGTACAATCCTCAACAAGCATTGCTTCATTGTAAAATGAGAAAGTAAATCGAGTAAATTGAGTTGAGACAGTAAAACTACAATGTATTAGTTGCATAAAGTTCTCATCATGCTGTGTGCCATTTACCAGAGGGCCAGTTGTAATAGTAATTAAAAATCATCCCATGGGCCAAAGATAATTAATTCATGGGCCTGATTTGGCCCTCTGAGCTTGAGTTTGACATACGGTATGTGCTCTATAGTCCAGACCTGAGCTTCTCAAATGATCCCCAGATGAAAATAGAGTATATTAAGGCTGTCAGCACTAACTAGTTACTCGTGAGTTAACTCAGCCGTGCATTAACTGAGTTAAATTATTTAACCGCGAGACTGTTCAAACTTCTCTTCAACCGGGATTTCATGTCAACACGAGTGTCCTCCACCTCTCTCCCACCCCACAGCGCCCTACACCAAGCCGGCGGTGACGCTGGACCCGCCGTCCCACAGCCTGCGTCCCGGTGAGGCGGTGGAGCTGACGTGCGAGGCACACGGCGGGTTCCCTGAGGCCACGGTGCTGTGGCGTGAGGACGGGGGCGTGAGCAGTGGCGATGGGGCCGCAGTGGGGCCCCGCAACCTGACGCAGAACGTCACTACGTCGCTGGTGGCCAACGAGCGCGGCCTGTTCAGTGTGAGGAGCGTGCTGGCGCTGCCGGCGTTGGAGCCGGACAGCACCTACAGCTGTGTGCTGAGCAACCCACTGCTGGGGGAGGAGGGACTGGCCTCAGTCACAATCACAGGTAAGGAAAGGCAGAGCTGTTTCTGTTCACACATAATACAGAGTCAGAAGTTGCATCACACACACCAAAGACACAGCTCACAATGCATTTCTAATGGGAGTCACATGGTTTTGGTGAAGACACAAGCTTGTGTCAGGGGGGGGGGGGGGGGCAGAAGACAGCCTTGTGTCAGGTGTGTGTCTACAGTGTGAACAAGGCCTTAAAATCTCTCTCTCTCCCCCTCTCTCTCTTTCTCACCTTTGATGCTGAGAGCAAAGCAGGGAGGCATTTCCTAGAGAGTGAGGCGCCCCTTTGTATGTATGATGTGTATGTACATTGCATCACTGTGTGTGTGTGTGTGGGGGGGGGGGGGGGAGGTGGCTGGACGGCAACGACGCATGATTGTGTGTCGGTGCAGTTCAGCGCAGTGCGTGGGCATCTGTGTGTGGTAGTCCTGGTGTAATCAGTAGACAGTATTTAATTTGTCCTAGAATAAGTGTCGGGTGCCCATCTGCGTGGGCATGAAACCAGGTCGCAAAGATTTACCTTTTTTTTTTGCACATCGTTTTCAGCTAAATTTACGCACCCAGTAGTAAATTGGTAGTATTTGCATACATAACATCTGAGGTGGTAAAAGAAAAGTGAAACATCACTCAATGTCGCTAACTGCAGTTGTGCAGCAGATACAGATAGCAAGCAAAGTATTTTGTCATTTTGATTTTGATTTAATATTGAGAACAATAGGAAGAGCCTGTTTAAACAATGCATTAAACAGTAGTATTATTTAGCAGTAGAACACTGTTTACCAGTAGGCTAACAAGCCAATTGCATGGTAATGGGGCGGGTTGGCAGATTCGATTAAAGAGCAAATATAGCACTGTTAGTAGTAGGTTTGTGTTGTCATCAGTGGCAAGTGTTCATACTACCGGGACATGGAGGCAGACAGTTTCTACAAGGCCCCCATATGTATGTATGTATATATATATATATATATATATATATATATATATATATATATATATATATATATATATATATATATATATATATATATATATATATATATATATATATATATATATATATATATATATATATATATATATATATATATATATATATATATATATATATATATATATATATATATATATATATATATATTTTTTTTTTTTTCTGTTTCTGCTTTCTCAGTGATCCCTGTAACTGGCTATCTGCAATCACTTTTTTGAAGGAAGCCTTCTAAAACGATGTTAGAAAAGCCCCCCACCCACCAACCCAGCCATACCCAGCCAAACCCCCACCCGGCCCCCACCCGCCTGCCAATCGCTCCGTCCACTTTCCAGACAGCCTGGTCATTTCCCAGCCCAGTGGAGCAGCACTCTCTGACCTCTCCTCTCGACCTCCTCCCTCCCTCCCTCTGCAACAGCCCTGACAGAGTTCCACGCTGTAGTTCCAGCAGCTGCAGCTCCAGCTCCACAGAGCCCGGACCATACATGCGTGGGCCCCGGGCCAGGGGGAGAGAGGGTGGGGATGTGGGCGCGGGGTGGGCGTTAGGGGCCACCCCTAGCTTTATTTATGAGACATTTCACACAGCGCTGCTCCCATTAGAGATCAGGCAGCCTTGGCGGCCCTGCCAGGAGCAAACCAGTGCTATAGTGTACCACAACCGCACTTAAACATTATGTACAGCAGAGAGAGAGAGAGAGAGAGAGAGAGAGAGAGAGAGAGAGAGAGAGAGAGAGAGAGAGAGAGATGACCAGGGGGGCATGGTGGGGGAGGGTCATGGTGTGAGGGCGGGGCTGGCTTGTGTGGCTAAGCAGGCTCCTGGGCAAGGTGTTGATATTCATTTTAGTAGCTGTACTGACAAAAATACATTGCATTACAAAAATACCGTAAATATGTGTGAAACATGTCGTTTTTTATGGGAAAATGTATCATAGTGGATATAAATAAGAAAAAACAGCGATATGGCATATACTGTAGGTGGATATTGTATTTGAACAAAACAGGGAAGTTTGGCTCGCTCTGGTGGACACAAAGTGGCTCTACTTTTGAGGTTAATATTGCTAAATGTTTGTAACATTTTTTGAAAAGCATTGAGCCATGAGGGGCTTGCTGTTCATTTTATAATGGCCCACGCCTCACAACCATTATAAAAGGTAACGTTAACCTGAGACCTAACCTAAGGTTAACAACTGCAGGATGGCAGTGGCTGGATGGTAGCCACAAGGTTGCCGGTTGGAACCCGGGCTCCCCAGAGTTAGTGACGACGTGTCCCTGAGCAAGAAGAAACTTAACCCCTAATTGCTCCCAATGGGCTGGTCAGGTACCCTGCATGGCTGCCATTGGTGTGTGAATGGGGGAATGGGATCCAACATCGATGCAAAGTGCCTTGTATAAAGGCTATAGAAATGCACCATTTACAGTACATTGTATGGCTTATTGCTCTAATCTCACTGCATGGATGGCCTAATTTTCGCTAAAGTAACAGAGCAGGCCATTCATTTACCCCAAAAAACAAAAACAAAACAAAAAACAAGCGTGAATCATGAGCATACAAGATGTCCGGCTGGCAGCTGCTGATATCCTGAATGTAGTGGGGGGAGGAGGGAGGGTTGCCATGTCCTTGATTGCCTTGTAGGTCATGGCCAGTGTGTTTGGAGTGGGATGTGCCCATGCAGCAGCAGCAGGAGCAGGAGCAGGAGCCTGGCCCACCGGCAGCTGTTTGGAGAGCAGGCGTTCCATCTCTCCCTCCATGTTTTATTACCGCCTAGCATTATTCACGTCGTTGATGAATAGCCGCTTGAGTCGCATCGGGGAAATAATCACGCAGCTGAGCTCATTTAGCAATGCCCGAGAACTGATGGTTATGCTTATTGGAACCTAATTAGACATTTCATTATTTCACATTTATGTCTGCCGAGCTGAACCGTTACTCTGACTGAGAAAGGAATTAAGAGGATATATATATATATATATATATATATATATATATATATATATATATATATATATATATATATATATATATGTGCGTGTGTGCGCATGTGCACTCATTTTCACCATCGGAGGCTTGAAGGTGACTTGAGCTAAAGCGAGTCTGTCGCCACGACGAGATTTGTGCTGAAATGCCTGAGAGCTTGGCACATGGAGTAGGTGGCATGTCATGCATATATGTATATTGACACAATATTAATGAGGCCGTATTCGACAGACAGGTGTGGCGGCATACATGATATAATACATAATAATAGATTCCCACGGAATTCTAAATGAGGTTACAGATATAGCGCCAAGAAGTTTGACATCCCATAAAGTTTTATTGACCACTGACCAACTTCCTACCTGTGATGGTTCATCAGAATGAACGTCTGCATTCAACAGTCTACACACGCACTTAAGGACACCCACGAGTATATAATACAGAGTATATAATAATATAGCAGTGACCTAGCGTTTTGATCTTTAATTAGCAGCATTTGCAACCCCTGCGTAGCGAGGTCCTCGATGTGGAATGAAGACGAAGTGGATGTGGTCTCAGCGGTGCTTTTATTTTACCATCAAACACTACAGAGCTGCTTCAGTTCAAGCACCGGGAAAACTATGAAAAATAAATACTGTTACAACCACTTCAAATCATTTCATAGTTTTCACTCAACATCAACAATACAATCTGTGCATTAAATCCCTCACTTAAATAGTACAAATTACAATCAACAGTACAATGGTCAATTTATAGTCAATTGTCAACACAGTAAATCAGTTCATTTAAATACAAGACGTCAACACTCTCCGCTAATCGAGGGGCTAAGCCAAACTCTGTGTCAAAAGCCACCTTTCAACCCAGAGTACTTCAAAACAAACAATCATTGGAAAACAGGCACTTGGCGACAGTAAATCAGGAAGGCGCTGTGGACAACATAAGCAGCTTCCTGTGTATACTGTATACTGAAGCTACAGATATCTTGCAGGCTTCAATATTATCAAATCAACACTTGGTAAACATGAATGTTGCCAACAAACAAACATCTCATAGCCGTGTGGCACTGCTGCATTCGAATACACTTCCCGTATGTCACTCTGACTGTGTGGGAATGGCGAGTGCAGTGACCAAACTTATTGATTAAGCAGTCAGGTAGTAAGTAAACTGGCCTAAGTAGCAGCCACGGCATCGTGTCATCAGCCCCGGCCCGTCATTTGGAGCGACGGTCACCCCGAAAGGTTGACTCCCACTTCAAGGCCAGTCTGCTCCGTGTGTTAATCCAGGCTTTATGTTTTCGCGTAATGTGGACAAAAATTAAAACTAAAAGCGGGTGGAGAGATTTACAACACAATCACACAGGCACGCATTCATCGCTACACATCGTGCTGCAGATTTTTGCTTTTATAACTTTTAGCCTAAATACCGGTAGATGTGGCTTCTGGCTTCACTCACTGTTTTTATGGGCACAATGATAACGATGGCCCTGATGTTAACTTGAGTAGCATTATGACTTGATCAAAACCACTATAAAAGCCTAATTGATGTGGATCTGATATAAGTAGTGTTGGTTAGACTTTGTTTGGTTGCTTGGTTACTACCATCCAAGATAATCACATTTAAAACAATTACAGTATGATTATAGCCACTGATATTATTTTTAGACATACTGCCGTATGTTAGCCATCAATTAAAAGTAACCCATTTTCAAATGCTTGCAGAAGTTGCTTACATTGTATTATTGCCGTGATTGTGCGCCTTATTACGGACTGTACAGTATATGCATATATGGTTGCTTAGATGGTCATAGACAATATCTAGTTTTACAGTTCTGAATGTTTGTTTACATCTCGTTTACCAATACCTTCTGGCCTTTTTCATTTTGTTGTCCTATTGGGAAGTCAAAATGTTTCCATGCTTCTGACGTGAAACCTGATTTTTCTCATTTTCCCCACTCGAATCCGCCATCATCTCTCTTGAGGTGAAGGGGTCCTCCTTGGTCTGAAAAAACATTGATGCTCTGCTCAATGAATAAACTGAATAAGCATCTGGCTGGCGTCGTGCATTGTACTGATGAGACCTCAGACGGACACCCTTATGATGGAAATCCTGACATTTCGACTCTTCACTGGCTATAGAGGTAGACGGTGCAGCGGAAAGATCACCCTCCATATCAAAGTGGCGTGAATTTTTGATTATTTATTTAAATTTTGTTGGGGGTGCAGGGTGGGCGCGTAAACAAGTCATTCTCAGGGGCAAGGGGTGATTCCTGCTCTGTGTCGTGTATAAAGGAATCACGCCCTGCTCTGAAACCACCCAGCTACCACTAATAGGCCTCGAGAAAAGAGCCAAAATAATTGAAGAGAAAGAGACACCCTCTGTGAGCCCCGAGCAGCCGAAATGAAAGATCATAACACAGGCCTGGATATAGAAAGCAGTATCAGAAGCATATCTAACCCAGAGTGCCAAAAAGGGAACATTTTAACTTTTGTGTACTTTTATCAATTATTTTATTTGTATCAAAAGCCCCCAAAAATCAATTTTTAGCCAATAGAAATTAAGCTGACCTGTTTTTATCCCATTCATGAATGGTCACCTGTGACAGGTGACAACACAGGTGGCTTTGATTACAGTCAGAAATACTCTGCTTTCAATCCCATTCTGGCATCCAGGCAGGGTATTACTCAGTTTCAACATAATCATCACATTAGAATATGCTAACGTATATCTGAAAACATTATAGTAGAAATAAGACAACATGATAAGACAACAAGATAACATTAAACTGGCAGAGCTGGCCTCCTGTCTGTCTATTGTAAACAAAGCGCCTGCTGTGATGCTCCTGTACCGGTCTCATTGCCTGAAGGAATTCATGCATGCTCTGATTGGTTCAGACTTCACAACTTCATAAGCTAACCTTTTGGGTGTGATTCATAAAATCCTCTCCATTTCCGGTTCATTGCACCTTTAAGATTTGAGTGGTGTCAGGAACAGTGGTAGACAATAATAATGTCCAAGCACTGCAGACAATTAATACGTCTCCCCCCATTCACAAGTTAATTGATTGATTCTAGAACAGCTTCCATCCCAAAATATAGTAGTTCCACTTTCATTGTTTAATTTGCTGTTTTTTTTATACTGTACATTTTAAGACTTACAGAGTTTGTGGTGGATAGAGTGGGACAGGCGACAGGTTTGGACGTCAGTGCAAACAAAACACAGATCAACAATCTGTGTTTTAAAGCAGATTTTTATGAAAAAGGATGAACAATGATTTAGCACGGTAGTTTTCAAAGATGAGTGATATAGTAGTGATATACTGTATCTATAGGCTGTCAACGGGGCATTGCCATTAATTAATTCTGCAGTCAAAACCGTTAACCCTCTGGCCACTACGAAACAGTTTTCAGTCACTGCTCTCTCTTGCTCTCTCTCTCTCTCGGTTTCAACACTTGAAGCTGTTCAGATGACTCAGTTTCTCTGCTAACAACCACGTCAGGAAAGCAAAGCCTTGCTGCCTTGAATACCCCCCCCCCCCCCTCCCCACATCCTCATCCGTTCTGAGAGCGAGTGGACAGATACATTACGGATATGACAGGCGTTTTAAGTGCGGGTCAGAGAGCCTCTGCGACTCCGCGTGGCTGACAGAGAGCCTGCGCACGCTCACTGCTGCCACCACACGTGCACACGCCAGCCAGCTAGCTAGATAGTCTGCCGGTTAAGCCGATTGGAATTAAACGCGGCTGACAAATTAATAAGGTGACTGGATTGAGTTTATTTCCTTGCGGGCAACGTGTTTTGTCTGTAACACACTGCACAGGACAGAGAGGGGCAGAGGTGTGGGAAGGTGCTAATGCAACCTGATGGAAACTATGGCCTAGCCCTAGATTTTGTTACCGCTAAACCCCTTATCCCTTATCTTCTTTGCCGTTTTAAACTATTTTTAAAAAACATTTTAAAATGGCCAATATACAAGGTCACAACATGTCAATAAATTGGCACGTTGAATACAGTGCACAGCGGGCCAAAATGTTGAGGGCTGGACTATGTTTCAACACACAGGCACCACTTTGCGAGGACTTCCCAGGAAAATCGCAAAATTAGTAATTTTCCTGAAAAATGAATGCAATGCAACTCCATGCATAAAAAGCGGTTCCATATCATCATATCATCATCATCACCAAGCACTGCTTTCATAGTAAGTTTGGGTAAACCAATTGAGTTGAGAAAGAAAGTCAAGTTTTTTTTTTATTGTGCAATATACCAGAGGGTAAATTCTAATAGTAGTTCAATATCATCCCACCCACGCCCTGAAGATACTTCATTCACAGGGCTGATTTGGCACTCAGGTATTGAGTTTGACCTATATACAGTACCCATGTACAGTATATGTACAGTATATTGTTGCCTGGGAGAAAGCACCTAATGTTTTGAGTTTTTTTTTCGTAAATCAATGTTACTGAACACCCTTTGTGTCTAAAAATCATACCCGTCTGAATTAAGTTGTGCAACAGTGGCAGCTTATGCATCTTTTTTGCTTAGACACAGGACACGGGTCACAGGCCCCAGGTCTCAGACAGCCACAAAGCTGTCTAAGGAAGTGGCTGCGCCAATTGAAAACTCAATATGTAAATCGATCAATATTTTTTTAAAAGGGTGTGACAAGGTGCCATAAGCATCCATGGGGCGTTAATTTGGACCAGAATGCATGAAAAGGCGTGAACAGCGGTGTGTGAGTTAATCAATGATGGCTTCTCCAGAGCTATCAAGAGCGACAGAGCAACCCATCCCCAGAAGCAGCTAAATATCTCAGCGGTTCCTAATTGAAAAGACATTACTTGGCCAGACGACGCTCTTTGTGTATAGTCAGCCCATTGATTTGGACTCTGTTCGACTCTGCCCGGACAAAAGCAATTTACAAGAGGTTGCAAAACATCCTATTGCAGGGAGGGCAATTCCTCGCTCTAATTTAATGCGAGTGGGTTTTAAACATCAAATAAATGGATATGAATAATTAAAAGGCCCGGCCTGTTTGAAGGTATGCGTAAGTCCAACTGTATAACCCGCTTGTCAGCAGCAAGCCGATCTCTGACGCTGAAAAGCTGAAACCAATATGGGTTTCATATGCTTTACACTATAGCATAACGTGCCGTTATGGCAGATTTGCATTTAGCAGCGCATACAATATCTAAGAAAACAAGGGCAGGATGCAACACTTTTTGTTCCGTTTGTCTTCTTAGAAATAATTTGATTGTCACAGAATATTGTTATGTTGTCATGATTTGTCGCGACTAGAGACTTCACGCGGGAGACCCGGGTTCGAATCCCGGGCGTTACATATATATACTTTATTGGCCTGAATATAAGAATTGAAATATCCTAAAAAATAAAATAAAAAAGGAGGAGTTGTCTTATATTTGTGGACAATATTATTTGACATTCACACAAATGAGTCTTGAAAAATGCCTTATAAGCAGGGTCGTCTTATATTCGGGCCAATATGGTATATATCCTTTTTGAAAGTCTATGAGGGAAATGAATGGAGAATCCATTTCTGGACCACGGGCGACGTCATGAAAGGGGCGGAACTGCTCAGCTCTATAGCATGGCCACATTGCGAGCTCATATGCAACACAGTTCTGCTGTATTTACACAGCGCAACACAGCTCATAGTGGAAGTATACAGTAACTCTGACCGTTAGACAGACTGCAGCAGCAGGAGGAGGAGGAGGAGGGAGGACCCTCGGGCCCCCACCATGTGTGTGTGTGTGACCAGAGCCCCCCTAGCCCCGCTGGACTCCTCATCAAAATGACTTCCATCAATGACAAAAGAGGGCTTTTGCTGCTCTTTACTGCAGTCATAAATACCCGTCCTGGGGGGGGGGGGGTTGAGAGGGAAAGGACGTAAAGAGACAGATTCCCTCCAGGCTTTGAGGACAGACATAAAGATGTCACACGGGGGTCTGCTGGGTGTGTGTGTGTGGGGTGTGTGGGGTATTGTCATGATGCCTGCCTGCACGGGGCCCAGGATTCAGACACCGACTAGACAGGGGTTCATCTGAGGAGATAAAGTACACGTTGTGGACAAATAGGGCACAACACCAAGACAAATATGATGTGCACTTGCTGGATGGAGGCCAGCACTTTTTTACATTAAAGCAGAGACACTCTCAATCCTAGAGCCACTGCATGCATCGCATGCATCGAAATAGCAAACTATAGGACCATATATACCAGTGGTATTCAACCTTTTTCATACCATACAACTATTTATACAGGATTTGAGCCATGGACCACCATTTGATAGACATAGTCCCACAGACCTCAAAACTAAAAAACTATTTTGCTTTTGTCTACAATTCCAGGCTGAATTTGGGAAACAAAGCAGTCAAGCATACAGATCAGATCAAAATTACCATTAATCTTCTACATTCTCTAGTAGCCTTGAGTTAAGTCAGATGATGAATATTTCAACTCTTGAGAGTGTAAACATAAAACCAAATGGACCCGCAAGGGTTAGTTAGCGCATAGCTAACTTTGCCCAACAGCTGTGCCAGTGTGGAAAGTGGAGGACGCGGCTGCGGTTCTATGGATTTAACAACCTTACTATTTATATGCCAACCAACACGATAGACATCTTGTGTTAATCTCTTCCGTTGCGACACTATCACTCGTCTTTTACTTAGTATCGCCGTGCGGTAACACAGGAGCCATCTAGTAGAAGAGCCGCGACATTGCAGGGCCATAAAGTGAAGCGCTTGAGCACCTGAAAGAGGGACAAATTGGAATCGTCTCTCTTTGTCACAGCGCAAATAAGAGCTATATTAAACTGTTTTAAAAGTATTGTACAGTTGCGACCAAAGTCTCTGTAATGGTTATGTTGTACCATTACCAAAACAAAGATCAAATAAATCAAATAAATACATTTATTGTTATGCAAATTAACCGCAAACAGATAACAATATTCGGCTGATTCTGTGGTTAACCGGTTACCCGATCACCCGTTGACATCCCTAAAAAGTCGAAACACTCTTCAAGTTCCCTGAAGAAGACTCAAGCGACAAGCGACAACCACACACCGGAATCTGCTAGCGCAAGTAATCATCAGACGCTAAAACATAACTTCACAGTCCAGGTGCACTGTGACGCTCCACTAATCATAGAATTTAACTGTAGAGGCACAGAAGATATTTGGACAAAGAAAGAAAGAAAGACAGAAAGAAAGAAAGAAAGAAAGAAAGAAAGAAAGAAAGAAAGAAAGAAAGAAAGAAGAAAGAAAGAAAGAAAGAAAGAAAGAAAGAAAGAAAGAAAAAAAAAGAACAGAAAACCCTTACCACCAAAAGAAAGTCAGGATGGCAAAGAGAGGGACTAAAGGGAAAATAAATCCCTGGCACAAAAGCAAGAGGAGCTTCATTTGATCTGTGTGATTGTAGCGTTTTTTGAAAGAGCAATGCAGTGAGCTATAGGGAGCCGGCCCGGACATAATCCTTCTCTCAAGCCAAACAATCCCTCAGTCGGAGCTGGCAGACCGTTTCGTAAAAAAAAAAAAAGCAAAAAAAAAAAAAAAAAAACAGTCAGATTTGCACTTTGGTGGCGTCCCGGAAATATCAGATCTGTAAGTTTGCGGCATGGCCGCAACACGTCAGGAGCTTACAGATCTGATATTTCTAGCTCCTGTGCGGTAATGTGGTACGAGTATAGCTCTGGTTTAAATGGAGTAATGGAGTAAAAAAAGCAATCACGCCCATGTGAAGCGAAAGGCATTCTCTTCATTGCACAACATCATACTGTACACATCATCTCATTCTGGCCAATCACAATGTGCGTCCTTACTTTTTTCCGTTTACTCCTTCTTGTTTGCACTTTTTATCCATAACACGCACATTCCATATGGGATACGCACAAACAGACAAAGTTGGGCATATGGTAGGAGTGTTTAGGGCCTCTCACAAAGCCCATGGAAAAATGAAATATACTGTATTTACTTATATTACCTTTTACATTACAGTCCAGAGTAGGACATTCAAACACAGGGAAAGCAGCAACAGCTGCACATCAACCTGATCACATAATAGATGAATGAAATAGAAAGTAATATGCTTACACAGCTGCCAGTCCTCGCCACCTACACCTGAATTAATTTCTCATCTCTCTGTTTCTGCTTTTCTTTTTTAATTTTATTTTATTTACTCGTGGCTCCCTGATAAGACAGAGAGGCAAGGCATTCAGTTCATTCAGCGGGAGAGGAAAGCGGAAAAGAAACCCTGCTTGGTGTCTTGGACACTAATTAATACAGCCGCTCTGTCGGGGGAGCCGTGCGTCTGCTCTGCTCGCTACACTCTCTCTGACTGCTGACAACGGATTCATTTATAACGCTGTTTTTCCACCTCTGTCGAACGGATTCCGTTAATTGCATTTAAATTAGGCCTGTAAGGGAGTTCAGTATGGAAGCAATGAACATGCAGAGCAGTGTTGTGGTTTATAGCCTTGCGGGAAGCTAAAGCACATATTTGGACACAGGCTCTGGCAATAACAATAATAATAATATTTTAAATGCCTGCGAGTGTGTGCATTTCCCAATGGCCACAGGGCTTGGTGTCCCATTGTCTTAGAGGCCTGCCAATCATGACAACCTCCCCACTATGCCACTGATCACTGATAACTGATCACAGGGCGTTTTATCACTGATAAAAACCCGCAGCCCGGCTCAAAACCATGAACAGCGCCTTAAGGCTCAAACATACTACAAGGTGAAGTGAGTTTGGGTGAATGGTTTTCACCGCAGTGTCGTGCTTCACCCTGGTGCATACATACTACAGGCTGAAGCTTTAAAAAGCTTTAAAACTCACTTCACACTGAAGTATGGTTGAGCCTTTAGTTCCCAAGAAAAGACAAGGGGCAAAGGCCGTGGCTAACACAGAATCTAATGTTTTTGGTCATGCAGGCGATGACTAAGATGTGACAACTCACCACAAGCACTTTCATTAATTAATAGGACCAGTACACCCGCCAATGGCAGCATATGTACTTTAATGGAGCAAGCCAAGATGCTGTTGTTGTCTGTATAGTCGTTGCATCTCCCCTCCTCTCCTGCTGCGTGTGCAGCTGCCGCACAGACTATTGCTGAATTATGTCTGCTTTTTGTGCTGCAGTTTCATATTTATAGAATGACGATACGTCTTAAGGATTTATTGCAGGATATTCTGCATGCTGCTTGGTTTCCTTTTGGCATAGGGAGCATGCTATGTCCAAAACAGACTTCAGTATTCACAGTTTTATGTTTGGTCCACATAAGTTACCTTAATAATATCAATTGGTATTGTATCTTGGGTTGAACCCTTAAAAAAATATGGCAAAATGAAATGTTCTGTTGGCATTCACTGTTGTTTTGAATTTCAAGTGCTCGCAGGTGTGTGACAGTCACAGGTGTGTGTTACTCAATCACAGGTGTGTGTCAGGCACATACGCATGGATCCTGCCACTTTCTTGACTTTAAAAATACTTTATTGACAATAAAAATACAATCTAGTAATATTAAGTTGGAGGAAATTACCCCCCCCCCCTCTCTCTCCATCTGTCTATCTATAAGCACCACAGCCCACTGTGCACCACGGCCACTGTGTACTGTGCATATATTTACTAGCAGATCTGCAATCTTTTTTTATACTTGTGTGTGTCACTGTAATATATGAACACCTAGAGGTCATTCATTTACAAAAAAAAAAAAAAGTTTATATACGATATACAAGTGTGTTCATACTGTCTTTGTTGCAATAAATGCAGCTAAATGCCTGGGCGTATTAAAGTGTGTCTGACTGAGCCGGGCCGGGCAGCTCTCCTGGGGCTGTCTGGAGCTGTAATGTGCAAGGGCACATTGAAAGTAGTCTTTGATTAACTGCCACGTGTGACTTTGGAAAACAAAAACAACAACAAAAAAATCATCACCTTTCTCCCTTTTCCCCCCCGCTATAAATTTGCACAGTAAAAGTCCTCGGCATTAACTTCACTCTGATCTTCTGTGGTTCATTCTCAAGGGGCCCCACAAGTATATTTAAAAGGATAAAAGATGTCATTGCTCCTCAATGTGTCCTTAAAATCACAGGTCACCTGATGAAAGGCAAACTGTGGCTGAAATGCTGTGCACCCTTGTCACGTCTGTGTCAAGTAAACAAATAATCACTAAGGAGAGGAGTATGGCTTCCATCATTTTAATCTGAACTCATGTGTGTCCACCTGGGGTCAGTTTTGAATGTACATCATTTTTCAGTATCTGCATTCAAGTAATTCAAAATAAAGCACAACTTAAGTAGCGTGCCCAATAAGCAAGGCCAGTTAGGTACTTGGCATCTAGCATGACCAAACAAATCCATTTCACACAAATAAAGTGAACAGCTTGGTGCAAGCAGAAGCACATATAAGCTAATAAACACAGGAACTTACAGATGATGCCATGTGTGAACAATGAAGGGGAAAAAACATCAGGAGGAGGCAGTAGACAGTAACAAGCTGCTGCCTTGGCAAGAATCCTGAGAATAAATGACTTGAACTTCCTACTTGTGACGGTATCAACTGAGTAGCACTTCCTGTTCTGTCAAAATAAAACACAAGTGTAAATAAAGAAAAATACAGAACAGCCACTAGGGGGTGTCAAAAGTAATACAAACACTATCTGAATACATCACAGTTTGGCGACAGAACATCATGGCTTTAGAATATATATAGATATGTTACTTACAAAATAGAATAATATGTTAACCCCTGTTTACTGTGCATTTCCGGTCAGTGTGTCACACCTCCACATATGCTCACATTTTGTGACATCACACCTCCATACAGTATATTGTCAGACCTCAGGACATCTACCAATATATCTGCTATTTTTGTACAGCCAAAGCAAGCACAAGGACCCTTGTGACTCCCCAAACTCCGTTTTGAGAACCAATGTGCAATATTAAAAAATAGTAAAGCTACAACAAACTGCAGCTATTTATCCAGATCATTCAGTTTCAGCTCGAGCTCCTTTAATTTCTGAAACCTAAACCAGTGGTTTTCAACCAGTGGTCCGGGGACCACCAGTGGTCCTTGAGATGGTTCCAGGTGGCCCCAGCTACAGTAAGTTGGTTAGCCAGATGAAAATTCGGTTAACCAGATGTAAACATGGTTAACATTGGTTAACCAGCGTAAACATGAAACCAAATGGACCTGCAAGGTCCATTTGAGTTAGAATTCATGTTTATGCTCTCAAGAGTTAGAATATTCATCATCTGAATAATGGCCATTTTCATCTATATATTTCCCCGCTTTGATTCCCAAATCCATATTGTGGACAAAAGCAGAAGAAATCTGTAGTTTTTGGGGGTCTGTGGGGCTAAAATGTCCCCAAATGGTGGTCCGTGGCTCAAATGCTGAATAGTTAGTGGGCCCTGGTATCGAAAAGGTTGAAAACCCCTGATCTAAACGAATGCACGTTATAATAATCACTTGTCATATGTCCCAAAGCAAGGCCGTGCTCCCTCTCTGTAGACACTGTGATGGATGGACAGTGCATGGTCGTCCTTTATACAGGAATTCAGTGTCCATCCTGTCTGGACTAAGACGATGGTCCATCGCCCGCCACCGGAGAAGTTAATTTTCACCTGGGCTGTTCCCTGCCACCAATCTGTATCAATAAGGGAAGGAGAGTGATTTTTTTTTTGCAGGGAGGGGGAGAAGGAGAAAGGGATGTGTGCTCAACCTTATTGCACCTGTCCCTGTAGCAGACACAGAAAGAAATGCTTCAGGGCCGTCCCGCTAGTTACTGGACCACGTGGCGCACAGTGTCCTGGCTTGAACCCAGTCCAGGACCCTCATTCCAAACATTTTTCAGGAAATGAAAAAAATCTGTGTTGTGACCTTAAATAGCCTAGTAGTGACAATAACTTGCCTAAGAGGTGGGAAATGTAGAATGGAGTTAGCAGACAGTCTGGGGTCCAATGGAGTTATTTTTCCATTGGCTCAATATTGTTTTAACCAACACATAGACATAAAGGACGTCCAACTGTTAGTACAACAGCACCAATTAAAGCGGGGGAAAAAAAAATCAAAAAATGGTGGTTTTCATTATCATTTTAAGTGGTGCAACGACTTCCTCATGACTGGCTGGCTGGCTGGCTGTGGGCATTGAATTAAGTAGCATGTTCTCACTGGCGGGTGTCACTGTTGCACCACTTACTTTTCACAGGTTCATTTTTTTTTTTTTCAATTTAAAATGAGTTATTAGCACAGGCAGACTACTCTTCACATATAAAGCATAGATAGAAAGATAGTTTTGAACTCACAGCACTTGCAAGTTGCTACTGTGAGTTATATAAGCAATATTACACAAGAGGTTGTGCTTTAACGTCATTTCATGCATGCCGTAGGAACTCGCCCGCAGCACATACCCTCAAGTGTAATATTGCAATTCTACAACAGTTACCCTTAAAACGAGAATCGCCGAAAAATTATAATTTTTTCAATGACAAATATTATCACTATGACCAAAAATGTCTGAAGAAACTAGCTAACCTAGTCTGCTGCACTCTGAAAGTACAACACAAGCTGAGTACTTTGTATTGATCAGGCGTTACTGTGTGGTGCTATACGTAACTGCATATGACCGGTTTCAACCAATCCATACTATAACTAAGGAAATGTCTGAATGAATGTCTGTCTGAAACGGCGCAACTCCTCACTGACTGCACCCATCACACTGAGTTTTCACACAGTCATTGAGCATATTGGGAAGAGACTGACAAAGCCCTTTTTCAAATTAACCAATTGTTAATTAATCATTAAATTAATAGTGTGTTAAATTTTCCCCATCAAGGCATCGACTTAACATGGGAAACTTCGAATGCCCCCTAACGTTACACATATCACAGGCCACCGTTGTCAGTGTTACCCCACTGTCATATTTCTACTGCTACGCCAGCAACTCAGCACATAGTGGCCTATACACGTGCTGTTGGAGGATGAGGAGGAGGCTACCACGCATGCCACACCCCCACCCAACAACAACAAAAGCAATTGTCAGATTTATCAACACGTTCCTGTGCACCCTTTGCCACAACTGTTTTGCCATTTCCCTATGATCAAGCACTCCCACAATTACATTAAAGCAATCAGATACTTAATTCACTTTACCCACACTGTTATGATCTATTAATTCACTTTACACTGTACATAATTTGATGTTCATATATTCACAACAGGTAAAGGTAACTCAAAATTACCTTTTGTCAAGTAAAGCAATAAGTCACGAGAGAGAGCAGTACCTTGGATTTTACCCTACCTACGCCTACCTCAGACGTAGGTAGGTGTTCTACCTTCACCGGGGTAAAATCCACAGTAACCTGCACCCTCACAAAGCTGGTTCAGGGTGGCGGAGTGATATTACTAAATGCGACGCGTCAGCAGTGGGTTACCAGTGGGTTTTAGACCTGTCACGTGACGTGACCAGCCAGAGTCAGAATCAAGTATTGGAACTAGCAGTTTTAGAATGTTACTTTTACTTATAATACAGAGTACATGTACTTCTTCTAGCACGTCTCACACCAGGCTCTCAGGCCACTCAGCTGTGTGTGGTTAAGGGTTCATTTTGTCAAAATTAACCTTGTCAAAGTCCTTCTCCGCCCCCTGGGAGAGACTTGTATTACTCGTAATTTTGCAATCACAGAGCGGATTGGTGGTGGGGAGGGGGTCTCGTTCTCTTCCACTCTACCTCGTACCACCTTCTCTCTCTCGCTTTACTGGTTACTAAAAAAATTGAAGATTTCACTTTCCTCAAAATTTGTCGGGAATGACAGAAATGTGCTGCGTGTTTGTAAGCATGTACAGGCAGCACACAAAAAGGTTTAAGGTTCTTAAATCCTTATTTTAAATCCTTCGTTGTAGATTCCCTGAAGACCACATCAGTTACTAAAGAACCATTTAAGTTAAGAATTATTGCTCGTCAAAGTTCTTTGAAAACCCAGAAATTCTTCCTTAAAGAACCATTTTTGATGATGGTTCTTCGAGGCACCTATAGGACGTAGCATGGCCTTAATTGTTGTCTGCCTGTTTTAGGACATAACATAAACATACAGTAAATTGACTGCCTGTAAAGCAGGAAGTGAATGGCTGCGCACTAGCAAAATGCTACAGGGCTGAGCAAGGCATTGCCTAGCAATGGCAGCTGTCAATAAATAGATCCTGTTTGATATCGATTAAAAAAATTAAAAAAATACGTGTCCACACATCTGAATTCACCTTTCAGTATTGAGAAGACATGCATGTCCCTGTTGTTAAGTGTTAACAAGCCCATTGTGAGACTTCAAACATGATGTATTTGTGGGGCATTGTGGCCTGCCCTGAACAGGTTAATTGAGACCCACTGATTTTAAAGAACCAAAATCTATTTTTCTATGTTACAGCATTAGCTGTATATGTATGTGGTGCTTTTATATAGTGCCTTTATCCAAGACACTTTACATATAGCTTGTGGATCCCATTTGCCCATTCACACACCAATGGCGGAGGAAACCATGTATGGTACCGACCAGCACATTGGGAGCAATTAGGGGTTAAGTGTTTTGTTTTTGAACTAGCAACTGTGCGTTTGCCATCCAGCCACTCTACCACTGAGCCTCCTCCCGCCCCCCACTGATGTATTTTACTATACATCAGCTCTACGTCCTCTGCTATATCAGCGGAAGAGCTCCACTAGGTCAACATTAATTACAGGAGTTGTTGAGCACACAGCAGCTGTTGTAAACAAACACCGAATACATTTTAATTTCAAACAAACCCCCACCAACCTTACGCCCCTCCCACGCACACACACATATGGACCCAATTTTATCGCAACACGCAACAATACCGTCCACGTGCCATGTTTTGCCTGCAAGTCAGAATATCCCCAAGCTGTGTGTAGTTGTTCCTAGAGGGGGGAATTAATCTGTGCCACCATGGGCGCTCCAACCCATGAGGTCCCAACGGAATTACAACCATGCAGTGCTGAGATAAACTCTGGGATGCTTTACTCATAGGGAGGAGAGCTTCACCCATTTCCAAACTATAACTGGTCCTCGTTTATGTTCCTGATACAATAGCAGTTATTTTTCTACACTGTTGGCATTGTCATCTCATCTCAGGAGGAGGACTTTTTGTGGGCCTTTCAGAATTTATCATTTTTGAGGACACTAGCCCCAATTATATATATATGTACAGTTTTGAGGGTTTGTGCACAGAACATATTTCACTGTTCAGTGTTCCCACAAACACTGGGCATTGGAGGCCTTCAACAAAAGTGTCCTTTTGATAATATCAAACAGTTTGTATAATCTGGTTTGGCTCATTGATCTTTCTGGGGTTATATGAAGTTAGACTGAAATTGTTCACAATAACAACCAAAACAATAACCATATATGCAGTATATATACTGTATATAACGGAACAATACCCAAGTGTTTGTGCTGCACAACAATGAATGAATCACATGGGATGAGTTATGGTCCGTGCACTGTGCACTCTATGGGTGTGTGCAGCAAGTGTACATGTCAGCTAAATGACTTATCGTCTAGGCAGGGGACAGCTGACCCCCTTTGCAATTCAATATTTCACTACGTGTCTGTGGAGCACCACATTTCGTCACTGTTACGCTGAAACCTTGTATGTGTTGTTAAGAGTGAAAGCTTTTTATGACATGCTGGGAAAAATATAACCCGCGATCTGAGCGACTGATCCAATGGCGCCATTATTTAGTTGAAAGTTATAAAATGCCACAGCCTTAACCGCCATTTTCATAAATGTCCAATCTAATGCGATGCATTGTGAGTTGGTAGATTGGCTATTGTGTGCTATACTTTTGTGTGACACCATATGAAAAAGTAGGCTGGTAGTCGTATGAAAGAAAAACATATAAATAAATCATAAAAAGTTGAAATACGGACATAAGAGTTTGTACCCCGGCGTGGGTGTCGTAATATGATGATATTGTGTTCCCGGTAATGTAACGCGCTGCCGCAGGGTTTGAAATATTACGGGCTGCTCCTGCATTGGGAGACGGATGACTTCGCTATAGGTCTACAGATGGAGGAATAAAGCCTCGATTCTGACCCAAGAATTAGGGCCTGTTCCGCTCAGCTCCAGGGAATGAAGGTCAACAGATCTGAGGCAGGATTCATGCAGTAATCCTCACACATCATAACATGCTGTAAATCTGAAATGGACTCTTTTCTTATACCTAATGTTTGCTATCCGGCAGAAATCTTGTATCTCTCCATATTAAAGGGGAACTCCACCCATTTTCAACATTTTAATATGTCATTAATATACCTTAGAGATGTTGTGTGGACATGATAAAAAAAGTTCCCCCAATTCTGTATTTCCTAAAAATGGAGGTCTGAAAAAATCATTAACATGGTGAAATACATCTGATGACATCATCAAGATGTATTTCACCATGTTAATGAAATGGAACCAAATGGACCCGCTAGGGTCCATCTGGTTCACATTTGTACCCTCTCAGGAAAATTTTGAAAATGGGTGGAGTTCCCCTTTAACTTCATTATTATTTTCTAATTTACTGTCCTGGTTCGTCGTACAACAGCGTTGCGCAAATGTAGAAATAACCAACACAGGTTGCAGTTTGTTTAAAACTTTTGAGCTTGTAGGAACCAAATGATCCTGTGACCCTGTAAACCTTAGCTTGCTGTTGTTGTGCAGGAACCTCTTATCTGCCTGTTTAGATTACCGTTAAAAGTAACAATTTTTGACACAATTAAGTCTCTGATGGACATAGATTAGATATTGATCGAAGTTGCCCAGGACACTAGTCTTTCTCTCATTTGCCACTTTTTTTTCTCGTAAATGGGCTGATTTTCAGTCCTTTGTGCCTGGCTGTAACCATGAGGATAGAGATAGAGATACAGTAGATATAGACATAAATCAGTTCAACTTCTTTACACCAACAGACGTGATGTTTTTGTTGTTGTATGTCAAAACAACAACAACAAAAACATTATATTTTGTGCTTTTCTGGGTGGGCCTGTATGCTTATTTCAACACCACTGAGTTAGCCAAATAAGCAATGCTTTTCAAACTTTTTTTTTCCCTCGTCCCAAATGAATTTAAGAATAATTTGCGTCAGGGAAGATTAGTGTTCCAAGTGGCCGACATGTTTGCCATGGAGCTAATAGAGCCTGCCTGCTTGCTCAGGGGAGAAATGTAATTCGACCATCGGGACGATAATGAAGGAAGGAAAAATACACATTATATGAGGAGAAGAATAAACATTAAGTACTCTTACAGGATGTAGCCTATATCTAGATTCTCAAAGGGCATGTGATGCAGATGCTGGTGAACACTAACAGCAGATCCAATTATCACCAGTATACAGTATTATTTAAGGATGGCTGCTTCTGGGCAAGTGGTAATGATAATAGAGCTACACTGTGTCTTTGATAACACTGTTATGTAGAAGAACATTACAAATCTTTTAAAGATGATATCTTGGGGAACACACAGTACAGTGTAAGCGCTTGTAGCAAAAGGACAGTAGCCTTTATCTGGCTTACATTTATTACATTCTCAGTGCTTCTGATTTGATTTGTGATGCATTAAAACCATTAAAAAAACACATAAACCGTGTGTGAGTGCTTATGGTAGAGTACAATATAGGGTAACTAGTCATGCACTGGCTACTTGAGAACGATGCAACTAACCGTATATATATACCAGTAGTCAACAAAAATATAAGCGCAACACTTTTGTTTTTGCTCCCATTTTTCAGGGGATGGACTTAAAGACCTAAAATTCATTCCAGATATACAATATAACCATTTCTCTCAAACACTGTTCACAAATCTGCCTAAATGTGTGATATTGAGCACTTCTGCTTTGTTAAGATAATCCATCCCACCTCACAGGTGTGCCACATCAAGATGCAGATGTGACATCATGGTTGGTGCACAGGTGTACCTTAGACTGTCCACAACAAAAGGCCACCCTGAAATGTGCAATTTTTCTTTGCCTTATTGGGGGTATGGGACTCCGAACCAGTCAGTATCTGGTGTGACCACCATTTGCCTCATGCAGTGCAACACATCTTCTTCGCATAGAGTTTATCAGATTGTCAATTGTGGCCTGTGGAATGTTGGTCCACGCCTCTTCAATGGCTATGTGAAGTTGTTGGATATTAGTGGGAACTGGTATGCACAGTCGAAATGGTGATACTGTGGTAATAATGTGCTATTACCATTTTGACAGTGTGTACCGGTTCCCACTAATATCCAGCAACTTCACTTAGCCATTGAAGATGAGTGTACCAACATTCCACAGGCCACAATTGACAATCTGATAAACTCTATGCGAAGAAGATGTGTTGCACTGCATGAGGCAAATGGTGGTCACACCAGATACTGACTGGTTCGGAGTCCCATACCCCCAATAAGGCAAAGAAAAATTGCACATTTCAGGGTGGCCTTTTGTTGTGGACAGTCTAAGGTACACCTGTGCACTAACCATGATGTCACAACTGCATCTTGATGTGGCACACCTGTGAGGTGGGATGGATTATCTTAACAAAGCAGAAGTACTTAATATCACACATTTAGGCAGATTTGTGAACAGTGTTTGAGAGAAATGGTTATATTGTATATCTGGAATGAATTTTAGGTCTTTAAGTCCATCCCCTGAAAAATGATAAGAAAAACAAAAGTGTTGCGTTTATATTTTTGTTGAGTATAATACCAGTAGTCAACTTGTCATAGTCATTAACTGTCTCTGTCCCTTTTGCACCCATGTAGTATATGGAGATGTCTGTATCTGTCTATGTCAGGGTTGGCAGGGCTGCCAAAGTAATCAGGCTATGACATTGTGCTGGACATTGCACAGGTGAGGGGATTTTGTCTGATTAGTTCCACTGACAGAGCCTGACCAGAGCCTTTTGTGGTGTTTCTGGACAATAGTGTGTCACACGGACATACAAGTGAAGAGTTAAACGGGGTGAATCACCCAGTAGTAGGCCCTGAAAACAAGTTGCTTGTTCTTGCATTTTTCAAGAAATAAAGATGGCTTAGGTCACATATTGCGCTCTGAAATCTCCATCTCGCTACAGTGGGATGTATAGTTAATCATACTATAGGTCCCCACAGTGCTGTGCGCCAAAGATACAGTGTTTTAGCCAAAGATGCTCCGAGCGAGGCCCTAAAAAAATGTCAAGGGAAGCACGCCCCCGTGCTAATGTCCTTCCACCACCAACACACTGCATTTTTAATAAGGCGAGCAAAATGGATGAACGAGTACACTGACGTGAATTATTTATAGTTACATGTCCATACATAAAAGATGGAGGGAGAGTGAGAGGGCAATAGGGAACAGGAGGAGGAGACAAAGCATTATTTTCCTCACACTTTAGGGGAATTTGTCTGAATAAAGAAAGCATTTCCTCGCACATTTCTAAGAATCATGGTCCTCTAACTGCGGGCGAATGGGGAGGCCAATTTGGAGACGCGTCCAGCCAAAGCCTCTCACTTCTCACTTATGTATACGTCTCCCGATGGTGTAGAAAATGGAACCAAAATGGACACATATACCAGAGAAGTAAGGGGTTTTGGTGACAACATAATTGTTTAATCGTGCTTAGAACCCCTTTTGGTGTTTTAAGCATTAGTTAGCATTGGCTTTACCATTGAAAGAAATAGCATCAGCATTAACTTTAGCTATTGAAACATTTCAGAACTACAAGCTCATATTGCGCCACCGGGTGGCCAGATATGAGCTTGTAGGTCTGATATTGAAAAAATGCGTGCTAATCTTTGAATATTATGATACTTCAGAGCGAACATTATTAACTCAAATTTTTGCTTCTGGGAGGTCCCTGTGATTCCATGTTTTTAGATGGGGGTCGGTGGCAACATACAGATGATTTCAGAGATCCTTGACATGACATATTGAGGACCACTGATGCAGAAACTTTTTTTTTTTTTTTTTTTTTCAGAAAACTGTCAGGATTTAGAAGACATTTTGTAGAATATACTGTCAAGTTTAAAGGTCTGGAGTGTTTGTCAGGCAACTGCAACATTTGAACACACACACACACACACACACACACACACACACACACACACACACACACACACACACACACACACACACACACACACACACACACACACACACACACACACACACACACACACACACACACAATCAGTAGAGATGTCTACTGATTGGACTAAATTGGTATCCCAACCTGAACTGTGCCGGCTGAACAAACAACCGCTATAGCAATATTTTCCATCATAATATAGAGCTATTTATTGATGCCATTAACACAGAGGATTTGAATCAGCGGCGTGTTTCTGTTTCCAAGTGCCAGCGTACCCAGCGGGCTTTAGAAAGACTGCGCGAACGTCAGTCGGGTGAGATATTATGGAAGAGAGAAAGAAAAAAATAAAATAAAGAGCATGCGTGCTCAGCAAACCCACAGCTCTCCGTCAATATCAACCCCTAGTTGAACCTCTTACCACTTTCCAAAGGTTGAGCTCTACTCTCCTCCCCCTCCGCCAGTGGAGGCAATATTTCAAACGTATAGCGGAGCGTTTTCACCTTTTTAAGGATCCATACCTCAAGATCAATGGACTCCCCAAGGGATCCACAGCGATGGGCATCCAGAGCTTAGTCAATGCCATACGAGTGTGACAGGACATTTGCGATGCTACTCTTTGTGGTTGTTGTGTTTGTGTGGAGCTTTTGAACCAGAATCGGATGTTTTAAAAGTTCTTGTTTATTTGGATTCAGGAAATGACATGAAACATGATGTGGGATCCACACCTATCATAATCATTCCAGGCGGTCTTGTAATTTGGAATATAACAATAAAGCACTTAATCTCTTAATAACCATTGTATTAAATATCGATAGTTAAATTATGATTGGTGTCGTAAAAGTATATAAGAATACGGGACTTCTACATGTAACAGAACATTCAAGTACAAGAAAATCTGAGTGCTTTTCCCACCCCTGCTAATCAAGTATTCAACTGACTGGTATTGATTGACTGATCAGATGCGTGAAGCCTGCGCCCTGCGGCACTAAATGCTTTAGAGATTTCCAAATGAGACAGTTGAGAATCGCTCGCGTGCGCGCGCGCACACACACACGCACACACACACACACACACACACACACACACGTCTATATTTTCCCAAGAGTTGCTCACACTGCATCCAACTTTTGTTTTGTGGAGCCTGCACAAGCTGGCTGACATTCTGTGTGTGAATAGTCAGCTATTCATGTAGGCCAAGGAAAGCCTGGTGCCTTCTCTGTGGACCACCGCAGCCTTTGGTAGTCTCAAGGCGACTGGGTTCAAAAATGGGTTCAATGCAGGCTGCAGCCAGCTATACAGAGTGGGAGAGCTTAGCCCCATTCTACAAAATGCCTAAATCAGTACTGTACTTGTGTCATGCCCAAAATGGTTGACATAAATAAAATAAATAAACAAATGTATAAAATCTTAACAGCTTTATTACCAAGAACGACTTACGCAAGTTTTTTTCCTGTAGAATAGCTTGACTACAGTACAAGGTCGAGTTAGTCGAGTTGTGTTTTGCAGGCCTCCACCATGACACTTCTTTGTTGTATGGCATCACAACGCCACTGCTGGTTGTTCAGTAACAAGCCGTAGGACTATTTTCAGGGTGAATTTCATTGATCAGATGCACAAATACTTTGGCGAATGCTCCAAAGGGAAGCATAGTTTAAGATCACTAATTAGGGAGTAAAAGTGTGACACGCTTGTGAGCTAGCAGATCTTTTTTTTTTAATAGGTAACACACAAATCTAAACTCACACCTCTGCTTTCCCTCTTCCCTGTGTAAAATTAGACCTTAATTAATGTACTTGCATCTTTTGTAATAATATTCTGTGAATCTGTAACATACTGTAACTATTAACTAAGCATGTCAATTTAGTGGCGTAAAACATTTGTGGTGTATGAAATCAAAGGTATACTAAAGTGCTGTATGTTTCCACCTGCGGTACATTAGTGTTTTTGTGATTCCATAACCACGCAGCCTCCTGTGGGTGCAGCTCCGTGATCACTGTTGGTGTTGTTGTTTTGGACTGTTTACGCTTCTATTTCTGCATGTTCTTATTAATATCCTGGCTTTAGGCCTACAGACAGACTGGGAGAGAGTGTGGTTGTTGTTTGTTCTTCTTGTCCTTGACATCAGCGGTGGGAGTTTATACAAGCGCTGTACTTTGAGGTGCTTTTACCATACCTAGTAAATACTGTACCTAGTAAATTCCATTTTTATAATACTGAAAAAAGGCATCCGAGGCACATACAGTACAGTATACAGTATTGTACTTTTGTTGAATCGACTACAATAATTTGTCAATTATTACTAGTAGTTATTCTTTGCACGTTTATATTATTCATACAGCAACCGTTTAAATGTAGTATAGACAACCTTTCAACCTAAATTCTAAATATATCCATATTTATATACGTTGTTTTTAGCCTCCCCATCTATCAGATACCGTACTATATTATTTTGCTAAGATGTTTTCCTGCAGAAAGACACGACCCTCTGGCTGTCGTTCAGTTTTGCTACAATGTCTTTGTTGACTTTTCACTGTTTATGTTGCGAGAGGAGAGGGGAGCTCAGCAGAACATCTTAATGGATCCCTTTGATTAGGCCATACACTGGGTCTCCCCCTATTCCTCCCACAGACAGAGGCGTCCCCTACCATGGGATGAACATCAACACAAACAAAATAAACAACATAGTCGCTCCCGGGGTGGTCCATGGGTCAGGACAGAGACTTCCAACGTAAACTTCCAGTCATTTCCCTCATAACTGTGATTCGTTGAGCATCTTAATCGGATGATAGCCCAGCAAAGAAGTGAAGACAGAGAAAAAAGATAATAATAAAAATGAAAACGCTGAATGAGCGAGTGCCTCTGTCTGGACCCCGCTCTAGCTGTCGCCGCTACAGCCGTCTTTTTGAACCCATGGTCACCTTGAGACACCAAAAGGCTCTGTTGGTCCACAGAGAAAGATAAAGTCGGGCTTCTTTTTGGGGCTCACATGCTGATGCTGCTCATACACAGAATGAGTGAGCAGTCAGTCAGCTAGAAGAATAATAACATCTTTTATATTTCATACACAGAGAGAGCAGTCAGCTAGAAGAATAATAACACATTTTATTATATTTCTGCACTGGAACTTGGTAGTTCTACCCAGTGCATTTACTTCCAAGATACTTGGTACTTGACTTGATGCTTCCACTTCCCATGCAGTATATTTACTTACAGTATACTACATCCTGACTCCGAAGATTGTACATTTACACCATTACGGTTATTTGAAAGCTTTATTCACTAGTTACTTGTGAATACTAGTGTGAATACTAGTTACTAGTAGATTATTATTATTATTACCATTATTGTTATTATTATTATATCAAATGTACCGTAACTGTGCACTTCCACAATATTTACATTATTATTTTGGCACTTTAAGTACATTTTGATACCAATACTTTTCTGCCCTTACTCACTTAGTAATACCTAACAGAATAGTTGTACATTGTGGTGTTGTTACTTTTAGAAAGAGAAAGAGAGGAGAAACTGTGTGTTGTTGTCCTTGTTATGTTGTTTGTCCTTGATATGGTTTGTTGCGGGGAAAAAAATGCACACACGCATAGTCGCACATGCATGCACACAATGCAAACAGGAACAAAAAAGTGTTGATTCTATTGTAAACAGTGCAACAGTGAAACAAATACAGGCCAATTTATTATACATAGTCTTAACCAGTAAGATGCCATCAACACTGGAAGCAACCTCAGTCTAAAGTAAAGGGTCTAGGTGACAGCAGAGTGCTTTGCAAGCACTCTAGTTTCATTTTGGGCTTTGGGCGAAAAGCCCCCCACTTGATCCTGATTGGAGGAAGGCCCCTTTCTGTCAGGGGCCTTCCTCCAATCAGGATCGAGCGGGGGCTCACTGGGGACAGGGAAGAACTCCTTATTTGGTCACCACATATAGTAGGAATAGCCAAAAAAGAAAAAAAAAGAACTAAGCTAATTCACTTACTATACTTTACCTAAAGATCAAGTGTACAACATGGAATTAATGCTGCACATATATGGAGCACGTCTTGAGTGCACAGGGTTTGATGAGTTCAGAACATATATGGAATGAATTCTGTATTGGCTATATATGGGACGAGGCGTGACGGACACGTGGACTGGACTGACTGACAGGTTTCGTAGGTTTTCCTAGTAAACTGCAACCTGCAGTATCAATCAAATCAACACGGTGGAATTGACTGGTGGGGTGTTCTCCAGAGCTTTGAGAATATCATCGCTGTCAGGGAGGACACCTCTTATCTCCAGTACTGGAAGAAAGTACATTTCACCCATTTCCAACAGAGTGTACAAATGGAACCACATTGAATTGGGTGCAATCCCCTGTTAAGTGAAAGTATCAATCCTGCAATGTAGAAATACTGTGTTAAAGGTAGGCCTAAAAGTAAGGATTTCAAGATGTTCATGAATGAAAAGATAGAAATGAAAATAGAAAGTACTCGCTTTGCTTAAGTGAAACTATCAATACTGTGAAACAATGCATTGCAACGGGAGCAACATTGTGAGCTTGTACATCTGCTATATTCCAATGGAAAAAACGGTTACGGTATGTCTTCAACAACATACCCAGAAACATTCAAATACATATAGTGCAGTAAAAGTACAATATGCTTCTACTAGTCTCCACGCAGTGGAGACTACCGGTACCGGTAGTAGAAGTAAATGCAAGGTAAACTGGAAGTACAATACAAATACCTCAAATTTTTACTTAGGTACCTTCGTTAATAAATGAACTTTCCATCACTGTGAGTCATTTTATGTAAAGCAACACCCTATAGGTCGCATACGAAGAGTGTTAATCAAAAAGTAGTGAAAATAGCCGATCTGTGTGCCACAACATCGTCACTTACAATTTACATTTCCTATGTTTCCTGAAAAGAAAACGTACCATCTCTCTCTCTCTCTCTCTCTCTCTGGATATACAAGGTTTCCCTGGGATATCTGCGGTAACCACCCAAAGACTGCAGCAAAGAGGAAAATGAGAAATGCTGTTTTATAATGAGAGCCTAAGGCAAAGGCATACAGAGGCATGTCTTTTAAAGGAATTCTGTCATTATGTATTCACCCCAGTCAAACTGCAGAGGGAAGAGGAGGCAGCATGCTAATGCCCCGATTTATGCTTTAGTTGGTTGGTGCGATGGAGGAGGTGTGTGTCCAGCACCCAGAATGAGTAAAGTTGACGCTGCACCAACAAGACTTGTACAGACCAATGAAAGACTGATCAAAACTGTCAAATTGCAACATAAATTTCACGAAACCATCAGCCAACTAAAGATTATGCAAATAGCAGAATGAAAATTGAAGCGCTGGTCTTGAATGTTGCCAGTTCTGCTGATTATACGCAATATTAGGCTATAGTTTTCCTTTAGAGTACAATATTCATAGAGGAATGTTGGGTTATAGTTTGGAGTTATTAATAGAGTGTGGTTTGTGGTCATGATTCTATAAAACAAAAGCATGTGTAAGAGAGCTCAAGTAAAATGGCAGTGTAGACCTAGCTTTAAGCGATGTGACACGATATGTGTGCTTTTGTTATCAGCTCTCGTGTTAATTTCACGTTATCATCAATGTTTATCAAGATGAGATGATATGTGGCAGCAGTGTAGGGTACGACATGTCTCAGCAAGGCCTGATAGCTATTGTCTTTGTTACAGGCTGTATCTGTATGATTCAGCTAGTATTTTACAGCCTCTATCTGTGTATGATTCATCTAGTATAACCATGTCACAGCCTCTATCTGTGTATGATTCAGCTAGTATAAGTATAGCTATCTGAGACCTGTGCTGTGTGTGCGTGTGTGTGTGCAGTGCAGATGGCCCATGGCTTAGCAGCAGCACTACACTGTGATTTGATTGGACGTCTAACGACATTGGCACGGCAATAAAGGAACACGCGGGTGTGCTAAGTACCCCCAAGCACAGCGCTCTGATGTCCTGAACTTTCCAACAATTATATTTTTTAATATCATACTTTTTTCCCATATTCTTCCACCACTGTCCCAGAGGTGGAAAGAGGTACTCAAGTAAAAGTATCAATAAAAAATATTACCACCACCAGTTAAAAGTAATTTTTTCATGTTAGATTATTTCTTATGTATTAAACTTGTAACTATAGCCAGGGGTGCCGACATTGGACTGCTAGAATTCAGGAGGTTGTTTTGCATAGCCACGGCACCAAAGCCATGCCCCCCTGTTTCTACTTTTACTCCAAGTGTTTGTATTGTAATTGCAATAATTTAACTCTTGAGAGTGTAAAATAAAAGCAAATAATGGTCCATTAACTTTTATTTTACACCAAACTCCTACAGAGATCCTATTACAGACAAGTTTCTAACTCCACTATTGAGGGAAGATAGAGAGAGTGGTGTCATTTCAGCAAGTATGGCAAGTTCATGATGTGCAGTGTGGATTTTTATTATTCTGTATTTTTGTTATGTGCTGTAATTTACACCCTTTTTTGCCTATTTCTGCTATTTTTGCAGCTATTTGATAAGCGTAGTGATATTAAAAACTACACCTACAGTAATTTGTCTATGAAATATAGGACAGTATGGAACAATACCAATTGTCCACATCCTGTAAGTACAGAACTAAATATACATGCTGTAGTGTTCCAGTACAGCATGTTGTTCTCATCACACAGTGAGCCTCGGAACAATTGCTTTCTGTAATACCATGCTATTTTCATTCTCCGCAATTTCAGTGTCCACACTGTGTATGGAATGTCAACATTTATTGCCATCTACTGTGTGTGTGTGTGTGTGTGTGTGCGTGGGGTGGGGGGGTGCATGGGAGGGAGGGAGAGTTTGTGACAAGTGCAAAGATAACGGACATGCCTCTGAAAGCTCGATAGACTATAAACTCACTCCGGAGACAATTAGACATCAAAGTGAGTGACAGGCCCTCGGCCAACTGAAAGCCAATGAGGGCAGTCAGAGGGAGAATAAGTGGTCAGCACGACAAAAAGGAATATATATCAGAGACACATGCATTTCCCTGGGGTTTTTAAACAGGACAAGGAGGTAGCAACGACAAAATAGCTGCACAACTAAATACTAGTGGTGGAAGAAGTATTGTTTACCTAAGTAAAAGGAGCAACAATATGTCACATAGGAATAATCCTGTATTCACCCCCACACCTTTTATTTATTTTATTTTTATTTTTTTTATATTTTTTACAACAAATAAATCAGCCATAAATGAACTTTTAACATAGCTTATGCCAATATCAGAGACACTATAATTAACCAAAAGTGGAGAAGGGGTGCCTCCTTTGTAATACATTGGGTATATGGGAATACTGTATCTGTATATAGGTGCTTATGACAACAGAGCCTCTTTTTAAAAGAAAATACGACGGAACGAGCCGTCGCTTATTCATGCAATGCAGCCATGCCTCGCACGCACACACCATGCACGGAGGACGAACTACTTCGGAAGTACACCGGAAAAGTGACATTATTTAGATATGAACACAGCACAGCTTTAGCTTAAAAAAAACAACAACAATGCGGGCTGCGGGGTGTCTTGTCGCACTGGAATGAATTCCGACTGTAACCCGAGACAACAGCGTTGCATGACCAATCACAATCATGTATGCAAATCGCTGAGTTGCCCCTCCCCACCCACAAAAGAGAGCGTAATAACTTGCTACTTTGGCAAATAAATACACATATTTAATTTTCCCAAATCATCTAACTGTTCGGAGGAATAGTAAGATCAACATTCAATCTGTTTTAATATGAAAAAAACGAATTTAGGTCAAAAAATGAAAAACTTATAAACTTATTTTGGCTCTGAGCCAAATGAGCCTTGTGCGACATGGGGAACAAAGCACCAGATGCCTGCACAGATGTCCCTATAAGCTCTGTCATTGGTGGAGGGGAAAGTCCTGACGGGACTATTTGGTAGCCAATCATGAAGTCCCTATGTTATAGTCAGTTTATTTTATGGCTGAACACTAGAGAGAGCCATAGTGCAGGGAAAAAGTGTTGAAAATGACTCAATTTGTAACTACGTCCCCTATGATCCCCTATGATCCCCTATGTCAGGTAGGTATGCCCCTATGTAGGTATTTTCAGGAAGTGATCTAATATTGGGAGGGGGTGTGGTCTAAGAAAAATAAAAATATACTATATACTGTATATACTTTCAAAACATGAATTAAACAATGAAACCATAACTTGCATAAACTCGTTATTGGAAGGGAAGCTGTTCTACAGTCTACAAACTTGTTTAACGGGGTTAGAGAAGGAAAGTGTTAATGGGTTACTGTATGTACAGTGTTTGAGTAAAGGTACTTAGTTTTCACCGCATCTTTGTGGTTTGGCTGTAACACAAACAGAGATCCTCCACCAGGACACATAATTGAATGGAAAAGAACATGAAAAATGAATGCAGTTGGACAGAGGAAATGGTGAAGCATCTGTAATGACTTGGCATAGGATGTACTGTTCTCAGGGTGTCGTCCTTGACACAAATCAACAGTCAGACAAACTCTGTTCAATAAAAGTCAGTATCCATCTCAGTGTTGTCTTTACTGAGATGCCGGCGGTCAACTTTTACACACAAGGAGTGCAACTGTAAAATAGAAACATAAAATACACAATCGGCATCCATAACATGAGACAGCCCAAGCATAACTTATACTAGGACTAGCTTCTACTAGCACAATTTTCCAATATACTGTATATATAACAATGTATCCCATGCAATGGGCAAACAATCAATGGGTAAACATATTACAGTAAGTGCCCCGCACATATTACAACAAATTCTCAGATAAAGCTTGGAAAATGTGGCTCAAGTCAATTATACAAAACACAAACTTTTCTTACAGGTGATATCCAAAATAAAGAATGACAGTATAGTAGCAGCTTTGGTGTGTGTTTTGTCCTTGACTGGTGGAGAAAAAAACGACTGGCCTATTGAGGTGCTGCTCTAACCTGACTCCACCAGATGGTGGCAGCAGTGAGGTCTCCTCCTGAACCCTTCTGGAGAGACGATGCACTCCGAACAAAACCTGATCAGAGTGATGATGTGTGATCGCTATAGGATCGTCGCAAGACTGGCAACATGTTGTGGTCAGTGCAAAAGTAAACCTAACAGGACTACAACTCAAACGTATTATGGAGATATCAGATTTTTGTCCTGCTGATTCTGGTTTTCATTGATACTGTCGCAATCTGGTGGGGTCAGTTTAGTGCAGCCACCTGAAACTAGTGAAAACAAATTGTCTACACAGTGCACATGAAACATGACATTTCAGTAAGACCCTCACCAACCTGTTCAATCACAGCTACTGTAAGCATAGCATGTGATAGACAAACCTAGAGGGTTGTCAAAGCTATATAAAATAAACAAAATGCCTGGTGCAGCACAAACAGAGAGACAGAGGCAGGGGACTATATTACACAGCCAAGAATGGAGGTCAAGATGTTGGCATCCTTCTGATTTTTGTTGGGAGGAGAACAAACCTTTTTCCAGATAGGGAATTCAATCCATTTCAACCTGACACCAAGGACCAAAGAACGTGCCAGATTGTTTTTGATGGAATGGGGTTAATGAAAGGCCAGGGAGGGAGGGGGAGAAGACAGACTCTACAACAAGACACAACGGGGTCATTATCAATGAGATCATGGACGTTCTTAACCTTTGGTAACTTCATAGTACTTTGTCCTTCATCTGACATGACTTCTAGGGCTGCAATTTAGGATTATTTTTCATCGGCCGATCATTTAACTGATTCATCGATTAATCGTTGCAGCCCTAATTACTTCATTCATAATGTCAGTGGTTCTCATACATCTCATTCATTGTCACATCAAGTAAACCCAAATTGGCCAAACTCAGACCATTAAAAGAAAATGCACTGTGCCAGAAAGCTATGCCAAATCATCCAATCAAATCTAAATCATTACAAAATGTTTAAAGATTTAATAAAACAAACAAACAAACAAACACAAAAGCATAAAAAAAGGCAGATATACAAAATGTTGTGAGTCATGTGATATGGACCCCCCTGGAAGCCGCTCAAAGACCACTCTTTGAGAACCAATTAACATCAATCTGTTTAACCTTTGATTCATACAGGTCTGTCCACGTCCTTTGGACAGCTTTTGTCCTTTACATAGCCTTGCTTTTAGACTTCATTATGCCTGCCATGACCATGACTGATTGAGATGACCGACTGCACAGTGGTGTAAAGTGACCTAGTACATTTACTGTATTTAAGTACAATTTAGGTGGAGGTATTTGTACTTTACTTTATATTGTGCTTTTTCTCCACAACAGTTATTTGAACACTGTGGTTACTAGATACCTAGTTCTGGATTATTATAAAATGCCATTAACCACTTCAGCCTACACTTTGACCATTTGAAAATAGCAGATCCACAACAATGCAATGTGAGGCATTTTAAGCTTTTAGTTCTGCTCTTTTCAACAGTTCAAAACTTGAAATGGTACATTCTGCACAATGAGTATAGTATTACTTTTGGCACTCTGAGTACATTTTGATGACAATTATAGTACATATTTCTACATGTAACAGAGTAGTTGTACAAGGTACAGTAGTATGATACTTTTTACTTCAAGTACAACAGTATTTTCCACCGCTGCTATGACCGCATGTTTCCAAAAGGCAACTGCGTGTACAGTACGGCACCGCAGGGTCGTCTTTTTGCCATGAAAGCATAAATAATAACAAACAACACCCCCTTTTTGCAATTGCTCATAGTCACGCCGCTCGGCTCCGCTCGGCTGATAGAAATCTACTTTCTAGAGGGCATTGGAACGCTCCGGGGACGCCGTGCGTCCGTACGTCCTCCTCCTGGCTCTGTTTCGCCATGCCGGGCTGAACCAGGATAAACAGCCAAATGTCAGGGAGAAAAGGAGAAAATCTTGGAAAGTCAATCTTGTCATTTTGATGAAGCATGCACGTGCCTCTCTCTCCGGCCCCGGCCAGGCCCGGCCCCGATGACTGATGACGGGCGCGGGGGCCGCTGTCCGCCGAGCCCTGCTGCTTTCGACTCTATTTAAAGGATGACCCGTGTGAACGGCGGGGCCCTTTGCCGGGCAGCAAAAACAATGAGGGAAAGAAGAAGAAAAAAAAACACGTATGAAGGTAGAGCACACGATACGCCCCTGAATCATACCTGAAGCTGTCCCGACCGCTCCCCCCCCCACGATAAGACAGAGGAGTAATGAATGTGTCTGGCACTTCTGAGACACAGTGCAAAGAAGATGTGTTCTTTCTGCCATTCCTCCCTCTCTCTCTCTCTCTCTCTCTCTCTCTCTCCCTCTCTCTCTCACCCCTCCTGCCGTTCTCTCCCTCAGGGCGGACTGATAAAGACAAATGCCATAGTCGGCTATCATTTCTGCGCCGAAGCCCCAAAGGGGCTTGCGGCATCATATTTTTTTCTCTTTTTTTCCCTTCTTCTTGTTTGATGATGTGATTTTGTTTTCTTCAGAAATAGATTTGTCTCTAATGGCTCTGTTTACCTATCTACCTCCCCCCCACCCTCTCTATTCCCCATGTGCTGCTGCCGGGGTATAGGATGGAGTGCCCTGGGCTGCACTGTCACATTATTATAGCCCTAGGAGTCTGCAAAGCTGTGCGACGCCACGGCAAAGCCAACACCAGGCCCTGCTTGTGAATAAAGATAAAAGCAAGGCACAAGCTTTTCTTTCCTTTCTTTCCTCAAGTGATTACTCTACCGTTCACTCTTCCAATTAATCGAATAACCGGGAGGCACACAAAACAACGAAATCACACCCGTGTGAAGTGAGGCGTACTCTTATCATCGTATCGCCATCTCATTTCGGAGCCTGATCACAATTTGCATCCTTCATCTTCAGTGTTTGCGCAATTCGTTGTCAACGCCATTCAATGTGCGTTATGACAATGATTGCGTTTACAGAAACCTCTAAAGCTGCACATAAGGAGGCCAGGGGCTCGCACCCCTCAAAAATATCTATAACAAATCGACAACCCACGAGAGCCCTATTTTATGCATTGTTGCCCAAATGATGTTCATGTAAAATATGACACTATAAAGCTATCTATGCTATATGCTTTTTATGCATGTGTCACACACACACACACACACACACACACACACACACACACACACACACACACACACACACACACACACACACACACACACACACACACACACACACACAATACCCGCTATCTTACTCTTTCTCAATACGCAATTACAACTATCTAAACCGATGATAATAATTGTTTTGGGATTGCTTGTGATTATGAAGAAGCACATACAGGGCTGGGGGGTTATATTAAAGGATTCTGATTACAAAAAAGGGGGGAAAGTTTTAATTACTTTGGATTGAAAAGATTGCAGTAGATTGTAATCCTTACTCCACACTGTGCATGCCCATAAAAGTGTACTCTCTCTCACACACTCACACTCGCACACACACACACACACACACACACACACACACACACACACACACACACACACACACACACAGTCCAGAGGCGATACATAATTACAACTATCCTAACCAGTGACAAGAATTGTTTTGGGATTGCTTGCGATAATGAAAAGGCAGGGGACTGCTGGGGTTATAAGAGAGGATTCTGATTACTAAAAAGTTGTAATTACTTTGAACAAATTGTCTTTTACTTTGGAGCTGAAACTATTATCGCATATGGATGAGATGTCTATTGCTAGGGGCCAAATGCAAGTGAATTAGGCACATAACCTAAAGTACATAGCCTTAGGGCAGTGGTTTTCAACCAGTGGTCCGGATTCCACCAGTGGTCCTTGAGAGGGTTCCAGGTGGTCCCCAGGTAAATGATAGAAAGTTGGTTAACCAGATGTAACTCTCGAGAGTGTAAAAATGAAACCAAATGGACCCTTGCGGGTCCATTTGGTTTCATGTTTACACTCTCAAGAGTTAAAATATTCATCATCTGAAGTAGCACCACTTAATTAAAAAGTATACACCGTTTTGTTTCCCAAATCCAGCCTGGAATTGTGGACAAAACCAAACGAATCTTCACTCTTAATTTTGGGGTCTGTGGGGTGAAAATGTCATCAAATTGTGGTCATTAAATACTAAATAAATGGCGGTCCCTGGTATCAAAATGGTTGAAAACCATTGCCTTAGGGGATGATTGCTGGCCGATTAGCTACTGTAGTTTGGTCATTCAGTCAGTTAGTCAGTCAGTCAGTCAGTCAGATAAACAGACAGACTCTTGATTCAGTCGTTTGATGGAACGACACCTGGAGTGTGTGCTCCCTCCTGTATGCCTATAGGAGGACATGCAGGTGTTTGGGTGTCCACTACTATCCTAGCAGACCACTAATGTAAAAATAGTGATTTAATTGGGCCAGTGATGAGTGTGGACACTCATCCAGGGCCTGAACACAGGGGGGCAGGGGGCATCATGGCTGAGAAATGAGCTTCACACAGTACCTGGGAGACACTTAGATCCACATGTATTCGGTTACATGCGGATTATCACAGTGGATCGCGATTAAATGCAAGATTGTAGATCTATATTTTTGCTACAGTATTTTCCGCACTAAAAGGCGCACCCGGATTATAAGGCGCACCTTCAATGAATGGCCTATTTTAGAACTGTTTTCATATATAAGGCGCACTCGATGATAAGGCGCATAGAATAGAAGCTACTGCGTTCAACATAGAATAGAAGCTACTGCAGTGAAATGATCCACATATAAGGCGCACTATTGTTTTTTGAGAAAATTAAATGCTTTTAAGTGTGCCCTGTAGTCCGGAAAATACGATACTTTGTGTGCAGCATTGTTACAAACTGATTCAATTGTATATAAATAGAATTCATAGCTGTGTGAAGTTTGTGGTGCCCTCACATTACCGGCACATTGCTTTTGGTGTCCTCATGCTTCTGTTCTCAATGTATGCCTTTTGCTTTTTAACCCTAGAATGCCCGGGTATATTTCTACTTCAAAGGTTAAAGGTTAAAAATCATCAAAATTTTAATTGGGTTAATTGCAGCCTCTGCGGGGGGTATTTCTATGCAAATATCATGCCCAATTGCAATGAAATACTAAACAATGAACATCACCCATGATATTTATGTGAAAAAAGATCATTTTTAATTAATTAGGAGGTTAATGTTACTAAAAGTCAACATTGGGCCTTAAAGGGTTAAGCTATCACCCAATCGACAGTATGCATACTGTACATATGGGGTACACACAGACACAAAGCTGGGCATCAAAAAACTATCTTGTTTTGTGTGTGTGGTTGACATGAACAAGATAACATAAAATGACCAAATCAAGTGCCTCTTGATTATTCAATAAATGCAAAAAGTATAGAATAATCTGTGAGAAAATAAGCAATAGTTGCCTTTGCCACCCTATATGTGAGACCTCCGTTTTTGCTAGTAATATATTGTTTAAATTCTCCCTTCTGGGTGAAATAAAGTGGCGTACCGTAGGACTCCCAGGCCTGTCATCTGGGTCTGCTGGCCTGCGGGGGAACGGCAGCGCACATCAAAGACCTTTTCCCTCCAGCTGTCAAGGACACTTTTTTTTACCTGCCTCGGACAGAGCAGAGCCACTTAATGTACTGAGCAGCGGAGAATAATGTCCCCTGACAGAGGGACGGCTCCTGGCTACACGGAGCCCCAAGGCTCATTTCAGACAGGCTGGCGGGCGGGAAAGAAAGAGGAAGAGCAAAAAAATAAAAGTCAATTAGGGTTTTTCTTTCATGGCGAGGAAGGAACCAAAGGCCTGTCCTTTATAATAGAGCTGCTGCTGCCAGGCCTGTATGAGAACAGCGCTGCAGGACAAGAGCACTCCATATACCCCCAGATCTGCTGTTTCATTATAGATTTGAAACAGAGCTTTTCACAATGCTTCGTTCATAGTCTACCTTTTCCTTCCTAGAAGTGTGCACTGTGCAGCATTTGAAATGTATAGTGGAGTGAAAGTTATGAACAATTTTTACCGCCATTGCCATTGATAGCTGTCGATATAATACAGTGGTTTTCAACGTTTTTGACCCAGCGCTCATTAGTTATTCAGAATTTGAGCCACGGACCACCACTTAATGACATTTTAGCCCCACAGACTCAAAACTAAAGATTTCTTTCGCTTTTGTCCACAATTCCAGGCTGGACTTGGAAAACACAAGAGTCAAACATACAGATGAAAATGAATCATTAATTAACCATTAATCTTCTACATTCTCTAGTTGTGTAGACTTGGACTAATTCAGATGGTGAATATTTCAACTCTTGAAAGTGTAAACATGAAACCAAATGGACTCGCAAGGGTCCATTTAAACATGAAACCAAATGGACTCGCAAGGGGTGAAGTAGCGTCTACTTCCGCAAGTTCCGCAAATTTGCTTCCCGACTCTAGATGGAGGGGCGGGGCGGGTACGAAAATAGGAGATCGGAAGAATGCTGGAGTCTATTCATTTCCAATGAATGAATGTGAACACAACTTATGATCCATTCCTTAACTCCATGGACACTGAACTAAATACTGGACTAAATACATCAAAAGGCATATAATATTTACAATGTATTCATACTAAAATGGCTTCTATTAGCTAAACAAATCAGAAGAAATTTCACTTTGTTATCAATTATTCTTTATCCCACCAACCAACTCTTGCGAGATTTGTTAGGAGTCAGGAAGAGTCTCTTTGTAATCTGCAGTTTCACATACGACTACCATTTGTAGGCTTTGTAGTCCATGTCGCCTATATAGTTGCGCCAATGGGAGTATGCCTATCTTTGTACATAGAGTATCATGCAGAGAAGATAGGGACTATCTGGAGTTGAAATACTGCAAATATGAGCTATTTAAGCACATATACAAAATGACAACTGTTTAACAATATAGTGTTCAGTGACAACTAAAGCCTTTGTAATGTTTATATTTACGTAAAATTCTACCAACTATTGCCCGAGTCCAATGCACTTTGTCTACTTCTCTACTTTCTAGCCACACTCTCACGGAGTGCCCCGTATCGCAAGTTATGACCGTTGTTAACAATTTGTGAGTGAGGTGTATTGGAGAAACTACTATTCTGCTTTTTCAATGTGTCAATATAATTGACACATTGAATTGTTTACGAGGTCATAGTCATAAATGATATTTTTGTGTGCGTTGTCTGCTGGTCACTGCTGGTATTAAATTCCATTAAATTTCATCAACTTCTGGTTATTAAGTGTCACTGTAGGGAGCACAAATCGGCCGTCGTTAGACCTTAACATGGGAGTGAATGTGAGTGTCAGAACTCTGTCTCTAGATAGCACTGCTACAGTGTAAACAATGAGCCAATAAGCATCGCCCAGCATGCCAATGTAAGATGCTCATTTCCATTTCAGTTTGAAAATGTGGCTCTTCAAAAAAAAAACTCTTATGAAATGAAAATCGCTGAGCAGTATCAAACCACAATTTTTACAATAAATGCTGGAGTTATTATTAATCGTAGTAATAGAGCCTACTCGATCATACAACAGCATCACCAAAGTACCAAGGTACCTCAACTAATCATGGTTTCCACCTGACAGAGACAATATCTTAACACGCTATGCTAAGGATGAGCATGCAGGAACAATAAAGTGAGTGCAAAAAACATGAAATAAAAATAAAGAAGAGAGAGAGAGAGAGAGACCTGCAAAAGAGATGGGCGGCGTCGCTACTTAAATCACATTGAGGTGCGGCGGTGACGTGATTGATGTGCAGCACGACGCACAGAGCAAAGGAAACATGCCCGCAAACGTCAGGACGATTTTAAAACCTGTTTATTCGCTTTCCTTTATTTGGCACTAGCGCGGCTGGCTCTCGGAGGAGTGGAGATTGGCAGAAACAATAACAGCGGCGCTGATGGAAAGCGAGGAGGAGGAGGAGGAACGCGGCGGGGCCGCGGCGCGCGGTGTCAGAGGACAGGGATTAGCCCTGCGTTGGTGGAAGACATGAGCATGAATATTGGGCTTATATTGAACCGATGACTTTGAATTTGTTTTCGGCTTTTGCCTTCCAGCTTCAATTACCCCTGCAGCAGCCGTTATTATGGTCAGGTGAAGTGTCAATCAAACGGATCACTTTGTCCCCCCCCAAAGGCAAGCAGAGGTGGAACAAGTGTATATATATATTTATATATATATTTTATATCAAAGTAGCAGTACCACATACAGTATAGCAATACTGTGTTGGAAGTGCCATATGCCCAATCAAAGTTTGAGTAGTATTGGCAGCACAATTGACTTAGAGCAGGGGTTTTCAACCTTTTTGATAACAGGGCCCACTATTTATTCAGCAATTGAGCCATGGATCACCATTTGATGACATTTTAGCCCCACAGAACCCAGAACTAAAGATTTCTTTTGTCCACAATACCAGGCTGGATTTGGGAAACAAAACAGGCAAACATGCAACATACAGAAAAAATGACCGTTAATCTTCTACAACCTACATGGTCTAGTTGTGTAGACTTGGGCTAATTCACATGATGAATATTTTAACTCTTGAGAGTGCAAACAATTTTAAGCTCTCAAAGAGTTACATCTGGTACCAACAGGGGGCGCTGTATACACAGCACCAGTCAGTTCACACAATGGATGCTATTTTGGAGGTCCTTGGCCAAACCCTGCAGTATGCCAAGTATGAAATAGCGTTGAAGTTGTCAATGCATGTTCTTATTTGATTAATAAAGCTATAGTTGATTGCGGCAATGGATTATAATATTTAAATCTGATAGAAAACTTGACATACTCCAGTAAACGTACAGATGTAGATGTACTTTTGAGCAAAATGTACTGGATTACCTACAGGTAACTGTCTGTGGTCTAGACTATTGAACCCTGGCTTCTCTCTGTGAGAAGATGTAGGAGCTCACCGCCACTGGGATGGAGTGAAAACTTGGCAAACGCAGATGGATGGCTACGCGTTTTTGTTTTTGTCTCGTCAGCATCTTTTGCTCGGAGCCTTCTTCCCTCTTTTCTGCATTTCAATACACTGCGTTTCAGCCAGATGCCCAGATGCGAGCCTTTTGCTGTCTTATTGGCATGCAGAGATGGAAGCAGCCCCTCGCTAGGACGACCTACCGGCGCCCATTTACTTCCACAATTTGTCTGACATTATTGCCCTTCCCTCGACGCCGCGCGCTCGTGGCAAAGCGCAACGGTGCGACGTGTAGGTGGTGCACATTAAAACTGAGTAATGACTCTGAATTCATTGGAATAAAAGTTTCTAACAACCCGGGCCTCTTTTCTCAGAGGGCATAGAACTATAAAAGCCATCTGGTGGGTGCGAGTGGAGGTGGAGGGTTGCTAAGGCGAGGGAAGAGGAGGGACAGGATTATGAGTGGAAATGAGAAAATGAAGGAGTGAGGGAGTGAGCAATCACACCAGATCAGAAATCAGACGACCAAAGGCGGCGGTCGCACTGTGACACGCTTTGAGCTTGTAGTAATATTATTGTTATTTGAATTGAAGTTCTGAATTAGTTTGTGCTATTTTTCAAATGGAAACCTGAAAAGTGACATTTTGTTTAATTTAATTTTAAATGCCTTTAATTATAGTCATATTAACTTGAACTGAACTCCATACAAATATGTCAGACATAATACTTATGTTACGTATTATGTGAATTTATATTAGTTTTTAATCATTAAGCTACTAATCTTAGACAGAACTAAAGCACATTCTGTACCAACCATTAGGGGGGTATTATGGCTCAGACTGCTGACAACCTTAGAAAACAAGCAAACAAATACAAGTAAACTGTTGTGAAATTACTGTAAATATTCAGAATCTTGTGAATCTTGTGACATAGTAGGTGCGCTATAAAAACGAAAAACACGACCCACGGCATAGAGTGGGAAAGCAGGTCATGTAAGGAATCAGCATTCTGATATTCACCACAGACAGTAAATGACCACTTCACCACTTTTTAACCTATCTTCATGTAATACTGTAGGTCCTCACAGACAGGTGTCTGAACTGCCCACAGCCCTCCTGTGAGACACAGACAGAGTATATCATGTACATATGTGTCACAATCTGGTACTTTCAGGCTCAAGTAGGCCAAGGTCAATTTTCAGTTTTTTACAGATTATTAAAGTATACAATGTAAGCTTTCAGATGATATATGATATATGAAGATACGTTGAAAAGTGGTCTGGTGGTAGGCTGGGTAAAACGACTCCCCCTGCTGGACAACTGCTGGACAACCAAATGGCCCCGCTAGGGTATATTTGGTTCACATTTGTACACTCTCAGAAAAAAAATTAAAATGGGGAGAATTCCCCTTTAAGAGGCGTCCCCCCACTTGTAAAAGTACCACTACAACACTGCACCAGACCCTCCTGAGACAGCATGGGAATGATGGCAGGGGAGAGGGGGCGGTTTACGAGGCTAGTGAAGTGGTCCTTTCAGTGAAGGTATACATAGGGTTTCCGATGTATACCATAACATAACGTATACCTGTAGCATCACAACAGTTCCACTGAGACGTGAAGGCAGAAGGTGCACGTGTGCACCGTTTACAGATGGGCCAGGCTGCCAGTTTAGTTGTAACTGGAGCCCTCTGCCTTCACTGCATTTAGTTTTTTGGGGGGATTTGGATTAGTGCAGATTGCTTGTAACAAAACTGAGACAACATCCCCGAGGATTGACTTGATGAGCTTCCTAGCAGACAATCAAACCCAGCACTATAAATAACAAACTGTTTTTGTCTATGTCTTCTTCTTGGGTGAAATGCAAGCCTGAAACTAAAAAAAAAAAAGAAAATCAAACAGGGACACTATCTATAATTGTGCGTTTGCGCGGATCCTCCACCCAACGGTATGAGGAGAAATTATCATAATATTTGTTATTCCAAAATCTTGGCTGTGTTACAGATTGACGGTGCTGTTTATTTTTGTTGTCATATTTTTATGCGTCTTAACAATAAGCTGATTCACAAGCCCGTTGGGTTTTTAATGCCACCCACACATGTTCTCCTGCAATAACATTCTGTCTTTGAAACACAATATGAGTGCCAGTGTATTTCCACTTCATAGCAAAGAGATTGTGTTGCCTTGAATGTCCCATGCCGCAGCAGTTTACCTAGATGGGGACACTGTTTTCTTTATATTGTTGCGTTCACACAGGCAGATGCAAAGATACAGTCTGGCACTGAACTTGCAAGTTACCATATAGCTCTACTGTAGGTGTGGACTGGGCTTTGGGTAAGAAAGTGTATTGTATACCCTGCCTCTCCATCCTCTCTGCCCTCTCTTATTTCATTGACCCATCTGAAATAAAGTACAGCATCGACATGGCAAAAGCAAATCTAAAAATCACACCTGTGTGAAGTAAAGCCGGTGCAGATTGGTGTTGTGGCCTTTGGGGTTGGGGGACTCTAAAATCAGGTACTCCTGAAAGTCCTCTAAAAAGAAATAATGTCTGTGGGTTCCAAAGAGAGCAGGAGTTTGTGACTAAATAACATTGGAACAGAGTTTTATTTTATTTTTTTCAATTTTCCAAAAAGTAGCACTTTTGAACATTCACGGTTTCCAGCCGACATCGGTGGTGTAATTGTGGTAACGTGGCGGCTGGGGGACGGAGGCTTTAAAATGGGGGTTTAGAATGTTCTAGGCTGTACTCTGTACAGTTGAAGCTAATCCGCTACGCAGTAGGTCAGCTAATTAAGCGAGCATGCGGATCAAAGCAAACAGTGCGGCACTCGGCCTGTTAGCGCGGGTAAAAGCACTGTGATGCCACAACACAGCAGGGCACTTGGCTGCAGGTATATCTGCAAATTGCATTTAAATCCAAACTGAATCAGTGAATGTTGTATTGAGAAAAATGACTGAAACAAGAATGACTCACTACCAGGTGCAACAAGCTCTTCTAGAGCCCGCTTTTGTTTGCTTTCCAACCGTATTTTGTCTTGGTTTTGTTTACCCACTGTCTTTTGTTATGTTTTGGCATTTTGGCGTTTGTTATGTTTTGGCGTTCCGACTATATGGGCTCCTATGCCGTGCAGACTATGGGTTAGTTATCGGTCGATAGAGATGGCGGCACCAGTGGGATCGAACCTGTGAACTTGTGGAGAAAGCTCTACCGCCTGAGCTACCTATAGGACAGGAAAAGGTTGAGAACCAGTGAGTCCTATACTTCAGGTACTACACCCACCATGTCCACCTAGCAAGGAGAGGGGCTGCCTCCCAGGCTGTAGTAGTCAGGGGGGCCTCAATTAAAAAAAACCCTGTGATGTCTGCTAACTGACAGTGAGCTCCATCACTTCCACACGGCCCTCTCTGCAACAAGCAGCCTGGCATTAAGATGTCGGAGGCAGAGTGGACGACTATTGATTTATTTCAGGCCAGTTCATTCCTTTACCGTGTGTGTGTGTGTGTGTGTGTGTGTGTGTGTGTGTGTGTGTGTGTGTGTGTGTGTGTGTGTGTGTGTGCGCACGCAGGGGGAAAGGGGTAAGAGCTGCCTGCCTTTTAGAAGTGCAGGCAAACTTTGGATGGTGGAGTAATCGGTTTAAAAAGTCGTGTTCTCTACATTTTTAATTAGCCTTTAAAACAAGAGGTGACTGCGGGATGTGGACAGCGGGGTGGTAGTAGCGGGGAATGGCTAGTGACAGCTATCAGCGCTGCACGGAGGCAGGCTATCTGGCCGTGTGCTGATTGAGTCGCAGCTGTGAGAGGATGGATAGGAGGGAGGTGGTAGCTGAGGGCATGGGCCCAGCACACCAAATAGGCACTATACTTAAAGCAGATTTGACAAAATTTGACATTTTTCAGCCAGCAATGTGTTAAATACTCCCAAAAGTTTTTTTTTTTATCCTTCTGTCACATGGATTCACATCCCTGGTTGGATACAGTGTTTGTCCTGCCAGCATCAAGAGCCTAATACTGAAACTGTTTGTTGGTAAAATGTACTTTCGGAGAAGTACTGAAGTGTACATGTTCACAAATAAATAGAGTTTGACTTGTGGACAATGATTTATTTACATCTGTGTACAGGCCAAGCCAAAAGCGTGTCTGCAAGTCTGTTTGTTTGAAAGTCAACAAAGCCACATACAAAAGTAAAAGGCTGTATGCATCCAGGTGTATTGCTATGCTTTTTTATCAGGACCTGAATGGAAACAAGATAGCAAGGACTGGCTGTGTTTGACTGTACCCTGTACTGATTTAATTTATGTCTGACTGTAACCTGTACCGATTACTTTTCTTGAATAAACTATTCAATCAATCAAAAAGCCGTTGTTCGAAGCTGCCCTCTGGGAAACAAGATGAACACACAGCTATTACAGACTCATATGACGCGTCAGTGTCATTTCGAGTTTGGCTTATTAGCCAGGCTAATGCAGACCTACACTATTCACTATTAGTAGGCGTGCCCTTGGTGTCAGTAAAATCAATAAACTAAATATAAACATTCGATTCAATTATCTAAATAACAATCTTAATAAACAGAAATCATAATAGTCTGAAAATGCAAACTGTTAAATGGCTTCTACAGGTAGTAGGGTAATGAAATAATCGATCCATATTTTGGGCATGGCATTAGAAGAAGAGTTTTAGAAAATGTAAAAAATGATGATGGTCCACAGCAAAAAAAAGGGAGAATCCACAGCACCTCCCTGCTTATTACGTGTCAACAAGAGTGTTACAAATCAAACCAAAAGGGTTTTTTGCATTGGTTCTCTCTCTCTCTCTCTGTGACTTTCTCTGACATTCTGTCTCCCCTCCACGTGGGCCTGTCTCCATCTGCCTCACACTGGTGTCTCTCTCTGTGGTGTCTGTCTGTGTCTCAGGTCAGAACATGGCGTTCCCCCCTGTAGCATTGTGGGTAACGGTGGGACTGGCGGTGTGTCTGCTGGCTCTGCTCGTTGCCCTGGCTGCTGTCTGCCGCAGGAAGATCAAGGAGAGCTGCGAGGAGGCCAGGAGAGAAGGTAGCTGTACATACACTAATATACAGATCTGTTGGAGGCCAGGTGTGAAGGTGGATACACAAACATACATTAGATCAGTGGCCGGTCAGTCTATCCATGTCCACCTGATGTCATGACTTCTATGAAATGATCATTCCATCCATGCTGTACCTCCACTCAGGAGTCGTGCAGATCTTTCAAGGATTTACATTTTCACTTATGGAGTCGATCTTCAGACGATTTACATTTCAAGAATGCACCGCCATAGCTCTCTGACTGACAGACGTTTGGAGGGTTGAACGGCACAGAAACATACACGTTACAAGAATCATAAAAAATGATATGGTATTTGGGGTTCATATTTGGGGACAGCTATATGACTGTCATCATTTCATGTTTTGTTGTTGTTCAGACTTGCAAAAGTGTCACTTTTCAGTTAAAATCGCCGTTTTGGTTACGGATATAACCAAAACCAAAGCGAATATTTGTATTCTCTGCCTGAAGGCCAGCAGCAGCACCATTACTGTGACCACTATGCTCCGTTGTTTTGAAAAGAAATGCCTGAACTGAATAAATGTTTTTTTGGCAGGAAAAAAGTTAAATATTAATTAACACATCCTTTTCCCTGTCAATGTATATAGTGAGCGTATGTGTGTGTGTGTGTTTGTGTGATAATTAGCATGGCGGAGTAGCCGAGGATTGCAGCCCAAAGCGCGGCCAGGCGCAATTTCTTATTACTTTCTTTCCCTTTTCCACTTTTTTCTTAAGAGACAGATATAGTGCACAGGCACAAGCTCCGGCTGTAATGAGATCTGCTCCGAGTGGAAGACACATTTACATAAAGGTCAGCCAGTGTCTGCACCGGGGCCCAGGGGTTTACAAATAAATATGGATGGAACACACGAACTTGGAGGAAAAGAGTAAATATAAATAGTTATGCGGAACAGAAGGAATCAAAAGAAATGGAGAAGGCGCAGATATATAGACTGCGAGTTGCTCTCTCGATCTGCTGCATGGGCAAAAGGTCAGTTGGAGACAGGGCTGCGTAGGGGTGGGGTCAGGGTTTGATACCTGGCCGAGGTCATGTCTGAAGTCATAGCAGAGACCCAGGGCCTCTCTTACTTGGCACTCAGCATCAAAGGTCGTATTGGGGGGTAAATCGCTGCGACGCGCTGGCGTCATCAGGGCGTACTTGTAGCACGCTGACTCACGCTACAGCAGGGATGTGCAGAGAGTGTCAGAGGGGCAGGGGCTGAAATCCTGCAAGAGGGCACTTTTGGACCAACCTCAAGCTGAGAGCTTCTAGCATCCCTCGTGGGAATCCATGTTTTTGGATGGATTTGCATGGATTTCTAAACAAAGTTCAATGCAAGATACAAGACATTTGAGGGGAAAAAAAATTCTCCTGATTGCTGGCATGGAAAGGAGTGGCATTGGCCTTACTTTCACCATATCAAATGCTGCATTGTAAAAATTTGAGCTCTGGAAAGGCGTTTTTGTATTTAGCAAATTAAAGGGAAAAAAACACATCTTGTGTTCAAATACAATGTCCACCTCTATGACGTACTGTATATGAACAGATACACACAAATACATTTCCATTAAAAACCTGCAGTATCCGCAGGTTTCACACATATTTAATGCATTTGCTCAATAAATCATCATATTGTATCACCATAATGAACCAATATCGTCCATGTATCGTATCTTCAACAATGTATCGCTATGCGTATCGATTCACTGTTTAATATGTACCGTTACACCCCTAGTAAAAAGGCAGTGGATGAAGCCCCCTTTGATGTCTCTGTGTGCACGTCCCTGCACTACAGAAACAGGGGATATAGGCTTCTGCCTATTGCCCTATGGGCCTAATATGGTGGTCTGCAACCCAATAACACATATCATTTTGGGGATATATCCAACTCCTTGACATGGATATGTTTGAGAAGCCTACGGGGCTGTCTTCTCATGCACACACGCACGCACGCACACACACACTCGTCCTGTGTGGTGGCACATCCCAGCAGCAGCATCATGGTGTGGATTGGAATGTGATGACTTACTCACGAATTGCCATTGCGGACTCTCTCCCACACTCTCTCCATGTAATGACACCATATGCATACAGATGTGTAGCTGGAGCTTAAAATAGGAGTTCCAGAGATACACCCGGCGCTGCGGTGCAATGCGATGCGATGCAGGGAGGAGGAGGGGGAGGAGGAGGAGAGCATGCAGGAAGCAGGGAAGTGCAACCTAATAGTGGCTTGTCTTATCTTTTAATGGTGTTCCATGGCTGTATGGCCAGATTGAAGTTGACTCTCTGCCGGCGTAGGACTCCTCCAGGGTAGTGATAGGGTGGAGCCGGGGGTCAGGCACAAGTGGAGAAGCCAAAGTAAAGTCATTTTTCTTGGCTGTCATAACGCATGTTGTGGAGCGATGCGCGCAATGTGGATCCCGAACACAGACCGACCGAACGAAGCAGAGGGTAGGATCTGTGAGGCTAGAAGTGCTCAGTTGTTGTTGTCTCTGTTGTACCTAACCCATTAAGACATGAGGAGGATTCTACGAATGTCTTCTAGTAGAAGATAATTAAGAAGACGGGGATTAATTAATCCAATTGTATGGTCTATAAATCAGCTGGTCCGTCATACAAAGTCGTCCGGGACAATCTTTGAGCGCTAATAATTCCTGATCTAAATCAAAAGCAACAAGATTCTAATCAAAGCACTCCTTTTAGAACCTCAGGGTAAAGCTAGAGTTGATGATTCTTGACCCGCAAAACACAGCAGGGTCTTAACCACGCGTCTGACTCACGGGATGTCTGTCTTATGGGCAGTCCCAACTAAAACCATAGGAACCAAATGGACTGTGTGCGTGTCCTTGTCTGACCAAACCCGGCTCACAGAGTGGACAGAGATCAGCCTCTCGTATACTCACCATTAGGTTACATTCACTGAAAGCACTCGAGGCCAGAGGCTTTTCAAGTGTTGTGTGGCCAAGACACACCAACAGTCAGTAAAATAAAGTTTCAAAATCATTTTAGCCACTTCAGGCTTGAAAATTGTCACTCTACAACCTCACGAAAAATCCCCCCTTACTTCCCACTTTACTCAAAAACACTATATTTTGCCTTTGAAGTGAAGTGAGATTGTATAAAGTATCCAAAAATCACTCCTGTGTTAAGTGAGGGACGCTTTTATGACGTTATACAACATACATTATAACATAATGTTTCTTTAAGTGACAAAATAAATGTTAACTTCCCTTCATTATCAATGCTGTTTTTTAAACAAAGATCAAGGAAAAACTAAACATTAAAAGGATCCCTGGCTAATAAGACAAATATGCCTAATAAAAGCAAGGTAAATATATTATTTCTTTCAGAAATAGTGAATCTTTCACTCAATAGGAACTGCTCCTGATGATGTCATATGCCCATGTGTGATCTAGCCCTATGCATTTATGGAATGCATATGCTAATGAAAAAAAAATCACTTTCTACTTTCTAAAGTTAATATGAGCATCGAATAAATCGTCTACATATCTTTAAACACATACATTCCATAATTCCAAATCTAGACTAAGGCTAGATATATGACATCATTAACGTGTAACATCATAAGTCCATACTGAGTGAAAGATTCAATATTCATGGAAGAAGTAATGTAGTAGTAAGGTATAATGTTTTAAGCCATTTGTTGTATTAGCCTGTCTCAAAAATACAGTACAAATACTTCAGTAAAGCACCGTTCTTACCAAAAACAAAAACAAAACAAAAATACAAGTACAGTTCTCAAGTAAAACTGTGTCAGCTGTGTGAGAGGGTCTCTGCGTGATGACCCGTGTTAACCCTGTTCATGAGTTACTGTAATTCATGCTGAAACGTATAGAGCCCACCATCGCCTTCCCCTGTCTATACGAGAAGAGCCCACAAGGGATGCAAATAACGTCGGTAAGCAAACCGTTCTTCTTCCACCATATCAGATGTACTGTATATGGCCGCTCAATGCTCAGATTACCCAGGGGGCGAATTTGTGCCCCAGTTCTTCCGCTCTCCTGCCTGGAAGGGAGCAGCATGCCCTGAGGGGTTTGAGGTGGTAGAGAGGGGACGGGGGGTGGATGGAGCAGGGGCGGATCTAGGCATGGGCATGGGGGGGCAATGCCCCCCTAAATGCCCAGACTGCCCCACCAAACATGATGGCCTGCAAAACAACCCAAGATATTTCAAATTAAAGTGCTTATATTTTAAATGATTTGAAACTACTACTGCTACTAATTACAATTTTGGCACCACTAAACCAACAGCATTTCATCACTGAAAACAGAAAACAGAAAAGTTATTATTGATGCTTACTTGACTAATAAAAGTCCTGTAACCGAAAACGGTATGGGGGCGGCTTCATCGCCCGTGGCGCGAAGCGACACGGGCGATGAAGCCGCCCCCATACCATTTTCTCTTGCCCCTCCAACATGTTCTCTTGCCCCCCCCAAATGGGACATGTTACATCCGCCACTGGGATGGAGGGGCGGGTAGTCGAGTGTCTTCTAATGACGGCCTGGTCAGAAAATAGAGAGCATCCGTGAGGTCCGCTCATGAGCGAGAGCTGCTGCTGACTGAAGCACTCCGGCTGCGTTTGACCAAGACAAAGTGGGCATCGTCCACAGAGTAAATGAGATTTCACCAAGCCGCAGAATGGACCCCCGGTCGCTCTCATTGTCGTGCTATATTATACCTCCTGAAAATGGCTTTGTTTGGGTCTCTTTATTTGCCCTCCTCGGACTGCTAGGGACTATTGTGACTGACTCTCTTTCATGTATTATGATGGGAGGGAGAGAGACGGAGAGAGAAACGGGGAGAGAGGCTTGATTTGGGCTTCATTTAAATAAATATAAATGTAATGTGCACATTTTGTAAAAAAAAAATAAAATCACAGCTGAAGTGAGGGCCGCACATCATCATTATACATCTCATTCATCCGGTCCAATCAGAATTTGCATCCTCACCTTCGTCTTCAATGTCACAAACAAACACTTGAAATCAGCATTCATTTTCAGTTTAATGTCCGTGTTAGTACAATGTTTGTTCAGGCGATGTGGCAGTTCTCGTGGCAGGTATAAATATGTTGCGGCAGGTGAAGTGTCATGGCAGTTTTAGGCAGTTTTAGTAGTAAACCCTAACCCCTAACCCGAAACAAAATCTCTTAAATGCCTAAACTTAAATGCCTAAATCAAACCTCAACCCTGACTGTTATAACGGTCATGACCGCATAAACTCCCGCTGCACTTTTACTAACTGTCACGATAACAAAATCAGACTTTTTTCTATATCTGCCACGGCAGGTACAGTAACCTATCTGCCGCGGCAGGTATTCTACTGTATCTACCATGGCATTTATCCTATCGGTCACTACAGGTATCCTATCGGTCAGAGGTTAAGGTTAGGTTTAGGCACAGTTTTTACTGAGGTTACATTTGAGCCTAGGTCCATGGGCCGTGGCAGATAGTAAAACGGTTGCCGGGTTTGCCAACTAATAACCATCGGTCGCAACCATTACTATCAGTCGGGACTCATTTGCCATCGGCCTTTGCCGCCTGCCTCGGTTGCAAATTGATTTTGCTGGACATTACAGTATATTTAGCGTCCCATAGTGTCACCTACACAAGCATCTCCAAGGGCAGGGCCGTTCTGATTGAATCACACGCTCATCTAAATGTCAAATGAGCTCATTTTGTACAGTGTATGCCTCCATAGGTCAGGTCACTGCATAGGTCATTGGCCGCAAATTGTCCCTGCCGGCTGAAAACCTTGTATGTAAATAACGTGACATACAGCTTTTGTCTGCACCACACATCTCATATTTGCCTTTGACAATGAAAGGAGAAATGAGGTCAGACGTCCAAATATGATGTGGATTTAACCAACCAATCACAGAATTGCAGTCGTTTGTTAGATGGTGTATGATGATGTCCCGTTGTGTAATTACAAGAGCCCACCAACTTCACATGGATGTGTTTTTTGTTTTTATTACAAGTTATATCCCTTGATTTTCGTAACCCATTTTTAGGGCCTCCTATGCCCAGTTATGTGTGTTATTGTGAATTAAAGCAATGAGTTGATCTGCTGTTAACTTCATAGTGATGCACATGTGAGTATTAACCCACCACGCAGGTCTGACTAATGGGATGTCTGACTCACAGGCAATTGCTTTTTCACTGCACTTGATATTGCATTATGTATTGTATCTCGATAGCACTGGAAATGAGGGAAACCTCAACGTCTCGAGAATAAAATAAATAGCCTAGTGGTTTGAATGAATGATGTATATTATATTATTTGGCTATTGATATAGAAGCTCAGACGGCTGCATCCTGACAATTTTTTATCAATGGCCTATTTTGACAGTAGTTTGACAGTACTTTTGTATTAAGTACATTTTGAGGCTTTTTCTTACTCTTCTCTTTCTTCGGGCTGGCCCCATGGGGCCAATGCAATAACGTTATTACGTTACTGCCCAGTACCGGATGGTCAGGGGCACAACAAATCCCGGACCTATGAACTTATATGTGTAACTTTACTCAAGTAAAACGTTTACCACAAGCTGGTAGCACCACTTTTAAAGGATTTCTACCACCACTGGGCAATAATAATCAAACTTGGGAGGCCAATAAAGGTACAAAGGTATGACAGATGGCAAGAAAACAGTCACACCAATCTCTTGTGTCCAGAGGGCTTGTAAAGTGACAAAGAGTGCATCAGAAGAAAGATGCTCCTTGTGCTCCAACCAGCGAATTATGGGGAAGCGAACAACAGGCGGATCCAGTTGTAGAAACTCCAAGAACTCTTGGAAGATGTGGAAGTTTTTGAGTTTTCGTCCTCTACTACAGAGTTTAAAGTGTAAGACCACTTTTTTCTTTTCTTTTGGAGGAGCTACTTTGCCATGATGTGATTCCAAATGTGGGCAATAAACTTTGATAATTCCAAATATGCTACACTCTTTTAGTATGTAAACAAACACCAAGTGGTTTTATTTTTTCATAAAAGATTAATTTCCTGTTGATTGTACAATTTAAGATCTGGACGACAGATCCAGTTCAGATTTTCTTTTTAATAAAAATGACTGGCATTTTCTATCATATCAATTTCTAGTCCTGGAACTTTTTTTTTTTTTTTACTTCTTGTCCACATTTTAAATTCCATCATGGAAAGGTAACTACAAAAAAACTACCCTGTCTCTCCTGCAAAGCATGCTAAAATTGTTAAAGCCCTGTCCAAGTTGCAACCATACTGAAATGTATTACCTCCCTGCCAAAGAAGTGCCGATATTAGGCAATATTTCCAGTGCTGTCTTCTTCTGAATTCATAAGAAGATCAAAGAACACATACTGTACATGCACGGAACAATGTCAGGTCTTTGCAGGATGCGTAACGTCTCAAGTCACGGCTGTTAGCGTTACAAAGATATTGTGTCTTATCTTTTTTCTTTCTTCTCTTTGGAAGCAGACACAGTCATAATGTAAATGACAACATGCCTGCGGCAATGACAGGCTAGCATAAACATACCGTATATTGTTTAGATTTGCTCCACTGACCGGCTCGAATAATGGGGAATATAAATGGTAAACATAAGCCGGTTGTGTCTTGCAGGGGAGTTCTTTCTCATTACTCCTGCCTGGTCATGTGCGTCATGCACTACAACGCTGCTTCTCAATGTCGCTGAATTCTATGGACCTCCAGTGGTCTAAATGGAACCCCTTGAAGGGCATTTCACCGTTTAAAAAAAAAAAAAAAATAAATATATATATATATATATATATATATATATATATATATATATATATATATATATATATATATATATATATATATATATATATATATATATATATATATATATATATATATATTTATTTATATTTATTTATTTATTTGTAAAAAATGGTGAAATGTCCCTTTTTCTTTTTTTTATAAAAAGGGGCCTAAAATGGACTAAAGCTTGTCATGTGACTTCTGTGTGACTTCTGTGTAGCGATATAAATAGTTACTTCCTGTCACAATGGACGTTATGCTGGGCGACCATTTAAGTAGCATTTCTATCTCTGCGACCTAAATCTATATAGTACAATCAATGTAAATGTAATTCTGGGAGTGTACAACCGTCCATTTGTAGTACTGCAAGTGTCTGCGAGTGCCTGGTCTTGTGTCGGATGGTGAGAGTCACATATATACTCTTTGCAATAACTGCATCCACTTAAGCTCTGGACTGCAGAGAAGAAGCTGACGCTCAAATATGACCTTATGAAATGAATCCCACCAAAGGAAAAAAATAAAAAAATAAAATACATTTTATACCAAATGATCGTTTTGAGTGGGCTGCCATAAATAGATGGGCATGCCATGCAAAGGCAGGCAAGCGCCGTGCCTCGGAATGAATCACTCTGAGGAATGATAACCTGTGGGCATATGCATACGACGTGTTTGCAAAAAAAGAAAATCTGAATTCAGAATAGCACAGACGAGGACACTCTGAGAGAGAGAGAATGGTGTGGGCAGATTTATAAGCATATACTGCATATTTTGAAATCTAATCTTGGGAAACTTTTCAGCACATGTTTCCTGTGCAGTAATTATGATTTTTCCCCCCTCTTTAATTTCCCTAGAGAGGATTAGGATATATTTTTTCTATTGGTCAAAGTGAAGTAAAATTGCAGCGGACAGACATAGGGGATGCGCCATTGTGTTGCGTTGACATTTAATTTTGTTCAATTATCGGCTTAATCTATGCAAGCCCCGTATATGTCACACACTAAATGGTGGCTCTCAAGACCAATTGCAGTGATGGTGGTGTCATAAAATTCAAATCAGCCACTTGCCCTCTTCTGTTAGCAAGCCTGTGTCTGTGTGTGTGCATGTGTGCATGTGCGTGTGCATGGATGTATGTTGTAAATGAATGCCACTTGATACTTTCTGTTGGGTCAGTTGGCCATGATTCTTTACCCGAGTACATTTCATTCAACTATTCAATGTGTGTGTGTGTGTGTGTGTGTGTGTGTGTGTGTGTGTGTGTGTGTGTGTGTGTGTGTGTGTGTGTGTGTGTGTGTGTGTGTGTGTGTGTGTGTGTGTGTGTGTGTGTGTGTGCGTGTGCATGCGTCCACCCAAAGGACCCACAAAGCCAGGCATCGGAGCCGGTGTTCACTGCTCAAAAACACAGATTGTAAATAAGGAGATAAGAGGTTTCTGCTTGACAGTGGTGACGTGTGTGTGTGTGTGTGTGTGTGTGTGTGTGTGTGTGTGTGTGTGTGTGTGTGTGTGTGTGTGTGTGTGTGTGTGTGTGTGTGTGTGTGTGTGTGCGTATATGTGTGTGCATGCGTGCGTGCGTGAGTGTGTGTGCGCGTGTCACTGTGGGCTGTCAGTCCCTGGCTCTGTGTTGACAGTAGGCTTTCAGAGGGCCGGCGGCTCTTAGCCTAATGTGATTACTGTCTGTGTGAGACCCAGCCTCATCCAGCCACTCACAGCTACTCTGACCCAGCCAGCTGTGAAGGATGAGCAACACCAGCACGCACATGTGTGTGTGTGTGTGTGTGTGTGTGTGTGTGTGTGTGTGTGTGTGTGTGTGTGTGTGTGTGTGTGTGTGTGTGTGTGTGTGTTCCTCTTTTCGCTTCTATTTTTAATTCAGCGGCTGTGAAATGTGTGTGCATTGCATACCGTTTTTTTCCCACTGACATGTGATTTGATTCTATTGTCTTCTCATGCCATCCTCTGATCTGGACCTTCTAATGATTTTATTTCTGTGTCTGCCTGCCTTTCGCAGCCCATCACTCATGGGATTATTCAGACATGCTTTACAATACATTATATTTCCTTCCGCCAACATGCTGACACCAAAATATCAAGCGCAGTTTCATGCGTGACACAAGTGACATGACAAATAGCTGCCATGGTGAGCAGGCATGAACTGTAACTCAAGCCTTGTTTGGCCCAAAAAACAACAAGCATCGACAAACACTTCTGTCACCTGGTGATGATGTCATGTTGATGTCATAGTGATGATATCATATTGTACGTAAATTGAGCGAGGAGTGAGGAGAGGGACGTAGAAAAAACTAGATCTGTGCCCCTTCAGGGCACAGGTCTCCACCAGCTCAGGTCACCCTGTGAGGGTAACAGTCACCCTCATAGGGTGCCTGTTCCGTCACGCTGCGAGGGTGACGTAACAGTCACCGGTATAGTTTAGCTATTTAATATAGTCAAGCTGATTCTTCTTTTTCCTTCACCATCTTGAACATGGTTTATTTATTTATTTATTTATATTTTGGATATAAATATTAATTTATGTAGCCATTTATCTTTCATAAATCTCTTAATTGGGGTATTTGGCACAAAATGTTATGTTCCTGCAGCCAAATACATACTTTTAGGGGCTGGGTCATCTTTAACAGGAAAATGTTTATGAACCACTGGTCTAATGGCCGTCTTCTTTTCTTTTCACCCCGCAGCTGAAGAAGCCAAGGAGCTGGAGGAAGAGGAGTCAAAAACAGGTCAGCCAATGCACATCTGTTGGCCTCCGTTAGCCTGTGTTTGAGCCAGAAGTGCTGACCAGCTGCTTGTGTCTGCTTCTGCTGCTATGTGTGACTACAGGGAGCTCATTTGAAGTCTGGGCTACTTTTAAAAAGCTAAAAGCTGAAATGAATTTATACTGGTGCCCCACTGCTCCGGGCGCTATAAGAACTCCATGCTGCCCTCTCTGTGCAGAGCTTGCATGTTCCTCCCCTGTGTCCCCTATAGCAGGGGTTTTCAACAGGTGGTCCGGGGACCACCAGTGGTCCTTGAGAGGGTTCCAGGTGGTCCCCAGAAAGTTGGTTAACCAGATGTAACTCTTGAGAATGTAAAAATGAAACCAAATGGACCCTTGCGGGTCCATTTGGTTTCGTTTTTACACTCTCAAGAGTTAAAATATTCATCTGAATTAGCACTATTTTACTAAGAAGTCCACACTGTTTTGTTTGCAAAATCCAGCCTGGAATTGTGAACAAAACCAAAAGAATTCTTTAGTTTTAGGTATTTGGGGCTAAAATGTCATCAAATGGTGGTCCGTGGCTCAAATGCTGAATAAGTGGTGGTCCCTGGTGTCATAAAGGTTGAAAACCCCTGTGTCCCCTATAGGGCAGGTATAGCTATAGGGTAAAACATGCAGTAATCCTGCCATTGCTGGTCCAGCCGGGACACTTGGAACTGGAACTGGTTGGAGTAACGTGTTCCTTCCACACACTACGTCCAACCAGGGAAACTCTTGGACTCTCAGGCAGTGAAGGTAGTATGAGTTCAGTTCATTGCTCTCCCGGTGCAGCTTGGCAGAGGGAGGGAATAGTTGAAATGGGGTTATAGAACCGTGGGCTACAAATACACAACTGCATCCTTTTATCTGAGAAGATATCCAGTCCATAAGGGTGAAAACAAGTAGTTAATCTAACTCATTGATTAAGAGAAAAGAATATAATCTGTCAAAATACTGTATATTCATTTTTACTAAGTCACCAGTACTAATTTAGGTAAAGTGGTGCAAGGCCAGAAAAACACCAACATGAATACAAGAAGAACTCATTCTGAACTTTCTGGGGGTTTATAATGGACTTCTAGGGCAGGCCAGATAAAATTGATAGAAGCTGCTAGACTGAGGCTGCTAGAAACAAAACAGCATAATATGCGTTTTTCACCGTCTGCAAATGCAGATAATATTGTTGACTTTTTGGGGGGTGATGTGCTGTTTTGCAGACATTGCTCATGTGGTTATCGGAACTTAGATCACTATCGAAGAGAACTAGACTTCTGTGGGATTTCTTTTGGCCTTTCCAAAGGAACCTTTGTTACCTGCAGAAAGTAGGGAGCTGATAGACTGGTTGTGGCCAACATGTATTGATAGCACTAGCTCTTGTTATTAAAGTCTTCTTCTTCTTGAATAACACATCATTTGTCATGTTAATACGTTGTACAATTAAGATTAGTCTTAGTTGACTACATATCACAGTCTTCAACTTTTAGTCTCAGAATATTAATTCAGTGTATTTCTTTTCCCAGAAATTCCCATTAACAATATTGTTCCTTCTGGTGAAATCGAACTGAAATCCACTGTGGAAAGACTGTGTCTATAAGAAAACCGCCTTTGTATTGGTGAGCAATGAAATCAAGGTTTTTATTTCAGCAGAAGTCGAGAGGCTGGACTACGTACATCTCCTGCGAGGGCAATACACTGAGACTCCCACAGCTTACAGCCAACGGCTGGAGGCTATATGAACCAGAGCTAGTCTTCCAGTAGAGAGTAGGGGGTTGGGTGGACAGCACATCGCCAATGCAGCAGCTGAGTAATATTATGCGAACAAGCGCTTACTGTGTGCGCTGCTGTGCAGGGGCTTGTTTTAATTAGTGATCTTGGGGTTATCCTGTGACCCATATCTACTAATAATAAAGGCATCATGGCTGCTCTATTTACATATGTTTAGGCGCTAATGTGTGACTGCTGGGAGGAATTCATGCAGCAAAAGAAATGGCAGTGGCTCAAGCATGGGCTATAAAAAGACCTTGTTGGGTGCAACAATATACAACTAATCCATTTCACTGGTTATAAAAAACAATAAAACCATCTGCATCAATTCCAATTTTGGGCATGTAGACGAAACACCTAAGTAAAGTGACAAATTAAGGTCTTATGATACTATTTTTAATTTTTCAGTACATATCTGAAAAAAATAAATCAAATGAAAAGAGTACTGCATCTGAAGTACAAATAGCAATAGCACCAATGTGAGCCTGTGGATTAGCTATTTTCACAATATTTAACTGCGAACTGAACGAGTCAACTGAATATACAATACCCCAACTCCTACAACTGCTTGTCAGCGTGTTGTTCAAATATGATTATTTTGAGGAACACTGCCCTAGGTATTTGAGTGCAAGGGGGTTTATTGAGCAAAAAAGGAACAAGAGACTAGCAAGAGACTACACTATAAGAAATTAACAAATCATGAGGATCTGCAGTGTAGTGCGGCGATGAACAACTCAAACAAACTAGTTATTTTTGTGAATGAAACTGATCTGGGTCAGTTCCGGGTCTGTTTTGTGTTGCAAATGCAAGGATTCAATTCGCTGGCTGTTCTTCTCTTTGAGCACGACCTGGAGCCTGATGGCTTTCCTGCTTCCCACAGCACACAGAACAGCTGAGTTCAAAGTTGCAGAGCAGAAGGGGCAGTGACTGATGCATGTGCCATTCTTCGTTTAAAGTTTGACTTGAGACACAGACTACAAAATAGTTCTTCCTTCGCTCTCTGAATAAAGTGCTGACAGACCGACCGACCAACCAACCGGTCTGTGTGCAAATGCCGAATCGGGTGAAGTTGGTTGATTATAGAGGAATCCATCATCTGGTGAACTTCTGGTGATTGATTTTTCATAATTGACCCACATGTATTTCCAATTAAAACATACTGTAGATGAGCAGATGAGTAGATGTCTTAAATTAAATGTAGGTTTTGCTGCAGGTCTTGAAATATGGTTATACTATGACAAATGCCTGCAAATATATCTAATATTGTGTATAACAAAGCAGGTTGAACTTGAAAGTGTGAAGACTTTGGAAGCACTTAGCTTTGGAGAGCATTCCCATAATAAAACCATAAATCTCACAGTAGTTGCGATATCCTGTGGTTTCCAACCAACTTGCAAGGATTTATGTTTTTGAACTCTATATGCAAAATTGATGCATTTCTAAACTTTCTTTTTACGGCAACAACTTAGATCATTCCCCACCTATGGTGTACATGGTATGTCAGTTTGTATTATGGGATGCATGGCTCTAGTGTATATGCCATATTACTATAATATCATTCCCTTTTCCAGCAAATGAGCTCATTGTTGCATGTGAAAATAGAATAGATTTATAAGCTATCAACACATAACAACAGATGCGCAGTAGTTTGTAGATTCTAATCCACCACAGCATTCTGCACACATGACGTACAACAGTAGTCGTAAGTAGTCACTAAACAGATTGTGTTGTACATCTCTATTCTTTTGCGGGTGGTAGGGGGAAAAATAGGCGGAAAGTAATAAAGTAATATGTAACATATTACTCTAATATTAGGCTACTTTTTGTGGGGTCATGAGTAAAGTAAAGATATTACTCTCCTAAATAATATTGCCTAACACTTTTCAGCATTAACCACAATCCGTGAATTAGGCATTTAGGAGCATCCAGTAATGAGTTTTTTTTTTTTAGGGATTTAGACTGGGGTACAAGATAGTAGCAATTTTTATGGATGAACACCTCTTACGCAATGCTATGCCCAAATTTCAGATTTAGTGCCTCTGAAGCAAGATGGGGCCCAGTGGCCCACAGTGGCAAAATGATAGAGTGAAAGAGTGTAATAGCAGGTGTCCTAAGGCTGCTGCGCCTGTCCTTATGGACATACTTAAACTCATGTCCCCTCTGGAGCCCACAGCTTCCAGCACCATGTCGGAAGACATATACTCAGAACTGTGACGCTTCGTGTCACAGTTTAGTTTTTTGTCAGCTTGTGGCTGATCTACATGCTCACAATGCGTTGTGATATGGCACATTGTGAACTCGGTTATTTTCTTTTTTTCCCCTTGATTTTGCAACCCAGTGTCTGTAATGCAATTATGGGGTGCTACACTCCCTCTGCCAACGTAGGGAGGACAGCGAACTGGTCTCTGGGGGGGGGGGCAGTATAGAGACTAGGATTACTGCATGTTTTTTTGAGTACCTACCATAGAGGACACGGGAACTTGGGATTTCGCCAATCCTACATTTGGTATGGGCACTGGTGACGTGGAACAGAGAACAGCCCCACCATCCCCAGTGGGAATCAAACCCATGACCTTGTAGTTGTGAAGTGACTGCACTGCCAACTGTGCCACCAATAAATATGCTATTTTCAACACAGCTCTACAAAGAGTACCATCTCAGATGTATTCATAGCCCATGTAAAAGTATTGAAAACTGGAAATACTCAGGAGTAAAGTTGTACTTATAAGTTCATTGCAAGTAAATGTATTTACACCACTGGTAGGCAGCAAATGGAAGAGAGACAGAGGTGACTTTGAGTCTGGAACAGCTGTCCTTGTTCCAGTCTCTCTCTCTCTCTCTCTCTCTCTCTCTCTCTCTCTCTCTCTCTCTCTCTCTCTCTCTCTCTCTCTCTCTCTCTCTCTCTCTCTCTCTCTCTCTCTCTCTCTCTCTCTCTCTCTCTCTCTCTCTCTCTCTCTCTCTCGCGCAAGTCTGGTGAAAAATAAAATAATAATCAACAAGACATTTAGTATGATTAGCTAGAGGCATTAATACGATTCAAGCAATCATTGTCAATTCATCAGCGATGGCCTTGGTTATGTTGGTGTGTGCTTGTGTGCGTGCGTGTGTGTGTGTGCACATATTTGTGTGTGTTTATCAGTATTACGGAACAGATTTCCTTCAGTCTAAAGCCAGAACCTTGGCTTTGCTTGGAGGGGTTAATTCAACATGCAGCGGAAGGAATAAGAAGAGACAGTTTTTCAGAGCCCGTTTCAAATTGCTCTTTGCCCATGATGTTTCTCCTGCTGAAAGAACTGGGTCACATGCAGCCCATACAAAACCCTGCAATCCTCTAGTCTAGTCGTCTATAACATACGGGGCAACTGGCAACCCGGCGGCCACATGCACATTCACCTACAGTACTTAACCCAAAAGATGCCATTGCCGTAGAGATATGCCAATTAAATGATATCAAAGCTATTTTTTCCTGGCGTTTCAATTCTTTACTACTTCAAGACAGTGGTTTTATTCAGTATATGAACACCGCCATTAATGATTTTCTACAATTCAATGATAACGGCGATGTTTCTGATTCCACTCTGTGGGAAGCCCTCAAAGTTGTATTGAGAGGCAAGATAATCGCCTATGAAGCCGTTAAAAATAAGCAAAGGCGTTCACGTCTTGTCGAAATCGAGTCGCTGCTTCCTATTGCAGAAAGCTTGTATAGATCATCTTTGTCGTTGGGTCACCTATATTCTGTCATGAAACTGAAACATGAATATAATACCATTCTGGGCGATCAGGTGAGCAAGCAGATACTCAAATTGAAACAGAAACAATTTGAACTTGGTGACAAGCCGGGAAGACTGCTGGCCAGGCAGCTTCGCGGCGCACAGGCAAGCAATTCGATCCTCAAACTGAAGTCATCCTCGGGTGAGTTATTAATTGACCCTCATGATATAAATAATTACTTTAGAGATCACTTTAAAAAACTATACTCTGCGAGATGCGATGCTACCGATGATGAGCTGGAATCATTTTTACAATCTGCTAACCTACCTAAAATTGATGATATTGCTAAGGCTCATCTTGATTCCGATTTCACTATTAGCGAAATTAAAGACGCAATAAAATCATTGTCCAGCGGCAAGGCAGCCGGGCCCGATGGTTATATTGCCGAGTTTTACAAAGAATTTAGCGATCTGCTTGCTCCTTTATTACTCAGAATGGTTAAACACTCATTGGTAGCAAATATTTTCCCACAATCAATCTACAAAGCTAATATCTGTTTGTTGCATAAAAAAGGGAAGGATGAAATGGATCCCTCGGGCTATAGGCCACTTAGTCTACTTAATTTTGACCAAAAGATAATAGCGAAAATAGTTTCTACTAGGCTTGCGAAGCACATGCCATCTCTCGTACATCCGGACCAAAATGGCTTCTTGTCTGGGAGATTTTCTTTTTTTAATACACGTAGATTATTTAATATAATGTATTCGAAATATTCTCCAAATGAAAAACCAGTAATTATATCTCTTGACGCAGAGCGTGCCTTCGACCAGATAGATTGGAGATATATGCACGCTACACTAAGGCATTTCGGATTTGGCGAATTATTTCTTAAATTAATTAAAATGCTATATGCAGCCCCGACATCCTCCATTCTCACCAATGGCATTAGATCAGCTCCATTCAGTTTGCAACGTGGTACGCGACAGGGCTGCTGCGCTAGCGCTCTATTGTTTAACCTAATGCTCGAACCGCTCGCTAATTGTATAAGACAACACCTCGATATTAAAGGAATTACAATTGGGCTCGTAGAATGTAAATTGTCTTTTTACGCCGACGATTTATTAATTTTTATGCTGGATCCATCATCATCCCTTCCCCCGCTTCTATCATTGATTAAATATTTCGGTAAACTGTCAGGCTATTCGATAAACTGGCAAAAAAGCGCATTTATTCCATTTGCAAATAACCTTGAGCAGTCGTATCTGGATACTCTACCATTCAAGATAATCACCGACCACTTTACATATCTTGGACTATCTATCCCATTGAACCCTAAATCGTTATTTCAATATAATTTCATATCTCAATTAGACAAACTTAAAGCCGATATTGAGTATTGGAGGACGCTGCCTTTATCTATGGTTGGGCGCATAAACGCTATTAAGATGATCTCTCTTCCTAAGTTCATGTATCTATTTCAGAATATTCCAATTAAATTACCATCATCATTTTTTAAAACAGTTGATTCGATAATAATGCCCTTTATTTGGGGATATAAAAATAACAGAATTTCTAAATATCATTTACAGAAATCTAAATCCATGGGGGGTTCTCACTCCCTTCATTTCAACATTATTATTGGGCTTCCAATCTTAGAGTTTTAATTTATTGGCAAAAACATCTCCCTCATGACCTTGCTGTGGCTCCCAAATGGCTTCAATTAGAATCTCAGGCAGTAACAGGTAGTTCTCTTTCAGCTCTGTTGCTCTCAACAACTGACTATCCAATCCAGACGTTAGGAGATAATTTTGTTGTGATGAATTCTATTGAAATATTTAAACAGATAAAGAGGGTACTATCTGTGCCCGATCTATCTGTGCACTCTCCTATATGCTTTAATCACAACTTTGCTCCTTCCCAAACAGATGCAGTCTTTAAAATTTGGAATACTAAAGGTTTGATCAAATTTTCTGATCTATATATAAATAATCAATTTGCCCCATTTTCAGAGCTGAAAGAAGCATTTTCTCTCCCTCACAGTCATTTTTTTCGTTATTTACAAGTCAGGCATTATGTTCAAATCCATTTCGGTAACCTTGAGAACGTCCCCCACGAACATCCCCTATACTCAATATTGAATCTACATCCCAATGCCAAACAACTCATCTCCAAATTCGTCTCAGTATTCTCTAAAACTTTCACCCCATCAACAAACCATATTAAATCTGCTTGGGAAGAGGATATAGGTATGGAGCTGCCAGAAGCCATCTGGTGCGAGTGCTTGAGGAGGATACATTCTGGGTCAATTAATGCTAGATTACAACTAGTCCAATACAAGATCATACATAGATTACATTACTCCAAAGTTAAATTGAACAGAATGTATCCAGATGTTTCTGATATGTGTGACCACTGTAATACCTGCAGAGGAACACTTGCTCATACCTTCTGGTTCTGCTCTAAGGTAGTCTTGTTTTGGAATGATATTTTCGCTTGGTACAGTAGAGTTTATAGTATCAATATCACTCCTGATGTTTTTGCTGCCTTGCTTGGCTGCTCAGACACATTTCTCGCTTTTCCCTATACAATTCAGCAAACAATAATGCTTGGTTCACTCGTAGCTAAAAGAATGATTCTATCTGAATGGAAAACACCTAATGTACCTACCTTTACCAAATGGCTCAGTGAATATGTATCACTGATACATCTTGAGAGGTTGCGCTGCAGCAGTCGCGACGGGATGGCTACTTTTGAGTATATATGGGGCCCTATAATGGCCCATCTCGACTCTAGTGACTGAGCTACCTGTACTGTCCACATTCCTTACCTCTCTGACCGTTAATGAACTGTTGATCACCCATGCGATGGGCATGAACTGTTACTCCTATTTATTGTTCACTTTCCAGTCTGGTGTATTTGTCTGTTTGTCCTGTCTGTATTGTATTGTCTATTTATCTATAAAATTGAATAAAAATGAATATTCAAATTAAATGATATCAAACAGTATTTACGCCCAACACCGTTGACATTGATCACTTGTAATCACTGCTTTATAGTCCTTTTGATTGGTCAAGTCATCAGCTTGCTTGCTTGTTGTCAATATCACAGGATTGTACGTACATCCTGCCCATAAACTGAAAATTCAATCTGTATCTTTCAATCCTTGCCCCAGATGGCATTTTTGGTCAAAACAGCATATTATTCTACAGCTCAGAGCACCAGGGCACCTTCCATCTTACTACGGGTGGTCCATTGTCAACAGGAAGTGACTTAGCATCATCTAACATGCTAACATTACATGATCATTTCAAAATAAGGGCTCGTCATTGAAAAAAAAAACACTTGTGCTATTTATTCTTAATCTATTTATCAAGAGTATTAATGCAATGATTTCTGCTAACTGCAACTTTTAGATTTCAGGTAAAAGTTGATCTGAAATTAAATTAAAAAATACTTTTCAGGGTTTCAATTAAATAACTAGCACAACATGAATCCGGATTTCAATTGGAATATCGCAAAATCTGATTTACATGCTCAAAATCTCAAAAAAGTGCATAGATTGGTAGATTGCGCCCTCTGTAGTGAGTTTGAAAAAAAAAACACTAGTGGTCCTCTCTATTGTCAATGGGAGCAACAGGAGTCCAGATGTATATTTACAGGTGTGTAACCAGCTACACATTTGTATACATGCTCAGGACCATAACCGTCCACACGGCACGATGCAGCGTCAATGCCACTTTGCATCGAGTGCAAGGTGAAATGGTACTCTTTGGACACCTTGCACTTTTCCTTACATTGCTTACACAATTTGCACATCAGAGTGAAGACCGGCTCTTCCAAGGTGGTCATACATACAGTAGGGGCATTGTGACATAGTGCATGCAGGGGATTCCTTCGTTACTTGCGAAACACGTGTTGCTTGGATTCAGGCACATATCGGTCCAGGGTTCACAATGCATTTGCGCATTGATTTCACTTTGGTAACCTGATTAATCAGCACATTATGCACAGGTTACTAAACTGTGAGTAGGTGGGGGGTGGTTATACTTCATGTGTTTTCTGCGATGGTCATTCATGATGTGCTGTACTGTATCCATTTGCATGCATTTGTGTGAATGTTTTGTGTTCACAGCTTGCATGTGTACACAGTGTACAGTATAGGCCTCTATGTTGGGCATCACAATGTGCTTCCGTGCAGCAGTTTGTTCATTTCTGTGCGTGCATGTGCACTCGCATTTGTGGCTTTTGCTGAGCTCTGGCGGCTCCAAGCCACTGCTGAGTTTGAGGACAGTTTTACAGTATAAAACGCTGGGTGTTTGCAGCTCTCTGCTCTACGAGGCAAAGGAAGGAGGGGGTGTAGAGGCCTCCTCCTCCTCCCAAACGTACAACAGTCCAGGTCCCATGCAGTTATCAGCGCTTATTGTCCCAATCAGGCTGTGCTTTGGAAGGGGGGGAGGCGTGTGGTGCTATACCGGACAGCTCATTAAGATAACACACAAACATGCCCCCGCTCTCTCACCATCCAGGGGTTTATTAAAGTGGGGCCTCATTTCGGCTCCTTTGTCTGCCTCGGTGAAACCTCTGCCTTTGTGGAACGCAATTGCAGCCAGATGGCAAAACAAAGCTGGCTGTCTGGGGGAGACTTCAGAGACAGGCCTGAGAAGGTATAACAGGGCCAATAACTCAACTTCACCCAGGCTCACCGCCCACACCTGCACCCTGCACACCGTGCATCTGGCGGGGCAAGGTGTGTACTGGGGCAGGGGTGGGGAGTGCTCTGGAATAGAAAGCGTCTCTTAACAGTTTTAGTGCCAGGATTATAGCAGCCTGTTTCTTGCTAGACTGCCTAACATTACCTTTGAACAGCCACCGCACCGACTGCTGAGTTGGTTGCCATGAGAATCCGCTTTAAAAACAGCGCAATGACTTGTCGTAGTGTTGAAAAAGATTCCACAGTGGCGATCACATCAACACAGCTGCTTCTTTAGGCAGCTTTCCCATTGAAACAACAGGGACTCAATTTCCCATAAGACTTTGCACAATTCACCCAAATCCCTGATTGCTCCTTTAAAGTGTTAATTGCCTAAATTGTAAATTGGGAATAGTAACTACGTACTGTAGTTACATAACATTTGGGCATACTCACCAATACAGTATATCCCAGGGGCAAGCATTGTAAGTTTTGGCTCCTGTAGGAGGACATTCTTGAATAAGGTTCAGCAGATTTAGTTACTCATTAAAACCTACTGACGCTGATGCTTTTGCACTTTTACTAAATTTCTGAATAGCGTGTACTTTTACATGTACCACGTAATATTGCTACCTTTACTTGACAACGTACTTCTTTCTATGGGTTACAGCTGGCTGTGGGATGGCTGACCTCTCAGTCTCTAGTTTTGAGCTGCTCTCTCTGAAACATTGATGAGACATTACGCATTAGAGAAGGAGAGTCATTCTCTCGGCCTGCTCTCAGAGACATTCTTTCACCTCTCGGCTTATTAAAATCGCATGGTATTAACTTTGCCGTTCACAGAGAGGCTAAATAATTGAATCAGACCGAAGACGGGAGTCAAATGAATAACTCTAATGACATTAACGCTTGAGGGAGAGCCATTCGGAGAGCTGTGAAGGGTATAGAGGCACCGTGGCCGAGTGGGCCGCCTGAATCTGGCTCTGCTTGCTAATAGCGAAAAATTAATTCAGACGATGATGAGGAGCACATATTCCTGCACAAGCAAAAATCATCATATCGCTCACAGAAAAAAAAAGACCCACAGATATAATCACTCTGTTTCAATTCACTGGTGCTGTAGGACATGCAGAGGAATCCTATTGCAACACCTAACGTGTTGATAATTACATTTGAATATCAAATGAGAAAAAAAAGCCTCGCATTAAGAATGAATCGTCTTTTATCACTTCCGGATGTTGAGTCGGAAGACCTCCTCCAAGGGGGTTAACGGCTTTAACGACCAATTAAGACCAGAGGCCGTTTTTTTAACAGTTCTCAAAATGATTCATGCTAAATGATTCATGCCATTATCACCCCCAAAGTGATATACTATATATTGGACACCCATCTGTGCCAAGGACAGCTAAGAAGTGAAGATTTGTGTTAACAAAATCAACATATTCAACATTTTTCACGTCATGACGACGGCGCGTCATCTGATAAAGATCCCGTTGCTGACTCTCATTTGGGACAGAATTGCCGCGACAACTTTTTTTTGTCCCATTCGCACCCATTCAATTCAATGCATTCAGAAGCCTTTTCTGGGGATCTCCAATGTCGTTGCCGTTGCGCATGGGTGGATCGTCTGTTGCTAGACGTCACTTCCTGACTTTTGACCTGGAACTTTCTGCTCAAATCGTCAGAGGACAGGTTAGTCAAGACACCAGAAACAGCATGAGGTCATCGCATATCCTGTTTAGGAGATCTGGCGCTTCCAAATAAGGGTTTTTACCGATTTCACTGGCTTGAGCTGTGACATAGGGCAGAAAATCACGGACGCGGTCAATGTGTTAAGTAAGTGTTAAATAACTGTATATTCTGATTATTGTTGCTATAAGGTGTTCGTTCAGTAACCATGTCTCCATGTCTTCTTAGATCTTTATTAAACAGAAAATGCGTTTTCAGGATCTTTGTTTGCTCAGCCTGATCTCACATAATATAGCATAACTGAATCGAATTGACATTCCGTAGAAAAACTACTAATAGAGACAAAGGTCTGTTATCTTTACTGTGTAATGGAGGCGTGAGTTCAGTTTTTATAATACTTTCCTGTGCCTATCGGGTCGTAACCCTGACCCGTAAGGGGCTGAGTCGGTTCTAGCAAATTTCGCAGCACTCATGGCGACTTGGTCGGCGGTGCTTCGCGATGCTTATACCGTCGTTCGGCAGAGACCGAGGAGGTATTTCAGTAAATTGTGAATGGACTTTGGACTAGTTTATCTACAAAATGTCAATTCCGTTCATTCATACTATATTACGTGAGATCGGCTTGGTTGACATGACCTCTCTCTCTATCCTATCCAATCAGCCCAGAGACCTCAGTCAGTGATGACACAAAGAAGTGACAAAAGAAAATTGGAACTGGAACACTAAAGCTGAAGCTGATAAATGGGTTCTCTCTCTCCTGAAAATGTATTTTCTGATTATTAAAGAGCTGAGACAGGGAGACGCTTGCTGCCCTGCGACTTGACTGAACAAACTATAGCAATGATTACTGCTAGAATAGTGTAGTGCTTTAACTTTTTAACAAAATATATTTTGTATTAACCTACAACGTAAAAGGATCACTTACTCGGTCGCAAATGAATGCACAGTGGTGGAATAGAAATGTATACAATGTATAAAAAGCTGGTATCCAGCTATGGGTAGTTGATAACCAAATGGACCCTTATAGATCTGTAACTTTTGAGAATGTAAAATGATAATTTTACGCTCTCAAGAGTTAAATTATATTTAAACATCTGAATTACTTAAGAATTTACACGTTTAGAAAATGTAGATGAGGAATTGGTCCGTGGCTAATATGCAGAAAAAAATAGTGGGCCCTGGAATGAAAAAGGTTGAAAACCACTGAAGTAAAGGAACTACAAATAATACTAAAGTAACAACAGTCTGTGAGCAAATGTATAATATTTAGTTACTATTCACCACTATCTAGCGCTCACCCAGCATCTTTCACTGTGTTTCTGACGTTATTTTGTGTAAGCTTTATGCTCATCCGTAGATGTGGCATGAAAAGTAAAAAGGCTTTTATCCGTAAAACGAGGTGAGTCTTCTTTTTTAGAAAGATTAAGGAAGCTCAGAAGAGTTTACAAGCTTTAGTGAAGCAGACGTGAATTCCTCTTTCTGAAAAATCCAATGTGAAAATTGGCGTTACATTTCACCAGACAGAAAATAATAGATGAAGCCTTTTCTCCATGACTTCATCATATCACCTCTGTTGAGTGGAAACCTCGTATATGTCCAAAACTATTACACTTTTTCCATGGTTACTGTTCAGCAGCAGATTTGCAAGCTCAAAATGCGCTAAAAACTGCAGGCTCTGCTGCTTTTGGTTCATGTTTGTGGACGTAGTAGAGTTAAATTACAAGAACAACAGAGAAAGTTAGAATACAGAGATAAGAGGTTTCGGCCCGACAGCAACAATATTGGCTTTGAACGTGTTAGGGTCCTGCAGCCCACACAGATTTCTGTATTAGTCTCCTCAGTAAAAGGTGTCTGTTTCCAACACTGCAGACAGCAGAGTAATGCCTTACCAATACCAACCCACAGCTTTCACTGTCCTTCGCCTATAGTTCAGTGCATTACTTGGAAGCAAAGGAAACAATTAAATCATATTGTTGCTGTCAGGCAGAAACCTGTTATCATCCATAATTCTAACTCTAGCTGATTGTCGGTTAAGCCGTTCCATATTTGATATCACGCTTTAGGTATGAACATGTGCTATATGTAGTGTATAGCTGGCAGATAGCATTGCTGGAGGAGGGTTATACAAATGCGCATTTGGAAATCCAAGTAAAAGAGTTAATGAGGCATTTCAGTCTGGATTTTTGGAGGCTAAAATGCATTATCGCAGAGATTCCAGTGCCCCTTTCCTGATGACGGGGCGATAAACACTCAGCGCGAATAAAAAGCTCTCCTGAATTGAGGTCTAAAGTCAGTGCACAAACCAAGCACATGTGCAACAAACAAAGGTCTCCGTGAGATGCCTCACCACGTCACATGCTTGCTTTATCAACACAAAACGCCAGTGCTGTTGAAAATAGAGCCACGGTTTATTACTCCCCGTGTAAAAAGCCCTTCACCGTCCTACAGCATTAAATCTTAAGAGAAATGTGGATTAATCAATGAAAAAAACAACTCGGAGAAGTCGCCACTGGTAGGGAAGCTATTCTACAATCAAGTCGGGTAACTGGGGTTTAGAAGATAAAGTGTTAAGGTACTAAATGACTGGTGAGTTAAAAGGATAGAATAAGGGTTCAAAATTCAAATATTTTCATTGAAGTTTTATTTTTTACAACAGACAACAGAAAAAGTAAAGTAATTAGTAATAACCAAATATCAAACAAATGTAGTGTAGAAAGAGTACAATATTTGCCTCGGAGAGTGTAAGTGTACTAAGAAATACTCAAGTAATAACACTTCAAACACCGACTCGAGGAAAGTCACTTTCCTTTTCGTCGTGCCCAACGCGCCGCGACGCTGTTTTCCGTGTCACAAGCGGCGGAGGCGAGGCAGGAGGCGGCTGGGGAGAAGGAGAAGGATGGGAGGAGATATAGCTCAGGGAGAATATTACAACGCTCTTATCACAGGCGTCATGGTGGATGTGTGTACTCCACCCATGAAGCCTGTAATTACATCCCTGTAGAGCGACTCTTCTCCTCTCCTCCTCACACGCTTCTTCTTCTCCTATTATTCCTGCAAAAAGCTCGCCAGGCCCACGACACCAATTTGTGGGAGAGGCTTCGACCTACGGTTCTGATCCTTCAAACTCACTCCTCTCCGTTGCCTTGCCTTCGTTTGGGCAGGGAAGAAACAACTCCGGAGCCATCGAGGGTGGGAAGTGACAAGCCCTAAATAAATTTGGGTCAGAAATTCCCAAATATGCAGTGGGACACACAGACAGACGCACACAGACATTTCTGCGTGGCTTACACAGCAATCTCGCTCACTGTGATCACAATGAAACCTTGTGACATCACTGATCATGATTGATAGTAAATCTGGGATTATACAATAGCAAATGCGACCTCCTGTCAAAATTGGCACTCTACTGAGTGCAGATCTAGTTTGAGAATCACCATCTCTCTATACTGTACTTCTACTTTGCCACACCACAGATTCAAGTGTACCATTTTTACTCCCAACACATTAGTTTGAGAGCATTAGTCACAAAATGACTAAAGTGTGACATTAAAATCATTCCCCTTTTTGCTTTAATCAAGTGCAATGTTTGAAAACAGTATTTGTACTTGTTGTAACGTTGCGTGGCACTGATAAATCTCCCTCCATCTCTGTGCGTTATGAGGTGTATGTGCAGGGAATCAGCTGATCCTTGTCAGAGCAGAGCGGATGGAGCACAAACAAGCGTCTCTCTTTAAATCACAAGGAATAATGAGGGTTGTCACGGCTAATAAAATGCTGGTCAAAGCGTACCCGGGTGCTGGGACCCCGCCCGCTGTTGACCCGCAGCATGGCACATGGGGTCAGACGTGACATGGGCACCATTTGCCTAAGCTGCATGTCACTTGAGTATTTAATTGCGCTAAAGGATGTTTAAGTACAGGCTCTCAGTGATGAACGTAACTTAATGCAACAGCGTCTCCCTAACCCTTCATTTGAACCCATTCCACCACAGAAGGCTTTCTTAGCTTTATTTGTAGTTGATGTATTGTCAAAAAAAAAAAAACACAAAACAAACAAACAAAACGTGGTCTAGCTGTTTGGTGGGGAAAAATCCTTACTGGCTGTTTCCCCTATTCCACCATAAGCTTAGAATGGGACCATGGGATGACTGAACCACAGCTGAACCAAAAGAGCAAGTGTGAGTTTCAACACACTGTTGACATGGTGGAGAGACAATATAGCAAAAAAATGCATTTTGGAGAAACGGAAATTGGTGAATTTGAACAACATCCCATATAGCCATTAAAGATTGTTTTCCCCCACAAAATAACTGGGACATTTTTTAATCATTTGCAAATAAAGGTAAGCAATTATTCAGGGGTGACACTATGGTGGCCACCGCATGCGTAACATTTTTCTTTACTATAAGCACAATTCCAAAACGTACAGTCTGCCCCACCAAACACAATTTGAACCACTACTACTGCTACTATAACTACAGTTGTGGCACCACTAAACCAACAGCATTTCATCAAGAAACACAGTATTTCATCAAGAAAACAGAAAACTCAGATCTTTAGTTTTATGCAAGCTGTGTGCCTGTTGCAACTTCAACAACAAATGATGTTATTATTGATACTTCCCTAATACAAGTCTTTTAACTGAAGATGGTGCAACTTCATGAAGTCACCTCCATACAAACAGCCTGGACAGCAGCTAAGCAGACACAGACTGAAACCACCATTTCTGTCCAACCCATATAGACTCCCTGGCTCCACCCACATAACACAACCACATGGAAAAAGCTGTTATAATAGCTCAAACAACATCCACATATTCACATTCCGTACTGCGAGCTTGTATTGTTTTCAATCAGTGTTTTGGTCTTTATTCAGTCTTTTCAGAGTTCATAAGGGTCCACGGTAGAAACAATCCGGTCCAATCCTTTGGGTTGGACCGGTCCAAATTGGCAGAATCAGTTCAACTGTGTTCTCCCTATTTAAATGCACAAAGCCCATTTAATCTAGTTTGCTTGCATGGGCTGAAATATGGTGAGAGGTGGTTGTGACCTTGGTTAAAACTTGGATATTGCCGTTTGCGTTTGTTGTCTGACCATGTATGTGGTAAGGACCGGGACCATTAGGCCAGCGGGCGATGTTTATTTTACTAATCAATCAATCGATGGTATTCCTGCTTTATCAATTTAGAAGGTTTATCATTTTGTCACAATTGAATTCAAACACTGAACATTCTCAAATGAATGTCCTACTTGGTCATACTACAGTGTCAAAGGTGTCAAAAGCAAAACTTGCAGATCTGCTCCTTATGATATATTTTTTATTTGAATCCTGAAACGATTTTGAACATATAAGGTTTCCACCTGACAGATGACATTACCATTAATCGGCAGATACAGCCTGGTTAACCACTACCTCCTTGAAGTCACATTTTCACTACCCACTGTAACAGTAGGTTGAATCATCTTTTTTCACAAGCATAATAATTATATGCCAAAAATAGGGACGTCAGAAAGTGCCTACGAGATCCATTCCCACTCGTTCCCACACCTTCTTGTACCTGTCATCCATGATTCACCTTACCTCCGCCCTCTTAATCTGTGCTCTTGTGCCTGCACCATAACCACTATACATTCTCACTAAAAGGCCTTTAACACAAAACGTGTCTATAGTTCATTTTCAATGGGACCTGCGTTTTTTTTTTTTTGCAAGAAGACATGGTGTGATAACAGGGGCGGTTTTAGGCATGGGCATTATGGGCAGCCGCCCAGGGCGGCATCGTGAGGGGGGCGGCATAGCGAAGCAAAAAAAAAAGAAAAGAAATCCGCTATTCCGTCACTTATTGTCATTGCGTGGATCTACAAGTATTGCGCCCACTTACGCAGATCAGTGCATAGAAAATGGTAATGTCGTGCAATTCAGTGTGTGTGTATATGTGCGAGAGGGGGGATCCAGTTGGTTCTTGTTACCTTGGACGCTTGACTTCAATGTTAAAGAATGCGCTCGTATTAAACTTTTGAGATTTGAAAAGGCCACAGTTCACTGATGAATAGTGAAAACAGTATTTATGATACAGTAAATGAAATCTTACCTCACATGGTTTCTTGGGAAGTCCTGAATTTTTTTAAAAGGTTGGGAGAAGAGTCAACAGGACCTTTTCAAATCTCAAAAGTTTAATATGGAACTCTATGGAAATATGGAGCGCATTCTTTCTTGTGTGTCTTCGTGCAGCAGGTGCACTAATTAGTGGGGACTTTCCACAGTGGTTAAAGGAGAATTCCACACCAAAACATATTGTGCGGACAGAGTAACAGAAAGCTCATTTCAGTACCACGGACAGAGTCACTACAGTTACCATAACAGAAAGCTCATTTCAGCACCACGGACATAGTAACAGAAAGCTAATTTCAGCTCCACGGACAGAGTCTCTGCAGTCAGGTTCTACTTGCCCTCAGCTCATGGTCACTTGCCCCCTAAAATATATATTGTAAATTTTGCAGATGTAACTCTTGAGAACGTAAAAATGAAACCAAATGGACCCTTGCGGGTCCATTTGGTTTCATTTTTAGGCTCCCAAGAGTTACAATTCATCGTCTTATTTACCCCAGGTCTACACAACTAGAGAATGTAGAAGATTAGGTCATTTTGATGTGAAAGTTAAATTGCCTGTTTTGTTTCCCAAATCCAGCCTGGAATTGTGGATAGCTAGAAAGCAGGGAAAGACACACAGCAGGGGATTTCGCCCAATTGCAGGAGTAAATCATTCTAGAACCGCCACTGTGCAAGTGTATTTACGCCTGTGCAGTCCTGTGAATTTGGTGCGTGCATGTTCATTTGGTGCATATGCACAAAATGCACATGCCTATTATTACAAATATTGTTTAAAACATAAAACCACTTTTTTCCTGTTTGTTTCTGAAATTCCCACATCCTTTATTAAATAGTAAATAGTGACACACATGCGCACATGCGCACATGGACACACACACACACACACACACACACACACACACACACACACACACACACACAGAACACAGCGCCCTCCCGTCCTTTGTCTTCCTAGGGCGAGCACTCCTTGGTTCCACATGAGCACTCAGCGCGGCTGTGACTAATTAAATCAAGCGTTGTGCCCTCTGTTACCTGTTCGCTGTGGCAAGGTTGGTGCGCGGGAAAAAACGGCGCAGGAGAGGAGACAAGAGACCAAATAAGGAAAGGACACTTAGCAAAGGAAAGGAGAAAGGAACGAAGCTGAGGGGATGCGGGGTGTGAAGTGCACGGATAACGTATCCAGACCACAACCACGCTCTTCTCTGGTTTAGATTAGAGGCACATGATTCTTGCTAAAACGCGAATCTCGATTTTCGTTCACAAGACTTGGGAACTCGATTCTTACACAAATCAATCATGTTCCATGAAAATAATCATAAAAACGAAACAAAAGCATGAGAGAACTAGTGCTGCACGTTCTTTACAAAAATGAGTCAAGATTGGAATATGAACAACTAGGGCCGGAGAACTACTGATTATTGTCTTAGATTACTTATCAACTACTTATTTTTATTTTTGTGATTCATTGAAGCGTGCTTTTGAGATATGTATTCAAGTGTCTTCACGCATTGTTGCAGTCAGGCATAATTAAACCATCCATGCACATTCTACAAGCTTTGAAACAACACTGTGTGAAAAGTTTTGACCTACTATTTTTGCCACTTTTCACTAACCTTTGATAGAGTCTCCCGATCGTGTGCGTAGTAGCTCCATCACACAAACTTGCACCTTAAAAAAACATGATCTAATGTCCAAATATTCCACGATCACCGGTGACCACAACAAAGAAAAACACGCAGTCGGCAATCATTCTCTGTAGCAATGCATTTGGAAACCCGATTACCCAGCAGCCCTCAGAATTAAGTCTGTAAAACCAGGTTCAGACCGTACCAGTCCAATTGAGGATTGAATATTGCCAGGAGTTGTTGCTGAGTTGAGTTGGTCTATATTCATCTCATGTATTCCTCTTGCTGTGTTTCTTTCAGCCATGACGCCGCTGAAGAGCTAAGACCAACAGAATGAAGGTAAGCATTATTGCATGTATTATTTTACTGGACACACTGAAATCATTTAGGCCTTTAGTGGAATGTTTTACATGTATTCTACATGTCGCCATGCACACTCCACTCACCATGCACACTCCAAAACTCATGTAGCACAAAAGGTGAGATCATATCATGATACAGAAAGAAGATACTGGTATATAAAAAAGAAACAAATCATTCCCCTTCCCCCGTCACCTCCAAATTAACCACTGAACCAGTTATTTTTGATGAGCGAAATTAACATGGTCACTTTTGGAAAAGATTACGTTCTACAAGCTCCAAAGTATGTTGCTTCATTCTGTATTTTGATCTTGCAGGTATATACTGCATCTTTGATGCTTTTGTTCAACGCTGTAGCATGATCAAGTAGGGAATAAGTTACAAAACAAGCTAGAATATAGGAGGATTCTGGCTGACAGCAACAAGGACCATATCAGTCCTCCAGAGTTGGACAATGTTTAAGGCAGTACTGTGTGTGGACATGTTTCAGTCTGGTGCCTTTTACAATGGGAACCTTTATTATAGCTTCCAGTCTGCCAGCTGGCTCTCTGTGTTTGCACGATAACGCCACAGTCTATTTAACATCACAGGCCTTCTCTCTGCATCGCTGAACACTGGGGACATGTATGCAACTGTTTACGGAACGCTTAGATGGTTTATACCTGTATATACTGTAGAGCTGACAGTATGTACATTCCATTATTTTCAGGTCTACAGCACTAAAATTACAATGTTAAAGGAGTAATGGAAACCCTATAGGGCATTGTTTCTCAAAGTGGGGTCCAGGGAACCCCCAGGGGACTTTGAGGTTGTTTCGGGGTTCCCTAGTTAAATTTGTTAACAAAGCATAAAAATAAGAACTAGGTGTAGTATGTGGTTATTTCAAAATGATAAAGCTCATCAACAGATCAGTCTGTCTATGGGGGTTGCATGGCAGAGAATATTTTCAGATGGGGGACAAATGAATATTCATGTACTGTATATTCATTTGAGAACCACTGTTCTATAGAGACATTAGCAGTAGCCGAAGTGTAAAAGTTTCAACAGAAAAAGAAACGAGCATGATCAGGCTGCTGTTCTTCCTATGCAGTTTAGCCTACCGTGCATGGTCCACAGTATACTAGTATAATAATAATAATAATAATAACAACTCCAAAGTCGTTCTGGTAGTCTTATGTGACCATGAACAGATACGGTGAACACAGACTGTAGGCACGTTTCCATAAGCCCTATTTTTGCGCAAAAACGGCTCTTGCGAAGAGAATGTTGAATGGAAACACTTCAAAATGCGAATAAGTTTCCATTTTGCGCAAAAATATTTTCTCGCTGAAAGGTGCCGTATTTTGGAGTGTATCGAAAGAGTCTAATGCGCAAATGAGGTATGGAAACGGCTTGCGAAAATACTTTGTATTGAAAAGCACTGGCACGCATTATAGCGCATTTGAAGAGTTCTGGTCTGCCGATGAGAGCATTGTTATTTGTTAATATAAGTTATATTTCTACAAAACCGCTCAAAACGGACGAGGGCCGTGCGCACATAAACATCCCAGCCGCTTCGACCTCTATCCATCGATTGAATAGACACTTATCAACAGAAATGTTACGATCCAATCGTGCCGGTATAGCAGATATTCAGATACCCGCCGGGCAAGTAGATATTTTGTATTCATTGCATCGGTGGATCACGGATACTACTAGTAGGGCGGGGCGAAGCATAGTTTTACTGAAGTTATGTTTAGGGTTAGTAACCGCATAAAGCACCGTCTAACCCTAACCCTAGCCTAATCCTAAACCCTAAACATAACCCCAGTAAAACTAGGCTATGCCTACACCTAACCCCAACCCTAAACTTAACCTCAGTAAACTTATGCCTAAACCTAACCTAACCCTAACCATAACTTCAGTAAAACTTCCTTCGCCCCGCCCTACTAGTAGTATCCGTGATCCACCGATGCAATGAATACAAAATATCTACTTGCCCGGCGGGTATCTGAATATCTGCTATACCGGCACGATTGGATCGTAACATTTCTGTTGATAAGTGTCTATTCAATCGATGGATAGAGGTCGAAGCGGGTGAACATCCAAGCCAAGGGGACTCACATACATGGCCAAAACGTTCAGACTCCCATCGCGTTTGTTCATGAAAGTCGCAGGGCATACAGGTCCTATATTAACAGTATCATCATGCATGATAGCTAAGACACGCAAGTGATAACAGACATAAACAGCTGTTTTACATGACCGGGCTCTGCCCTTATAGATATTATTCCGTTAATAATGTTCAAAACTTTTTTCCTTGCACGTGTCGCGCTGCAGATAACATGATGTAGTACAATATCACAAAGTAGACACACCAAATCAGTAGGCTACCGAGTCTCACAAGCGCTCCGGTTCAGGAAAACAGTGAGTTGTGTAGATTATGTATTAGGATTGTAGGCTATATTAATTATTGTTTTTGCTACAACAGAGCCAGAACAGCCTCTGCACAGCACAACAGACCTATAGGTCAATAGGAATAAAGCAGGCAGTCCGTGTGTAAAGCCTAAAATAACTTCAAAAGTAAAAATATATGTAAAATAATAACCATACGTATCACGTTACTGGCAAAACTGTACCACCTATTGCTTGTTTCATGAACCTATTTTGTCTTCCCTAGACTCCCACAAGTCGCATTTCTTCAGTTAATGGAAACAGCGGACAATTCGCTCTTCTTTTTTCGACTTAACTAACATACTCTTCCTATTTTCGCAAAGGTTTTATGGAAACGTGGCTTGTCACGGTGAGCTAAAGGGTGTAGGACCTAACTGTCATCAAAAAGAATCACAAGAGGTGTATTGAACAAACACAAAGAACATGAACAATACAATGCATGAAGAGTAGCAGTTCCACAAGCTTGTGGATCTCCCACTTTTGACATGTTTTGAACAGTTTTGGACAATACAGTATGAGATTTCTATCCAGCTGCGACTGCAGCTGTACAGTGCAGAGTGCAGCAGGTGACTAATAGTGCATCGGTGTAATGTAGCATGAAATACACATCATTAGCACCAAATAAATGAGCGTAGGAGGAGGCCTGACACAGACAGGTCGTCTGATCTATTTTTGAGTGGTGCCACCACTGCAACACGCAGCTTGTGTGTCCCTGTGTAATGTATGTGCGATGGAATCTTATACGGCAGAACCTCGTCTGACCATATTGAGATAAGGGCAGCGGCTAACTACCGGCACACGACAGTGTAACTACCGGCACTCTGCCCTGATGCAGACTGTGGGTCTGCATCAGGGCCCTCTGATGGGGATGGAAGTTCTTATCCAGTAGCGTAACTAGACATCAGACACCACTTTTTCTTAGAAAACCTCTGTCCACGGGACATCTTCAGGCTGTGTTATAATGCCTTCTCCTTCCTCACCAACTTCATCCAGTACATTCTTTGATTCTGCACACGGGTTCGCTTTGAAGCGAAACAACCGCCTTTTATGCAAATCAAAATGCCTCAACAAAGTTTGAGAGGTACTTACTTAACGCTTGAGTGACCGAGAGGTCTTTCTGCCCCATTTTGAAGCTGTTTCTCTTTACCTGTGAAGCTCTCAGAATGTTTTGCTTTACACATTTTTTCCTAAATATTTGATTCAAATCATCTTTACTAATACTGTAGGCAAGTACAGGTAGGAGGAAACCCATTGTTCAATTTAAAAGACAACTCTCTACTAAAGGGGGCGGGGGAGTCAAAGCATCCTGTGACGTGCCTGGCCATGCAAGTGTTAAGGAGTCCTCTATTCTTAATGAGTTAAGTCATATATAAATAAAGAACGAAATGGGAGCGCTTCTCCTGCCAGTGCTGTCGTGCTATAATGACTGTACATAGTCCATGGGGGGACCTTTTAAATGGTTTCTCCGGGGTGAGGAACCATTTAAAAGGAACTCCTTTCAAGGCCGCACGACGTGTGAAGCTCGGGTGTTATCAGAGACATTGTTCACGTACGGCAGCGTTTGAATGCATTTGATTTTGTAAGAATCACTCTGTGCTCGTTTGATCGCCGGGTTGCCTCTCGTCTCGTTAAGGTAATCTTGTTCAGCGGTGGCAACACACTGAGGCACTTTGTCACTTGTTAGGGCCACACACGAACACACACACACACACACACACACACACACGGTTTCGCAGCTAAGCGTGTGCACTTCAGAAAGTTGCACATGAAAGACATCTCTCTCTGTTTCCGACACGCAGCAACAACATAGCAATTTGCAGATTCCCCATCTGTGCAGAGCCACAGTATATTTACATTTCCTGCTGCTGCTTGTCAGGAATCCTCCTCATCTGCACAACTTAATTGCCTTTGATAACCTCGCACTTTGTAGAGACAATAAACCCATGGCAATATGGGCTTCACAAAAACACTGTTAGCCTGCTTGTGTCAACAACACGGAGCCCTGGCTGTAAACACTGCGCGGAGGGATGTGATTGGCCACTGCGGATTAGAGCTTTGTTATGGTGTGAAGGGTTCAGAGACCTGGCCTGGATTCCGCCGAATTTCCTGTGGTTCTCAGACTTCTTTCCGGGCCAATAAGGGTCCCACAGAATAATATGTATTTGACCACGCACGCCTCATCTGAAAATGTTCATGCCCATAGACGCGCGGAGCAGTGCGGCATAGTGTCTAATATTGTCAATTGACAATATTCAGACTGCAGCCATCTTGCCATCAGAGTTTGGAGGCACTCGTTCTCAGTAAAGCAACCCCCTGCTCCCTCCTGCATTATGTGCACATTCAAAACAGGTGGTATGCCTGGGCTGTTGAGTCATATCAAACAATCGCTTCCAAACTGCAACACAAGAAAAGGATTCACCTGCAGGGACAGAAAGTAGTAACATGTCTGCAGTGGATTTTTATGAAACAACAACAACCTTGAGGCCTGAAAGATAATAATTCCAGCTTTTGGTACAGTTGCAGTGTTGATGAGTTTGACGGTGTGTAATACAGTCTGACATGACTTTTCTGTTTGGATGAATGGGCTATAATGGGAAGCTGAATTGACATAACTGGTAAGACAGCCGTGTGTGAATACAATCTACAGAGGTGATGTTATTGTGTGTCTACTTGTCTGACAATATTATTGAATCAAAAAGTGTGTATGCAATACCTGCTGCTGGATTATACCACTTGTCTGTCTGTCTGTCTGTCTGTCTGTCTGTCTGTCTGTTTCAAGCCAATATATATCTGCTGTCGGAAAGAAACCACACTAACTACAAAATGTTCATTTTTTAGGAAATTAAGAAAACCTCATATTTGAAAACAAAGGATAAATACACAGGACTGCCTAATCAAAGTCGGTATTGTGTATTTAATCGATTATACTTTTACTATTCAGGGGAGGAGAGGGAGAGGTGGTGGAGTTCGTTGCTTTAGCGGACAGTGTGAGGGTCCAATTGAGTTAACTGGGTTTATACAAAGCCCTACTACTGCTTTCTATAGGTTGAATACTTTTGAAACAACAAATTCTGCAAAATTTAAAAATAAAATGCGCACACACACACTGTCACTGCACTGTCCTCACAACTGGAAAGGTCGGCAACTCACCAGGGAGCACACAAATCATGGTCTGCTCACTCCCATCCATCCATCCATCCATCCTATCCATCCATCCATCCATCTGTCCCTCTCTCCATCCCTCTGTACAGGCCGGTGGGCAAGCTTTTAAAACAGTTAGCGGATTTATTTTTCCCCCATTCTATCTCTCGCTCTATTTGGTTCCCTTGTTATCTTCTTGGCCCCATCCTTCTACAGGGCAGCTCTCTCTCTCTCTTACTGAAACATGACAGAATAAAGCCTGCTCAGCCAGCACTAACTGTAAAACATAGCAATGATATATATACGTATGCTGTAAAAGTATATATATATAACGCACAGTATATAGGAGAGTGAAACAGATCGATAACTCGAGCGGAGCCGTGAGGAAAGAGACATTATCTGCCACTAATTGCACCCACAGGGACAGTGTTTTCAGAAACCTTGTATGTCCAAGTTTCTAAAGTCCATGCTTTTTTATTGTATTAACCAGTCAAACCCATAAAGCTATGAATAATAGAAACGTCACAAGAGGAGAAACACAGAGTCGAAATGGACATGGTGGCCCAAAGCATATGATCTGCAGCTCCAGCAGCACTGGGCCACAGACACAAACGTTTGCGACGTTATTGATTATTCTCCTGATAAAACTGTGTTGGGCAAAAGTATCGTGAAAACTGCAAGTAGTGTGCGAACCCCTGATCTACAAGTGCACAGTAATGTGTGCAACGTGTTGTGAGCTTGCATGTAGAGGTTTCGACTAAAATAATAATGGATCATTTGGTGAGATTCCATTTCCAGACAGTATAGTATAGTGGTTTAGTACATACTAGGTCTCTCTCTGTCTCTCTCTGTCTCTCTCTGTCTCTCTCTCTCTCTCTCTCTCTCTCTCTCTCTCTCTCTCTCTCTCATTTGAATTCACTGCCGGTCGTCCTCAGGTAGATGGCCGGGGCCATCGCTGCCACTCTGCGTTTGGCTGAAATTTCTCAATTCTTTTCATGACTGTAATTTGAATAATCATCGTCCTCTCACTTGAGCAGTATCTCTGGCACTATATACTGTAGGCACAATGTTTCTGTGCAATGGATAAGTAGGCTCCTTTTTTACTCATTTTAACAGCACTGCAGGCATAAAAAACTTCACTTTCTGTCCTTTTAACCGAATCTATGCCGATCTCACAGTGTCTCTCGATTCATGTGTGCAACCTCTTTTGCCAACACAAGAGATGTCGGATTTCTTTAATGTTATTGAATCTGGTGGCTCCCATGGTGTGTAGTCATCGAATATCCAAAATGTAGCCAATTATGCCATCTAAAGCATTTTAGGGCCCAGATTGAGATAAAGTGCCATATTTAGAGCTTAATAAAACATTAATTCGAGGTCACGCAATGCATAATAATAGTTTGAGTGGCAGATCATAGCACTTCTCTGGCACTAGACTCAAATTATTGACTGGCGCTTGTTGTTTCAAGGACACAAGGCAAGGAAGATCCGAATCAGCGAGACAGTATTGTATCATTTTTTTTGCTTGTAGTACCTCTTGGTTGCCACTATGCTACGCTACCCTCCATTCACTTCCAGTATATGATGCATCAACTTTACATCGGGGTCCATGTCACAGGATGTCACAGACAACAGCAGACAGTGTTAGCTTTGTCAGTGTCAGTGTTAGCTACTAGCAGTGTTGTGAATAACGCCCTTACAAGTAACGCCCTTACAGTAAGGGATTACTTTTTTCAGTAACTTCTAACGTAACTCCTTACATTTCTCAAATCCATAACGTCGTTATGATTATTGTACCATCGTTACAGTCGTTACTCCGCGGCGGCGGCAGGACTCGCTGCACTGTGTTGTCTGCTCGCTTCTTCAGTCTAACATAGAGTATATTGAATAGAGAAGGCACCGGACTAAAGTCCCCCTCTCATCCACTTGCATTAATTTCGGATGCCTGATCTAGTATTTATATATCTATGTGTCTAACGTGATGCCGTCCACCACGTCACAGAAAAGGTCATTGATTGGCTAACACGGCGCCACATGGCAGTATAAGCCAATCAGAGCCAGTCTTATTCGTCAAGCATCTAGTAGAAGAGTTGCGACATTGAGGGGGCAGAAAACAAAGCGTATGATCCCATAGACTTAAATGCATTTGGTAACCTCGGTTGTCCCAATTGGAAGAGTATATATAGATGAGCCGCCATTGAAGTGGCCCCATGAAGTGAACTGAGTTTTCGCGTAATTAAAGGCTCTGGCCTCTAAGCACACACATACACAAAGCTGTGTTGTTGCTGCGCACACACACTCGCACTCGCTGCGGTAAAATAATAATAATAATAATAAAACATACGCTCTCAAACGCAATGACACGACGACGGCAGCATGACTGGAGCCTTTGCAGCGCGGAAATATAAACATTATTTTACATTCTTGCTGGTAAAGCAGGGGTTTTCAACAGGTGGTCCTCAGGCTAAATGATGGAAAGTTGGTTAACCAGATGTAACTGAGAGTGTAAACATGGATCTGTATGTTTGACTGTTTCGTTTTTGAAATCCAGCCTGATATTGTGGACAAAAGAAATCTTTAGTTTTGGGGTCTGTGGGGCCAAAATGTCCTCAAATGGTGGTCCATGGCTCAAATGCAGAATAAACAGTGGGCCCTGGTATGAAAAAGGTTGAAAACGACTGTGGTAAAGGACCAGGACAAAAACATTGAAGTGAAGTGTAAATTATGTTAGATTAGAAGGCAGCAAGCATTGTCCTCAGCAAAGAAAATCTTATTACAGTCCATGCTCAGCATGCTGCCTTTTCAAAAAAGGTCCTAAAAGAAAAATCATTAACATGGCGAAACACAACCTCCATTTCTAATAAACACAGAATCATGCCCAAACAACATCTCTAAGGCATATTAATTAATGTCAGTAAAATGTTGAAAATGGGAGGAATTCCACTTTAAACTTGTGACCACAAATACCACAGAACAACACCCCTTTTTTGTATGTTTAAAAAAAAGTAAAGTAAAGTAAAGTAACGCCCTTACTTTCAGAATTTAGTAAGGAATAAAGTAACTAATTACTTTTTCAGGGAAGTAACTATAACTATAATGCCCTTACTTTTTAAAAGTAACTTCCCCAACACTGGCTACTAGTGATCAAGGATTATTGAAAGAGGATGGGAAGCGACGACCCCCATGGGGGAGTCCATATTGGTCCATGGAAGGATACATACATGCCCAGTGGTCTCCACTACGCATGTCTGTTTCCTTCCATGGACCAATGTGGACTCGCCATCCAGCCGGCACTAACTGTAAAACATAGCAATGAGGGTCACTCCCCCACTCCCCCATCCTCTTTAAATAATCCTTGGATACCATTAGCCTGTCAATACAAACAGTTGGGTGACGGCAGCAATGCGAGGGAAGGACAGAATAAACATCCAAATATAGGCTGTGCACCAGGGCAGCATGCTCAACAATGGATGCACATACAGTAGATGGGCTGGGTTACTGGGGTCATGATCCATTAGTTAGAGAGGTCACTTTAACATTATACTCACCCTCTCTAACTAAAATTAAAATAATCAAAAGACCTTACTTTATTTCCATTCATAAACAGAGAATCATTCACTGTTCTTGGAACAACTCTTGTCGCAAGTTAATGATGGCATATCCATTTTTGTCCATGTGTGGTCCAGCTCCATAGATTCCATGGAATATATGGAATGCATATGCTAATAAATATAAAGTATTTAGAATGTTGCTTTGATGCTCATTGAAGCCATAGCAACTGTCATCGTAACACCTCGAATACGGATTATTACCAAAACATCCATTCAGTGGCGAATTAAATATACAAAACAATTCTGGGGCAACTCACAAACAGCAATGGAAGTGTTCTAGAAATATTAATCTTGGGTAAATCGTGATCCGCACGAGAAGTATTTAATGATCATAAAAAGGACATACAAGGTTTCCATCGTAGCGACGATATTATTGTACAAAAGTATGCTATATTGAATAATGCTGTGGGGTGCAGTTTACTAGGCCATAATATGCAATGAAATAATGAAAGCGTTTTGGAGGGATATACACATAAGTCACACATAAACAAATGTATCGATAAAGCCAAAGGTTTATTAAAACAAAGTGGCCCCCTTGACACTAAAACGAGTTAATTAAATGCAATGACTTACGTTATTAAATAAGATATGCTGCACTCGGCATAAATGAGCAAATCGATAGCAAAACGGCCACACAAATATTAGAATAATTGATCCGCTGTGATTCAGCAGAGGAGAGGGCTAGTGGTAATATATAACCTCTCTGTCGTGTGGAGCACCGTTTCCCATTTTGCACATTGGGGCACTGACAACTACAAAACAAAAGAGCTGGTCATTGAAACAACCCACAGTGGACTTAACACGCACCTCATTAACACTTTTGATCCTTTTGACACCTATAATCGTCCAGATTAATTAATATTGTGCCATAAGCGGTTGGAGATGGATAGACAGATGTAGCCGAGTAGAAGCATAACGTTTATAAAATAAAGATGAAAGTATGAAGTGAAGTAGGGCAATTATAGTTCGGTTCCACCACTGTGTTAAGCAGCATAACGCTGAAGGTCAGTGGATGCTGTAGTGATGACGGATGTCCTCTCTCTTTGACTCCTGGGCCATCTCCCCGTTATTATTTTGGCTACTTACGGCAGATGACATTGGGCACCCTCTATCATCGTCCAGTCCACTCACATCGCACGCTGCTAGCTTTATGGCCATGGGTCCAATCAGGGCCATAATAAAAACACACTGTAACTGTCTGACCCCGTAATAAAGAGATATTCACACACCACAGACACCAATGTGTGGGTTATTACAGTAAAGGGAATCATTGTTGACGCAGTGAATTGCAGATTTGGGACTCGTGGTGTGGGTTGTTGATGCATAGTGGTTGGGGGTGGTTATGAAATGGGACTTGGTAGAAAGTGTTTTCTATTTGTTGAGGTGCAGCACATCTATGGCACAAGGCTTGGAGTTTTTTGTTTATTCAACATCATGTTGTGAAAATGCTGCAAAATGCCGTAGGACTGACATACAGATGAGGGAAAAAACACAACAATAACTTGGACGGTGGATGTTCTTACAATAACATTCACACTGATAGATGACATCTTACAATAAGGCACTTCGACCTCTATCCATCGATTGAATAGACACTTAACAGAAATGTTACGATCCAATCGTGCCGGTATAGCAGATATTCAGATACCCGCCGGGCAAGTAGATATTTTGTATTCATTGCATCGGTGGATCACGGATACTACTAGTAAGGCGGGGTGAAGCATAGTTTTACTGAAGTTTTGTTTAGGGTTAGTTACCGCATAAAGCACCGTCTAACCCTAACCCTAGCCTAATCCTAAACCCTAAACATAACCCCAGTAAAACTAGGCTATGCCTACACCTAACCCCAACCCTAAACTTAACCTCAGTAAACTTATGCCTAAACCTAACCTAACCCTAACCATAACTTCAGTAAAACTTCCTTCGCCCCGCCCTACTAGTAGTATCCGTGATCCACCGATGCAATGAATACAAAATATCTACTTGCCCGGCGGGTATCTGAATATCTGCTATACCGGCACAATTGGATCGTAACATTTCTGTTGATAAGTGTCTATTCAATCGATGGATAGAGGTCGAAGCGGGTGCAGCAATAAGAACTTTAATCCCTGCATTTCATACAAATTCAATACTGACTGAGTTGCCCGCTTGTACATGGATGGGAAGTTGACTGTGACTTTGTAAACTTCCTGTTGATTTTACTAGTTGAACATCTGGATCCAGATCCACTAATCCAGTCTGTTTTCTTTTTAATAAAAAATGTCTTTAATACAGCCTTGTTTTGACTTATTAAGGGAAGACATTCTGAGACATTCATAGATGTCATTGTCTGAGAGACACGGCAGCTCTACTTTTTGAATAATGCACAAATTATATGAATCTTTTCGGAGGTCCAATTGTATTCTTTCAGAGTTAAATGAACACTCACGGTTTTATGGCGCAGCATATTGTGCTGTTTACCCCATTTCAGCTCCGTAGGGAAGGGACAAATTCCAATATCAGACAAATCAAAATTGATGGGAGTGCCTCGAAAAATATCCACAGCCGCACATCAAAACCTCCAGGAGGGGGAAATATCACGATTTTGTGTTTGTTTATTTATTCATTCATTTTCCCAAAAATGCTGTGACAACAAAACACAAAACCAAAACGCCCCCGGCCTCTGTGAAGCCCAGTCCCCTGTTGGAGAAAGAAGCCTTTCCCAAAATAAACACCAAGTTTCTGCATGGGGCTTCCCCTGCGTGACTGTGCTGCAATCATAGTCGTGCAAAGTAACTATGAACATTTATGTATTGTACTTTAAGGGATATTATACTTTCAATTGTCTAGTAGTCAGGCTCATGTGAACACCCCAGGCAGTTTATAGGTTACATGAGTAACAGATAAAATTAAATCAAGTATCTAAACATTTAGATCCTTCATATTCATTTTAGCTGCCTCACCCCCTTCCTATACAAACCCACTAACTTAAAACTCCATTTAACCATGATATTGTCTTTTGCATATTATTGAATTTACTTTTAGTCATATTTTTTCCTACCGGCAATGTTTTAACTTTTTTCCCCTTAATTTTTATCCCACAATTTTGTAACACATTTTTCAACTTCTGCCAATACCTAATGTGATCATGGGCTCTACACTCCTTCTGCCAACCTGGGGAGGCAGCGGACTGGCCCCATGTTTCCTTCAATGCATGAGGAGTCGAAGCTGCCCTTTTTTCACCTCACAGGGGGCAGTTTCCCTGGTTGGACGAAGCATGTGGAAGGAACACGTTATTCCAACCAGTTCCTGTCCCCTCCATCAGGTGCCCCAGCAGTTTAGAGCCCAGGATTACAGTATGTTTTTGTAAGGGTATCTACCCTGTTTAACATTTTTTAAACGTTTTAGTAGCTGTTGCCTACTTCCAGTACAGGACTTGTCCCGATTTGTTGTCCCCATTCCCAATAGAAGTCTATGTAGCATAGCTGCCATTAGACCCATGGAAGTGAAAAGTGTTGTCAGGACTCTGTCTATACTCTAAGGCTCTGGCTGTACCAGTGCATTACTGCTGTTGTTTGTGGTCCAAGAACTGTGTATTGCTGCACCCACCTGGGGCTTCAGTACAGAGGAAGAGCACTGACAGCTCTACAGTACATACAGTATAACTAATAAACCAACTCAATGGAAAAAGTGGCATTCCAAAATAAAAGATGAAAGGCTGGCTCAGATGCACTTTGCACGTGTTTATTCGAGAACGCCATGCGCTTCAGCATGAATTTTCTTCAGATCAGACTAAGGTTGCATTCACACCAGAATGAGTTATGGCGGTTAAAACGAATCATGCTGCATATTGTCGGAAAGTGCACTTCATTGAGCAGGTGTGAAGTCTCAAATCCCAATGTGCATCAAAGAACCACAATCACATCGAGAGTCCAATGTATTTCACTGTGTAGTTTGAACATATTGATAAAGGTCCCTGCTGCGTTTCCATTTGCTCCGAATGACAGACAGTGTAGTGTGAAAGCAAAAACGCAGCAGATGAAATATGCAGGAATCATAACTTCCCTGTCCGTTTGCATCAAGTCTACCGAAGTATTAGGTGAGAATACTACCTAAGAAAGTTGATTTATTGGCCCATATTGGGTATTTTCAAAACTGAACAGCCACTGCCTTAAACGAAGGGCAGTTTCCAGAGGAAGCACACCTGTTCTGAAAATATTGGAGAACATGTCATGGTGTTTGGAAAATGTTGAATTATTTTGTCAATCTACTACGTCCACTAAATGGTGTATTTATATAGCGCCTTCATCCAAGGCACTTTACATAGATTGTGCATCACATTCAAACCATTCATACACACATTCGTACACTTATGGCGGCGGAAACCATGCAAGGCACAACGGGAGCAATTAAGGGTTCAATGTTTTGCTCAGGGACACATGGACACTAACTCTGGGGGAGCCTGCATTCGATCCAGTGACTACCCCTGAGCCACTGCCGCCCACCTAAAACTCATTATAAAACACAGATTAAGTCATGTTTTTTATCATTTGAACCTTCTGTAATAGCAGATCGACAAGGTCATAAAACGTCTCATCACAACACATTTTGATTTCCCCACTACTGCCTGATGTGTTACTTGTTGTCTGCAACAACACTGTGTGATTGGACCCCAGGCACCATCCAACACCTCTAGAGAAACACAAAACCAAAAGAAAACATCAAATTTGTTTTTTTGACTTTTGTAAGTCGCCAGGCTATACTTAAAGCAGCAGTCTCTGGACTTGTGGGGCTTACACCCGGCAGAGGCAATTTGTAAAGTGGCCAGTGGGTCACCTTGTGCACAATTGATCTGTTTACAATAAAAGGACTGTCAGAATACCTGTTCTGTATTGCCCCATGTCCCGATTTCACTGGCAATTTTAGATGAGTTGGAGATGCTTTGGACTGTGGGGATGTTTAGCTCAGTGCCACGCTGAGTTCCATAGCACTGGTGCAGGTTGGCAGCAATCTTACCTATCCTTCAGTGTCACACAAAAAGCAAGCAGAAAATACTAGCTGTGAGTTTGTGGATGTAATTGTTATTATTTTTAGGAGAAAGTGAAAGTGTGTCTCGTACTGCACCAATGGAAAATAGCGAGTAAATACCGATAACTACATCAGAACTTCTGGATTCTTTTAGACACAAGCTTTCCACCTGACATACAGCAACAGTGTGTGTGTGTGTGTGTGTGTGTGTGTGTGTGTGTGTGTGTGTGTGTGTGTGTGTGTGTGTGTGTGTGTGTGTGTGTGTGTGTGTGTGTGTGTGTGTGTGTGTGTGTGTGTTAGTGTAAAGCAGTATCATGAGGATTATCCCTGGAAACAAGGATAATCCTGATTATTGTGCTGATTATTGCAATCACCTAATCAGGAGGATTATTGATAATGATGCGTTTTAGTGGGGGAAAATGTTACTTTATAACATTTTTTGCTGTGCCACTGTTGCTCATTGTGCTTCTATTGTCTTTTTGGTCAGAATTAGTATGTAACCACCTGCGATGGTCTCTGTCCTGTGGTTCCCTAATGGAGTCATATCAGTTGGACAATGTTTTTTTTTTTTGCTTCATGAGCACTGCTAAACATATTGTATTACGGGCAGCAACAGCCAAAGTTTCACAGGGAGCTTCATCCACTCAGGTTAAGATTGGCCTTCTTCCAATCAGGATCGAGTGGAGGTGGGCCTTGGTGTATGTGCTGTTGGCCTGTTGCATTTCTCCCCGCTATAGAGTGTGTGCATATGCACATCTTGTTACCACGTGTTACTGAGGGTTTGCCAAACTCAGGCAAATTACTGAATGCTGCAGAACCAAATTATTGACTGTTAACGGAATAATGGAGGATCCGTTTTATATTTTTCGACAATGTTCAATAATTTAACACAACTAGATCAGGGAGAGGGCAAACTTCCATGTTACGCGCAAGAGATCATGGCCTATTTCACCATTATATCATCACCTAAACCGGCCAATCAGAGTACCACGAGGGACGACCGACCACGCATCACTGCGCACTGACCGCTTAACTTACGTGATGCAAGTTAAGCCAAATGTTTTGGCCATTTGTGGAACCTTGGCATGAAATAGTTTCAGAACCACTGATGGTGTGTGGAATGTGACAAGGTTAGTAGAGCCATGAGGCCTATAATATGGCAGAATCCTGTCCTTCTGTAGTGTGGCAGCTTGATGTACAGGTACATCCCCTGGGCATGATGTACTTTACATGTATACCCCCTGGACGTGATCCAACCCTTCATGTACCAAGCAGTGCGAGGCAGGGAGGCATTTGGGACCCATTTTTCAGTTCTTTGATGTGACCTTGCCAGGGATCGAACCACCGAACTCCCAGTCTCAGGGCGAACACTAACGAACCACAAGGCCACTTAGCTGTGGGCCAATACAGTTACCACCAGAGCCGGACTGGTCATAGGGAGTACCGGGAGCTCTCCCGGTGGGCCACGACCATAGGGGGCCACTAGGGGGTGCTAAGAAACAATAATATAGGCCTGTATTGTACCTGTATCAGTGAGGGACAAATAAACCCTATTCTATCTTGGACCATTTTGCAACACCAAGGGTTGTGTAGGTGTCTGTTGGTTTGTATCATTTGTGTTGTTGTTTAAAAATGGTGGTATTATGGCTTGTTTGTTTGTGTGTGTGCTGACAGAGTGGGGATATCTGCGCTCTGGTTGTGTGGGCCGATCTGGGCCAAATTCACGCATAAAATGACAGGGCCGAATTTCTGTCCCAGTCCAGCTCTGGTGGTGACTGTTTATTTCCTGGCTTCCAGACAGTTGTGTGTCTGACTCAACAGTCTCATCTGTCTCATCTGCGTCGCGCCACACAATGATCGTTGTAATGATGCCTATACTTCCTGTGTGATCTGCATGGAAAATCCCCGGCACTTTCACTCTTTTTTATGCCGGCCATTCGTTGAAATGTTAATGTCTCGGGCGGGGGAGGAACCCGCGCGCATCTGTGAATATGGGCCTATAAGTTTTATAATTATACTTTCCCGGGCAGCGAGAATCTCCATGCCGTCCATTTTTGATCGCGCGGTAATGGTCTTTAAGAATGATAAAAGTCCGGCAGCTGCCTCATTATCCACACTCCCACTTCTCCAAGGTTATTCGCACCTCTGTGAAGTGAAGAAGCATCCGCCGTCTGAGTTCCTCTTGGCTGCCGTTTTGTCTTTTATAATTACTGCCATTGTTGTCATTTCCCAGCAATGTCGTGGCGTTAACGGCCTGGCTTGCAGCATCTCTCTCTCTCACGCTGCTCTACAAATAATGTGCTGGATGAAGTCCTGCATTACACATTTTGCTGGAGTATAAACGCAGAGACGTATTGACAAGTTAAAACGAGTTTTGAAATTTGTAAAAAGAAAAAAAAATAAGGAAAAACAAAACAAGAAATATATGTTAAAAATCACGCTTGTGTAAAGTGAGTGGTGCACCTCTGAGTTGGGGTCCCTTGGGAATTTCCAAACCCACAGGAACGTGCCCAGGGAGGTGGTCCCTTGTGTCCGAAAAATGACAGAGTTACTGCCTGGGGGTCCCCGGAGGGTCCCTCCACTGTACCATTACTGTACCATTACTGAATTGCCACACTGGCAGTACAGTACAGTAATAGTGCTGCACCAGTACTGACAACCCAACACGCAGCTTATCCTGTAGATTGACTACTTTCGAGTGGATGAAATATAAAATAGTGCTTAAACGCCCGTATATGGTAGTCAAATGCACATGATTTGATTCGATTAGGGAGTTCCCCATTTCAACTCCCTCAAGGACATCTCAGGTTCCTTGGACCCCACTTTGGGGATGACACAACGGGTGAAATCTACATATATTAAAACAATAACAATAAAAAAACACATTTTTTACGCATGCAAGGCTTCCGCCCAACAGCAACGATATACATAAAAGGCGGGCAGAGGACAATGAAATATGGCACTCCTATTTCAATGCAAATGAGCGGTATGGAAAGGAGACGTGCGGCGTGTTGAATTTACAGCGCTTTCATTAGGATGAATCCACAACGCATGCCTGTATCTTCTAAGTGAAACAATCTCCTATAGTCCCAGCAAATTAGTGTGCAATTCCCTGTACCTGCTGTAAATTAATCTGTCCATCAGCTGGCATCTCAACCTGGGAGGAGAGATTGAGGAACATGCACACGCGCACACACACACACACACACATACACACACACACACACACGCCTATCCACGTTCGGGGAGAAGTTTGCTGTCAACACCTAACTAAGTCAGGGCTTTAAAGTACGTTGTAAAGTGATTGCTAGTGTTAACAATCAGTAGGGTGGCTCTGACTCTGTATGTGTGTCTGTGCGGGTGTATGGGGGGGATTGATACAGGTTGGAGTTTAGCTGTTTGAGCTACGTATGCCTGATGCATAATTATCCACTGGAGATCGCATTTTCACACCTTTTTAATATCTATTGACTACAGAACGGATGCACTCGTAACACTAGCTAACTAGAAATACAAAACGGAATTGAAAATGACATTACAGCACGCCAATGAACGCAGTTTTTAGAATCATAATACCATTTCATATCGTGGCTCTTCTCTCTAAACCTGTGATTTTCAACCTTTTTGATAACAGGGCTCACTATTTATTCAGAATTCGAGCCCCGAACCACCATTAGATGACATTTTAGCCCCACAGACCCTGGATTTCGGGAACACACTGTATTTTCGGCAAATATAGAGACCAACATGTCAATTGTGAGTGTAAAATATTTGGTTTCATTTTTACAACATTTAGCTGGGGACCACCTGCAACTCTGTCAAGGACCACTGGTGGTCCGCGGACCACTGGTTGAAAACCTCTGCTCTAAAGCATTGGCTCTCCACCTGTGGGTCGCGACCCCTCAGGTGGGTACCAAAATTATTTTTGAGGTATCTCTAGACGTTTAAAAAAATCAAATATCTTTTGGGGTTGAGGGTCGGGTCCCAAGACATGGCCAAAGCATTTCTGTGGTCCCCAGCCGAAAACACTGAGAACCTCTGGTGATGAACCATGGTTACAAAATGTTTAACAGGCTCTTCATTTTCAAATAATCAAAAATGTGTTATAATTATTTTATTTATTTATTTTGCAACACTATTGAAATATGCACTATAGGGATACAAGGAACACTATATGGACTACTACGGGAGATTTCACAGGCCGGCTCATGGCTGTACTGTTGCTACTATCAGTTCTGCCCTGACATTTTTGAAGCTGTCAGCAGTTCCCTCTGGGCTTGATTTAGGATTTTTCCACTTGATAGGGGACTGTCATGGTATAGAATCACATAGGGAGACATTAATGTTTGTCGATTAAGACGCATGAGAGTGTTGTGAAAGAAAAGTAGCCTTTCTGCCGTTCTAAACAGTGGACAGAAAGCATACAGACCTTTCCCAGCTGACCTGTGAAGTCGGATGCTTTATCATATACAGTAATCGTATAAAAGCCCATGAATTTCCATAAAAAGGGCTTTTTTACTTTTTAAAATAGCAGATCTACAAGCACTCAGCGGGTCTCAGCACGGCACGTTGTGAGCTTGTAAATCTGCAATGTTTTACAGTCGGGAGCTGAAATTCCGTAAGGGGGCACTTTTAGAAGAAAATAGATGGTAGATGCCACATAATAATGCCACACCATTCATCGCCAAGTGAATGCAAAGATCCACACCATTAGATCACAACCTCTCCAATCTAACTCACAGAAGAAAATAAAAAAATAAAAAAGGAGGGACTCCTGAGTGTTTCGTTTAAACACTGTCGCACGGTCCACCTCTCTGAGTCAAATGAACATCCGGCGTTTTCATAGCGCACAATCACCGTGGCTGGAAGTCCATTGTTTTCATTTAGAGAGAGTCCAGCTGCATTGAGGTATGGGTGATTGACTCTAATTATGTATCTAAACCCAACCTCGGAGCTTGAAGCCGGCTATTATTGCTTTTTAAATGGTGAGGTAGGAGGGCTTCATGTGTGACATAATTCAATTCCGTGCAAAGTTAATTCCGCGACCAGTTTAATGGTGCAGGGAGAAGCGTCTCTTTTGGCCTGCCGTGCCGCGCCGGCCGGTGGGCTTGGAGTGGAGGAGGAGACATTATACATTATGCGTTTCAGAGAAACTAACCAGCAGTGGAAATAAGTAAACTGTGAGTGTACTCAAGTGCTTACATGAGCAAGTCCTACTTTACTCAAGTAATGTATGCAAAAAGGAAAACCCAATACTTCATACTTAGGCTTATAGTTACATCTCAAAGGCAAATATTGAACTTTTTATTTACTCCTCTACTACACTTGACCCAGCTTGACGGAAGGGGACTGCAATATTGCAGCCCCCAGAGGAGAAACTCTAAAAATAAATCACGAAAAAAAAGAAAAATGGAAAATGAGATAGAGCATAGAGCATGTCAGAGCAGAAATCAACATGTAAATCTGAAATAAAACATGAATATGAAGCATAGATGTAATGCTAGAGTCCACAGACCAGACCGTAACCACTCAGGCCTGTTTTGTTTGTTTTATTCCCTGCAAGACAATACTCTATAAGTCACATATCCAAAACTGGTGGGACAAACTGAGCAACTAATGTCAATTTGAAGCTATGATTCTGATTCCATATAACCAGTGATGGGCAAGTTCCTGGGAAAACGTAGTAAGCTACACTACTTCTTATACTCATAACAGGTAGTGTAGCATCATTATCTCAGAAAAATTGTAGTAAGCTACACTACAAACTACATGACAAAGTAGCTTGCTACATCAACACTACATATTATGTAAATATATTTCAATTTAATGTACATCTTTCTAAACATAATATTATGTTGTTTGTTTTGTCTTGCTTTTTCCCTTCCTTTTTATCCATTGGTCTGTAAAGGACTTTGAGCTGCAATTTGTCATGGCAGGTGGTATAAATAAATCAAATTCTACCCAGTGAAAATTGGTGGAATTCGAAAATGTGGGTGGGGAAATGTAGTAAGCTACATTCCTTGTTCCTCGAAACAAGTAGTGTAGCTTTACTACAAGCTATCCCCAGAAAAAATGTAAGCTACACTATTGAAGCTACTGAAAAATGTAGTTAAGCTATGTCGCTTAGCTACTTGTAACAAGTTGCTGCCCATCACTGCATGTAACATGAAACAAATAGTCCCATATTGTGCTGAGCAGACCAATGGTCACAGAGTTATGGCCATTTAAAGTGTAAAACTACTGCTGTAGCGCCCCACATGTGTGAAATGTGTTGTTTGGTGCGACTAGTCCCATGGCAGTACAGGTGTTTATGACTTGAAATGATGTGCTTTGTCCAATCGAAAATAGTGAATGTACGCATGAATGTACGCATGCTCCAACACACAGCAACGTAATGCAGTTTGAACTTGTAGATTGGCTATTCTGTAAATACTTAGAGAGAAGAAGTCGTATAAAACAGGACATTTCTGCTTAATACTTTTGTACATTTTCATGCCAGTACTTTTGTTCTTCTACTCAAGCAAAATTGTGAATATAAGACTCTTGCTAGCAAGAGTATGTCTGCATTGTCGTAGTTATTAGTACTTGGGCCGTGAGCATAGAGGCAGTAATGTGTCTAGCAGAATGAAAGAGTGTGTTTGGAGGCATGCAGGAGCAGCAGACCGCTAATCAAAAGCTTTGCCACTGGAATAATTAAGTGTCCCGATTTAATGATGACAAATGGATTTACTTATCTTTTCATTCATTATTTTCATTTTTTACATCCCTGATCTTCTGCATCTACATTATGAATTCTCTATCTGTGGCTGAATCTCACTATCACTATCTCACTATTACACTGCTACTGCTGCTTATTCTTCCAGTCTAGTAGTAGTAGTAGCATTTGTCACATTGTTGTGTGTGTGGTGCGTGCATGTGTACGTCCGTGTGTGTTTGTTAACATTTGATTTTAATTGGTATGACCAGTCACAGTGTGTGTATCATGAACATTCATATTCATATTTATTTTTAGTTCATAAACAGTGACAATTAATCTCCCTGTTGCTACCATGGGAAAAAAACATTTTCAGTTGGGTTGCAGACAATTTCTTCTGTTCTGAAGAGAGTACCTATATTTATCAGCAATTAGTGTTGCAGTTCCAATTTTAGTCACTTCTTCTGTTTTTTTTTCCTCCTGTATCCTGTATTTGTGGATCTGTTCTCTCTTGTGTTTGGCTAAGATCAAATCTAGACCACACACTTCTTCAACAACAGAAATTTGCTAATCTACAAGTTCGGGGCAAGTCACGAGATTGTACATAGGGTGTGGATTGTACATAAGATGGATTGAACATAAGATGTGTCAACCCCCCACCCACCCGGTGGGGGGTTGACACATCTTTTTTTTTCCTTCTTCTTCTTTTTTTTTTTTTTTTTTTTTTTTTACAAATAAACATCACTTAGGGCGGAATTCTATCCATTTCCATTTTTTTTTCTGAGAGTGTACAAATGGAACCAAATGGACCAGGCAGGGTCCATTTGGTTCCATCCAAAAAGGTCCTAAAAGAAAAATAAACATGGCGAAACACAACCTGTTGTCAAGTTGTGTTTCATCATTTTGATGTTTTTTTTTTCAGACCTCTGTTTCTAGGGAACACAGAATGGGGGGAACTTTTTATCCACACAACATCTCTGTGGTATATTGATGACATAGTAAAATGTTGAAATGGCTGGAATACCCCTTTAATGCACTTTTAACTGGACACTGAGAGGATTTTAGTCTCAGTCCACCTATGAACAGAACAGTCAGACGGCTAGAGGTCTTATTGTGTTTTCTCTCTCTCTCTCTCTCCTCTCCCTCCAGACGGTGGGGGTATATATATGAGATGAGGCTGCAGCATGGCGGCGGGGGTATAATCCCACTCCACCTATCCATCAACCTGGAGACTATTTCCAGCCGGGCCCCTGCAGAATGTCAAAGCCTCGCCGAGCAGAAGATGAGGCCATCATCATCGCACACCACCCGCCCTCAACCCTCCCCACCTCCCTCCACCCTCTACACCACACCCCCCCACTCCCACCCCAGGTTCCCATCAAAACACATAAACACATCATACGCCATTATTCTATATACCCCCCCCCACCCCTACCCTCTCTCTCTATATCTTTTATGTCTCTGTCAGCAGAGGCTTGGACCGCCGGCGGTTAGTGGACGGTAGGCTTGGCGGTGGGAGGGCAACACGTGAGCATCCTTTGCAATAAATCGCCACTGTCAGGGCGGATGCTGTCGCACCGGTGTTGATTTTGTCGACTAATACTGAGGCAAAAATGTTTTCCATGAATGCCTTTTTTCACCGACGAAAAACCAAATCGGAACAAATAAAAACGGGGACTAGTGGACAAGTTTATTTTACACTTGGTTTGTGTGCTAAAAATAGCAGTTCAAGCTCACAACGCAGGCTTGAAGATTGACAATTTACAAGCATAGAATGTAAAATCGGTCATTGCGAATAAAACTACACTAACCGTAAAACATTGCAGGGGACTAAAATGTGGCTAAAGTTAAATGCAAACAATTCAAAGGGTATGGTTAAAACGGAAATCTAAATTTGCTGCAAAATCAACACTTTGTTATGTCTCTGTGTTTGTTCTTTTAATATTGTTTTCCCTCTTGCCTGGAAATCAAAGCCTTGACTTTGTCATATAAAACTGTTGAGCAAAAGTCGCAAACGTTGTAAATATAGCAAAAAATGAGATAAATTGCCAGCTTACAGAGCAGCATTTTTATTTTATGTTTTGGTTCTTTATGTTTTCTTTTTTAAAGTCATTAAAATCATTGATTCTGTCTGTTTTTATATACTGTATATAAATACTGAACCAATGAATGTATTCACAAGAGCATGTTAGTAATACTGACTATACACCGCATCCATTTTCTTGAAACATTAAAGGTTTTGGGCATACAGCGTTTTCGCCCTACAGCGCCGATTTCATCTCTGTCGGGCGGAAACCTCTTAATGCTCAAAACTGTTAATGTTTCAGGATTCAAATTCAAAAGATAAGATAAAATGACAGATCGACAAGTTTGAAACGAGTCACATTAGTGCCACGATTTGAGCTCTAGTAGGGTGTTAATTTACAGGAGAAATAAAAGAAAAGCAGAAACGGTAGAACATGGAGGTGGAAGAGTGTTTCTGCCCGTCGCAAACCGACGATATGCAGAGGAGCAGTGCGGTCGATGGTCGGCGGGTGGGAGGGTGGGTGGGGGCCATTTTGAAAGCTTTAGCGGATTTGACAAGGCTCTCCTTTCCATGGCGTCCCAGGTGTCACTCTCCTCTATGGGTTGTGATGGGGCGTTTCTAGCCCAGAGATCTCCCGTCTAATAGAAAGTGAGAAGCTTAAAGAGATGACCCCATCGTCTGAGGCCCAGCGCCGTCCCGCTTGCTGTCTCCCTCCCACTTGCTTCCTGTGCACTTGCTAATTAACGTCTGTCACGGGAGTAACTTGTACCTGTCACTGTGTGCCACTCTCCTGTGTTCAATAACTTATGGGAATTGAAATTGAACGCCGGCCCGCTAAGCTCCGACACACTGCAAATGGTGTGTGTGAAGGGGGGGGGGTCGTATGCCCTGTTTTCTTCCCTCACTGACCTGACAGCCTTTATATGTTTAAGCGATTGTTTTTAATGAACCTGGACTCCCTCTCTCTCTTTCTCTCCTTCTTTTCTTTTTCCCCTCAATTCTAGGCTGTGTGTGTGTGTGTGTGTGTGTGTGTGTGTGTGTGTGTGTGTGTGTGTGTGTGTGTGTGTGTGTGTGTGTGTGTGTGTTGTGTGTGTGTGTGTGTGTGTGTGTGTGTGTGTGCGCGTGTGGAGCAGTGGTGGACAGTAACAAACGACATGACTTTCCCTCCATTACATTTCAAAAACAAAAACTTTACTTTCGAGTATTTTAAAAGCATGTGCATTCAAGAATGTAAACAATTACTACTAATACTAAATCAGTGCACATTTGGCAGAGCAACTTTCACTTGTAGTTGAGTAACATGTGACCAAAAGTATCTATCTATACTTTGATTAAAGTACTGGGGTCGAGTACTTTGTCCACCGCTGTTTATTGTGGGGTTTGTGGTATACAGAGGTTTGTTGTACAGGTTACTGTATTGTATTTTGCAGGTACTCGAGCAAGTCTTTAGTGCCAACTGTCCATGTATGAATATGCCAAAGTGATTTTCTTAAGATAACTCAGTGCCTATTTACATTAAAAAGACATGGGGAAAACCTTCACAGTCTTTGACTATTATTTCTATTATTACTGGTCCTTTTTTGGAAATAAAAAGCTTTCACACTAAGGGTCAAGACGGTCTTGCTTGACCATGTTAACAAACTACGCAAGCGTTTCAATGCATGTATGTCAAAGTACGATATCACACCAAATGGACAAGACCCTTTTAGCGTTAACCCCCCTCCCCCCTCGCAGTTACACCACTTTTCTATGCATGGGTGTGATTTCTTTTTATTTGTTTTATCTTTATTTTATTTTATTTTTTTATTCTGCACAGGTGTGCATCCAAGATGGGGAAATTGAGCCACGGACAGGGTGACGGGGGGAGGAACTTCTGGTACCTGCACCGTTGCCCTGTAGAGTAGTACAATACTTATAGTTCCAACATGCGCTCAAGAAATAATGAGTGCACTTTGTATGACTTGTATGCCTTCGCAGTGGCAGAGAACACTGGATTTAAACATTTATTCAGGTTTCTAGAACCATGCTACAGAATTCCAGACGGTTCCCATGTTTGAGTGTGCTGCCTAATGAGAGATTTAGGCAGGAGTTACTGAAGGGAGACATGTAGACAAATGTATTGCTTTAAATTCCAGACTAAAATAACATATAGCCTTCCCTTTCCCTACTTATATTGATCCCGAATGACTGGCCATGGGTCTATTTGAAGAATTGCCCCTGTCATCCCGCTTCCCCAGAAGTCCCCATAGAAGAGGCCATGAGCATATTGCTGCTTATGCTACAGTATGTGATGCTGCCAAAAGTGTTTTTCATTAATCTGTCATTAGTTGGCATTTGCGCGCGCGCGCGCACACACACACACACACACACACACACACACACACACACACACACACACACACACACACACACACACACACACACACACACACACACACACACACACACACACACACACACACACACACACACACACTACTTGGTTGAATCATGTTTTGGGGCTAAATGAGCATTCGGCACAACTGCTAATCAAAGTGGCTCCTGGCCAATCACAGCACATCTTTCCCTGGCCATGTCCCAGAAAAAGGATTCTCCTGGCGTCCTTTATCTAGAATGGGGGTTTTCAACCTTTTTCATCCCAGGGACCACCATTTATTCAGGATTTTAGCCACGGACCACCATTGGAGTATATTTTCGCCCCACAGACCCCAAATCTAAAGATTTATTTTGCTTTTGTCCACAATTCCAGGCTGGATTTGGGGAAACAAAACAAGCAAAACATACATTCCAAAATGGCTAATTCAGATGATGAATATTTTAACTCTGATCTAGAATGGTGTGCCTCCTCCTGACAGTGCAGGTCTCCGCCAGGCCGGGTTGTGTACCCAAGGCTGAGGTCAGATCCACTTGGAAGGGAAACGAATCAATGGGGAAAGGAGATCAAGAAAGGAGGGCAAAGTTCAAATCTACATATTTACACCTTTAGAAGGTAGTATAAGGGTGGATACTGTGCGACATCCGTTAAGATGCTACAATATATAAAATAAACATTCACCCTTCTGCAGGGGTTGACACTAAGGTCTCTGAGACACTTGCCCATCGGGCAAGTGCAAGTCAGGTTCTACTTGCCCTCAGGTCATGGTCACTTGCCCCCCAAAAATATATTGCAAATTTTGCATTTAAGTTTACTTCCTACTTGGGTGCTTTAAACCAGGGGTTTTCAACATGTGGTCCCTGAGAGGGTTTCAGGTGGTCCCCAGTTAAGTTGGTTAACCAGATGTAACTCTTGAGAACGTAAAAATGAAACCAAATGGACCCACTCTCAAGAGTTAAAATTCATCATCTTAATTAGCCCAGGTCTACACAACTAGAAAATGTAGAAGATTAGGTCATTTTGATGTGTATGTTAATTTGCCTGTTTTGTTTCCCAAATCCAGCCTGGAATTATGGATATCTAGAAAGCAGGGAAAGACACAGAGGTCTTGCCCGATCGGGCAACCAGGTAGCAGTCTTCACTTGCCCCACCATTTTTTTTTACTTGCCCCGGGCAAGCGGGCAAGTGTTAGTGTCAAGCCCTGCACCCTTCTGTGATTGTACGGTATATCTGCTGACCGGACTGTGCTGTAATGAGTGAAACATTAAGCCCAATTGTACACGTTGTACACCTTGCTTGTTCTGAATAATAAAAAGTCCCCTGTGATTGTTTTGGGACTTATCGGGTGGAAACCTCATATTATGTCCAATACTGTTTACTTTCCAAAATTCAAATGCAAATAATAGATATAAAAATCAGAAGATCTACGAGTATGATCAAGTGGGGCATTAATTTAGATAAAAATGGTAAGCTATTAGCCCCCTCACGTGCGCACAAACACTCACCCACCCACCCACCCCACCGCTTCTGTTTGCACTTTTGCAACATGTTGCATTGGAAGGCATTGGTGTTGACTGGGCTTCATATTTGTGTCCCAGCACCACCCAGGTTGAGTCTTTGAGGGAATTCACTTTTTTTTTTTATCATGTCATGTGAAAGCAGAGAATCATAGCTACAATTTGACATATTGGTTGTGCAGTTTGACCAACCAGTTTTTGAGATATGGTTTATAGAGTAATGTCTTGCAGAGAAACAGGAATTTGAGAATTTGGCTTTTAAAGATGTAGTTCTTGGTCTGGGCATTGAGGGGGGCGCTGTTTCCTCTTCTGTGCTGAACAGTCTGGGCATGAGAATACCTCCCCCATACTGTGTGGGGCAGTATTGAGTCAGGGTGTTAGTACAAACACCCTGACTCAATACTGCCCCACACAGTATGGGGGAGGTATTCTCATGCCCAAACTGTTAAGAAAAAAAAAGCCTTAAAGGCAACTTTAATTATTGCTTTATGGTTTTTCCCTAGATAAATGATTGACAGTTGGTGACCAAATGGACCCTTATAGACCTGTAACTCTTGAAACCTTGTAAGGTCCATTTGGTTATTATACACTCAAGAGTTAAATTATGAACAAATGAAATAATTTCAAACACAATTAGAAAATGTAGAATTATTGTTATTTTGACTTTTTTTTCTCTCCAAAATATTGATACGTTTAAAATCCTTAGTTTTGGGTCCCGGAGACTAAACATCAAATAGTGGTCTGTGGCCCTGGTATGAAAAAGGCTGAAAACTGTTACATATACACTGTCATTTTGTGTAATTATATAATGGTTAGTTTTAGTTGCCACTATTCTAAACAATTGTAATTGCTATTCCAATCGATTTGTTGTCCCCATTCTCAGAAGTCTGCTATAAGGGCAAGAAATACAGTATATCTCATCACAATTAAGTAAAAAGACTGACAGTGATTGACTGAATACTTTATTGAGATGCAAGCATTCAGTAATTCAAAATATGTACATGTTCATAAGCATTCAGTAATTCAAAATATGTACATGTTCATAAGCATTCAGTAATTCAAAATATGTACATGTTCATAAGCATTCAGTAATTCAAAATATTATGTACAGGTTAGTGGTGAAAAAAAATATATATACACAGGTTTGGAAGTAGAATAAAATCACAGCAAACGTTACACAGCAAACAATTCAATGAAACAATGAAACTTCCAAAAACTGATTGTATTTAGTACCCCCCCCTCCCCCCCTCCCCCCCACAAGCACCCCCCAAGCAACACTATACTCTGACACTGGCTGGTGTCTTTGGCTTTGTTGGACGTGGTGGGGGGCTTGGTGGTGGCTCAGGACACGTTATGTCTTTCGCGTAGTCTTCACAGAACTCGCGGATGTGTTTGTAGAGATAGGTCTGCCTTGCTCTGTCCAGTCCTGCTGGTTTTATCGTGGGAAGTCCATGCTTTGGTGGCAGGATGTTGACGTTAAAAAAAACAAAAAAACAAAAAAAAACAAAAAAAACAAAAAAAAAAAAAAGAAAGAAAAGAAAGAAACCACCGGAAATGCTGGTACTGCTTTATCTTCTCCAGGGGACGAAAGAAAGGTTCGAGGAATTGCTGCCAGTCAAAGCAGTCCACGATCACACTCCCATCCTCTGTTCCAACCAGCTGTGCGATGTTGGGCTTTGAGCTGTTGGTCACCAACGCAGCGATGTCCTTCAGGGTGTGGGCGTCTGACTTGTGGTAGACCTTCTTGAACTGACCGAAGTAGCAGTCAGGAGCAAATTTCGTGTGTCCCACAATCAAAAAGTGGAGTGCCAGTTGATGGTGCAGATTGTGAATTGTGCGCCAGGCACAATACCACAAGACAAACCGGTTTTTATTCTGGCCACAGCAGTTGTCACAGTGTAGATCCACGTGGGTCTCTCCCACCCCATAATTGCAGAAGAAGTGGTGTACATAGCTGATTACTGCATTGCTCCCTTTCCCGCACGACATGCCTTCATCTACGAGGTAATTGACCTGTTGTGGTATTCCTTCACAACAGATGCCAAAAATTCCACACCTGCGAGGAGTTCTGAAAAAGATCTCTCCTGGCTGATGATGGCGATGTGGAAACAAAATCTGTAGGAAGATAAGCAAGAAACATGTTAAATTATTGTTGCATTGCACATTTACTCCACAACTATTAAACTAGGTACTTTTTAACTCAAATGGTGCAATACCTGTTGAGCAAAGTCGAAGGAATAGTGCATCTTGCACTTTTTGCTTGCAGGTACAGCAGGGCCATTGAGTAGATGCAGATTCATCTTTGTGCAGGTTGCTTCGCAGTCTCTGCGCATACTGTTGTAGAAATCTCGCTCTCCTTTAGCCATGGCCAAGTGCTCAAGCTGTACCTTCAGTTTATCAGATTTCTCTTGCTCTGTCAGACTGTTACTTCGGTATACCTGTCCAGAAGGGAAAATAAAAAGATAGCATAGTAATTAGCAACTACACAAACACAAATCACAACTACTCAAGTACTGCCACAGTCATTCTTTGAAAAACATTTTGAAATGCAAATACTTCTTTACTTGATTTACTTACGGCATAGTTGTTCTTTTGACATTGCCAACATAAGTCTGACATAGGCTTGGTAGACTTTATGTCAGGCAGAAACGTCCTCCAGATGTATCTGAATGAACTAAGAGACACAACACGGTCATCTGAAAAAGAAAGGACAGATTATATAGCTTTCAATCAGAGCAGTCAGTAGTATAATTGATTTGTTGATTCTCTCATAGTAGCCACATTAGATATTTATATCATGACATGCTTTCTTTGTAACATACCAGGGTTGTGTTCCTTGGACATCTCCTTGTACATTCGCCATACTGCTGCCCTGGTGCAACTAGAGGGAAGTACTTCTCCAGCAAAGTTTTTCTGGTTTGCTTGGCGGCCTGGCAAAACCACAGCATTCTCATGAGCGTAACCTGGTTGATTGAAGCAGGCATTAGTACATTTAATGCACACGTAAATATAAAAATAATATGTACAGAAAAGTCCATACACAAGCAAAAATTTGAATTTATTGTTAATACATCACGATCCTAGTTTAATTGTATTTAGTTTAATTGTATTTAGTTTAATGTTGAAAACTACTGCCACAAAGCATTACACTTTGAAATACCTCTTATGAAGTTTGTGACCCGCTTAATGTCATCTGGCTGGAGGAAGCGCCTGTTGTGTCTAGCTTTCTTCACAGACCGTGGCACAAATCCATACTCTCTGAACTGCTTATGGATAGCAGTGAGAGTCGTCTCTGCCAAGCTAGAATGAAAACAATGATTCATTAAAATATAACATGGGCCATTAACAATAATGTTAATGGCCCATCCAAACTAGCTGGATGTGCCTGGGGTCCTGCAATGTAGAGTTACACAGAATGAATAGAGTAATATACAACTCATAATCATGAAATCATGAAATTAGCTATGGCCAATGTATAAACTCACCAATGGATAAACATATACGTTGTCCTACAGATTTTGATGTCACCGATGATGTATTCGGTCCATGGAGTCTTCCGTTTGGTTGGCGTTCGTTTGTTATCCGACGTCATCTCTGTTCGCCTTATGTGTGCATCATAATGCCCCATAATGACCATGTCTCTCATGTCTGCTGTCAACATAGACATCTGCTGACGTCTTTCATATACATCCAATGGATCCAACTTGTGTATACATGATGAGGGAGTTTGGTTTTCTTTATTTAAACGGCGCCTTGCACATCTACACTTGAAGTTGTGGATTGCATTCATTTCTTTTTCTTGAATCGGATGGACAACCTCGTTGGCTAATGCCTCGTACACCGGCTCCTCGGCAGTAACAATGTTACAGTCTGTCTCATTCTCAAATATACGAAAATCGTCGTCAATAATATCTCCGGCCAAACTTGCCTCTTCATCAGAGTCGTCCTCCTCTGCGAGGTTTCCGTCCTCGCCGTCGTCAAAGTTCAAAAACTCCTCAAGCTCATTATTCAACTCTGCCTGATAGGTTTTAGACAAACCTTCCGTCCTCAACATGTTGAGAAGAATGCTAATTCTTTTAGCAATAAAATCTCGTCTAGCAGTAGGGTCCATCGTGTTGTTTGCAGCGTCCATGTCGATATTAGCGTACAATGCAAACAGCTGGTTGCTCATGTTTTATGCCGTGTATACGGAAGTAAAACACAGCCAGAGCCAATCACAGACGCCCCCATTAGCCAACTGTCAAAGACAGCTAGGGCTCGTTGAAAACTAGCAGAGCCATAGAGTATAGACAGAGTTACGACAACTCCGTCCACTTCATGCGGCCAGTCCAATGGCGGCTCTTCTGCCTAGACTTGAATAGACAATGGGGACAACTAATAGTCCTGTGCCTGAACTAGGCAGAAATGCATTCGACTCAGGCAACAGCCCAGCGTCAAAGAGCTTTGTTTTTGATTGCTTTTAAATAGTAGGCTACAACATAATTACATAAACATCATTGTATATTAACATTGTCACTGTATGCCTACAATGCCGTTGACATGTTGAAAACATGCATACAATAGATCTTATGTGCGCCGCCCTCGTTGAAAACAATGCATTTCCAACTCCAGTTTGTCCCTATTCGGGCTGCATGAACAGCAGCTCGAGCGCTTCAGTGTCTAACCCCCTCAATGTCGCAACTCTTCTACTAGATGGCTCTGAAAACTAGCCCCATTCGGTAGCTAGCTAGCACCCCTCGATGTCGCAACTCTTTCCTGTAGAATGTTACGCTGTTGCCAAGTTTGTGAGAAGTAAGCCAACAACGCCAAAAGGTCCAATAATGGCGTATAGTTGGTGTATTTATTATTATACTTATAATTACTACCAGGCCTATGCATGCATATCATTATTAGTGTGTTATGCAGAAATGCCTACTCGAGTTTGATTGTGAGTACATAGAGTACATTGGCCAATTTGCAGGTAGATTAGCATCCCCAAAGTCCATTGTTTGTATGCATGAATGCAACAGAAGCAGTAAGTGTGATAGATTTATCTTATTATACAGCATTGTTATTATTATTATTATTATTATTATTATTACTACCCTTATTATTGTTATTATTATTACCCTTATTATTAGTAGTACCTTTATTTATTCAATCAGACAGTAATCACCAGAATAAGGATGAGCATAATATCAAATACATGATAACTAATCGTATCCCTAAACAAACATGGCAACCCTCTCTCTGTATGAGGAAGTAAGAAGTTGCATACTTCCGCTGTATTCCCCCAGAGAGACGTAGAAGAAGAATTGACTCTGAATTTACACCACCGAAGAAGAGTATGTTTTACTGTTTTACACACCGATTTAATAACATAGCGTGGCTACTAGTAGTTCATGTGGAATACAACGGGGCTGTTATTTAAAGTCACATTGACGTGACTGCCGCGTTCTGTTCATGACGACGGGGATCGTGTATTTACCATACTAGAGGCACTTCATCAGATTACAACCGTTAGCATTTTAAGCTAATGAAGCTAACGGCCCGGAAGACTCAGGTAATAATGGTCAGAATTGTCATTACAGTTCAAATTAATTCAATTATAACATGTTTACACGGCGTTTTAAGGTCTAACATTCATCTCATGTATGCTTTAGCATGAAACAACTAATAAACTTGCTTCAGGTCATTTTTCACAGATAACAAAAAATCGGAGAAAAAAAAGTTTTATAGCCCTATACTGGAAAGTTCATTTCCCCGAGATGACTCAACGTGGGTGGAGTTTAGTCACATTTAATGCTCCTCACACAATAGATTGACTTGTGAGTGCATTGTTGTGGCCCTTACACGTAGCCTAAACGCGCGCACGCGCGCACGCACGCACACACACACACACACACACACACACACACACACACACACACACACACACACACACACACACACACACACACACACACACACACACACACACACACACAGTGTCTGTGTGTTCTCATCCTAAGCTGGATGAAGGCTGATGGAAACCCAGTCTGTGCCTCCAAATGTGAGGATCTCTGGGTACAGTAGCCCCTGACCTTGCAATGCGTCCTCATGGCCCAGACACCCGCTTGAAATTAAATTACAGATTAGTGGCTTTGAGGAGGAGGGGGTTTATTTGGTTGGCCCTGCTCTGTGTCACTCCCATCCTCACATGTATACAGTACTAGGCCCGGGTTAGAATTAAATGTCATGGGGGTTCAGGAGGAAAATGCCAGTCTACAAGGCAGTTTGTCTCCCTTTAATTCTTCCTTTGACTTAAAGGGGAACTCCACCCATTTTCAACATTCTAATATGTTATTAGTATACCCTAGAGATGTTGTGTGGTCATGATGGAAAGGTTGCCTCAATTCTGTATTTCCTAAAAACGGAGGTCTGAAAAAATCATTAACATGGTGAAATACATCTGATGACATCATCAAGATGTATTTCACCATGTTAATGATTTTTCTTTCAGACTTTTTCCTGAGAGGGTGCAAATGGAACCAAATAGGGTCCATTTGGTTCACATTTGTACCCTCTCAGGAAAATTCTGGGTGGAATTCCCCTTTAAAGCTATACTGGGTAACTTTTTACATTGAAACAAATCTTAAATGTAATAAATATATTATGACAATTCATGATTTGTCACCAAGCCAGTGGTTTTCAACCAGTGGTATGGGGACCACAAGTGGTCCCTAGCTAAATGATGGAAAATTGATTAACCAGGTGCAACTCTTTGAAAGCGTACACTCTCAAGACTTAAAATATTCATCATGCGAATTTGCCCAAGTCTACACAACTAGAGAAGATTATTGGTCATTTTGCTATGTATGTTTGACTCTTTTGTTTCACAAATCCAGTCTGGTATTGTGGAAAAAAAACAAAATAAATATTTAGTGTTGGGGTCTGTGGGGCTAAAATTTCCTCAAATGGCGGTCCGTGGCTCAAATGGATAGTGAGCCCTGGAATCAAAAAGGTTGAAAACCACTAATATAAGCCGTATTTTCCGGACTATAAGGCGCACCTAAAAGCCTTTAATTTTCTCAAAAATCCACACTGCGCCTTATAATCCAGTGCGCCTTATATATGGATTGTTTGAGTGAAGTAGCTTCTATTCTATGTAAACTGTAGTAGCTTCTATTCCCTGCGCCTTATAATCAGGTGCGCCTTATATATGAAAACAGTTCTAAAAGGTGCGCCTTATAATCCAGTGCGCCTTATAGTCCGGTGCGCCTTATAGTGCGGAAAACCACTAATATAAGCCAATCCCTGAATTTCAGCCCACAAAGCCTCTTATAAGTATATATGTTTTCTATCGAAAGGTGAATTCGGTATATCTAGTTTTTGTGGAAAAGACTAAAATTCAGAAAATGGTTTGAAAACCAATAACTCCTTACTCATGGGGAATACATTAGGGGTGTTTACAAGAAGTAGGCCTACGTGTCACAATTAGAGGAATTGGTGGAATTGTTAGTGGAATTGTTATTTTTGATCTACGTTTGCCTGTTATTTCTCCTAAAGTAATGTCGATACATCATCATGGGATTGTGGAGAACAAAATATTCTTTATTTTTGGATCTGATCGGATAAAACGCCATCAACTGGTGGTCCGATCAATTGGCCCAGGATAAACGATGGGCCTTGATATGGAAAGCGTTGGAAAAAACACTGCTCTAAGATGATCTGTCCCATTTGATCAGTGTGGAACTGAAGACTGAGCACCCGCTCCCCAACAAACTGCACACTCAGGCGCTGTCTGTCTCCCAGTGTGTCTTTTGGACACATTGCTGCCAGTGCACGTTTTGGAAATTGAAAAATCAATGTACAGTGATACAAGAGCAGCACCAAAACGTAGACGAGCCCTCATCAATTTCCAGGGAGTCTGTCGTCGTTCGCACAATCGGCCTAATTCGAAATCACTTTCACTTCCTCTTGTCCGCGTTCTGAGGATTTGTAATTCCTCACAGTACAGTTACTTTTGGCACTCTGTGTGAGGTCAATATGGTGCGTCTGAATGTAAACAATAGCCAGTGGTGGAAGGTCATTAAGTATACGGTAGTATTTACTAAAGTAACATAATGAAGTACAATATCAAAGTACCGGTATTTTTACTTTACTGTAGTATTTTCAATTTTCTGTATATTTACTTATACTCCACTACTTCTCATAGGCAACTATTATGTTTTTAAACCACTGCAATTGGAGTTATTTGTAGCTTTGGATAATTATTACATAATAAGCATTACCAAGCATTGTCCCGACTGAGTATGTTAGAATATGTTTTAAGTACGCACAGAGTTAACCCCAGAAGACCGAAAAAGAGATGTCAACCTTACTACTACTTTTGTACTACTATGATTTGTAAAATATAAATAAACCTCAATTAAATATTTATTTCAGACTCAGAGGAATCCATATCACAATATAAGAGTACAACAATATAATAAATAAAAAGGAGTAAAGAACGACATGTACAATAAATCCCACCATGTTCAGTTACGTACATACAGCCATGTTCCACAATCTAGAGGAGAACCTGACAGAACTACACACCGGGTTAGTTATGACATTGGTGATGTCATCTACTGACTCTGATGTTCATAACACTCTGATGTGCACGTAAATCTATACATCAGATTGTGCAGTACAACAGCAGATACGGATCCCAACATTGACAAACATCTGGCTGGCACTGGAGCTTCTTGGAGCTCTCAGTAGCAGCCTCATACAGTCATCGTAAGCCACAGTCAAATGCCACAGGTGGGCAGTGTAGGGGTGTACGGAAAGATTTAAAAAGTGAGCTCTTCACTGATACTAAACACATGCTCAATTTTTCGACAGCATATTACATTGTCACATACAGCTTCTGGTGCTGTTTATATACTGCATGTGCGTCTTTGGCATCAGAGAGGTCATTAGAAATTATGTGTCCCAGGTATTAATCTCGCTACAGACAGTGAGGACAGAAAGATGGAAGTCAGGAAAGGTTAATTGTCTATCCTCCCTGCTTCGGACAATCATTACCTTGCTCTTTTTTGTGTTATATTTAATATCAAAGTCAGTGCCATACTGTGTGCATACACTCAGAAGATGTTGAAGCCCCGCTCTATAAAGCAAAATAGAAGAATAGAGGAATAAATAAAGCCACTGTTAATCACTATGAAATTCAGTGATAAATGCTCATGCACCTCCTGAAGCAGCAAAGGCGACTAACTTTCAAGACACACGGCAGGGAAGGATCAACAGTTATCCTCTGCATTCCCAAGGTAAGACCAGTTTCTTTCTACTAAGGAAGTAGTTCAGAGAGGCTTATTTTTGGTATCGGGCGAGAATTGAAAGTACCCTATTTTCTTTTTGAAATACCAGGAAAGTGGAGTCATGAAGTAGATGATGACTCAGATGATTTTCATGATAATGAAAACAGCTTCCATGCTCCAACTTGAGTCATTTAAAAGAAAAAAAAAATAAAATAAATGAACAAGCTTGTTAATTGAGTAAACTTGGTTACTTTATTTTACACCACATCCTTTATCATCGCAGTCGAGCCAGTTCGATGCTTTTTTCCACCTTATGTTGGAGCGGTTCAGAAAATGAATTGTTTCAGAAAAGACTAAAATTGGTTTGGAACTGTAACCAACAAATTCCAGTTCCTGAAAGCCAATAAAAGACCGGAACCAGTTCTGTCGTGAACCATATACAGTCCTCTAGGGTCATGTGGGACAGGTCAAGCGCTACGTCCCTAGAATCAGAACTAAGTGTGGAAAAGCACAAGTCAGTTTTTATGCACCACATACAGTAGTCTGAGATGAACTCCCAGAAAGTTCATCTAAAAAAGATGTGTTTATCACTGTCGCTTAATCTATCTACTTATTCTTCTGCACTGTAGTTTTACTCTCCAATTTTCGTGTCTCTTACTTGTATTAATTGTTTGGTGTTATTGTATTCAAATTGTGTGTGTACATGCACATTGAATTGCCTCCTTGAACTCTGCTATGTCTAATTTTGCCTGGCCTCTCCTTACCTTCATGTGATTGTATTCACAGGTAATGTGGGGCACAAGCAAATGATGGAAGTGAGTGGGTTTTAATTAATCATGGAGCACTGACAGGTAATTAGCCAGCTCTCAAAGTTATGTCAAACAACGCCACTTGCGCCAGCTTGTTAAAATACAAAAAGTTTACAGGAAACAACCGTGGGATCAGATTCATTGGCACACATTACATGTACAAGCAAACAGCGAAAGGATTTGCCAGGAGCTAGAAAGGCTGTCTAATTGACTGGCTGCTAGCGAGTGGATGGATTAAAAGTACTTCAGTTGTTCTTAACTTGTGTAAAACAACATAGAAATACTTGACTTAAGGTACAAAAGTAAAGGAATGAAAAAAGTACCAAAGTATTCATATTTAACTATCTATTCTACAGTATAAGCCATCAACTGTTGTGTTACACATATCTGATTGTTAATATTATGTCTTGGATTAATAATCTGAATCTGCAAAAGATCTCATGTAAAGCTATGAGTAAATGGCATATGGTTACATATTATAGTTACTTAGGCTACCTTCCCTCACAAGTTGCCTCCCAAGACGCACAGACAGGAGCATGTATTCCTACTGTGATTGTGCTGGCAAGTATCACCTGCACAGGTACATCACATGCCAAAACTGCTGAGGCGCCCTTGAGCAACACACAAAAAACATATTCAGGGCTCTCACTTATAGCAGTTCATATGAAATGATCTCTCTGTCAGTCAGCCTGGTATCAAGACAATGTAGAACTGTTTTTTTTTTTTTATTACTTTTGTTGTTGACCAATTTAATAGGGGTGTAACGGTACATTTCAACAGTGATTCGATACGATGCAATACATGGACGATATTGGTTCAGTTTAGCGATATGATACGATTCGATTGAATGATCTAAAATCGATATAGTAACTATTCAGCAAATGTGTGAAACATGAGGATACTGCAGGTGTTTTAAGGGAAAATGTATTATAATGGATATAAATAAGTAAAAACAATGATTTGGCATATAGGTGGACATTGTAGTTGAACACAAGATGTGTTCTTATTAAAATTGCTAATTACATTGCAATAAGTACTTACTATTGGTAGCGATTCGATCACGATTGGTACCGATTCTTTACATTGCAAATCAATATAACACAAAGTCAAGCGATACGATACTTTCTGTTTACATAACGATATGCTTTGATTTTTTTTAATTAAAAACAATATTTTGATACAGTTACTATATTGTTGCACCACCACAACTTTAACGATAGTAAGCCCACTTGTTCCTTCATTCTCACATCTCTTACCCCATTAGAGAATTCCAATAAAGAGTGTATCTCCCATGGTCAGAACCTCCCCAGGTGTGCACTTTGAAACAATAAAAAGGTTTAAAAATGTCAGACAGATTTTTTTCTCCCCAATAAGTATTAGTTATTGATTTATTTTTACCAATGTGGAAAGCATACTCTCGCCTCATGCCTTCGGCCTGGTGGAGACAATAAAGCTACAAGCGGTATACCTCTATCCCAGAATCGCAAGGACAAGAGTTTATTTAGAGGTTGGAGTAAAATTCGCCAAGAGTTTGTAATCATGATGCGGAAGAGAGAGAGAACACGTTGAAAGCTCCTGTGAATCCATAACTCTCTCATCCTCCTTCTTGAATGGCAAGCAGGCTTCCTGGTTGGCACTAAGGATTTAGAGAGAGAAGTTTTACTGGAGAACAAAGACAAGTGAAACTCTTGAGAAGTAAAGTGCACAGCCAATATGCTGTCTCCGCAATATCAATTATATTCACGGCGTGCTCACTAGCGGTGGGAAGGAAACCAAGTGCATTTCCTCAAGTACTCTACTCACTTTTGTTGTCCTTTTGCCTTTCCTTGAGTACTTCCATTTTTCAATACTTGATAGTACTAATCTCCACTACATATCAGAGGCAAGTATCGCACTAATACTGATCATTACAAACGTGACACTGACCAATTAAGTTTAAACTTACACTTTGATATTGGTCAATCAACTCATAGCCTGCCGGTGAAAGTGTTTATATGACATCATATCATTGTTGGTAAACTGGCTGTACAATTTATTCATTCAGAATTAATTCAAATCAAACAGAAATTCACACCCACCACATGGAACCTGAATAAAAGTATTAATTCAGAAATGCTTCTCCCACTAAGGGCAGACATCAGCCTGACTTCAGTCTAAATACTGAAGTGAAATGAAGTGCTCGTTTTACGGTGCTGATTCAGGGCTGAGCCAGGCTAGGCAGACATCAAACTCCAGAAGCATTAGGAACTAGAAATGCTCCCTGTCGTATGGCCTACTTGAGCACAAGCAGAGTGCGTTGAGATACCTTCAGTAGGCAGTTCTTGCACTCTGCTTGCACAAGTAATTTAGTGAATGTCTTTATTTGGTAAATATACCCCATATATACTGTACCACCTTATCGGACCAGAATGGCATGCAGGCTTCTAAACCACCCTACCAGACCAGAATGGAAAGCTGTATTTCTAAGGTGTTTACATCAGCTTTTTTTTTTTTTTTTTTTTTACTTTGTATGAGCACTTAATGATGTTAGTACAGTGAGGTGAGCACTATGAGCACATTTATATTATAGTAGCATTGCCCGTTTGTCAGACAGACTGTTGCTGAATTTATTTCTAACTACTCCAAACTCTTACAATCATGAGCCTCCGTTATACCCTCCGTTAACAGGAGAATAGTATTTATGGCATGGCATGGCATGGCATGGCATGGCATGGCATGGCATGGCATGGCATGGCATGGCATGGCATGGCATGGCATGGCATGGCATGGCATGGCATGGCATGGCATGGCATGGCATAGTATAGTATAGTATAGTATAGTATAGTATAGTATAGTATAGTATAGTATAGTATAGTATAGTATAGTATAGTATATAGTGTCTGCTCCTCATATAATATTTATAAGAATAGCTTCGTGCTCCATGTATTTTCTAATTTACCACATTATAAGCAGCTGGCAGTAGCTGAACGATCAATAGACACTAGATATATGAGATACGAGAAGACAAGATAATGTGTAAGCGTATGAAAAACTCAATATACAGACGTGATAGATGCACACACGCAGCTAGAAACGTCAGGTATGCTTTTTTTTTCTCCTCAGTGCGTAACTGTAATTTCCCTTTAATTCACACACAAAACGCATGACCAAGCCACATCTGTCGCGAGATTGCCATCGAAGCGAGCATTATTATTATGAGCTCCATCAGGCTCTGGTTGAATAGAGAAACTGACATCAAAGCTTTGTCAGTGCCAGTCGGAAACCTTGTATGTCAAGTTGCCTGCTAATACATTTAACTGGTTCAGCATTCATAAAACACACACTTAAGACTTAATTTAGCTTTAAAGGTGGTCCATTTATTTATTTGTAATGTCAAAGCTAGCTGATCTCTAAGCTCTCAACAATGAGATACAAGGTTTGTGCCGGACGTAGCAACGCGGAACGCCATGTGCAAAAACATTTATTACCCAGGGAGATATCCAGCACAGTTAATGCCAAAGTACTATCAATATTAAATGTCAAACCTCTCTTTTAACCATGCATAAATGATTTCCAGTGTCTCACAAACCCACATGCATATATTTATATTTGACACAATTGCATTACTTACGTTTATGTAATAAGCCTGCTTGTGAACCGCCACCAAACCCCCCCTTATGCCTTTGTGCATGTTTGGATCGTAATGAAATAAAAAATAAAAGCATTGTCCTGTTGCTGCATACAATTTTAATCATAGCTTGCCTCATGTATCTATGTCATCCTGTGGGGCAGATGATCATTTTAATCCCATTTGTTGTCCTCCTTTATTGGTTCCTTGTCAACATTGCAAACCGATGTAGTACTGCATATCTGAAAGAGTATGTGTCACACCCAGTCGCGGAAGAAGTAAAAAGTAAAGAGATATATATACCACACAAGTAGCCTACTTCATTCAGCATTTTATGTACACGCCAAGTAAGCATGGTGTCAGAATAATGTACAGGTACAATTTCTCACACTTTTGAAAACCACACCATGATGGGCAAGTGCGTCTATGGCTGTTTTAACAGATGGAGGATTTTTGTGCAATACTAAATCTTGGAATAGATTAAGATTTGCATCATATTTGACATGTCACAACGGGCAGTTTGTCGTCTTTTACATTTTTTCTGCCATAGGATCTCAATGTAGAGACCCCTATATAAATCACCCAAAACCAACAGCCGGTAAGCATGTGCAGGTTATATTCCTGAATGTATGCTGCCATGTGTTGAGCTGCGCCATGCTCACGGTTATGTTAGGGTAAGGGTGTGTTTAGGTTTAGGATGAGGGTTTGGGTTAGAGTGTCCTGCCACATGAAACACTGCAGAATGCCACGACTGAACAGAACACAACACAGAACTCTATTAACCGAGATCACAACATAGGTCACATAGTACTAAGAACAAACACATTAGGTTGTGGGCAATATAGCAGACTAGCAGGTCATAGGTTGGCAACAGTTCCTGCATTACAATATGAAAACCTCTCCAAAGCATGCTAGAGGCAACGATATTATCTGCCTGTTACACTAACCATAGCCTGGCCTAACCTGAAATGATTTTGGCCTGGGGGCGGGGTGCTGTCTGTTTTTAGACATCAGATGAGCTGATCTGATTTGATTTCACCGTGTCGTCACCCCGGACCCCTCCTCTGCTCCTCCACTGCTGTGCTACGTCACGTCATTTGGAGCGACGCCCACCCCGAAAGTTTGACTCCCACTTCTAGGCCACTGTGGGTAACAAATTAGTCCAGGCTTTTCTTTCTCACGCAACGCAGACAAAAATGAAAGCCTGGATGTCGAGGCTACACTAACCACAAAAGTCAACGTCCAAGATCATCACCTTATGTGGGCATCTGTTGATGGTGGTCGTGGAGCAACTAGGTTGAATGGAATCAGTCACACTTGTGCTAGCTGAGGGAGATGCTCGGCCCTTGCCCTATGATATCATGCAGGGACAAAGGGCTAATAAAAGACCATTTCACTGGGGACTGCTCAAAGAAGCCCTGTCTTTGGGATCACCCCTGTGAAAAGATAGTTTGGCACCAGAAATGGAACCATTTTTTTTTTGGTGGTTCTCAAACCTTGTTTTGACATTTTCAACCCCACCCCATAACCTTGTTTTGGTGGGGCTGGTGGTAGACACCACATTTATCTTTTGGGTTTTGGGCTGCGGAAAAAAAGTGAGAAGCACTGTTCTAGACGAATAAGGTAAGACCTCTACAGAAACCTAAATGACAGCAACTGCTGCTTTCCACAGGAGCTGGATAAAACCTCAATAAAGCATCTGTTTCAGTGTACTTATCATTGCACATCAGGCAATGCGATCTGTGTTGTCCTGCGAGGTATGAAGTGTCCCATTCCACAAATGGTTTCACTTTGTTTCTCCTGTGCTCTATCACATTAAGAGAGAAAAAAGCGAACACAGTAAAAAACCTTTTTCTTTTTCACCCCTGGCAGTTTCTTATGTTAACCATCGAGAATAGACATCTGTGGGGGGTCAGTATGGGGCTAATCATATTCCAAGAGTGGGCCACTAATGGCCCCCTTACCTCCTTTTGCTTCTGGTTATAAAACACTGCATTAGGTCAGTCAGTGGTTCTCAAAGTGGGGTCTATAGGGACCCCCAGGGGTCTTTGAGGGGTCTCCCCAGTGAAATGATTGATTTAGTTTGGAACTGGAATGTACAAATGGAACCATTTCAACCATTTGTACCATTTCTCCCACTGGGGATTTTGTTGTGTAATAAGGGTCCCAGAGAGATAATCATATCAAATGGGCGCCTGTGGCCTAATGAATATCAAACTCGTTAAAATGAAAAGGTTTGAGAATCACTGCACGGTGATCGCAAGTAAAATTGGAAACTACATTTCTCTTTTTATTTTCACATTTCTTGTCAATTACAACCACAGCACGTACTGTACCAGCTCAGTGGTCATGTGACAAGTGTCATAGCCCTTGAATTGTGAAGCTAGGTTCTTGATTCCGTTTATCGAAATCATACCAAGGACTATAAAATGGTTCCTGCTTCCCTGCTTGATATGATAACAGGTAAAGTCCCCGGTAGGAGACCTGTGACAAAAAAATCTCCATGAATTCAAGGCCATATGGGGTGTGTGTTTGAAGGCCTATTCCTTTCACCATCATCATGTCAACATCAAGATTACTTTTCTACACGCAAGGTGGGATTATAGTTTTATTAAGCTCTGACTAGTGTCCTCTACCTCAATCTGAGCACCAAAGATGCTTTAGACTGCATTTGTGCTGAGAGATTTGGAGTAATCGATGAATTTACAGCATTAGCTAATTTTGGAATAATAAGAGACATTAGAGAAAACTGAGATTCCCCAGGTTGCCCAAAGAGTTTAAGTAAAAAAAACAGATAGTGTACTTGCAGATGACGTATGTCCAGGGCCAGGAGATAAGTACTCACAATGCACAAACAGGAGATGGGACACACTTTGGCTACTACTATGTATGTACCTATCACGATGCTGCCCTTTAATCGCAATAAAGTGATATTATGCAGTGCAGCCCTTGGTGTTAATTTAACACTAATAATAGGCCTGTGTAGCCTACTGTAAGTTAGATACCCTTCCTTGGGCAACTACTCAACATTTCATTGCAGAGCTGTTGAAGTGAATAAAAAAAATAAAGAAAGTGGACTGAAAGAGTGCTTATTTTAGGAAGTGAAGTGTGTGTGTGTGTGTGTGTGTGTGTGTGTGTGTGTGTGTGTGTGTGTGTGTGTGTGTGTGTGTGTGTGTGTGTGTGTGTGTGTGTGTGTGTGTGTGTGTGTGTGTGTGTGGGGGAGGGGGGGGGGGGTATTGGGCTCATTTTCAAGTAGTGCTGGTGCTAGTTCGTCCCTAATTAAAGTGTTCCGCTCCACAGAGCCCCACACAGGCTGGTCCATGCAGAAGACGCTACGCTAGCCGTCCTGTTCAGTCCATCCATCACATTCTACTGTAATTACTTTTGTTTACAGTGGAGCAAACGGCAGCTGTCTGATTAGGACTTATTGAGGAGATAACTCATAGGTAATTCAGAAATGGCGCTCGTGCCTCTCCTTTCCTTCCACATGGAGATGCAGATGAATCATCCCTGCATCAATGTGTGCTGTTCCGGGGGAGAGTACAGTACATACAACTTGGAAGATGCCATTGTTTTTATGGAGTATTTCATCCACGTCTTGATACATTATCCTTCTACTCGACTACGCCTCAAATATTCTACTTTTTACATTATTTGACAGCTGTACAGATCTTGATTATTAACAAAACATACTAACCACTTAAAACCCTATTTTATACTGATCTAGAAGATTGCAAGGATGCGATGTGGTTTGTGAGCTTGTACTGTAGATCGTCTGTTTCCTAAAGAGGTTGACATATTCGGATGCTTTTACTAAGAGAGAGAGAGAGAGAGAGAGAGAGAGAGAGAGAGAGAGAGAGAGAGAGAGAGAGAGAGAGAGAGAGAGAGAGAGAGAGAGAGAGAGAGGGAGAGTCTCATAGAGGATGACAGTGACAGATTACCACAGGGCTGTCAAACCCTCTGAACCATTTGCCTGGAGAGCCGTGTACAGTGTTTGTTCTTCTGCTATGGCGGCGACACCTCCCTATTTTCTTGACGCACAAAGGAAGTTTTCAACACAGTGCAATTAGAGCAGATTATTTTCATCAATTATGCTCTCTGCTTGTTGGCATAAGTTTTATATTATATGCCTATTATAAAGCGCGCGTGTGTGTGTGTGTGTGTGTGTGTGTGTGTGTGTGTGTGTGTGTGTGTGTGTGTGTGTGTGTGTGTGTGTGTGTGTGTGTGTGTGTGTGTGTGTGTGTGTGGTTTGTGTGTGTGCGCGTGCGTGGTTAGTACCATAGTTTGTCCCATAGTCATATAGACCATATGACACTGATATTACTGATATTGGATATTGATACTGAATGACCATGGCGAGTTGATTCTGGTTCGGTCCTGAACTTCTTAATTCAACCGTCAAATTGCTTGATTAGATAATTTATCTAATTCATTCAATGCAAAAAATCATTAATGCTTTTGTCTCCAATCGCTCCAGATTACTATAAATCATTTGCCAGGCTGCCCTAAATCAATCGGCCAACTCCAACAGGCACAAAATACCACAGCTGGTGCTTTTACAATAACTCAGAAATATGAGCACAGTTCTCAGCTCATTGCACTGCTTACCTGTGGTGTTTGGAATTGATTTCAAAATGTTATTGCTTGTTTTCTTTTAAATCAATGACCGGTTGCGTCCCTTCTTACATTATTGACCCTCTCACCCCTTATAGCCTATGCTTGTACTCTTTGATCTGCAGAGCAGCTGTTCAGTAGGTTACAGGCAGTGGTGGAAGAAATAATTGGAGGTGTTTCTTCCCAGCAAGCATGCTCAGAACCTGGACAAATTAGTCACAACTCGATTGTGGTCACATCAAGTCAAATCAAGAGTAGTCAAATATGGCACAGACTATCACCTGATTTCAACCAACATACTGTATATCCTGTCCACTAAAGACGAACATCCCGGGATCAATCAGAGAGAGTCTGAGGCCAGATTAACTTGAATCAATCATAACTACTGTAGCCTTGACACCCAGATTTTCATTTTTGTCTGTGTTGCGCGGAAATGGAAAGCCTGGACTAAATCGTTAGCCACGGTGGCCTAGAAGTGGGTTAACCTTTTGGGGTGGGCGTCGCTCCAAATCATGTGATGGGGAGAAGCCGGGGCAGATGATACGTTGGTGAGATCAACTCAGATCTACAGTACCGGTGTGGCTGGGCCGTTCCCCACCCCTCTAAGCCAAAAATCATCTCAGGTTAGGTCAGGCTATAATTACCATAGTCGAGTATGGCGGCGATGGCCCACAATAAGCTTCATTATTTTAACTGGTGAAGACGTCCTGGAACTGACGTAAAGACATGGAGCCGAGCATCACCAGAGTCCCTGGAGGACACACTCATAACTCATCATGACGCCATTTGGATTAAGTAGCAATTGCATGAAAATACTCAGTTACAACAACAATTAAGGGCTTATTCAGCAACGTTGCAGCTTAAAGGACCACTTCAGCACTTTTCTTCATATAATTGGTGCTCTCCTGACTAATGCTCATGATAAAATAGCACAAATCTCTTCTCTCGATAGCACAATTCTTTTCTCTCGATAGATCATCCAAGCTAATAGAAAGTGCAGGATTTCTATTCTAAAAGTTTCAACATGAAAATAGAAGCCATTATTCTCACAATGTAAGACAAATCTAATGAACAATTTTAATTTTGTTTGATAATAATTCCTAACAATGATGTCACTGGGTTTCTGAACTACTCACAGCACTCCAGTGAGACACAAAATGTTAGAATTTTATCACAATCATTAGTGAGAACCAATTATATTGTATGAAGTTGAAAAGTGGTGAAGTAAGTACTGTAAGTGGTTATGTACCATATGTTGTATGATGTATGGGGGGGGAGACCTTGCCATAATTGCTCAAACATACAACCACGCTGCCCTAGCTGGCAAAACTCAAGCCAGAATGGAAAGACAAAAACAGCATCCAGTACAAGGAGGCAGAACTCAGTAGAAGAGGGAGACAACAGAAAATATGGGAACAGAAAATATGTTGTATAACGTTAGACTCACTTGAAAGTCAATAAGTGAGGCAATGAAAGCTGCCGAGGACTGAGAGGGATGGTCAACAGATCGTCTATGGTGGGCCAACGACGGGTTACGGGATAGATGACGCGAGGTGGGTGTTGTTCAAATAATTGCATTGGAGTAAAAAGTGCAATATTGTTGACCGAGATGTACAGTAGTACAGTAGAGTCGATGTACAATATTGTTCACTGGTATGTAGTAGAGTAGATGTAACAGGTAATGAAAATACTAAATAACCCTACCTATACCTACCGTAATCATTGTACTAACCTTCCCTAAGAGTCCTCTAAAAAAAACTATAACTTCGGCTCCTGTGGTCATTTTTAGAAGAGTCTGTCTGTCTGTGTTTTAAAAAATGTCTATGAAGGTTTGTATTTTTTCCACTGTCAGTGTGAACAACATCAAACTCTTATTTTGTGATTACAAAGCTGTCTACCAAGTGTTTGTATGCATTTAAATTCAAAAGATAAAGATTACTCTGTCTATTTTCTGTCTCTCCTCCTACAATAACACTGTCACTGTGTCACCATCATTAATCCTTCTCTTGTGTCTCTTCCTGATATTATTATTTTATCACTGACATAGAATGTTGCTATAGCTGAACAGCAAAATGTTTTTCTACATTAAAATGTATTATGATGTCTTCTGTCTGATGATGTCTTTCTGTTGGCCAGAAAGCTCTTATCTCTGCATAACTTCTTATGTATGCTGTTGGTGATTTCTGGGTGTAAAACGAACGCCCACTTTTTTTTGTCTTAATGAATACCCTATCTATTTATTTCGCCTAATAAAATGAGCATCGGTCTACACTCTACAAAGTTTTCACCAGACAGCGACAGTATAGTTTTTTTTTTTACCACTGTAGAACAAAGCTCATTTGGAAATGGCACCAGTTATGAGCAATGGAATGAGATCTCTGTGGCCATCATAACTCCACTGCTGTCCTTGAGACTTAGGTAGACTCATTTTTTAATTAATGGCTCTAATTGCACTGTTTGGAATATTAGCATAGTTAGACAATTGACAGTGATTTAATTTGACTTGTTAATCAATCATGGGCACAGGCAGAACAGAAACTAATATGTTAAGGGATAGAAATAGTATTTTGCATACAGGCAAAGATGTATGTGCACCACACTCACCCACATTGTGGATAATCACAACGGCGCTGCACTTTTAATTATTAGGTTTTTTGGGGCAAAACAGGAATTGGAGTTCTTCCCTTTCTTTTTTTCTGCAAGTATAAGCCCCTCCCTGTCAAAGAAGTTTGCAGTGGTGTGGCTCCAAGGTCATTTGCCCAGAGAATGGAGAGTTTTTCCTGCTATAAATGCTAAGAGGATACTCTGGATGCTCAAATGAGTCGATGACGGCAGCGATATTTGATCATGTGGGCTTCAATATTAATGTGGAGAGAATCAAGTAATCTCATATTATGCTGACTGTGAGATTGGATATTGGCATTGTTTGATAGTGGTGTGTGTGTGTGTGTGTGGGGGGGGGGGGGGGGTCCTTGTGGCTGTGTAGAAAGCTATAGGGTGATCCATGCATACATGAGTCCCACCTAAAATGCAACATTTTACAGAAATCACATGCTGTGTTCATGATTTGAGGCATTTTGTTCAAAAGAAGCACTCCTGCAAACTGTTGGAAGCCCAATCTTTACCTCTTGAGTATGGGAAATCTGAAAGAGGAAAATGCGTTCTTAATCAGTACGTTTTAACGGCGGGCGACGGACAAGCAACGTCGGCTGACATCCTTTATTATTATCCTTTACAGCAGCAGAACGGGCGACGTCGGCCAGAAAGATAAAAAATCCTGAGCTTTTCGGCCGACGTTGCTTGTCCATCGCCCGCCGTTACAACGTACTGCTAATGTTTTAATGAATGTGTGCTTATGTTTTGTATTGTTGCCTGGTACGGTAATCTAACCCTGTCTAATAAGAACAGGCTAAACAGCCTTGTTAAAGTGGCCAGTAAGATTTTTGGGAAAACACAAGTCCAACTCATAGATGTTCAGTATCTCCCTCCTGGAGATACTGAACCATCCACTTCGGTCTGAGTTTCAACTGTTGCCCTCAGGTCGTCGACTGAGGGTGACTATACGACAAAGACTAATCGCTCCGGACTATCCTTCGTCCCTGCTGCTATTCAGCTGCTAAACAACAAATAGCACTTCATGCCTCTTTGAACATTTGCCACTGTTGCACTTTGCTGCTGATGTTAATTGAATGAAATGAACTGCTAGTTTCTAGTTTTATTTTTTATTGTTAGCAGGTTGTATGATGGTTGAATGTCTTTTACTATATGTTCTTCTATTTCCTGACTGCTAGCTAATTTACCGCAAGGAACAATGAAGTTAACCTTGAAGACCTGTTTTGCTTAATGGCTCTATTGAGACTGCATGTGTACCAACTTGTGTTGTGTTTGGACAAAAGTGGTAGACTATGTACAGTATACAGAGTGTTTTTGCAAAAAAAAAGGCCTACCAGTACTCACAGGCCCATGGCAAAAACATTGGTGCTGAGGTTCAGCTCTGGCATCCAGGGAGAGTGGCTGAGAGGACGCACGCACGCACGCACGCGCGCACGCACGCACACGCACACACACAATTTCTTTTTTTTTCTTTGTTTCTTTTTTAACACATTTTCCTCCCCAATCTGTGCCCCTAACTAACACGCTACCCAAAGTAGCGCACTGGAGAAAATGTACTTTCTACGGCTAATTATGAAAAGCAGAGCATCCATGCGTGATGCGAACATTCTAATGGGCGTGCATGTCATGAATACTCTCTGCACTGCCTCTCTTTATCTGTTTGCTCGCACCATTAGTTCATTCATTATTCAGTTGTTTGTTCCCATGTACATATTGTAACTCAACGGCATTTTCCCATAAACTCACTGTTTGTACAGCCGATTCCACGCCCATCTTCGCCATAAACCTGGCTGTTTGTACAGTCTATTCCACGCCCCTCTCACCACAGTCCCATGGTTTGCTGAGGTGTAAGATTAATTACACCACGCGTGTTGTTACCGCTTGTGCTAATTAAAAGATAATGATTGGCCCCACTGAGTGCCGCAGACAAAGACACACAAACCTGTTTGCAATATTCAAGTTGTTTGATTAAAAATGCGTAATAATAATAATACCTGTTCCCCTGTTGTGAGTGGGAGCTAGGGAGGTTGAATGAGACGGGAATATGTGGCGTGGACGATGTCATTTGTTTTTTACTCTGTCTGAGGGAAAAGAAAACACACACACACACGCATGCACGCAAGCATGCACGCTTACATGCACACACTCCCGTGCACACCCGATGGGGAGTAGGGGGGAAATAAAACTCAGCTCATTTAACATTTATATCTGCGGTTCAATCTTCATTTATATTTCTCCTCCCTTTTTTTACTGGACTTCGACAGCTGTGCTCACTGATGAAATTAGCCCAGTATTCCTCAGAGGTCAGACTAGTTAAAGGCCTTTTGCATGTCTTCAAATATTGACCTGTTGAAAATTGATACGAGGGGAGTTGCTGCGGACGGAAAAAAACACTAGGCGAGCATTCACAGTTAAGCGTGCCCGTTGTGTGATTGTGTGTTAAATAGGGGCAGTCGGAAATGTCATATCGCTTTCTTTTACTCAATGGATGCATGAAATGAATCTTGGCAGCTAATAGACCGAGGCCTATGAGCCAACTCCAAGCCAAGTGACAGGAAAATTATTATATTCCAATGAGTAAGAAAAGAGGATATTATTGTTCTTTAAGTTGGCAGTCCAATAACCCTCTCACATCAAAGCAGCGACCCGGAAACGTCCTGGGGTTTTCAACAAGGCTTATTATCGGACCTATACAGTACAGTACGGACGTGACCCCACAGTCCTGAGCCAGGATATTACTACATCTGGCAGGGCTCAACTTCAGAGTCAAACGAGGAATACAGGATTATGTCTTCTGTGTCCTGCATGGAGCGATGCTCACGTCACTGAGCTGTTCCTCTGTGGTTGAGGGAATAGGAACTGAGCCAAGAGTAGAGGTATGGTGTCACATATACAGTTTAGTTCAGACCTAGTTGGTTGCAATGCTTGTGTATACCATTTATCTTTACTGGACTGGGATATTTTTTTTCTATGAGGGGCGTTAGGTGACCGGCAGCACAGAACAGTCGTTATTCGCCTGCCCTGAGATTTCTGTAAAAAGAAAAACAAAACAAAAAGATGTATCTGTTGGACCCAGACGGTTAGTTCAAGCGTCTGGGCACCTATAGACTGCCAAACAAGCCTGACTGCGCACCAACCATTTCCTGTTGAGTATCAATAGAGGCATAAAAATCCCCAAAACAATGTTCTATTCTATTCCAGAACATAATTCCACAACAATTCCACAACACAGTATAACAAAGCTGTTTTATGTTGCCACAGTCGAGGGCAATAATATGAGGCATTATAACGCTTCAGCACTACATGACTGGCTGACGTACTTCAGAGAGGCATTTATCTCGAAGCATTGCTCTTTCCAGGCAGTACAGTAGATAGAAGGAACATAGCGCCGCTGCTTTTCCTCTGGCCTCTCCCTGATGAGATGCGACTGCAATGGCCAGGCGCTGACTTATCACGTAACACGCCGCCTGATATGTGGAAGCATTTATGTTCCAGGCGATAATTACATGTCTGATGCTCTCAAATCCTCTGCATAAGTTCACTCTTTCGTTGCCTGGCTCCAGTGATGACAACCCCATACTCCACAAACGCCATCATCGATTACTCAAGAATGGGCACATTTGACCACATAAAACAGAAACATGAGCTCCGAGAGAACAGAATGTTGTTCAGTACTGTATGTCAAAGCCAATATCAAAGACATGTGAGCCATACAGTGCGTCAACTGAGAGTGAATCTGTTGATCGGGAGATAAACCACAAATGTTATTACCAGGGCCGTGGTGAATGCGTGACGACACTGTAAAGATATCTCTCCAGATAGTGGATAACATCAGAGTAGAATTCTGTGCCAGCAAATCCTATTTTGCTCTGCAATTCTAGATTGAAATACTTTACTAACGGATACAATATGGCAATTAAATGTTTGTTCTCCGAATGGCATTGTGATTTTGTGTCCCTTTTATTTCTATAATTCTATTATTATGTCTTAAGAGATGCTATACAGCAGGTTTCCTGGAAATTGGCTGTACCTTGCATGATTATCCGTATGTTGTATATTGTGGGCAGAAGCAATATCCTCCAACAAAGGTGACCTTGAGGTTCAGGGAACAACTTATGACATCATGGTCTTAAATCTGACTCACAACCTCGGTCCCCTCGCCCCTCTCCCTCTCTCTCTCTCTCTCCTCACTGCGCAGTAATGATAATGAGCAGATACTGTACTATAGAAATAAAACTGCTGGATAGCGGCACATGACGGTCGGTCAAGGAAGCTAAATTGATTAACGTGAGTGACATATTCTTTCCCCAGACTTACACAATATGAAGAAAAGGCCATTATGTCTGTTCAGAGATAAATTGATATCATTCATTTTTTTTCATTTGTTCATTCCTTCCTTCCTGCATTTGCACTATATTGTTTCCTTCTTTTTTTCCTGCCCATAGGCTCACCCTCTATAGCTGGAAGCTGAACAATAATTGATTAGAGATTGTATCAAGAATCCTACACTACAGGAGAGAACTGAGTAAGATTGATTGAAATAGCGTTGCGTTCATCATACAAGCCTGCTAGACAAGAGCTTCGATCCATGTGCCAGAGATAGCAACAACTCACAACTTGCATCCTGAGAGGGCTTTATCTTTATTTTTCCAGCACTTTGGTCGGTTTGAGAACAGATACAGACAATATAGCTGTATATATGTGCGGGGGATTTTGTTCCATGGCTGGTGGAGTGGCGGTGTAACAAGCTCCCTGCGGCAGCCATCGGGGTTCATCTTTCAGGAACGGAGCTATAGCTAGGCTCCCCGGAGAATCGCAAAGGCCTGCTGAGAGATATGTGGAACACATGGGCTGTTTCACTGAAATTTCAGAGAACTCCCAGTATCCCAGCCGATTGTCTGCGGATTTGGAGTGGATGCACCGTGGCTGCCTCCGGCTCCAGTTGTTCAAGGAGATGTCTGCTGTTTTCATTGTAAAGGCCGCAGTCGTGACATGTAGTGCACCCAGGGTGGATAATAACAACTGTTAACAATAGTCTCAACATGTTGCTTTAACCTTTATTTGCCAAGGGAAAGGCTCTGAACATATTAACTTTTTTTTTTGCAGCACACACCGACGTCTGGACATGCTGGTCACTGTAAGCCTACTGTTGTCGGCCCACAAGAGCTGCAAGAACAACCGGTCTGGGGGTTGTTGACAATAGTTTCTGAGGGAGAGGGGGATAACTAACACTAATATAACTCTTTTATGGCTTGTGGGATTTTCTAGACCAGTCCAGGTGTTTGCACCACAGTGACCTGCCCATCACAAGCACGCTTCATATCTTCATAGCTCAACCTTTAAACCTCTTTCACCAACGCTATGCACAGCGGTGACACAGGCCTCGGTGCGATGAGGCGGACCACTGGTGTCAAGACTCAGGAGTATAAGCTGAAAGGACAATATTATATGCAAAAGCTCTTACCTTAAGACTCATCTCATACAGGCATAGCCTATACTGTATAGCCCTACAACATATTCTCAGTGATCTGGGGTTCTCTATGCACCTGCTTCACTCCATAACACTAAAACTAATGGGAGCGACAATTATTTTATTTGCCAATTCAATGTCTTTGGAGGTAATCGTGAATGTGTTTACAAGTACAGATCCGTACGAAGGCTGCTTACAAATTGTGCATTGAGTGATAGGCAAAAAGTAGTGGTACATTGCGGGGAAGTGTTGGACCCAATGGACCATGCTAATGAACAGAAAACCCTAATGACACATGCAGGGCCAAATGATTTCCCACTGACACCTACACGAGGAATGTTTAATCTTCCATTACAATAATGACGGCCCGGGAAAGCAAAATGCCAAATCACCAACTGACAAACTTCTGCCTCTGTTGTGTGGTAATTAGAGCCTGACAGTCCTAATAGTTTCCATACGCAGCCACTGCCGCCAGGCTGCCAGCCTTTAGCCCTCCTGTGAAGGATTGGCACCAGTAGAAGGGAACTTTGTGCATCAGAGTTTGGACCGCTCATTGGAGTTTATCTTAACTCGATACTTGGCAGCCGTTGAAAAAAAAATGTCCTCATGTCTTTTTGACAATTAAAAGTGTTACCAGTGATAATCCCTCACTTGCGGTGCAGACAAAGGAAACTATTTCTTTTGACACAGATAGAGTGATATCTACAAGGCGGATTGTGATCAAAGATGCCATCTCCAAAGCACACTAAAACAATGCTCTTCTTCTGTATGACAAGCGCAATCTATCACCAAAAGCTCTACAGTATTGACTTTTTTATGTCGGTGGTGTAACCCAGACGGACTCGAACGAGTGGGCATCTTTGAGGGGAAATGACAAAGAGTGCCGGAGTGATCTTGCACAAACACATTAGTCAGGTTATTTTGACCCTTTTATACCCCCCCTTCCCCCACCTCTTGCACGCTAGTTCTACACTGTTTGAGAAATCCCAGTTCAATTTGTGGTCCGGGCCGCCTTAACCCACACAGACACCAGAGGGAGCGATGATCAATACACTGTACTTGGCCATCATTATCAAGACTTATACCACCCTTCAACTCGGGGCCCATTAAATCAGAGGACCCCGTTCTCCCCGCCCAGTGTCTCTCACCAAGGTTCCGGGGAGTCACATTAGCCAGTGATTTACTCGTCTTTAATGGCGGTCCACCCACCCGTAATTAGCTGATGGCACGAAAATGTGGTCACTTTTGAAAAAAAAAAAAAGAAAAGGAAAAATAAGTGCGTCCATCTATAGCTGTGAAAGGCGCTTGGTTGCTGGCTTGCTCCAGGCCAGTCTCAAAGCAGTCATCCATATCAAGCAGCGCTCACGTTGCAAAACACAGCGTTCACTGGTGGCCGTGCCTCATACGCAGAGAGAGAGAGAGAGAGAGAGAGAGAGAGAGAGAGAGAGAGAGAGAGAGCGAGAGCGAGAGAGAGAGATGCCAGGGGGCAATAATGAATTCTTGCTGAGACGCGTGCTTCCCCCTCACATCAATTCCAGCGTAGCGGCTCTCTATGAGACTTGTGGCACTGGAAACTATAGGTCTGCCAACGTCTTTCTCTCTCTCTCTACTAAAGCACATTTGCTGTCAGATAGTGGACTCTGATGACTTCCTCCTCTGTTCTTGTTTCAGGTCACAAGCCATTGGCTCCAGCCTAAGAGGCTCTGTATATCATTAGCAAAAAAATAATTTGGTTAGTTTAATGGAGTGACTTAGACTAACAAGTTGTTGCAATAAGAAGTGTACCCCGAAGTGACTCGAGAATGTATTGCGACGGTCGCGGCGGCGGCGGCCTGCTCATTAGCTTCTCGCAGAGTTATAGCGGTTTTAGGCAAATCCATATGAAAAGCATAATGCAATATCTGAGCAAGGCCGTTAAGAGGGAAATGGTTGACGGATTACATAATAACCAGATTAGCAATATGTCACACTAAGCCACCGGCAAATGGGCAAGGGGGAATTTGGAAGATTTCTCCTCGGCTCGACGATGACAAGAGATATATAAATAGAAACCTTCAAGCATGGATTTGGCTGATAGTTCAGTCGGTTCTCAACATCGGGTCCGGGGAACACCCGGTCCAGAATGGACCTTAGTTGGCTCTATGAATGCGAGTGTACAAGTGGAACGCCCATTTCATTAGATTTGCACTCTCAGAGTTAAATAATAGCTATCCAATAGTTACCCGTCTCGTCCGTTCTTCACTGGTGGCTACTAAACATAACCCCTAACCATAAACAACCTCAGTTAAACCTATGCCTAAATCTAACCCTAACCCCCCACGGTCGCCAGGTTTGCCCACCGATACGCCACAAGCCACAGACCCTAAAAAGAGCTACATAATAAAGCAAAAGACCCCATTCATATTCACAACCAACATTCAACAACAAGTGTTTGTGAGCAATAGTTCCTGTGCTCTCATTGGCTGGAATACAGGCTTTCTCGGGACGTGGTCGCAAATCAAATCGCATTGTATGATGTCCAGTCGGCCTCAGAGTCAAATATCAAACATGCTAGATATTCAGAAATGGCCGTGAAGGTGTCAGGAGCAGCTTTATCGGTGCAATATCTTCTCACAGAGCCTTTCACACAGAAATTAAAACCTCTGCGATCAAACCAAGCTTTGTCGGTGAGGGCCAAAAATGGTCCTCGACCACATAATCAAGGCAGTCCTGCAGTGTGTACAAGCCATAAACTACTTTCCAGATGACTAAAATGAGGTGAAACACAACTCAGACCTCCATTTCAGGTCTACACAACATCTCGAAGGTGTATTATACAGTAAAATGTTGAAAATGGATGGAATTTGTTACACTTAACACCGGGAAAACTATGGTTAATTGGGAAAATGTGTAAAAACGTCAAAAACTGATTAATCGATTGCTAAAATAGTCGTTGCAGCCCTAATATATACAGTATATGACTGGTGGTCCAGGCGCATGCCACTTGTGCGCTCTGTCATGGCAGCATGTTGTGTGTTCGAGTCCCGTTCATGACAACCTTTTCTGCACGTCTCCCCCTTTCTTTCTGTCCCTCTTTCCTGTCAATCTTGGGCCCTTTACCGAGAGCAAATGCATTTGTGCTGTTGGTGGGGAAACGGTGATGTGTTACTATGCTAAACCATACATCTGTCACACTGCTACCGTGCGAGGAGTGGCAGATGTGACAGACATTTATCTACAAACCCCAGGCATGAATCAAAGATGAAGAATCTTCGCCGAGATGAGCGTTGGGAGATCAAACCCGCAGCAAGTGGTCTATTCGGCAGTAACGTGCAGACGACTGTAAAACGCAACACAGCACAGGAAGATTCTGATCACAGAGAGGGTCACACTGGCAGTAGTAGAGGGTCACAACTATGTTAACCATTTATTTCCAAGAAGTGTGTGCACACACACACACACACACACACACACACACACACACACACACACACACACACACACACACACACACACACACACACACACACACACACACACACACACACACACACACACACACACACACACACACACACACATTCCATCATAATCCATCATAATTGGCTATAATTGGCTTTTAAAGTTTGCAAGATTAATTGGCCTGTTTACAACAAAAGGAAGCAAATCATGTGCATGTACGTTACATAAAATCTTTAGCTCACTTTTCTGTAAGAATTTATCCCACCCTTTTGACATTGTCTGACTGTCATTGAGTTACCAACATGTAGATTTTTGTAAAACATTATTTGGAACAAAATGCCTCAAATAATCTAAATGCTATCAAATACAAACAACACATTTCTCTCATAGGTCCAGCTTTCACTGTTTGTGTGAAGACTAAGGTTGTGATTGGCAGGAATGGGATGATATGTGTACGATGTACGAAGATAGATAAGAAGATAGCAAGTACACAGGTCACACATGTGTGAAGTGAGGGGCGCTCTTATCATTTTCGCTCTTGTCTGTGTGTATAGCATGCAGAGCTGCCACAAATGTTTCAGGTTCTTGTGAGATCCAGAAAGACACACACACACACACACACACACACACACACACACACACACACACACACACACACACACACACACACACACACACACACACACACACACACACACACTTTCGTGGATGGCTATAGCCTCCTGCGATCCAGCCACAGTGAAAATAAATAAATAAAATAACTAGTTTAGATGTTAGAGGAAAGGTGGGGCGGGTGAGAGGGTGTTGGTGAGAGCAGATCCGTGTCATTGGGTTTGCCAAGTGGATGCCCCCGATCATGCTTGAGAGAGGGAGGCCCCTACCACCACCACCACCACCACCAGCGAGGAGGCATTACATCCTGGCTGTTAAATCTTCACTGCACATGCAGTCTAGGGCGCCCAGACTACAGGTGACACAGCAATACATCACTGGAAATAGGAAACTTTTTTTCCTTTTTTTCCCCACCCTGATCATGGCCAGACTCTGAAATCTCGCAAAGTTAGTTTACTGGCTTTACAAAGTGCGCCATATGGAGGGGATTTGACAGTCATCCAACTGTGAGAAATAAGCAGAAACTGAAGCGAATGACTACAGTTTAAAGCAGCCCTAACTCAACTCCATGGAGTTATGACGAATTTTATTTTTATTTTTTTATAACGATCAGTTATCAGGTACTGTATGTAATTGTTCTCGTGGACTATATCCTCTTGGTTGTGCAAAGCTTGTAAATATCTGGAAGCCCCTTACTTGTATTAAGTAATGTAAATAAGTCGCTCTTAAAAAGATAAGAGCAACCCTATAAGGCTGTGCCATTTTTAAATTAGCTAAGAGAGAGATACAGTAGATATGGACGTGCTCTATCACTGCACAAAGTATTAACACTGAATAGTGTATATTGAAATAGCTGCTAAACTTTTCTGTTAACTCCCGTAAACTCCAGAATTGTACCATCACACCTGCAGTCTGTGTTTGGAATAAGCTTCTATTTTTTCCTGCCTTGACACCCCCCCCCCTTTCATTGTTTTCTTGGGAAATTAATTTTATCCCCATATTTGTCTCCACCGTAAGGTGGTGACTATGTCTCACCCCCTGTCCGTGCATGGTGTAACGTTACAGCATGGTGGTAACAGGCGTGTGGACGGACAAACGCATGGGTCAAAGACGAGACGTCCTTTTTTTTTGGGTACGGACACAAAGTACCATGACATGAAGAGGATTACATTTTGGATACATCAGGTGAAAGTACATGGTCCACTTTGTAATGTAAAGAATTAAGAGCATAGGTGAAATAAGCTTATAAAGTCCATATTTGTCATTCAGTGTAAGAGTACGAACTACAATTTCAATGAAACATGTTTAAATATTCATGTGAAAAAATAAACAAAGGTCTGTTTTAACTGTCCTGGCATAATTGTACAGGTGTTGGTCATGTTATATTAAAAGCACGTTGCAATACTCCTTTGTTTTGATATTCAAATCATTAGGGGACTTTTGTGCCCAATACTCAATTAATTACAGATCATTCAGTGTAATGAGATAAAGCTGGCCTTTTTAAACGACCAATCTAGTATATAGTCAGCTGAACACCTGTGCCATTGTTAGAAGAACTCCGGAAGACTTTGGAGGTGTTATCAGAAGAAACTTCCGCCGGAATTTGCCATTAGTCACGATGTTCACCCGAAAATGAATACCCCACGGAAACATTTCATTTCTCCCTTTGTGCTCATGAAGCTGTTGTGAATGTTTAAAAGATGAAATTGTGTGCACTTTGCACACTTCTAGAACTGCTTTGTTCGTTAGAATCGTTTTTTTTCTGAGAATAATATTCAACAAGTCAAGTTGCTAGTGAGGACTGAACAGGGTTGTTTCTCTGGGGACTGTAAATACAGTCACTTCCGCAAGTGACTGTATTTAGTCACTTCCACAATGTTTTCAGTCTCAAAAGCCCAGCCTTTTCCCAGCGTAAAGTATAGGCACTGGTGGTGACGCAGAAGAGGAGACTCTTTTTTACTTTTATTAAGTCAATAAAGCTGATTCTGGTTCTCACTCTCCTCCTAACGTCGGGAAGATCTGGGGGTGGCTGTAGTATACACACGACCTTTCTCTGTCCATGAGTCCATGCGGGGAGAAGATTAGAAGATGAAACAGAGGCATGTTCCAATGACGTCGCAAACAAGCCAGGCCATGAATTCAGAGCAGCATAGTGGCTAGAGGGGAGTCGTTTGGAAAGTAATTACATCAAAGGCTGTTGTGGGAATTATTTGCCACACACATATACGGAAACGCGCGCGCACGCACGCACGCACGCACGCACACGCACACGCACACGCACACACACACACACACACACACACACACACACTGCAGATTATAAGCCAGTCCCCCACAAGGCAGTAATCAGGCGTCCCGTCTGTCGGCCGGTGCATCACCATTCACCAATAGCCTTTTTTTCCCCTCAACATTCTAAATAATTCTTATTACATTATTTTGGCTACATAGAGTTTATGAACCTGCCGCCGTGTAGGAGAGAAGTGCCGAAGGCTCTCCGTGTCGCTGTCTCTCATCTTGCTGACTAATGACAAGAACAAAAAACGCCTCCAGCCCGGGACACAAGGGGCCTAATGCTGAGCTCCCGAAACATTTATATAGCTTTAGAGTTGCGCATTTTAATCAGGACTTTGTTTTGACTTGGGGAGTTCGGGGCTCCTGCATGCTTCGCGGCTCCATCTGACAAATAGTAACTGAGGAATTGGAACGCTGCGAGTCAGAATGATCAGGCAGACGGTAAACACTGTTTGTCAGGTGCATGTGTTCAGGGAAATGTTTTTTTTTGGTCGGGCACATGGCGTACGACTATCCAACAATCTCCAAAATTCCAGTGAATGAGTGAGAGAGAGAGAGAGAGAGAGAGAGAGAGAGAGAGAGAGAGAGAGAGAGAGAGAGAGAGAGAGAGAGAGAGAGAGAGAGAGAGAGAGAGAGAGAGAGAGAGAGAGAGAGAGAGAGAGAGAGGACCCAGGACTTCTTTGTGTTGTTCACCTCAGGGGCGTTTTGCCAAACTAGGCAGTTGCCTGGGGGGCAACTGCCATGTTGTACTGCACTTAAGGATCCCAGGCTCCCAGGCTAATAAGCCTCATATGGATAAATACATTATACTGGTCTTCTATAACTACAATTTAACATTTAAAACACATATAATATGTTCTTTAGTTCAAAAATAGTTCATAATTTTATGGCCCCTTGGGGGGCACCATTTTACTGTGCCTGTCATAAGGCAGCCATAAGGGTCCATTTGGTACCCACCTTTGTGCATACATTTAGCAATTGTTTGATTGGCTGAGCAAGGTGCTGTATGTATGGAAGATTAAAAAGTCAGCACAGAAAAGGGAGGACGCGCACGCGATTAGTGTCTCCATAATTAATTATAGCTTATGGGTAGTGAAGTGACACAGATGAACGGGTACAACGGGTACCATGATTCACACACACAGACACACACAGGCCTACAGAGGCCCGAACTAGACACCAGGGCCGCATGCGTAGCAGCTCTCTATTTATATAACATTCCTATTTCTGCCAAACGGCAAGCTACAGTGTGTGTGCCAAGTAATTTCAGCAGTATAGGACCCATTTATATGGCTGCAAGAATGAAAACGGAAGCGGGGTGGTGGAAGGCGGCCATCCCGACATCCCTCCCCTCCACTTCTTCATATTTCCAGTGCTTCCGCTGCACACATGACCAAATATCACTTGAACAGTGTGTGAGTCAACAGCCTGCTCTTAGGCACATGAGGTCTGCTGTTTTTATGGTGCTTATATATATTATATACTGTATATATAATTTTCCCCTCAAAATAACTAATATACATACTAACATAGCCATTAATGTCTAAACTGCAGGCAGCAAAAGTAAACTGAAAATGTTCAACTTGGTCGCAAGTAGAATTTTTCCCTCCCCAGTTTCATGTGACTTGTTAGCGTTGAAAGGTCTCACGTGTGAGCAGAACTCTCTCAGGTTCTGAAAAAAAGGATTGTTGCTACATGACGATGCAGCGTGGTGGACAGCGGTTCAAGAGGACAATTTCCAATCCCCATGGTTGACCAAAGAAGTTAAGTGCACATGCTCAGCATCGAATCCACAGGTATTGGCTCATTAAGAAACTGCCGTAGACTGCTACGCTGTTATTGGCTAAAGTGCCCCCCCCCCCCCCCACACACACACACACACTAGCACCGCCTTGTCCTGAGCCTGATGAATTTCACAACATGATTTGTTAACAATAATAAAAGTTCTGGACTGTCTGAAGGGCAAGTGTCTGTAGAGAAACAGCTGCAGCACCAAGTAGTGGCAAAAAGTATAGCTATATACTGTATATTGTTGATGATGTTTGGCTTACGAGTTGCCTATAATAGCTTTAAAACAAGTGGTATGAAACAAATCTCCATATTATGACATCTATATAAGAGATAATTTGCATTTTTAGTTGGAATTGAAAATGTAATATTCGTGACCTTTACCTTAATTTTATATCCTCGACAGGCTATGAAATCAACACTAATTTGCCTTCTTCTTCAATGACAGATTTGTTTTTCAAAGCAGTTAGTGTCCATGACAAACTACCCTCTAACTCAAATGCCAAACACAATTTTATCTGATCAAACGAAAACTTGGAAGACATCGTGCAGCATCTGAAATTCATGATATTCTGCCAACAGGCCTTTTCACAATTGTTTCAAACAGCATGACATCAGATTTGTTTTTCTTTTTTCTGTTGTCGAATTGTCAACACATCTCTTCGTCAGGTTGCCACAGACCCCACAGCTGTCATCAATTAATAACTGGCCGGCTGTCATAAAATCGTGACTACAGTGGGGTTTGTGCCAATTATACACTGTATTTTTATGTGTGTGTGTGCGTGCATGCGTAGCTGCGTGCATGTGCGTGTGTTCACACAAAGTGATGCTTTATTAAGCCTTAATTAAGCCCTAATTTCTTGCATCATTATGTACCTTAAACCGTGTTACTTTATGGAATTGAACAAACCGGTGCTGAAAGCAGTAGTCTAATTCTGGACAAACCTAGCCATATAAGGGGGTAAAGAAATGAACATAGTACCATGTACATGTAAATAGTGCCAAAGTACTAACATTGAAATATGCTTCAGAATATTAGAAAAATAAATACTTTATATTGGCTTTTATTTATGCTGCTTAAACAAGCTCATAATGTTGTGAGCATGTAGGCTATCTATAGATATGCTATTTTTAGTTTTGAATACCAAATTCATTTTTTAGCTCCGCTAGCATTTATTGAAAAATTTTGAAGAGCCAAAGTGAGCATCTCTGTTAGCATGTTGAACAAGGCTTAGGCACTTTCAGTTGACATGATCGACCACTCCGTAGTAAGATGGTGCAGCCTCCATCGTGAATGCTCTGAGGCATGGAATATTCACCGTTTTGACCAAAAATGCCATTAAAGTGCATTGAAGTACAGCAGGCCACTTGCATTTAGTCCTTCACGACTGCAACACTGGAGCGAATATTACAGCCGCATGGCTGACGTGTAGCCATAGGTGATTAGATTGAGATCGCCTACTATGTCTACGGGGACATTATACAGTCATGTATAATGTGCAGTAGGAGTTTCTGAGGGTATACATGCAAACAGACATCTCCTCGGGGGGGTTGTGTGTGGCACACTCAGCATGTGTTTGGAGAAAGGAGCGCGATGTGCTCGCTGCACGTGGTGCATATAAAGCCAATAAACCGTTGCTGAGGTTCCTCTTCCCCTCCCAGGGGATCTCAATCCAGGCCAACATCCAGATAGTGTACAGCTCACCCATTGTCTCTAATGGGAACTTGCTGCATGTGAAAGACACAGTGTGCTTTAGGATAATCCTTTACATACACTTTAGGTACGTGTATGTGCTCCGATGTACTCCGTGCCATTTGTGTACTAATTTCACTAAAAAATGCACAATAGACCTCCTGAAAACATCGCCGTATACTGAAACGCCAATGCGTTGGCTTCATGGTCAGTGAGCTGAATTATTTCCTATACCAGTTAAATGTCATGGAAAGCACATTTATGTCATGCGGCGCTAAATACAGCTCAGAGCAAGAAGGAAAATGCAATAACAGCATGGCATCAGGGCTACTGCTGGGCACATATAGGCTTCACATGTTGTACTGCACTGACTTGAGCTTGTTAGGAGTTCAAATCAAAGCCAAGCCAACTAAGTCAAATGCGTCTCACTGCGGCTCACACTGTGGCGGTGTGCCCATGCCTAACCAAGCTTTAAATCACCATTGCACTTTTGTTCCCATATCACAGATCATGTAAAAAGGATCTAATACATAGAATTATGAGAGAAACAATGTAAGTATAGTGCTGTAATCATTTCATATTACTCCTCCAGATTCTGTCCCAAAATCCTACAAATCTTTACACAGAATCTCAGAATCTCTACAGAATCTCTACACAGAATCACTACAGTCATGTGGTCAAGACGGATATGTCATAGATTTGACATTTAATCCTAATTGTGTATATTTGGCTTTCAAAGTTTGCAGCATGCGTGTTTTGAACAAAAAGCATCGAACCATGAATGCAGCATGAAATTTACGTGAAATCTTTAATGCACTTTCCTACTATGCAGACAAATATAACTGCACCCTTTTCACATTGGCCTGTTATAACGCCACCAACGGTAGGATTTTTGGGAAAAAAGCCTCAAATCATGCAATTGCTATAAAAGGCATAAGCAGAAATGGCACCCTTTTCACATGGAGCTATAGCGCCACCAGGAGGCCACAGCCTGACCTGGTGGAGACCTGCACCCAGAAGGGGACTTTTTCTAGTTCACTATCAAACTGCATGATTAGTCACTAGATAGCACGGTGTTCACAATTGCCCTCAAGACACAATTAGCCGATCAAAGGCAAAAGCATAAATTAATGTTATTTACTGCAAATCCACAGGAAAAGAAATATATATATTCTGATGGAAAGGCTGTGGCTTCACAGTGGATGTTGCCAGCCGAGGAGAAAAAAAGTCAGGGGAAGGAATTTAGTTTCATTATGGATTCAGATTCTCCGTATTATGGCGTTATATCTTCTGGGTGTGTGGTTTACGCACATAATACGTCTCAACGTTTTTTTCTCCTTCGTGTGATATTGCCAAATGAGAAGCAAATCAATTAACTCTGTTTCGTGTCGGCACTTCAAAGGCTCAATACTCAGAAGTAGATGTGGGGAGGAAAAAAAGCAGTCAAAGTTGATCCTTTATTTCTTTTACTTCTGCCCCTTCCTGCATTCCAACAGTCCATCCTATTAGTTATCCCCCTCTCTCTAGTTGGTTTACCTTTGATATGCAGGCTGAAGATGAGTGCTTTGAATGTAGAATGAATGTTCCCTCTTTTCTACTGCCTTAGAATGTGGGTCAGGAAAAGCCAAAGTTGGGTCACAGAAGGATTATATTGGTTTTGAGGATTATGCGGGTGAATTGTTGGCTTTAACAACTGAGAGTTCTCTCTTTTTTATACTATTTTAAATGTGCACGAATGTTCGACTTCCACAGCGTTTCCGGAAGTCTCGGTATGGTGCCAGCCTTAGGCAGAAACCTGGTATCTCCGTATTTCAATGTTTTGTGGTTCGTTTAATAAATGAATGCCGAACCCATTTAGACAAAATAAATGTATTTTAAATCCTGGCATGTCAGTGGGCCTTGATATTTCATGTCAAGGACCCAAAATCATCTTTATAAGGTCACGATGGTCATCTGAAAATATGTAGCTCCAATGTTCGCCGTGTCAGAATATACAAACAATATCCAAATGTTTACAATTAAAAAAAAAAAAAAAAAAAACTACAACCTCATAGTCAGTGCCTTGCTATAGTATGAGCTTGAAGATCTGCCATTTTTCAATAGCTAAAGCTAATGCTAATACGTTCAACAGCTAAAGCTAATGCTAGCTAATGCTTAAAACAACAAAAGGGGTTCCTGTACAGAAACAAGATTGTGACAAACGTCCAAGTGCGCTGAATCAACTGAAACACTGGTTCTTTTTATCCCATTTCCTAAAAAGTCATGTTTTTAGGGGGAGATACAAGGTTTCCACACGACAGCAACGCTAATGTAAATTGTGTAGGCTGCATGGAATACTGTAAGCTATAGTTTGGCAGCTAAGACGGGGCAAATTCCGTTAGTGTCGTACACCTTTGCCAGAAGCAAAATCACTTTGCATAATGAGAAAGAAAATATGGCTTAAATGAATATTTCAGGATTTTTTGACATTAAATGTTTCTGGCTTTCCCTTGGGTGAAATGAAATTCATGTAGACCTTTTTTTTAGTCAAAACATGAGTGTAGAGAAAGTTGCACTTTACAACTTTAAAATCATAATGACAGTGCCATTGAATCCTCATGGCTCCATAACGCCTCATGTGCCAAAAGTATACAGAAATACACAGAACACTGCTATTATATCAATACAAAATGAGTATAATTAGCAAAATAGCTATTGTCAACATTTCCAACAGGTGGGAAATGATTCCTTGTGGTCCAGTGGTATGGCAAATACACTCAAGTACTATACATAAAGTAGAATTCCACCAATTTTCAATATTTCACTATACCTTACAGATGTTTTGTGGTGATAAAGCAAACAAAAAAATGATAATAATTTTTTTAATACCTCCATTTCTAGAAAACACAACATTGGGGGGCTTTTATTATCTCCACACAACATCTCTAAGTATATTAATGTAATACTAACATATCAAAAATGGGCGGAACTCCCCTTTAAAAGGTAATATAGGCAACTTTTTAGGCAAAAATAAAAACATGCATATAGCTACATATATATTTTTTGCATTTCTCCTCTCTACGTCGCTTCTACTTTGATGCTGCAGCTGTTTCACTGCAGACACACTTGGCTTTGCCCTGCAGACGGTCCAGAACTTTATTGTTGTCAACAAATCATTTGTCGGGCTCGGGACAAGGCGGTGCTAATGTGTGAGGGGGTTGTGTGGTGTGAGGCGGTGTTTTTTTTCCCCCGATCACATCGCAGCAGTCTCCAGCAGAGTGGAGGTGAAGTAGAGTTAGATTCTGGAGTTAGAATCTGCTTACACAGTTTGTACACACTAAAGTCGCTTATGATACCGTTACGTACAATACATATACATACTACAGTACATATCTGCGGAAAATGTTTTACTTTGTACGTTTTACTTCACCAACTGTGACAGCAGATACTATATGAATTTCTTTTCAACTTTCATAATGGCAAACATGTTTTGTTGTCTTGGTAACCACTTTCTATTATAGCCATTCGTGGGTCACCCCACGACGTCTGTTTGTCTACTATAGGGGCGCAGAGGGTCTCTCAGCCTTATAGGCGTTTTATTCTGGAAAATCAATGGCTGCATGCTGCTCCCTGCCCACTGACATTTCCAACCATCCTCCAGTGTAACACTGACATTATAAGAAAGAATTCACCTTGGTGAATGTTGAGCATCTCGCTTCATTCTCCACAAGATAATGAACGAATGTGTCGTATGTCTAATTTCCAATACAGGAATGCAATGATATATACATTTACAGCAGTGGTTTTCAACCATTTTCATACAAGGGCCCACTATTTATTCAGCATTTGAGCCACGGACAACCATTTTATGACATTTTAGCCCCACAGACCCCAAAACTAAAGATTTCTTTTGCTTTCGTCCACAATACCAGGCTGGATTTCGGAAACAAAAAGGCAAACATAGATCAAAAATGACCATTAACATTATCTAATTCAGTAGTCTAATTCAGATGATGAATATTTTAACTCTTGAGAGTGTAAACATGAAACCAAATGGACCCACAAGGGTCCATTTGGTTTCATTTTTACATTCTCAATGAGTCACTGTACATCTGGTTAACCAACTTTCCATCATTTAGCTGGGGACCACCTGGAACCCTTTCAAGGACCACTAGTGTTCCCGGGCCTACTGGTTGAAAACCACTGATTTACAGTACATACAGACAATACGTATGTACAATACATTTACGCTGCAATTTCTACTTTTATTTTCAATATTTAGTATTGAAGTTTGAAAGTATTTTCAAAAACATGCGATGTTTAAAATGTAAGTATTTATTTCTTTTTTCAAAAGTGAACTTTAACTCAAGTACAAATTTGATGGCAACTTTCACTTGAAGTTGAGTAATATTTGACCAGCAGTGTCTAGTCAAGTACTGGGACTGAGTTCACTGTGTGAATGAATCTATTCAGAGGACAGTCAGATAGTCGTATACCACTCAGCACTTTACTATAGCATTATATTCAGAGATTAATTAAATCCAATAATGCACCACTAATTACAGAGATATAAAGCACCCACACAATATCAATACGTGTGCTTATTTCTTTTATTGTTCAATGTATCATCCATTGTGTACACGCAGGCACGCACACAGGCAGGCAGGCAGGCATGCACACGCATGTACGTGAAATTATGGCATTTTCAATGGAGATGCATCAATGGGGAGAGACATGTGTGTGCGTGAGACATGTGATATGCGTACACAAGTATCCAGCTTTGCAACAAGGAGGGTAGAGATGAGGTGCAATTAGTGCTATATTCCCACACTTTGTGCGACATATGCATCACATCTGACCAGTGCATTTTCTATGCTATATGGAGACAATGCTGATTTGTTGTACGAAGGTCACACGTTTAACACACTAGGGATGATTTTACACAATAACTTTCTGTTAAAACTTTGTGAATATGGCAGCAATAGCACCCCATACCCATGCTGACATGCACGCACACCTACACACAAGCACTTTTTTTTTTTAAGATTTGGTCTCACAAATATATTGCATCCAGCAAATGCCATTACTATAGTGAACTCAAAAATACAACATGTATTATCAATTTCGAAATGCATAGTGGATTTCCAGTATAAAATCCAAAAGTCAAAGTACAGATTCTAAAGCAGTACTCAAGTAAAGGTATACTTTGTTACTGTCACCTAGTGGTGGCGAGTAAGAAGTTAGTGGCAGTAGCAGCCATAAACATGTCCACAGACATGGAGCATCGTAGCCTTGCTCTGCCTGGGTCAATGTGAGCACGGAGAAGGTGCATTATCTTTTATGGCGCTGCTATTGTTGATGCTCAAGAACACGGGCATCGTTTTAGAATGACAGAGTGTGACAGTCGTCCTTCAAACACTTTTATTCAGCTGGTCACACGCAAGGCGCGCAGGGATTCCTCCTCACTCTACAGTACTTTGTTTGCCCTTTTTCTTATTAATTGTATAATAGAGAAGCAGGTTTGTCTAGTGGGCTATTCTTGTATACGCAGCACACCGTCCTTGCACTTTACGCTACACACCAGACCATTCACATACTGCACCTCATGTCTGTCACGAAATTATCCCTGTGCTCCAAGTCCTGCGAATTATGCCAGATTGTAGTGATGCGCAGGAGTGCGGATTGAACCCGTCATCAACCGGTCGTGCCATTCGTGCGAAGCCCGGTTTGTCAGGGCTGTAGTGGGCTGGGACTTGGTTGCGTGCTACATTTTGGTTTAATTTAAATGTCACAACCCTCTAAAATTGTCTGATGCCGTCCTTACCATCCATTATATGGGAGGTTTCTTAATCTAAATAGGCCCTTTCACGTGTTTTGACGAAATAAACTCCAGTTTTCTGTGGGTGCAATCAAATAATTGATTAAGACCTCCGCGTCATCAGTATTCATACCCAAAGTGGGGTTGTCCAAGGGGCCTTTCTATGTGGAATTTGCATGTTCTCCCCGTTTCTCCTAGGGTAGGTAGGTACGCTCAAAAACATGCAGTCTCCTGCAGTCTAAAATGCCTTGCCCTGGCCAGCTGGGGAGCTTGATGGAGGAGAGGAAAAGAACTGGTTGTTCCTTCCATGCGCTACGTCCAACCAGGGAAACTACCCAATATCAGGTAAAAAGAAGGCAACTTGGACTCTTAAGATCTTAAGATCTTATAGGAATCCCTAACCCTTCTGGTGAAGCAGTTAATTCCTTCTTTGGTTTTTGTTACGCTTTGAATTTGTGTTTGTCATTTCTGGCAGTGGCGGTCATCAGATGGAGTGGTCAAAAGAGGGGGTAAGACAGATGGTTATGTGGTTATCTAGCAGCATGTTTTATAAAAACTAGTATTAAGTATTAATACTAGTTTTAATAGTATTAATTTATCCATAAATATGTTTTAGCCAAATATAGCGTATTATCCTCCACAGATGTTATTTTATATTTCAAACTTCAAAATGTGTGCCTGACTTTTTGTCTTGTCTCAAGGGCAGTCTCCAGCTGCGAGTTGAGTGACAGGTACTTTAGATACGCCTCATAGGCGGATCTAGAAATTATGGGCCCCTGGGCCGCCGTCACCTAAAGTCCCCCCACCGACTGGAGCTTTTTCCTTTCTGACGTGGCGCATAGTGTAAGCTTATTATACACGCCCACATTTGAGAAAAAAAGCTTTGAAATCATTTTGCACCAGAAACCCTACTGCATATTGTTAGAAAGTGCACTAATTTGGCAGGTGTGTGAAGGATCATTTGAACCATAAAGTGCATCAGTGGCTTCGCCACTTCGCTGCATCAGAGTGCAGATCACAGCAGGTAAGAATGTAACCACATTAAAACATAGGGGGTGAATATACCATTGTGAGATAAGGATGTTGGTATTTGGAACACAAGGATGCATAATTACGCAGCAAATATGTCCATGGGCCGTGGCCTCAAATAAAGGTGGTATGTGTCTATTACCCTACCAAGTTTATTTAGTGTAAAGAAAATGTATGCAGATAATGGCATTGTGAAACAGAAAGTAGATATTTGCAGTGATCCCATGGGGAAATTGGTCAATTTGAAGCATCCACAAAGACACGCAGGGAGCAGTTTTGCGGTTAAGTGTCCAGCTCAGGGACACAATGCCAGAGGACCCAAGAATCACACTGGGGACATTCTTGCTCCCAGATGGCGACTCTATACCTCCTGGGGCACTGCTGCCCAAGTACAGTACACAGGAGTATTAGCCTACATAACCAACAGGGTGACCCCCTGGGACTGTATTCCAGTCATTCTTAAAACAGTGTTTTCATATTATGGTCTGGTCCTACTGCTTCTATAATTCTGCCTTGCAGTAGTGCCATGGTTAAATCGATATTACCACACACATAAAACCTGTCCAGACAAAAAGAAACAGTTTTTTGGCCAGAAAGGGATTGTTTTTCACTGGAAAAACGATAGGATTTGTGGCCTCTACTGATATTCTCTATGAAGTAAAGCCTGACCAATAGAATCAGTCTATCGTATCGGGGTCATATCGGAGGGTCCCCCCTTCTTTTTTGCATGAGGAGTCCAAGCTGCCTTCTTTTCACCTGACAGGGGGGGGGGTTTCCCTGGTTGGACGTAGCGTGTGGGAGGAACACGTTATTCCAACCAGTTCCTGTCCCCTCCATCAGGCACCCCGGCTGGCCAGAGGGAGGCAGTTTAGAGCTCAGGATTACTGCATGTTTTTGTGAAGGTATCTACCCTAGGGGACATGGGAGAACATGCAAACTCCACACAAAAAGGCCCTTTCATCAACTCCGGCTTGGGTACAAACTCTGAAAAGAGTTTGTTCAAGGGACCCCCACAAAAATTAAAAGAATTCACAAGTTTTCAAGATTGTTGAGAAATAGCAAATTTACAAGCTGACAACATGCTGTGACCTACTGTACAACGCAGGTCACGTGTTACCTACAAGTTGTGACTTTGGAGATCTGCTAACTGATTTTGATGCCACGGTAGACTACATTAACTTATTTTCTTGAGGCTATACCAGGACCCCCGCAAGCACCCCCACCCTACTTTGAGAACATCTGCGGGAATCCACCAATCTGCCATATCCCTCACTCCCTCCTATTCTGTACTATAATATTTACGCTCTCATTCGTACAACGTGTGCATTTATATTGTCGCAATCTCCTGTGTTATCCCTTCGTCTCGACCACCACCGCTAATCTCAACAGCACACGCACAAGCCAAACGTATAAGTCTGAAAAACCAGGCTGATGTTATTCTGTCATAATGGCCCTACATATACCTTCATGACACTGGTATCGGCAAAACGAAACACAACTATTATGAATTATGCTGAGCACTGAGCTCTAGAGCGCTCTCTCTGAAAACATACAGCAACTATCAATTACCAGCAGCAGGCCCATCGCGGAAGACAAATGGAAGAACAGCTTCCCGTTTCAGTTATCTGCGCCACTGAACCTTACACACTGATATTGGATATTCCACCGCGCATTTAGAATATAATGTACTTTTTCCCACCCCTCATAAATGTTTTCATTGTGTGTCATGGCAGCAGGTTGGAAGAAGTGGAAAGTATAGTGTGTCATCAGATTTGCTCTAGTACTGAAGGTACTAACAATATTAAAGTATAAAAACATTATTGCATATTACCCCCAAACCTTGTAACCTGGGCTGACCCACTAACGTTCCATACCATACACAGCTATAAAACATGAAAAACTGGATTACCACCCATCACCTACCAAGTAAACCTGGCATAACATTGGGCATGTTCACATACAGATCATTTTCTCAATAATAAAGTCAATAATTTGATGAGTGGTTTCCTATGGAGACACAAAGAGTCTCCTTTATGTCTCCATACGGAAACCACAAAAACTAAACACCCCAAAAATATTGAATTCAAGTCTCTGTGTGACTACCTCGACTCCCAGGCTTTCATTTTCATCTGTGCTGCTGCAGAAACGGAAAGCCTGGACTAAATCGTTAGCCATGGTGGCCTAGAAGAGGGAGTATGACAGATGTGACGTAGCAGCATAGCACTGAAGGAGCGACCGCAGGGTTGACTGACAGATCGGTGAGATCCAATCAGATCAACTTCCCGTCTGAGTTGGTCCTACGCTTCCCTCGCTAGGCTGCAATGGTGTCAGGTTAGTTCAGACTACCTTGTGACTGTAAGTGATAGATTTTAGATTTTAGTGTTGGGTAATCAAAGCGATAGTTGATACACTGTATTATATATGTGTATATATGTGAATGTGTATGTGTATGTGTGTGTATGTGGATGTGTATATATGTATGTACAGTATGTGTGTGTATATGTATGTGTATATGCATGTGTAAGTATGTGTCTATGTATGTCTGTATGTAGGTGTAGTATGTGTGTATATAATACGGTATATACAGTATATTACTGTTATTACTATGTTTTTTTTTTTTTTACCTCTTCCACGTAATTACTAATTTTATAATTGTATTTTCTATTCTATGTGGAGAATGAATGTATTGAGTGCGCAGGACCTGAATGGAAATAACACCACAAGGTCTTTCTTCGGTGATTTCCTTTCGGACTGTTACTGTGTGAGACTGTACTCTGTACTGTTCTTTTACTGCAGTTGATTGTCTAATGAAATAATCAATCAATCAATCAATCAATCAAAGCTTGTACATATTATGCTATTTTGAACATTTTTAAAAAAGGCATTTGTGGAATGGGCCTCGGGATCTGTGTACTGATTCTTTACCACTGCTACTTAGAATAGAATACAGTGTATATGCATAGTGTTTTTATTGTGGTAGTAGCAGCTGGTTAGCGTCTTGTCGCTGCTCGCGATGCTCCCTCTGTGCTTGTCAGATTACAGGCCTTGCAACCAGGAGACTATTTTTAGACGTCTAATAAGAACTCATCTGAGGCAACGTCGCAACAAAGTGTCAAGCAGAACAACAAAAGCCACGCCAGGTGGAAAAAAAGTCAACAGATTGATTAATTATACTTCAAAGCCACGGTTTGGCCCCGGTTTATGGAACATATACTGTAACTGCTAATAATGGGGGGAGGAAAAAATAAACAGTTCATACGTTATTTATATCCAATTTGGTTGAAATAAAGTGAGTTACAGCATTGATTGTACCATAAGCTTCTGTTATCGCGAATATTTCTGGATTTGACATGGTGGAGCTCTCTCCTTTCTGCTTTTTTAAATATTTTTTTCCCCACGATTTTGTAGCCCATTTTTTCACCCAGTGCCAATTCCTAATGTGATCCTGGGCTCTACACACCCTCCACCAACCTGGGGAGGCAGCGGACTGGCCTCATGCTTCCTTCAATGCATGAGGAGTCCAAGCTGCCTTCTTTTCACCCGACAGGGGGGAGTTTCCCTGGTTGGACGTAGCGCGTGGAAGGAACACGTTATTCCAACCAGTTCCAGTCCCCTCCATCAGGCGCCCCGGCTGGCCAGGGGGAGGCAGTTTAGAGTCCAGGATCACAGCATGTTTTTGTGAGGGTATCTACCCTAGGGGACACGGGGAGAACATGCAAACTCCACACAGAAAGGCCCTTTCACCAACCTGGGTATGGGCACTGATGACGTGGAGGAGCAGACACGCCGCCAGCACCCACAGCAGCGCCCCTAGCGGGAATCCAACCCAGGACCTTCTAGCTGTGAGGCGACAGCACTAACCACTGTGCCACCGTGCCCCCTGAGCTCTCTCCTTTCTGCGGCCGCTCTCAGACATGGAGCTCTCAGACATGCCTCTGATACCTTTGGTGGAAAGTAGTGACTTAATACATCTTTTGAAAATGATCGGATCGGGGGAAACCCTATTTGAAAAGTATTGGAGTGAAAGTCTTTTTAGTATTCTGATTAGAGCTGACCTGTGCCCTTCTGGGCACCAGGCCAGGTTTTTGGCCTCCTGGTGAAAAGGGTGTGGTGTATTTCTTCTTATGCTCTTGATGGCAATTGGATGATTTTAGGCATATTGTTACAAAAACACAATGGCGGTATAACAGGACAATGTGAAAAGGGTAGGATATATTTAGTAAGAAAGTGCTTAAGATTTCGAGCAAATTGCACACTGTGCCTTCTGTTCTAAACCTAGCCTAATTGGCCAAAATTTAATTATTAGTCTTATGCCAAATTAGGCCAATTAGTCTTAAGCAAAAAAAAAAAATAAAAATCAAATGATAATGTTGAAGCACAGATAGTTAAAACATGTTATACTGTATGCACCACTGGGTATTATTTGCTATGCCACATACAAACACTGAATGTCCTCTTAAAGAGGATGCATCAGAACAACTTAAAATAATAAAGCAATCATTTATGAAATGCCCCCTATCAATAACTGCACAGAAGAGTGCTTCGTCTTTGACTGTACAATGAAATGCAGTGGTAGAAACAATTACATTTAAGTACTCAGTTACAATCACTGGGCTCCATGCATGGATTTGTACATTTTGCATTTCTCTAAATGTTCTGAATTCTAATCAATTGAAAATGGTGAACCTATAATCATTGTAATGCCTTATCAGTGTGTCCACAGTAACTTGAGTTATGCTTTCAACTAGTGAAATGGACGCATTCTGCAAACTGTTAAATAAATACTTCAATCAAACCCTCAAGGGAACACCTCAGCTCTGACGGCTAGATTAAAACAAGGAGTCTACAGTGCAAAAACAATTATGAAGTTATGTGGTTCCAAAACAGTTTACCAAGGAAATCTACTGATATAATGAAACCCATACTGATTTGGTTAAGGTACCACACATTTGATGCATTAAAGTACAATGTCCTGGTGTGGTGGGGGCTCTGATATGTACTTTTTATTATTTTTATTATAATTTATTATTATTATTATTTATATTTGAGCCATTATAATACTGATTTTAGATACAGTAAAAGCAGGCAGGTTTCCATTCCACACCAGCTTGGAAAATCAACAATGATACAGTAGACATTGAACTGAAGACTGAAGTAGAGGAGGAACTACACAAAGTATGGTGCAATGATGACATCATTATGAGGCCAAAATCACACAAGCGGTTCCTGAGAGAAATTTATATTAAAGCTCCTATATGATATGAAAGGATGGTTGTTCAAACTTGGTTATTTGTGGGGAATGAACACACATGGGACCATCTTAAAAGCTTCATGAAATGAAGCTTTTATATGATGGCACTTTTACCATAAACCTTTTCCTGTTTATCACATTTTCAAGGGGGACAATGAGTGTCAATCTTGGGGTCCTGGAGATGGAACCACTGTTTTACAACGTCCCAAAAGTCCCAGCCACACTGCAATGCGGAAATGCAGTTCTTGAAAACAAGACGTAAATAGTATGACCCCCCGGTAAACAAAGTGGACTTGCCACAAGGGACACATCAGCCAAGTGAGCCACATGGCAGGTGAATTTTCATGCCGGAAGGTTGCTGTTGTTAGCCGACTGCAGTGTCTTCCAATTGCGTACCGATGGGGGCGGTATCGTAAATCATTATGCATCTGGTCAGCATGCAAAGGCACAGGTATAACCCCTGAAATGTAAAATAGTGCCCCAAGGTCAAATCCGTCCCCCTGCAGCCATCACCTGTTTGATGGCCCAGGATTGAGAATGTGGCGGTTTGAATCATGGAATGTAAATGAATTTACAACCATCCCTCCAGTCCAAACCACAATCACATATGGCCTCTAGCGATATGGCTGCCAGTATGGCCTTTAGACTTCTCTGGACTTCTTTCTATTATTTATTGCTTTATCACAAACACAGTATGTTTGCCTGTCACTATTTGTTTCTTTCACTCATCATAATCTGCAAGCGAGTTAAAGAATTGCAACAATAGAGGGACATCTATTTCCAGACACTTTTAATTGCACAGAGTTATGTAAGCACGCAGCAATGTGCTTTTAAATGACAGCAAAAAGAACCGCGCAATAGTCAACAAGCAACAGCTGGTGAGAAGTATCCATTAGTTGTGTAATTAATACAGTATTTAATTGCTCTGTTATAATGAGGCTGTGCTGTCTGCATTGTTGAAATGCTGCCACAACAGGGAGGTGATATATCCCCTCTTTTCTGTCGTGAAATGTAGAGATCCTTGCAAAGAAAATGTTGTCTTTTGAAATGACACTTTTATTCCATTTCGGGAAATATACTGTATCGATCCAAACTTAAAACTGCATCATGACATTTTTCTCTTTGCTAACCCATATTTGAACACATCCTGTGTGCAAACCTGGGGTAGAAGAGGAAAACTACATAGTTTAATTCCTGCTGGTTTAACACTGTGCTATAGGCCATGCCTGCTTGCTCATGAATTTAACCCAACCTCAAGGTCTCAAATTCATATGCAGAGTCTGTCCATCTTTTGCAGTTATATGAAAACTTTGAATTATCCTCTTTCTTTTTTATTGAGATATTTGTTTTTTTTGGTCTGTTGTGCCTTTATTGATGGTTGACAGCAGGTAGCCGGGAAAGGGGGAGAGAGAAGGGGAGTGACACGCGGCAAAGGCGGTCGGCTTGGGAGTTGAACCCGCAGCACGCCAGTCTAAGTCTATTGTGCAACTATGGCTTGTATAACTCTTTTTCAAAGGTTTGAGAAAGTACCGATGTACTGATGTGAGCTTGTGGAGGATCATAATTTCTTCACTGTGATGGACAATAGTTGAAAGTGTACAGCTGGTCGAGTCCATCTGTGGCTTTTGTAAATAATGTGAACGGCTGAAAATATATTAACAAGCGGTTGTGAATGAATCAATTGAACACATGTTCAATTCTTACCCATTCCTTGAAACGTTTCCACCTGAGAGCTCCAATTAGACAGTTTTGCAGGATCATGACAATAACATCAACTCTCATTAGAATGTTAAAGTACAGAGAGACCAGCTCCACTTGTTCATTTTGGTGGATGCCTTATGGCGAGATAGTTCCATCACATAAACCAAGTATAATTCCAATCTTTCCGAAACGCTTTGGGGTCTCTGAAGCAGATGGATTGTGTGCCAGAAGTGCACGGTTTATAGTTGCTGACTTGTCGAAGAATAAATAACTAATGGAAGCTAAACTGTAGTTGCTGTATAGTTAATTTATCTCTTGAAGGCAGCCACACCATCATGTTCCCAAGAATTTAAAATGTGCTGTTGTTCACAGTTTTGTTTTATGTAGCTCATGTTGCTACTAAATCACATGATACCAGGGGCGCCCGCTGGCTGAGTGGTCCAGGCCCGTGCCACATATAGGCTCCGGCCTGACAGCATGTCGTGTGTTCGAGTCCCATTCATGACGACCTTGGCTGCAAGGCTCTCCCCCTCTTTCTGGTTTATTTCTCGTTATAACCATCAATAAAGACCGAAAACAAATATTAAACAACAACAACAAAACACACATGCCAAACACTATATCTTAAAGGTGCACTTCAACCATTTTCAACTCTCCATGCGAAGAAAACCGCCTACCTACCAGTGACATCATCAATGTGAATTGAAGACAATAGTGAACTGCAAGGCTTTGTGTTCCTGGAAAGTTAGTATGCTGAAATACAGTACATATTTCTATTTTTCCTACTGTATGTCCACCCAAACATTAAATCCCTACTGACAAACTTTGAGGATGCAAATTGTGATCGGCCCGAATGAGATGATGATGTCCTGCACGATGACAAGAGCGTCCCTCACTTCACACAGGTGTGATTTCTTTTTTTATATACATGAATTATATGAAGGCAACTTGGAAAGGGATTAGGTGGACAGAGTCAGAGAGAGAGACTGAAGGACTGAGGGAGAAGCAGTGATGGGCTGAGAGCAGGAGAGCAGTTACCATGGTGACGTAACGGGCGTGAAAAGCTGCATGTTGGTGTTCTTGTGCCCACAGTACAGTACAGTACAGTACAGTACAGTACAGTACAGTACAGTACAGTACAGTACAGTACAGTACAGTACAGTACAGAAATTATCTCATCCTCGTTTAAACACACATATTTAAAAGAAACCCAAACCTGGTCCCCTCTTTGTGGACTATACTGTAAGGCGAATTTCCTCACGGCCTTCCGCTGCCCCGTGATTGAATGACCCATCTACTAAATCTACAATAGTCTATAGCAGATCTGCAAGCACACAGCGAGCATTGTGAGCAGGTATCAGAGCAACTTTCCCTTGGAATTCTGGGCACAGGATGGGTTGGAGCTGCATGCACACCAGATCTGGGCCAGGGATTACTAGACAGACTGCCCTTCATATGCAGATGAGGGTGTTTAATTATAACGTGTGAGAGACAAACGAGGAAATGCATCCAATGTTGCGTATTCAAATGAAATATTCAATGCCACTAATGAAATATTCACGATTCAAGATGCTTTAGTGTAGCACTTCATTACTATACGACAGTAGAATTCTTGGGTTTCGGGTCCTCGACATTGCAGCTGTGAGACTAATTGAAATAGATGTGCAAATACAACACAATAACTATGCAATGTAAGGTGCCATGTCGACATACTAGATCAGGGTTTTTCACCAGGTGGTGTCGGGACCACCAGTGGTCCCTGAGAGTATTCCTGGTGGTCCCCAGGTAAATGATGGACAGTTGCTAACCAAATGCCCCCCTATAGATCTGTAACTCTTGAGAGTGTTAAAATGAAACCAAATGGACCCTCATGGGTCCATTTGGTATCATTTTACTCTCTCAAAAGTTAAATTATATGTGAACGTCTGAATTACTCAATGGTCAAGAATCTACACAATCAGAAAATATAGAAGAATTGTTATTTGACCAACTCTATAGACTGCTATACCAACTGCTATAGACATTAGCGTTAGCTAAGCTAGCTGATAGAGACAGACAACAGACACCACCACCATCCAGAGATATATCATGTTGTCCAAGTGGATAGAAAATAAGATTAAAAGGCTATGGATGTGAATAGAAGCACAGATGTGTGCAACTAAGTTGTGTTGTGTCCCGACGACTCGAGTCATTCACTCAGTTGTTGAGCGAGGTGCGAGCGTATAGAGAGAGTTGCGACATTGACAGACAGAAAACAGCCCGGTCATGTGGTTCATGGACTCGTGCGAGCCCATAAACTCCAATGCATTCCGGAATTTCGGCTGTCCCAGTGTCCCTATTTTGTTGTCACCATTCCGTAGAATAGAGCCAGTAGGTCTATGTAGAAGTGCATCATAGTACATTCAATGGACTGTCGGCTAACATAACACCGGTGTTATGGCCTTCAAATCTGTGTTTTTCCCGCAGTTACTGTACTTGAATCGATATATGACGTTAGGATCGAACCAACGGTATTTGTACCGATGTGGACATGCGCACATCGATCCAGTCAGATCGCTCATGTTTAAATTGATTATCGATTCATATCGATATTTTTGACACCACTAATAAATACTAGTTAATTTTTGGAACGAGACCTTCAAAAATTCTTCCAAATCCATCAACTTCACCTATGCACTGATTGCACAAATATGTGCAATTTGTGCATGGCATTTCTTCACCTGCACGAGCAGAGCGAGCGAGCGCAAGTGAAGCGATTGGTTCACAGTCGCCGACCGAGTCGAAGTGCAAGTTCAACACTTGCACTTCGACTCGGTCGGCAGCTGTGAACCAATCACTTAGGAGTTCTACCCATACCATTGCCACTGTCATTAACGAACCACCAAATTGCAGCCTTCATTGAGTAGGTATTATTCTTTTGGTTTAGTTCTGGCCTGATGGCTGAAAAACATTCACCACAGCATGACATAACAATATCATCCAATCCTGTCCCTTTGAACCGAACATAAACTCGAAAAGGAACACTCCCATGCAAGGACATACTACAACCCTGCAGCGTGCCTGTCACTGAGGCTCACAGATCGGAAGGTCGACTCGATTCCTCGCCATCGGGCGTCGATCTGAAAGACAGTAAAAATATTGTGTTGCTTTGCTGAGCTTCTATGCACCAGTCTTTGCACGAGAAAATGCTTTCAAAAACAGAGACAGACTGCTTTAATGAGCCTCTAGGCGGCATCAACAAACCTCCAGTCAGACACTTTCATTGTAATGAAACTATTTATTGCAATGACTTTGCTTTGGATCTGACTACCGTGACAGCAGTCAGTGTTTAGCAAACAATGATTCGGGACTTCTTTTTTTCCCCACTCATGTCATCTTGTGACACATTGTAAGCCTGTAAATCTCTCATTTTAACTATTTCTGACCATGATATTTTGTACATCTCTCTTGTATAAATTGATATTTTGCATCTCATCTAAATAGTTTGGGAACCACTGCACTTATTTGTACTAGCATGACAGCTTCCCCCTCCAATAATTCATACTTATGAAACCAGAGTGGTCATTCAATAAAATGTTTCTTGTTGGCTGTTTTTCACTACGCCAGACTAAAGTGCATGCAACAATGAGGTGCATCCATTTCAAGTCAATGGTTCTCAACATCAAGCCCAGGAACCACCAGGGTTTTGAACTTCTCTTATAACAGGTCTTTAACTTTGATAGCGTACAAATGTATGCATTAAATATTCTCTGAGTTACCATAGCAGTGTATATTGGCATGGCCTAATGCATATCATTGAAATTCAAAATTCAAACTTGAGAAACACTGCATTTAAGCCATTGGTATAGTGTGTTGCGACATATTACACCTGCCCCTGATCTCCTGTGTAATTCCTGTAATAACAAAAACACACTGGCTATAATGAGCATTTAATTGATTCATTTGTTTTGATCATTTAAAATGATTAATACTACTAATTACGGTGAATGATTTTGAAATTAAACATTAATGTCTTTGTATATCTGATTCCCATTCACCAGTGCCCAGTGTGTGTACAGTCCTATTGCGGTAATTCTTTCTGTTATGATTAACAGGAATATAGCTATTAATTGATTTTCAACAGTACTGGGGAAGAAGACACAAACTTCCTCAGGATAAGACATGACATTTGGGAGCGATAAATTATCTTTTTGGTCAAATGCCATTTGCAAAAAGTCAAAAACAGGTGACTCTGGCATGACCGGACACAGGACATACCCTTACCAGAACAGGGGGTTAGCGTACTGTATGTGGTCGGTAAACACTCACCAGTGGTTCTGCTCTATCTATAGCCTGCTTAAAGATGGAGTGCTGTTAAGCTGCTGAATATATATATATATATATATATATATATATATATATATATATATATATATATATATATATATATATATATATATATATATATATATATATATATATTAGGGGTGTTGAATGATTAAAATTTTTAATCAAATTAATCACACCTTCAAAATTAATTTAATCATGATTAATCACCATTCGGACTATTTCGGACAATATGCCATGTTTTCCTGTGTATTGTTGCGGAAATGGAAAGACAGCGGGCTATTCAACTAAATTGTTCAGGAGTCCGCATTGCCAAAAACCCAAGGGGCCCGGGGGCCAGACTGCCACAGAGACTACTCTCCACCATGACATGTGTACACACACAGACACATTTTTTAAAGTATTTCACTTTTAAAATGCTCCATTTGTAAGAAAAGTGCAATGTGCATCTGGTCTTTCTAACATGCATCATATTTGAACCAAATCAAAATACACGTTTATAGTGCAGCTTATGAAAAGGTTGTTCATATCTGCACAACAGCAGCAAATCACAACATCTAAGGCACACTTATTGTGCTCTCTCTTTAATTCTCAAAAGGCTTGCAACAGGGGACAGGACTAGCCTACACACAGGCAACTAATGACAGTGATGGCACATCTTTGACTGGCCAGTGGCCATACATTAGGGCCCACCATGTTCATTTCATCAAGACAGACAAATACAAATATTCACTAATGCAACGCCAAAAGCAGAAAATCATAGTAGAGGTAAACAGGGAAAGAAATAGAAATCTACCTCCTGTAGCCAGCATGCACTCGACTCTTCATCATCTCTGGGTGTTTTTTTTTTCTTCTTGACAATAATCCATGCAACAGTGGCGTCTTTTACCATCGGATTATTTTGCGACAGCATTGACTTGGTTACAGAGCTAATGCGTCTGCCTGCGCTCCCTATGGAGTTTCAATTTAGCCATTATTTCTCGGTCCACTCGTTATTAAACTGGCGATTTTCTGAATCAACTTTTCTTCTCAGTTTCGATGGCGACGCGGTTAAACAAACACACCATTCATTCATTCGTTCATTCATTCATTCATTCAGACTACAATAGTTGGGAGTGATCCGAAAGAGCTCCGTGTTAGGTTTGTTTACATCCACATCTCACTTCACGTGCAGGAAGTAGAGCTACTCTGGAAGGGAAGTGGAAGGGAGCATAGAGACTAGTGGCAGACTAGCGACATTGAGGGGTCACAGAACAGTTCGTGCGCTGCTATTCAGTTAGCTGTACTCATGCTCAGTGGAAATGAAGAGCAGCCGCCATTAGACCATTCCATGGAAGTGAACGGAGATGTCAGGCCACCAGTTTAGTAGCCCTGATATACTCGCTCGAGCCCATAGACTCCAATGCAACTTTGTCCCTATTTGTTGTCCCCCTTTAATAGAGTCGCCAGCGAGTGGAATCACATCCGAGACAGAGCGTGCGCACGCACGAGCGTGCGCGCGCGTGCGCACGCGCGTGCATGTGCGTTAATTGCGTTAAAAAATTTAACGTAAATGACGTAGAAATTTAATCAACGCCGTTAACGCGTTAAAAATCAACACCATTAATATATATATATATATATATATATATATATATATATATTTTTTTTTTTTTTTTTTTTTTTTTTCATTATGTAATATGTAGCCTACAATTTATTTATACTGTATGTGGACATGGCCACAAGTTCGTTAGGTAACCTGGTTTGCAGAGAGTTGATGATCCACCTGAAATGAAGCCCCACCCATGATAAAGGAGGAGGGGTTAGGGCAGAGGATTACATTGTGATGTCACTATATCACGGTCAAAGTTTCATCCTCCAGGAAGATACCCTAAATACAAAGGGATAGACATCATTGCACATACTGTAACAATCACACCAAGGTGTCACCTCATAAACACCTGCATGAAAAACTAGACAAATCACAGCACTTAAAGCAACAACAACGACAACACAGAAGTGGAGAGTAACTGTCTGATGAAGGTGGAAGTGTGCATGTGTGTGTGTGCAAAACAGAGAGGGACAAATCATGGGTGAGTGTTCTTGAAATCCTTTGAACATAAAAGGGAAATGAAAACAATTCCATCTCCAGATTCAAATGGTTTTGTGATTGTATTCATTTTCATTTCATCCATTTAGGGTAAACGTGGACAGAATAATAAAAGATGTCCGCACAACAGCTGTTGCTCCACAGTGTTTATTAAAGTTAAAACAAAGTTAAAACATTTCGGCCATGACTGGCCGGAACGTCATCTGATGAAGGCCAGTCATGGCCGAAACGTCGTGAAATTGTCGGTGTTTTAAACTTAAATAAACACTGTGGAGCAACAGCTGTTGTGCGGACTTTATTATTCCAGCATCAGCACAAAACTGGATGTGTGCAACGGCCTTTGTTTTAAACATGGGCAGAACCTTGCATATACATTCAAGTTATTATGTTTTTTTTTTTTTTTTTTTTTTTTTACTTCCCTATTTTTTATTAGTTGTATTATGGTGTCAGACAAGCTGTTGCCAGTAATAACAACATGCACAAAATACGGATGCCAGCCACATTAAAAGTGGTTATATCTGCCGGTGGGTATCATGAATAATTAACCAGTGTAGAAAAAAACGGTTTCTCGTCTGACGGCAACACATTTTTAGCCTGGTTCCTGGTATACACCTTCATTCAAGTCCTGCTGGGCACTTCTTTTGCATTAACTGTAAGCAATTGCGATAAGTGGAGAATAAAACTTTTCTTTTGGCTGTTTTAAACATCAGCCCTGGAGTCCATCCAGACGAAATGACTGATGCATTCAAAGTGAATGGCTCTTACAGTGCTGGTTTCTGAGGCATTGACACGGTAATCTACAAATTAATCTGCACAGTAAAATGCACATTCTTCTCATAATGAAGCGTACTTGTACAAAAAAAAAGATTTCAACAATTTGGCAAGATTTTACACCTGTAAAATTGCGATGCGACAATAAACTTTATAAAAATTTAAGTCATTCACATAGTTTTAAATTTCTCTCTTCAACATTGACACCCACATGCACGCACCATAAAGTAATAACAGGATAGAACAGACTAGAGCGATAGCCCCGCCCCAACGCTATTCTTTTCATTAGAAGTTCCTCAGTGGTGTTTTGAGGCATCCTGAAGACTGACAGGAGTACAATTATAATTAAATGTGACTAGCAAGCGGAAGTGTTCGCCTAGCCTAGCCTGAACCTCAACTTTGAGGTTCACTTGCGTTTGTTGACTTCCATTAGTGCTCCATATCCACATTTTGCCACAAGGGCCCTGCAGCTTCAACACTGGAAAGCTTTACTGGGGGCTTGACACGCACCCACACACGTATGCATGCGCGCACACACGTATGCATGCACGCACACATGCACACGGCAGTGGCTCAGGGGTAGAGTCACCAGATGTCCACCAGTCACCGCAAGGTTGCCGGCTCGAACCCGGCTCCCCCAGCGTGTCGATGCCGCCATTGGTGTGAATGGGTAAATGGGTTCTACAATCTATGTAAAGCTCCTTGGATAAAGGCACTCTGTAAATGCACCATTTACCATGTGCGCACAGCAGCACACATGAACAATCAAAAATGAACCACATACTGTATGAACTAAACAGCAGGTCAGAGAGGGAGCATAACATGCCGTGCCAACCAGCCAGCATGCCGCGCACCAGCAAAGGTCCTAATAGTTCTAATGGTTTACCAAAAACCCTTAACTTACCAAAAACCCTTAACTTAAAACCTTGGAAGTGCCTTTTAATTACTGTATATCTAAGCCAGCATATAAACTAATAAAACAAAAATAAACAAATAACACCCACGTTGCAGGCCTGTTTACTTTGTCCAGTAAATGTGTCCTTGCTAAGGTTACTCACAGTTCAGGGGAATGTGTTACTTCGCTCCAGTCTTCTATAGGATCCTCAACCTTATCCTCTCCTCTTCCGAAAACAGCTTCGTGCTGGGTTAGTAATGCTGTACACCCGGCTCTATGGTCTAACTAGCCAGCTAGGTTAACACTGTAGGTCGGTCTGGAAGGCGACAATTAGCTTAGCTAACTAACTGCACACCCACTGTAGAATGTCTCAAAATGATCTTCCTGACCTTTCTCACACTCCACAGGCCACTCTTACAGTCTTTTCAGATGTATGTCACACGCTGAATACTACAAAAATGTCTGTTAGGTTTCTTTTACTATTACTTTTTCTCATTCATGAAACACTATCACATTCCACTGTCACTGTTTTTCAATGTCATTCCTAACATTCCCAGCATTCCACAGGCCAGTTCTGGTCACATGGCCATTTTCTGACATCATGATTCGCTCTCTCTCTTCTTCTACTGCCGAATAACAGTGATAAACAGGAACCTTCAAAGAAACATTTCAGAACAAAACCTAGTAATATAGAAAATAAACCCAAAGATAAAAATATAATTTTCATTATCAACATTCTAGACTTCTTTTAGGTAATCTCTTACATGTAGTGCAATTATACACATTTCTTTTCCCCATATACCCAAGTAACAAAACAATAACACTTTACTTATGTCTTTTTATATAGTTCACAGTAACAAAACCATTTAAAAATAAAAAAAGCTTTTCTCTATAACCCCAAAAATATAAAGGGGTTACACGTAGTTGGGACACAGGGGCAACAGCTTCACCAGTGAACCCCAAACTTTTCTAACCCAATAACCTCGCTGCTTTGCCGCATGGTTGTAAAGGCCTTCTTTATTTCAAGATCTCAAAGGTTGCAACCCTGGATTATCCTGCAGGTTTACTGTTGTTCACCCTTGCCAGTTTCTCTCACTTTCCAGCGTCCACACCTGGCAAACCTGCCTTAATATTATACATGTCCTTGAGGCCCATCCACTATAGTCATGACAGCCATATGACACAGGCAGTAGGTGATTGGATTTAACCATATCATCTGCACTATGTAAAGCAAAGGCAGTATATCCAAGGTCCAATGACAATGAACTGTGAGATGGTCAAGAGTCTATGGTGAGTGGTGACACTAGATAATTACCATGAACATAAGTCTGTTTTCTCTTTTTGAATTGTGAGATCTGTGCCAATGAAGCTGGGCCCTGTATGAGAAAGTAATTCAAACGTTTGAATCGCAAAACATTTTTTTAGACTCTGGCGTAACTGGCATTCCAGCTCACAGTTCACCTCACCTCCATGAAGAACGTTGACATTATGATTTATTATTCATTTTCACTAATTTGCCTTGCATAATAATAATTGAACCGTAAACAGGACGGGGTAACTGATAGGGCGTCACACGCAGCTCAGGAGGGGCGAGCAGCCACCTGGGAATCGCAGGTTCGATCCCCGCCTCCGGGCAAGCGTCCTTGAGACGTCCCCAACCCACTCCCCAGGGGCTGCATTAATATAGCATCCGCTGTGCCTAACATTTAGCATGGGTATACAGAGGTCAGATTTGTGCAAATGCACAAATTGACAATAAGCCAACAACAGCTACTGTGCGTGGGACACAATCATTATTGCCCCCGAATACACCTCCCAATAAATAATTTAAAAGAGTCAGACACATCACTGAACAATGTGATGTAATATTCAAAAATGCATCATGTAAAATAAAGTTTGTTGTAATGCCTTCATGTTCTTCATGCTTCTCTGAGTATGTTTGTCTAATTTACGTATAGATTTAATTAAACTACAGGCAACAGACAAGAGGTCAATGCTGGCCGAGTGTCAACGGGTGTAATGTGTCGTGCAGAGAGCGTTAGAGAGGCAGGGGCTGAAATCCCATAAGGGGGAACTTTTGGACAAAAACAGCGAAAACAGCAGATTTAAAAGCTAGATCAGCTATTTTCCCAAGCGCAACCCAACAGTATTCATACTGGAGAGGAAACAACATGGATTTATAAACATTATTTCAACACAAAAAAATGCTGTGTTCAAGTTCTGAGAGGAAAAAGCAATTCTCCTGAATGCTGCATTCATGGTCTGGAGAGGGAAGTTTGTTTTTACAGACAGGTTGAAAAAGGGCCAGGGGCTGAAGCCCCTTAGGATGTTTATGTGTGCACGTGCCTGAATAGTATCTACAGTACAGTGCTCAGCAGCGGCTAAACTAAACAAGTTACAGGAACACATGAAAGTCACCGGGAAGGAGACCGCGATCATGATGTATTGATTTTCATCTTTCTTGAAACATAGCTTCAATTAGCAGCGAAAATGGAAATTGATATCCTATCAAATTCAATAACAATTGAGATGGATTAGGCTTTTTTTTTAAACCGTTATTAATTAACTTACCCAGATTGCTTAATTAGAACAACACTACGGTATAATGTTGCTGTGAGAGGAAAAGAGCTGAAGTGTGGAATTGTTTCAAAGTGCCTTGTTCAAATGACTTCAACCTATATAGCTGACCGGATTCCCAAGGGCTCTATAGTAGGAGGACCCCCTATGCCGTTTTCGCTCTACACTAAATCACTTTGTCGGAAGTATAGCTGATCTACAAGCTGCAGACGTCTTCATTTCAAGCATGCGGATCGCTATTCTTTTAAACCCACAATACCACTGGCACACAATATCTCCCTTATAGTGCATTTATACCCCTATACTTCATCATGTTACAGTGTCATAGAAAAGTAGCAAAATCTACAAACTCATACCATGCCACAAACAGATGATGCCCTGTAAGCTTGTAGATCTGCAATTTAGGGGAAGTTTTAAGTTTTATTTTATTTTTATTTTATTAAGTCACCAACGCGACGTATCATGTGACTAATTAGCTCCATTGCATTCTTGAAAAGTAACAGTCTTGGACATATGCAGCATACCATATCACCTGACAGAAACGGTATTGATGATGCTAAGGGCAGAGCTTGACACTAACACTTGCCCGCTTGCCCGGGGCAAGTAAAAAAAAATGGTGGGGCAAGTGAAGACTGCTACCTGGTTGCCCGATCGGGCAAGTGTGCAACTTAGTGCACTATAACACAACACAAGATAAATTTGTCTTGAAGGCAGTCATTGCACTCTGCCTCTGTGTCTTTCCCTGCTTTCTAGCTATCCACAATTCCAGGCTGGATTTGGGAAACAAAACAGGCAGTTTAACTTTCACATCAAAATGACCTAATCTTCTACATTCTCTAGTTGTGTAGACCTGGGGTAATTAAGATGATGAATTGTAACTCTTGGGAGCCTAAAAATGAAACCAAATGGACCCGCAAGGGTCCATTTGGTTTCATTTTTACGTTCTCAAGAGTTACATCTGCAAAATTTACAATATATTTTAGGGGCAAGTGACCATGAGCTGAGGGCAAGTAGAACCTGACTGCAGAGACTCTGTCCGTGGTGCTGAAATGAGCTTTCTGTTACTCTGTCCGTGGTGCTGAAATGAGCTTTCTGTTATGGTAGCTGTAGTGACTCTGTCCGTGGTACTGAAATGAGCTTTCTGTTACTCTGTCCGTGGTGCTGAAATGAGCTTTCTGTTATGGTAGCTGTAGTGACTCTGTCCGTGGTGCTGAAATGTATATTTACTGAAATGTATATTTACTTGCCCCCTATATATTTTAGGGGGCAAGTGACCATGAGCTGAGGGCAAGTAGAACCTGACTTGCACTTGCCCGATGGGCAAGTGCCTCCGAGACCTTAGTGTCAACCCCTGTAAGGGTCTTAAAAAACTGCCAATATTTGACCACAGAGCGGTCTACTGCTCATCATAATCCAGAAGAAATACAAACTGAAGCTTTTGATTGTTATTTCCGGTGTGGTTTACATATTGATCATGAAATGTTTCAATTGAACCGATATGCATTTCATTTAATTGAGTTGATGCTTTGTTGAGTCAAATGGCAAGGGCCTCGGTGATCCTGCAAATGTCATAATAATAAGCATGTTTATATGCTATAATTTTCCTATTGGCCTATACAAATGTCCAATTGTATAGGCCAGTTGATACCACAAGCATAGAGGCATATAGAAATTATAGGCCCCTGGGCCGCCACCAGCCAAAGGGCCCCCTTACAACGGAGGATTTTTCTGCCCACGCGCATACAAATTATTACATACTGTATACTGTAGGCATGCGATATTCACCTTATTGCAGCAGGGTTTACAGCAAGCGATTGCATTTATCTGGCTTAATTATTTGGGATGTTTATCATTTTCAAGCAAATACTTGCAATAATGTACCATATCATGATAGGACTTTTGGAGTTATTTTATTGACACAAAATGAATAAGCCCCCTGGTAAATAGCAGTGAAAAGGGCCGTGTGTGCCACTGTTATTCACCGTTACCCCTTTTTGGGGGGCCTAAGCTTGAGCCTCTTAGTGATCACACAGACAGTTAACCTCAGGGGCCCCCCCTAGCTCTGGGGCCCCTGGGCCTGGGGCCAACGTTCCTGTCGATTAATCCTCCCCTGACCACAAGTAGGCATTCATTTAAAAAAAAGCACAAAAAGTTACAATATGGAGATAGGAGGTTATCTGATTGACAAAATATGTATGTACCGGTATAACTTTAATCTAGGACACGGTATAAAACTAATGAGGGGCGTATGTGGTGCATTGTTTGAGGTTTTCCGCGAGTAGATCTATTCTGGGATTTGGCTGGTGAAAGCTGCTATCCTGAGGTCAAGAGTCTCCTCATGTAGGTACGCTATAGTAGTGTAGACAACTCGGATTCAACTGCCAAACTCAATCAACACATCATCTGCAGCCAAGCAGGAGAACTCTACCTGCTCTCCGCACTCTGTCTCACTGACTGCACTGAGGCGTCCATAAAACCCACACACAGCCGCACACGCCTGAATATCTCAACGTCTCTGCATAATATGTGTAGAACAACTGATTATACAGTATAAATAGCTAGCCAGATCTACAAGCACAAACCCTTCCTGCTACTTTTGATGCTTTAGTTTCATGTGGTATGATCAAGTACAGACCTGCAAGGGTCCATTTGGTTTCATTTTTAAGCTCTCAAGAGTTACATCTGGTTAACCAACTTTCCAACATTTAGCCTGGGGACCACCTGGAGTCCTCTCAGGGACCACAGGTGGTCCCCGGACCACCTGTTGGAAACCCCTGCAGTAGAACATACGATAGGCCCACCCATCGGACCACATGGCAGTTGATATTGAAATTTGTCTTATTATATTGCAAGATTGCATGTGTTCAAGCTGTTACATTTGGCTTGTATTTCTGTAAAGACAGACAGGTGATGTGTTTGCCAATTAATCTCCCATGACTAGTATGAAAACATATTTTTCAAGGTTTAGTTGGAGGGACCACAGGTTAAAGGTGGAATGAAACGGAAACAGTGGGCATTTTATAATGAATCCCACCTGCTACTTCACTGCTATGTGGCTTATTTCTATGATATAATATTTCAGATATATTTCAGATATTGTAACGTAAAGTTTAAACCGAGTAATACACTGTCAGAGTATTTCTGACTGTAATCAAGATTCAGAAATAGGATAAAAAACAGGTCAGCTTAATTTCTATTGGCTTGTATTGCTGTAAGAGTGGATATGTCATCATGCAACATGTTTCCATTTTGGATGTTAATCGACACATATTTGGAATGCCGACGTGTCGCAGCCCATTGTCGACAATCGTATCGATTTTTTTATTATTTTTTTTAGCTCGCGGCGCCGGCGGAACCCAACGCAAAATGTTGCAGCGCGGGCGGCATGAAAATGGCTGCAGGAGGGAGAGGTGCAAGATAAAATAAGCGGGACCGCGAAATCGAGCAATATATAATACCAAAATATGCATATCTGAGGAGAACGTTCCATACAGCAGACAGACACGCACCCGCACCTGGCATTCCACATTCATTAGTAGCCTAATCGACTTGATAGAGGAGTTTTCCTCTCTCCTTGCGACAGATTTACTGCATCTTTGCTTTTTCCTGCGTCTGCTGTTAGACATGGCCAAACAACGTGAAACAGAACACTGGACAAGATAAGTAAAAATAATATAGGCTTGTTCTATTAACCACCATCAGCACGCGTCTCTCTCTCTCTGTCTCTCTCTCTCTCTCTCTCTCCGTCTCTCTCTCTCTCTCTCTACCATGTGAGACCTCGGTCTTGTGCAGGAGAGATAGCTTTCTCCCATACGTAACGCTCCATTTCGGCCTCGACAGAGGCGCCTGCTCGGCGAAATAAAAGTCAATCATTGCGGCGGGTGCAGGCAGGAGCCGCTGCCGCCTGCACCTCGGGGAAAGCCGGACTCGCCGGGACAGAACGCAGGGGGAAGGAGGACGACGCATTCCGGCGGGTGCAGACGGGGGCCGCAGCCGCCTCCTCCTTCTCAAGCCGGACTCGCCGCGGCAGAACGCAGGGGGAAGGAGGAGGACGACGCGGCGGCACAGACGCGCGCAGCACAGACATGTTCTCACTACAGTGACTGATAGTAGCCTAATACCCGAAATAAGCAATTCTCTTCCCTTGAAAACAGTAACGTTGTGACGTTTTTGAACAAGAAATTGCAAAGAATACAAAATAAAAATCATTAATATAAAAAAAAGAAAAAAGAGGCGATTTTCGACTCGTACTTTTTTGTGTCGACGTCAGCACGTGTCGACAATCGTATCGATTTCCGACTTTTTTCACATCCCTAGTTTCCATTTTCAGGAAGTTAATTAAAAATCAATTTTATTGGCTTTTGATATAAAAATACACGTAAAAAAATCCCCTTTTTGGCATGCATTCTTGTCTATGGTCATAATGACCACGAATGTGGTCTAAAAGTGTGAAAAGTTTTTTTTTTTTTTTTTTTCAATTGGGAAACCATATTTTTCAGTGTTGCTTTAAAGGACAGATGATGAATATTATTTTGACTCTTCTGCCTGTTTCCAGCTCAGCTGATGCATCCTGGATGTCCTGCTTTTAACTCTGCGGTATGACCCAATTTATGTGGAAATATGCTTTGTTTGGATTTTGAAAGCAGGAAAACAAGAGCAGCATTGTAGTCCATTCTGTTTAGAAGCTTCTTTCATGTTAATTTGTCTGAAGATGTTTGAATTTGTAATAAAACGTTGTTTCTACTGTGCAACATTATCAAATCAAATCAAATTAATCACAGTGAGGAGGAGGAGGGAAGGGGGGGAGAAAAAAACATTATTCAATTCATAATGTAATTAGACAATCTACATGCATGGAATGGACATTGATTATACTTAGACTAGCTGTATAGTGATTAAAGATGATGATTTATGGTTATACTTTTTCTTTTTAGTATTGAAAGTTACCCCTGGTTCCAGAAGCCATTTAACAACGGAGCAAATCAAACAAAGCATTACATAAATGACATAATTGGATTTCAAAGAAAACTCTTATCGCTGCAGACATTGTATGAGGAAGACAGTTATTCCCATTTACGAATGTGTGATTAGACCGACCAATTTCTACCATGACTAGAATAGTCATTCCGAGATGACGATCTCCGATATACAGTGTATATGTATGTATGATTGTACATGTATGTACTGTATGTATGTATGTATGTATGTATGTATGTATGTATGTATGTATGTATGTATGTATGTATGTATGTATGTATGTATGTATGTATGTATGTATGTATGTATGTATGTATGTATGTATGTATGTATGTATAACCATTAACCACTTAAACTTGAAGTGCAAGTGGTTAAGTTTGTCTTTGGTGTGCCTTTGGTCTGAACCAATGAAAAACAAGAAGCCCATCCACATGACTAAATCATAATAACTAATAATGAGAACAGGTTCTTTCTTTCCTTAGTTGTGTACAGACATGGTTTTCTGCGCACCAACAGCATCTGAATCCATATTCCGTCTTTGCCACAAGACGAGTCAGTAAAAGGCGACAGCAGAGGCAGATGGAACTTTACAGAAAGCCGCGCACAGAAAATTAATAGTGCTTATAGGCGCAGAGAGTCGCATGATGCTTTTATAAGTTAACAAATATTTAATGTGTCCTTCTGAGACGTGAGAAAAAAAAGAATGTGTCATGAATTATGCATGTACACCAAAGCAGTGCGCGAGCTGCTATGCTCTGCCGGCTGATGGATACATATGTACATTCTAACCACATTCACAGAGATGGAAGTGTAAGTACACATACTCTCATGTTTTAGCATACTAAAGATAAAGTACCAATACTGAACTTTTCCACCCTCATTCCATAAGGTCACATTGCATATTATACCAAAAATGAGCGGTGCACTTGTCACAGACATGTGCAGAGCAAGTTCAGTAAGGAAACCTCTTTGAAGGTGCTGCCGGCCCTTTAAAGGGCCACCTCAGCATCACATTCACATGACTGACTTCATCCAATCACAGGCTCTCACAGGCTATTTAAACTGTAAGTTTGTATTGCTCTTCCTGCTTGCTTGCTGCTGCTGCTGCTGCTGCTCACTCTGATACTGCTGCTCTACTTTTGGTTAATCATTTGCTACTTACCCTCCTCCACCCCAGCTACCACCTGTAGATTTGGATCTGCCGTTTGGGTACGGAGATTCGGAGTCCTTACGGTCAGGACTGTTGCGCTTGATCAGAGTACCCAAAAAGCAGATCCAATTAATCCGCCAAACCATGATAAATATATTGCTTATTTTATATTCAATAAATGAATATTAAACCCTTCTTGAGTTGTCCTGACTGAAATAGGTGATATTATAATACTGTTATAACAAAAGTACAAACGTACCATATTTGTATCAAAATTAAATCTAAGTACAGCAGTACTTTAGTACAAGTACCGAGTTGCTTTACACCGTTGATCATTCACACATCGTCACTGTCGGGTGGAATTTAACCTTGTCAAGAAACTTTTCAGCAACTAAGAGTTAAAATGCTGTGTTACAGTCTGCCATTCATTTTCAATGGAAGCCAGAGACATAAACAGGCAAAAATGCATCCAAAGTTTGTAGCTGCTGTGACAACAAAACCTACAACAAATGGTCCCAGCACAATTTACGGTACACCTATTAGGACTAATAAGACCAAATAAGGCACAAATAAGGCATAATTAGAAATAATATGTTAATTATTACATGAAGCTACACCCTAATATGCCTACATTATGATCTCATTAGACATCGCAAATACCAAAAAGGCATAGGCTAATGGTCTTTTGTTATTTCACTTTTTGCAGGGACTTTATGTCTAATTTCACATATTTTATACCGTAAATTGAATAGGCCTACGTCCCCAACTTCTATAGATGGGGACGTTCATTCTCCCACGTGGGAAATCAAGTAGGCCCAATGATAATAGAACATACTACACTGTTGGGCTTTATTAGAAGTAATATGTTCTTTATTAAATACCATTTCTCCTTGTGCATGTGTTTCTTATATAGGCCTACTGTATTCGCACGTTACGTCTAATTATAAATAATATATCTTTATTAGGGACAAACAATGCCGCCATTTCTGGTCCTACTGCAGAGAATACATATTTCTTTGGGTTACGTTACAATTAATATGCTGTTATGTGGGACGAATATAGAAAGAATTGTACCGTGAACTGAACACGAGCCTTTAGGTCCCTCATTCAACCGATCACTTTAGTCTTTGTCCCATATAACGGCAGTCTTCATATGCCGTTATATGCGACGAATATAGAAATAATTGTACCGTGAACTGCACAAGTCCTTTGGTCTCTCATTTAAAGAATACATGGACCGATCTATTTAGTCTTCATTACGATTAATATGCCGTTATATGGGACGAATATACCAAGAATTGTACCGTGAACTTACTGAACACAACTCCTTGTCCCTCAGCTGAGATTTTCGCGCTTTTGGTCGGTCAGAGTCAGACGGGGACCGGAGATCTCGGCCCGCCGCGAACTCGGACCGAGCAAAAGTGCGGAGATCTCGGCTAGGTGGTGTGGAGAAGTCGGCTAGGTGGTGTGGAGAAGTCGGCCAGGGGGTGTGGAGAAGTCGGCCAGGGGCTGTGGAGAGGTCGGCCCAGGCCATATACCAACCACCATCAAGCCATTTATGCTTGATATTTCTTGCTGTTGTGACAATAGACATGCAGAGGCACCATTATCACTGCATATGAACCATTATCAAGCCATGACAATAGACATATAGGCACCATTATCACTGCATATCAACCATTATCAAGCCATATTCATGTTCAATAGACATGCATACCAACACTTATCACTGCATACCAAGCCATTATCCTTGATATTGGCTTGATATTGCCCTGCCCTGATGTAAACATTACTATAGTGTGTGATTTGATGCATTTACATTGTATTTAAGGTGGACAAAAAGTAAGTAAATAACTGTAACCTACTGTATGTAAAGTATATTAACTAACCATATTGCTGGGTTGTTCATTTACCCCAAACTATGATTGAAATTAACCATATTGCTGGCTTACATATAAACCATACATACTTTGTTTATTTACCCCAGACTATGATTGAAATTAACCATATTGCTGGCTTACATATAAACCATACATACTTTGTTTATTTACCCCAAACTATGATTGAAATACATACACTAATAATTAAATGTTGAAGTTGAAGTTGTTGTTGAAGTTAATAAGTAAATGAATAACATGCATATCAGCCATTATCAAGCAATTTCACCTCGGGTCCAAGTGTGAACATAACATATCAGCAATTATCAGTCAATCACTTCACTTTTGCTGGACCAGGGAAACAAAGCAGTCAAAACATTCACTAGATCAACATGACAATAATTAATCTTCTACATTCTGTTGTGTAGCCTTAAAAAGTGCACAATAATAAGGATAATAATATACAAGGGCCTAAAACAGCTGACACTAGCTCACTAAGTAACTAACTATTCCACAGACATGGGCCGACCTCTCCACAGCCCCGGCCCGACCTCTCCACAGCCGCGGCCCGACCTCTCCACAGCCGCGGCCCGACCTCTCCACACGATTCGGGCCGACTTCGCGGCGGCCCGACTTCTCGTGCGACCGGTCAGACTTTGCGGCGGCCTGACTTTTCCAGTTACCATTTAGATGAGGAACGAAACGACTTGTGTTCAGTTCACGGTACAATTCTTGGTATATTCTTCCCATATAACGGCATATTAATCGTAATGAAGACTAAATAGATCGGTCCATGTAGGACTATTCTTTAAATGAGGGACCAAAGGACTTGTGTTCAGTTCACGGTACAGTTCTTTCTATATTCGTCGCATATAACGGCATATGAAGACTGCCGTTATATGGGACAAAGACTAAAGTGATCGGTTGAATGAGGGACCTAAAGGCTCGTGTTCAGTTCACGGTACAATTCTTTCTATATTCGTCCCACATAACAGCATATTAATTGTAACGTAACCCAAAGAAATATGTATTCTCTGAAGTAGGACCAGAAATGGCGGCATTGTTTGTCCCTAATAAAGATAGGCTATATTATTTATAATTAGACGTAACGTGCCAATATATAAGAAACACATGCACACGTAAGGAGGAATGGTATTTAATAAAGAACATATTACTTCTAATAAAGCCCAACAGTGTAGTATGTTCTATTATCATTGGGCCTACTTGATTTCCCACGTGGGAGAATGAACGTCCCCATCTATAGAAGTTGGGGACGTATTCAATTTACGGTATAAAATATGCGAAATTAGACAAAGTCCCTGCAAAAAGTGAAATAACAAAAGACCATTAGCCTATGCCTTTTTGGTTTTTTGCGATGTCTAATGAGATCATAATGTAGGCATATTAGGGTGTAGCTTCATGTAATAATTAACATATTATTTCTAATTATGCCTTATTTGTGCCTTATTTGTGCCTTATTTGGTCTTATTAGTCCTAATAGGTGTACCGTAAATTGTGCTGGGACCCAACAAATACTGTGGTTTTGCGCATCTGCCCAAGTGAATGAATGCAGCATTATTCACAGTAAACAGGATTTGCATATGTACAGTCCATACTGTGTATACAGTCCACCTAATGTTGGCAAAAGACTGTCATCACTCTTGTTCAAAATCAATACAACTAACCTGCCTTTATGAAGGCCATTATTGACATGGTAACATTGATGTATAGGCAATCAAAAAGGAAAGGACACAACAGCTGTAATGTGGACAATGTAAGGTGGTCGGCTGTAACAACATGAGCAACTACAACAAATAGACCTATAATATTTAGTCCAAACAGCGGCAGCAACAGTTAGAGACATTTTCCATGAGCACTTTAGTAGTCTATGGGACCTATAAACTGCTGGCGATGGTCGAAAGCGGGGAAGAGGAACATCGCCCAAAAAGATGTTGGACAACTTCGTCTGGCAATAGTAGCCAATTTAGATAATTTAATCCAATGAAATTCAAGTGTCGCCTGCTGTTGGTCTCCTGCTGTTAAAGCACACTGTACAGGGAAAAAATGTTATCGATGTCAACGGTAACAGTAGAAAACACCAGGCCTTGATGTGTGTGAGACAACTTTACTGATACCCCTTGTATAAACATTTCCATATCATGAGTATTTGTTTGGATATTGTTCTATTGTGAAATAAACACGTTCTATAAAATGCAAATATCTAATCTGGAAAAATCGATACTGGGAGGTGCTCAAAATCAAGTGATCGGACCAGGAGCAATACAAGTGATTGGGATGTCCCTAGTTAAAATGGTGTATATGTTCAATTTCTCTGAAGACTTATTACCCAGGCAATTTTCCCCTAGACTGGACCATTTTCCTTTTAACACGGAAGATTGACAGTCAGCAAGGATCCACTGAAAAGAACAACGTTGAACTTTTCTGCCTCTGATCACAGGCATACATTAAATGGACAGTCTAAATAAAGAGTGCAAATTGCTTTGTCTGTGAACCCATCCCAGAGATAAAGTAGGCATAGATTTTCAATGAATGAGTTACTAAATCACAGCCACATACAGTGTCCTGGTCAAATCCACTGTACAGGTACTGTACAAGTGGTTCTCAACATTATGAGGCTGGGGGAAATAACTGGATAATAATTTGAACTGGGGACTGCTCCAGGCCAAACCTGCACATTTTAACAGGAGACGGTAGACACATGAGTATTTGCAGAAGTACATTATTTGTCTATGGCAGGGGTTTTCAACCTTTTTCACGCCAGGGCCCACCATTTATTCAGCATTTGAGCCACGGACTACCACTTGAGGACATTTTAGCCCCACAGACCCCAAAACTAAAGATTCATTTTGCTTCTGTCCATGACCATTAATCTTCTAGTTGTGTAGATTTGGAATAATTCGCTTGGTGGATATTTTAACTCTTGAGAACGTAAAAATGAAACCAAATGGACCCGCTAGGGTCCATTTGGTTTCATTTTTACGTTCTCAAGAGTTACATTTGGTTAAACAACTTAGCTGGGGACCACCTGGAACCCTCTCAGGAACCACTAGTGGTCCCCGGACCACCTGTTGAAAACCCCTGGTCTATGGGACCCAGCGAGTACTGGCAAATGTAGCGGTATGAGGTGATCGGGTGACGGTCGAATAGAGGTCGGAGCAACATAGACCAAAAAGATAAAAAAATAACTGATCTTTTCGGGTGATTATCCAGCGATAGTGCATTCAAGCAGCGATCACCGGTGCTGCCCTCTCTCCCTTTTTTATTTGATTAATACTTTATGTTTTCTACTGTTTTCGACTACTTCGATCTACAGCAGTTTGTTTTTACTTATTTTTGTAGTTGGGTACTGATGTTTGTCGTCTGTCTTATATGTTAAAAAACTCCAAAATTCAATAAAAATATTTGAATAATACTGTAGCACATACAGCAGTATAAATACTTAGATATTACACTGTTAGGTGCTTACATTGATTCATGATGACTATTTTTATGATGCATGTACACATTTTTTACTTACTGCCACTCCAGATTCATTAACAGTGTCTGCTAAATGCCTAACCTATCTAAATTATCTGTTCCTCAGATACATAGTGAAAATAGAAGATTTAGACTCTTTCTTATATTAATTGACAACTGGGGACCAGTTTTTATGTTGATTTTTTTCTCTTTTCTTTTCCTTCTTTTTCTTTGTTGAGGTATAAAAGGGGATCTCTGATAATGACATCAAAGTAAAGGAAACTCACACTGTCAGGAACTTGCTAAAAAGGGGGAAAGGTGTTGAAAAAACGAAAGAAAAGTCAAATTCTTTTTCTTTGGACACAGCAGTGGAGCTCCCATGAAGTCACTTTAATGAGGACAAGGACAGAGTTTCAGCCCAATTTGGGTCTTCAGATCAGGCCGTCCTCATTAAAGTTACCCCAGTGTGTGGACACCTCATTTCATCGTAATCTCCTTCGTGATCAGTTGGTATTTATCAAGGAATCTCGGATCCTGGTTTCCCATTAGCTTCTATTACACTCCAGTTAGACCGCAGCAGCTGTAAAGAGGGCCCACCAGTTGTTCGGCAAGCCTTTAAAACGTTTTGCGCATCGGGTTCCATCTCGTTTTACAGGACTACTGCAGCTTTGGCAGGTGCGTGTGGTCGTGCGGTGCTTGGCCCTCCAGTTTACCGTATTGCTGCTGCTGCTTAAATTGTCTATAGCAACCGGCAGCCGCCAACCCATTAAAGTCTTCCTTCACCGCTCAGCCCACTCTTTACGCACAGTCGGTGGACACGGTGTGGCATGCCTTGCCGTGAAATCATCCTGTCAAGCAAAAACCTTGGATCTGTACTAATAAAAGATAACAAGTTAAAACACTGACTTGACCCACTGAGCATTTTCTCACTGAAAAAACAACAACAACAACAACAACAAAAAAACACTATAGCACGGTTTTACAGAGGCATATACAATGTAGCTGTGTGTAACCAGAGCCATAGAACAGGGGTATTCAACAGGTGGTCCGGGGACCACCAGTGTTCCCTGAGAGGATTCCCAGGTCCCCAGGCTAAATGGTGGAAATTTGGTTAACCAGATGTAACTCTTTTTAGAGTGTAATCATGAAACCAAATAGACCCTTGTGGGTTCATTTGGTTATAGCTGAAGTATAATAGCTGAAATCTTTAGTTTTGGGTCTGTGGGGTTAAAATGTCATCAAATGGTGGTCCGTAGCTCAAATGCTGAATAAATAGTGGGCCCTGGTCTGAAATAGATTGAAAACCACTGGCATAGAGTATAGCTCAAAAGGACCTACAAGCATTGGGGGCTTGTAGATCATCTATTTGGGAAATATTTATAAAACAAATAGATTTTCCCCCAGATTCTTTTTCCTTTTAAAATGTTCAAATCCTGTACAGGTAAACATTGCATATTTTGGACATACAGTTTGAATGGTGATTCATTTTGAAGCTGTGATTAATCTGATTTTTTTTAAAATTAAAAATTGGTCAACTCATTTCAGTCAATTTAGTCACAATGGCTTGTGAATAAACAACTACATTGGATCCAGTGGAACACAGGTTATCCCCCTCCATTTCCAGAAAAGTAACACGTATGGACATACACGGTTTCCGCCCCACACTGATACAATGCAACTGCTTGTCCAGTCAGTCCCCTCAGGTATCCACAGTATTAGTATTAGTAGCATCTGTAAACCTTGTCGGTGTGGTTTGTCACCTACATGTGTCGGCCTTTCAATCACACCCTAGAGCGCAGAGCGGCTAGTGGCATACATCTGAGACGTATACTTAGTTATTTTAAGAGCTCTCCAGCTGTCATGCCATCACTTTCACAAGTGATGGCATGACCCCCCCCCCCAAGCTTTCAATATCATAATAGATTCAAATTACGATGTTAAATCAACATGTACGGTTAGGATATGAATACAAAGATGAGAAAAGTTTTGTATGCGGCAATTGGGTTGAAAGGCACTGGATGTCTTATCAATAAATACATTTTGTTTTGTACAGTCCTCTTCTCAGACTGCCATGTGCAGGTGCAGTGGGGAGGACAGAGAAACAGAGAACTTTAATGATTAAAAGACAAACAGGCAGAAGCAGAAGAAACTGTGGGGAGGCTGAGGATGTACTGTAATTATTTTATTTTTCCAAAGGGTCAGACAAAGGGTCAGAGTCACAGGCACATAGGCTTGGCAAAATATCAGCCATCTAGAAAAACAGAGCAAAAGCCCAGTCACTGTGCGATGGCTTGAGAAAACTTCTTGAGAGCTCGACATGAATACAAGACAACCGTTCTGGTAAAGGCTTGAGTGAGAGTGGGGATTGTAACTGCATGCATTCTTCAGGACTAGTTTGTGGGCAGTCAGTCTGGCACTTCGGAAAGAGCACAGATGTAGTAACACTATCAGGATACATTCACACATGCACTGTATTGTGGAAGTTTTTTTTTTCTTTACTTTTTTTTTTTCCAGTTTTACTGTAATATATTAGTAGAATGATATAGGAGGAGGCAGAGGATCCGTAGGATGCAGGGGATGTGTATACAATGTCATGAATGAACTTCAATAAGTCTCATTTAGTTGGTTATCACAATCTAGCAACTCGAGTATGGGCCAATCACATGAGCGCGCCAAGCCAATGCACAACAGCGGCGACGCTCATTTCGTGCTTTGCTCGCATACACACGCACGCATACACGTGCACACACACAAGGTGCTTGTTCATTTGTTTGGCCCACCGCATGCAGGTATGGCCTAAATGCATCCCAGAATGCACTCCACACCAAGGAAGAAAAGTGAAATCGCCTCGTGCTGGTTGATCATCAATGTCAACTCTATGGGAGGAAGCTACTGTATGTGTGAATGCAACATTCCGATTCAGCATGATTGGACTGTATGGACTTTACCAAAAAAAGGCTCAATGTGTAGGAATGGATGCAGTTAGTGATTGTTGGTGGCTCCACTCTGTTGTCGACAGAGTGGAGACTTCTCCAAAGCTGTTTGCAGAGAGAGAGAGAGATAAAGGGAGTTGACTGAAATCCAGTTTCATGCTTTTTATTAACGTTTGAGCTCGAAATATTCTGCACTTGTCTGTTTATAAAGACCAAAGCTATTTTTCCAACTTGGAGGATGGCTCCTTTTCATGAAAAGTATAGGTATCAAGTCATTGTCAACTGAGACGTTTCATTTTTGTTTGGTATGCAGGGCAGTATGGTGCAAGCAATTAAATGCATCCGTCATGTTTTGTGGAAGGAAGTTAAAAAAAGGTGGGCAGGTGGACAGACAGGTGGACAGACGGACGCAGGAGCCACCCACAGGCTGCCATTCCACAAAGAGTGTAACTCCATGTCTGCAAAGACTCTCAAACGTTGCACATTCCGAACCATGGAGTTATTCAGCTTTGCCCAATACGGCCTAGGTTTACTAGAAAAGGACAGGCTCTCCTCAGTCATGTGAATGTCCTGTATTGTTAACAAACAGTACAGGACACTTCGCTTGCTCATCTGGCAGTGCATACCGTCTTAAGCACAGCAATCTTTGTGTTAAGTGCGAGTATAGTCTAGTGCGTGCTTCAGTATGCATGAGAGGCCAACATTTCCCATCATTCAAATGACAAAGCAGGTTTTGACTCAACTCAAGTGACTTGTGTTGAGTCAAACATCAGCAGGTTCCCTACATGGATGGCCATGGCAAACACATGGAAGACTCCAGATTCACAGAGAAAATCTCATCCCAGAGACGCTAGCCAATATCATATAAATGAAGCGTAAAACGTAGCTAGATTTATCACTACAGGCTCGTATTCAAAATACAGTCACCAAGGGGATATGGAAAGTCACCAATTGAAAGTCACTAATTCTGGTGTCAAAGTTGCTAAGCTGTCAACACGGTAAGAAAGATCTTGATGTGTACAGCACACAATAAATACATAAAAAAGAATATGCCACTAAACCAATATGGCTGCACTGTTTAAACAACAACAAACCACATCGAGAACATTTTGCAAGCAACAGTCCAAGGACATACCGTATCACCTACTAAAAAGCCACAGACCCAATTCAAGCTTTTATAGCTGAAAGATGAGGTGATACAAACACATACCTGTTGCACTGAAAGATATATTGTTCTATATAATGCTCTTCATGGTACTAACTATGCTGTTGAATGAATCTGGTTAATGGATCTCAACAAAACAAGGATATAATGCTCAGGTGGAAACGCCAACTGTTACATTTCATGGAATTACATTTTAAAAATACAAAAGAAAAAAAGAAGAGTCAATGTATCTCTCATTCTGCACATTGATATGGTTAGATATTTGGTTCTTAGCTTGCTTATGATTCTTCATGACTATATTCCTATGATGCACCTGCTTACTGTAAATGTTCCTAGATTAACAGCGTCAATATTATAGTCACTAGCTCATGTTGTCGGTTCAATAAGTCTAAAACCCACTTACACACGTTACCAACTTTCACTTCACGATGTGTGTGACAAAGTATAGGAGCATGCAATAGGGATACAAGGTTTTTGTTGGACAGCGTCACGATATGTGAAAGTGCCCTACATGCCTCCCGTGATTCACCTCTGACTTTTAGACCTTTCATTCCAGATATTACCTGGCAGGCATTAAGGCTGCAATGAGACTCCCCATGGCCCTTGCTTGCCCTTAACCCCCACGTCCACACACGCACACGCGCACACACACACACACACACACACATGCACACGCATGCACACACACACACACACACACACTCAACCACAATCCACTCCAGAGTGGCATGTGCCCCTGGTACAGCTTGCTCAGCATCCCTGCAAAGGAATACGATATTGCGATGCTGCATGGGAAATGAAGGCTTTCAATTTGACATTGATGCGATATGGTCTATGCAAATTGAGCGAGGTATAAAGAACGGTGGCCGTATGATGTGCAAATTAAGATTTTTAAGGAACTTGGCAAGTATGCACACCATTGATTTTCTGCTAATTGCCTCTCCCTGTGGACGAACAAAACTTTTATTAGAGGAGGAAGCATGAAGGGAATCATGGGTTCAGGTACTGTGCAGGAGGAGGAGGAGGGACAGCTGAAGGACACGGTAAGTGGAATTCACATCAGCCCACGCGCCAAAGAACGTCACAAGACCTTGAAGAAGACAGACATTTTTTTATTTATTTTTCCACGAGCGACGGCATAGAACGGCGGCGAAACACCAAAGCTGTCCCCTGCCGAAGATCTCAGAGGAATCCTCTGGGATGTTGTCACATCACACAGCTGTTATGTGGCTATAAACGACTGGGGGGGGGATTATTTCTTTTTCGTGCAAGTGTCATCGTTTTTGCGGTTCTCCGCAAGACGAGAGAGAGGATATAGGGGGGGTAGGGTGCAGAGTAGAAGAGAGAAAACATCAAGAACCATGGGATAGGAACAGGTAAATAAACACATAAGGATACACACATACTGTAGAGCACTGTGTCTTGTTTAGAACCATAGCATAATGTTGTTGCTGTCGGGCAGAAACCTTATCTTCTGTCATACTTCAGTGTCACACATTTTTCAGACGTGAATCTACGAAAAGTCATACTTTTGGACAGCTGTGTTTCCACCTGACAGTCGGTATGTAGGCGTGTCCCTGTATAGTACACATTCCTGGACAGTAGAAACATTAAAGTAACACCTGGTACTGCATTCTTAAAAAGGTATGTTTAGACAATGTTTAGGCAAAAAATGAAAATGTATTTATAGCTAGGGGCAGGCGCAGTTTTAACCAATCATAGTCTGCAACAGTCCCCGACCGATAGAATCGGCGTTTTTTATCGGCTGCCGATATAAGGGGTCCCCGTCTATCGGAGGTTCTATCGTATCGGAGGAAATTTTCGCCGATAGAAAGAAAAAAAAGCAGCGAAAACACGTTGCTGAAATACTAAGTATCATTGCTCTGGTGTATATTTGCAATGATTTATTTTGCCCACAAGAGTGCGCTGTGCCTGCCTGTGACAGTCAGCCCAGACCCTCCATGCTGCTTAGTACACTACAGAGACAGAGAGAGCACAACAACACTGCGACTGAAGAGGGACCACTTTGCATTTACTTTGCCACATGCAACCGTAAGTAGTTCTAACCATGACTGGTTCATGAAATAATTATTTGTGTGTCATTTGAACATATTGGCAACATTTCATTGCTCCGTTCAACTTAAAACATGCTCCCCAACACACCACCCACAGCCGACACGTTGTAACTATGATGAACTGCAGACTGGCCACGACATGTTTGACTAAAAGTTCCTGTTCAATACTAACACAATTAAATGCTAAAAGGATCGAACCCAAGACACGATGACGGGCTACTGTTAGTTACGTTCAGCATTGTTGTCGTTTACTTGGTTTATTTATTATGAAAAAGAAACTAAATCCTTCTCCTCGTCAAAGACTCTGTCAGAATGTAGAGGTGCGTCAACTCTGTTTACTCCATGGGGCCAGCCCAATGGAGGCTCTTCTACATAGTCTTCTATTGAGAATAGGGACAAAATAGGACAGCCGGAAGTTATGAAATGCATTGGAGTCTATGGGATCGCGCGATCCCTCTTTTCTGACCCATCAATGTCGCAACTATTTTAGAAGAATAGCTACATGGCTACATAGCTACATTGTGTGTGTGTGTGTGTGTGTGTGTGTGTGTGTGTGTGTGTGTGTGTGTGTGTGTGTGTGTGTGTGTGTGTGTGTGTGTGTGTGTGTGTGTGTGTGTGTGTGTGTCCTCCGCCATACTACTACTCAAATCTCTGCGTAGCCTACCTTGAGTCAAGACGAGAAAGAAACTTAGAGAGGGACAGTTCACAGTTCTCCTACTTGCGTGGTCAGTCACTGGGCAGTTTTCATTCAACAAGTCACACGACCCACCCATACAGATGCAAATACAGTGGCTTAGTGTTCCAAGCAGAGCCTACCTTTACATTCATTCATTCATTCATTCATATTGAACTAGCCTACTTGCATTGTTCTCTTTATCATGTTATTACATTACTGCTATTTATGTAAGTAGCAGGGGCGGATTGGCACATATTTTCCCACCGGGACAATTGCCTTTGCAACTCTTTGAGAGTGTAAAAATGAAACCAAATGGACCCTTGCGGGTCCATTTGGTTTCATTTTTACACCCTCAAGAGTTAAAATATTCATCATGTGAATTAGCCCAACTTAGTCTACACAACTAGAGAATGTAGAAGATTAATGGTCATTTTGATCTGTATGTTCCAGGTGAGCATCTAGCACATTCTAGTGCATTTTGGATCTTGTCCAGGCCACTAGGTGGCGCAGGCCACCGGGAAAACTCCCTGTACTCCAGATGGCCAATCCGCCCCTGGTAAGTAGCTAGTTAGCCAACATTGTGACAAACAGAAGGAGAAAGGAGGAGGAAGAAAGATCATTTAAAATATAGTGTGGTGTTAATGAGGGTTATGAATTAGCCAACTCAATCTGTAATTGCAGCATGCAGTTACGTCACATTGCATTGCTTTATAGATAATATAGATGTTTCTTTTCTATTTTTAAACAAACTGTCAATTATTTGCCCCTTCAGAACAATTCATGCAAAATATATGATCACATTAAAAAAAAAGTTTAAAGTGTTCTTTCGTATACATGATTAAATATATTTTTAAAAAATCCTAATAAAATGTTTTCTCCATCACACAGATGGCTGACAAAAGGAGAAAGGACACTGGATTTCCAAGAGCAAAGAAGCTGGAGATGCTTGCCACTGATACACACACACACACACACATACAACATGGTTGAAGGTGTTTGTTTTAAGAGACTTGTAGCTGCCATGGAGCCGAGGTACACCCTGAAGACTGAGAAGTTCTTCCGCACACAGAAGCTGCATGAAGTGTATGACAAACTGGTGATAAAAGTCAAAGAGCTTCTCTCTGAAAAAGCTGGAGAACACATAGCTTTCACGACAGATTCTTGTGTTTTTGGAGATGCTGCAGAAGTGGGACATTGACCCTGAGTGTGTAATGCTAGTTCTACTACTCTTTGTTTTGTCTTGAATAAAGATATTGGTTCAAGACAGCAGTTTGTCTACCATGTACTACTGTCAATGTGACTGTATCACTGCATAATCATATCGGCACCAAATCTTTGCACAATTCAAAGTAGAAAAAAGTCTATTTTCATTCCAGCTTTAAAAAAAACTATATCGGTCACAAATCGGCTATCGGTGATTGTATTCCATATTGTATCGGCATATCGGATCGGCCCTGAAATTTTGTATCGGTCGGGCTCAGTTTTAACCAATCATAGTCTGCAACAGTCTCCAGTAGTTTCATAATGACCCATTAAAGTGGAGGTGAGGTGGAGTTAGATTAAAATCCGTTTACAAACACAGAGTTTATACACACTAAAACTACCTATACTACTTTTAATGTGTCTTAATAGACCAACATGAAAGGTAAAAACCATACAGTATTTACCATATTAAAATGAGACATTCTTATAGTGTTGTTGCCTGTAAATCTTACAAGTATATGCAAACTTACATTAGACTCTGCTCATGCTTCTCTGCAAGAACCAGTATGTGTGTGTGTGTGTATATATATATATATATATATATATATATATATATATATATATATATATATATATATATATATATATATATATATATATATATATATATATATATATATATATATATATATATATATATATATATATATATATATATATATATAAATTCTGCCAATATACATCAACATCACTTCATCGGGAAAAAAAAAAACTCTTGAATGAAATTCCCCTTTAATTAATTTGCCCCCCCCTCCTCCCCCCACACACACACACACACAGCCACATTTCCCTCCTCCAGATTAATTCCACAGGGAGGGGATTGGTGAAAGAAAGTTCAATTAACAGCCCGTATGTCCATTTAATGAGCATTCCGCCGCACAACACCTGACTGTCGGTCTGCCACGAGGTCGCCCACAGTACAGGTCATGCAGCGTGATGTATTGGAACGGCAGGCAAATCTGTCTATATACACCATTACACCGTGAAATCTGGAATGGTAATGTAATTCTCAAGAGTGTACAAATGGACACATGAGGGTCCTATACAGCCCTTGAATTATCAGGACCAAAGTATTCTTCAGGAAAAGTCCTTCCTACAAATACATCTGCAATTTATTTCAAGCAAATTAATTATAGTCTACTTTGTTTGCCATCCAGATCTCCACTATTATCACAGAACAGGCAGTCACGTGCAAGCAGCGTAACAATTCTTGCATTTCAGCCCCCGCGAAAACGATCTCCTCCTTTCATGTCTCAGAAGGATCTTGTGTCTGTTTTGCTTGGAAGCACACCAAATGCTCAGCAGCTGGAGTGCTTGATTCAGCAGGAGTACTTCATAAAACTGTTAGTCAAGAAACAGCTCCAGTCACATTAGCTGCTTCAAAAGAATGTCTTATTAGACTCTATAATTGGTCAGATGAATTAAACTCTTTTTCATGGGCTCAGTTAGACTTATACAGAATGGCAGGAAACAATATGCCTTCAGATTCCACCTCATTCTTTAAAAGAAATGCCTGTGGACTTTCCTGGAACCAAAACCAACGGTTTCTATGCCATCACTTTGAAGAACGAATTACGGTTCCAGTGGACTATTATATTTTTCAGCGTGCACCAATATATTGATCAAATGGGACGTGGCCAACTTGTAAATTCTCTCAGTGTCTTACAGACAGTGCTGTTATATTGTGCCGCTCTCCTAAACCTTATTTGAAGCCTTGACAAAACATTATTTACCCCCCACTGTTTCATTTTTTTCCCTCCCTCCACCAGAATGAGCTTTTGTCATTAGTGCTGGGGGGCATGGGGGCAAAGAAGCTTCTCCATTTTTGTGCACGGTTGCCATTTTGAGTGGGACAAACAATAATGCTAACTGATCTCTAATAGTTTTGTTTAGTGAAATTAGCCTAAATGAGTCACTAATAGTATCCGAGTTGTGTTGTGCAGCAAGGACAACATTTTCATTTGCCTATACAAAAACAAATATGAAAAATGTCTCCTGAACAAGCCAGCACATCACAGGGCATGCAGTGGTGAGTGATTCACTCTCTTTGCATTCTCAGTGCTGCCTCCAGATAAGGCTTTGTCTTGTGGCCTAAGCAGATAGTTGACACAAAGATGGGTGTTGTTTTCTGCACCTCGCAGGAATGCGCCTATAAGGGAATTTGCACAGTGAAATGTCTCAAGGTTGACTAAGGACAGATAAGAGTCACAAACGTATATTCATTAAAAGAAAACCGCACCTGCCAAAAAGTCGTTCTTTATCTACTTCAACCCAAAATGAAATAAGAATTTATTTTGGACGGGTTCCAGAGGAATGCCACTACATTGCTTGCATTATAAACTAGCACATAGAGCAGAGGGATTGAGGGAAAAATAATAAATAACTAAATATCACTAGTAGTTAAATAATTCAGGGAAGTTTCAAAGTAGAGAGAGAGGCTTCAGAACCCAGCAGGGCTAATCTTAGTGATGGCTGTCAATGCATAATAATCACCAGTAGTACGGTGAGACTTATTCTGTGAGCATTCTGGCCAGCTGACTCAGCCATGCAAGAGCAAATGTTATTTAATATCAACAAATATAACATGATATCACACATCAGCTACCAAGCTGGTACAGTACGTTGTATTACTGCAATTTAGCTGGATTCCTAAATTGTTTACCATTTAGTTTTCAATGACAAATGGGATCACAAAAAAAGTCTTTCCAGTCTTGTTTCCATCCAGGTCCTCAGGTCCTGGGGTATTCAGTTCATAATCATGACATGAACAAAGAGGTGGTGCAAGCATAGTAAAAGTAGAATTAGTTTCTTCAAAGTGCTTTTTAATCTGTAATCCAAATTCCCATGCAGTATACTACTGGATTATGCAGCTGCATCAGACGTTGCATCGTATTTCATTTATTTATACTTCTGTCCTTTCTTTCTAGCCCCTCAACTCCCTACCTGATTCATCCTGGCAACTTGCCTGGCAGGAGAGGGATTTCATTTCTAGGAATGAGATGAGAGGAACTTGCCCTTCCCACTCTGCACATACTGTTCTCTGAAGGTCTCATGGTGCCTCTGCTTGTGCACTGCCCTTGTTTTCGGGCGAGCTGTGACGTCACGTCCTGCTTTTTTGAATGGATTTTAATGGACACTTCCAGTTTGGTCTGGTTTCCATTTTCAGCCATTGGCAGCTTGCAGGAAAAGCTTGCCACTGACGAAAATGCAAGCAGGAACATTGACACCCATTCAAAAAAGCCGGACGCAACGTCACAGCTTGCCGAAAACACATGCAGTGCACAAGCAAGATCTGTAGAGGGTAGTCTTGCGCGGTATTGATTTATTAATATCGGTATTGGTAACGTGTTAATTAGCTCGATATTCGATATTACCGGTATTGACCACTAGATGGAAATAGCGTGCAATCAGTCGGACACGTTCCACCAGTCACCTAGTTCTCAGAATTGCGACATTGAGGGGTCAGAAACTGAGCGCTCTGCTGTTCAATCAGACTAAAAAGGGAAAAACTGCAGTTGGAAATACATTGTTTCCAAAAAGCCTAGCGCAAATAAGGGCTATTTTAGGCATGTGTGTAACATGAAAATTGTTTGTATAGCTACAATTAAAAGTCTCATTGCTCATATTTTAATAGAATACCGTATAATGTCGGTATTTGACGATATTCGGTATTTGATATTTTTTATAGACCCAACGATATTACTCGGTATTGATTTCCAATATCGCGATAAACGGTAATACCGGTATTTTGCGCAAGACCTGTAGAGGGTCTGTGTTACACTTTGATTTCTTTCCCCTTTAATGATAATTACGAAGTAGTATTAATACACTCCATGAAGAAGAAAAAGGTACCGGTGCGGGTGGGATGGCGGGGCAAAGTCCAAAATAAATTTGGACTTTACAAACTCACAACTCATTCTCCTCAGATTTCTGAGAAAATGTCTCACAGATTTGTAAAATGAATCTCTGCAAGATTAATTTGGCAAATTATGGACTTTAAAGTACAGTACTTTAGTACAACTGGTCATTTTGAGAGGTGCAGGTACTATAGTCTATCATCAGTTTGTTTGGCTGTGAAACAGGGACCTTGTGTAGCCTACTTTGTGGCTGAGTCTCACCAGCACACTGTCAGGGATGGCGTTAATGGGCGATTTAGAAATGTTTGCTGTCTGTACTTTAGTGCCTGGGCTTATTATACTAACAAAGTCATAAAGCAAAGACTGTTTTTGAGTGATGAAAGATTGTTCTTTTCCACACTGACAATGGTCTCCGTTCAAAGTAACACATTTTAGCACAAATTCTACAGTGGTCTCAAATGTCTTGAGTCTGGAAACTTGCAAAAAAAAAAAGAAAAGTCCTACTGTTAACACGTACGTCTAATTAAAATAAATCACATTCTTGTCACTGCCACTTATTCACACCACAAAAAATAGAAAGGAAAAAGACAGAGAGAGAGTGGCAAATGTACATACTGTATGTCATGTACCAGGTTGTTTATCGTAACCCCTAAAGATCTAAAGCGTGTTGTGCAGACTATAAAGCTGATTGCGGTGTTTACGAGAACTGATTTGCAATCAGGCAAAGGCGGCAAAGATGCTCTCTCTTGAGCACAATTCAGGCCCACTTCGCATGCTCACTGATAATTGCGTCAACATCTGAAACGGGTATTTTCATATTTCATCTCCCTCTCTCACTCTCTCTGCATGAAGGTGTTTCCTTCATTGTTATAAACCATCCCTTTTAGAAGGATCCCACACTTGGGGCCTCGACATGACTCTTGGAAGAAGCTGTGCTCTTGAGATAGGGTAAATTAAACTAGCTCTAAAATCATATAAATGTAAAACAAATAACATGGGTTTCAGCATTAGCATGGCTGACTGATCTCTAGGCTAGTACTGTAGGTTTGCAAAGAGGGACATGTGCTGTGTTAATTTCCTGGTTCTCTCGGAGGAACCCATGGGATCCTTGTGAGGGTTCCAGACCCTTTTTTTCCCCAATGGGTAGACCATGTTGAGATGGTCATTTTGAAAGTAGCTCTCAAGCAGTGGTGTAGTTTGGTCTGCGTTTTATGACAGTTGCAAATACCATATTAATCCCATATTATTACTACTACTATACTCCAGTCCAGTGGGCATGACTTAATAGTTTAGTATGGTCAGAATCTCAGAAATAAATTAAATGCTGCGCTTCACATGTTACAAGCACAGAGAAATCGCTGTGGTTGTGTGATATTGAAAAATCTATATTTTTCCAAATACTGTATTGAAGTTGGTAAAGTAGTGTCGTGACACTACAAAATATGACTCTGAACACTGCTGAAGTGGGACTCATCTAAAAGACCCTGGCTGCATCCCGGGACTCACATCACTGCTCAAGTCCAAAAAGTGTGGGCACCACTGCGTAATACCCAACATGTTAATTATATTTAAAATTAAACCAAAGCAACGCCTTTTCATGCCGTACACACCCTATAGGCGCCTGTGTCCCACAAGAGGTGCATACACTACAGTTTGGGAACATATCTTGTAGAGAAATGTTGAACCACGCACTGATCAAAGCTTTGTCAATTATGGTTGCAACCAGTCTTGGGCAATATACCGGTATTACCGTTTACCACGATATTGAAAATCAATACCGAGTAATATCGCAGGATTTACAAAAAATACCGAATACCGAATATCGTATTTTACCGTCCCCTCCAAACAATATCGTCCAAAAAAAGAAAAACAACCACGCAGCGCAGCGCCGCCTGCTCATGTCGCATGGCAAAGAGTTGAGATTTGATTCCTTCTATGCATCTTCAATTCTGAACGGATTTTGATAATTCAAACTGGTATTTGCTGTGTCCATTGAGTGGTTTCGTTGGGTGTATATGATGTGTATAATTATATACCGTTTAATGAAATAATATGGACTGAGAATGCCACCTTTTATCTTCTGCACATAGCCAGCTGCAATTAGTGACTCCCCGGTTAATGCTACTGAACACGTGTGCGTTGTTTGGACTGAACGAGAGAGAGAGAGAGAGAGAGAGAGAGAGAGAGCCCTCACCCACGTGGCTCTCCCTGCCACGTGTGTCAGCTACAGGTTTCCATAGCAACCACACAACAAACAGAGAGACGGAGAGAGTGTAGTAGAGGGACAGCGGAGCCTTATGGATCTGTACACTGAAGGAGCTTGGATTTATTGACTTTTGGATCTAATAGCGATCTTTTTCCTGATCTTTGGTGGTTGACCTGTTATTTGGAGACAAGGTAAGGTTAAAAAAAGCCTTGGTTGCTGTTTTTTTTTTTTTTTTGTAATGGCGGCACTGATTGTTTGAGGATCGCTAGTTAGATCCAGCTAAATGATGGATCCTTTGTAACCAAACGGACCCTTATGGATCTGTAACTCTTGAGATCACAAAATGAAACCAAATGGACCTCATGCTCTCAGGGACCACTGGTGGTCCCTGGACTACTGGTGTGTGTGTGTGTGTGTGTGTGTGTGTGTGTGTGTGTGTGTGTGTGTGTGTGTGTGTGTGTGTGTGTGTGTGTGTGTGTGTGTGTGTGTGTGTGTGTGTGTGCATGCGTGCGCAGCCGTCTGCTCGCTGCTGCGGTGCGGTGGCACAGCAAGTTATATTTCAGTTGATTTTTAAATACAATTGGCTACTCTGTCTGTGCATGGTGTGCTGTGATCGTCTGCTGTGGTGTTGTCCTTTGATGTAGATGTTTGATATCCACAGGGTGGATGCACAAGGGTTTAATTTAACATATAATGGGGGAAATGGTTATCGTTGTGATTGCGCTGCTCGTCGTGATTGACAGGGGGGACAGGGGGGACGGACAGAGAAGATCACGAGCCCTCGTGGACAGCAGTCGGTGGTTTGGCCGCTAGACTCGGTAATATCGATAATACCGGTTTTAATCACGTTATCAATATCGATATTAAAAAATCAATATCGCCCAAGACTAGTTGCAACCATCAATCACCGATTTGATTATGCATGTTATATACACACACAGACACACACAGACACACACACACACACACACACTAATTATCTAATCTAGATATACGAAATATGGAATCATAAAATAACGAATAGATGCAGCTATAGTGTCCATGTTGAGAAAAACAGAGTATAACGCTGGTGATGAACATGCACAAGATCACACATTAGCACACACACGCACACACGCACGCATACACAATTCCCTCTCTCTCTCTCATATGGCACAGACTAACATTCATGCTTGCACTTTCACTCTTGAACGCACACGCACGACACAATCAACCCGGTGCAGTTGTCGGACCTCGAGCTTCATTAGAGCGGCTGCCCCCCGCCCCCCAACCCCTCCGCTCAGCTCCACCACACAACCCTTCTTCCTCTCTTCATTCTCATCAAAACATTGTAGATGAGGTCCTGAGCCCAATTAATCACTGCGCTGCGCTGCTGCACGGCCCCCCCATTAATCACCCACCCTGCAGCCCACCCTAGAACTGCGCCGTGCTGCATGCAGGGCACAACAACACTATACCTCCACACGGTGGCAAGTCCTGTCACTTCAACATGTACAAGTACCCTTGCACACACGCACACACGCACACGCGCACACACACACACACACACACACACACACACACACACACACGCATGATTTAGTGTACTATTTCTCTCCTTGTGGACAGTATTGCACTGTGGTGTGGCGGGGCATGAGGATATTGCAAGATGCCCCTCTCCCAAATAAAATAAAACAAAACAAAAACATGAAATAGTTCACATTGTGATGCAGATCAAAGAGAACTTACAGTATATACTATTGCAGTGTATGTAAACAGTATACCAATGTATAGTATGCATACTGTATATCAGGCTTCCCCAATAGGCGGCCGGCGGGCCATTTGCGGCCCCCGCCGCGCCCCCAAAAAAAAAGTTTTTTTTTTTTAGAAAATACTTCCGTGGGCCACTAGGGGGCGCTGCCGATCTTTAATCATATTGCAGGCTGTCTGGCACTTTTGGAACCACATGGACCATGTCCATTCCAGATCGTTTTTGTTTCATTTGTACTCAGTTCCTAGCCCCCTAGTGGCAACAAATAAACTTCTATAACTAAGATTACTTTCTTACAGTTAAGTTGACATACTTTAAAAATAAACTCAATAAATATTATAAGAAATTGAAATAGCAGATATGAATAGAATTAAATGGGGGGCATTAGCCTATGCATGTCAAACTGGGCACCCTTCAAATTACAATGACAAGAATCACTGCTAGAACACTGTCATACATACAAGTGGGTTTTGCCCTGAAAATTAATTTATTTTCACTCTCAAGAATTAAAGATCTAGGAGGGTCCCTTTGGTTATCAACTCTGCATAATTTAGCAGGGGATCACCTGAAACCTCTCAAGGACCATTGGTGGTCCCAGGACCATTGGTTGGTTGATATTTCACTTTCAAGATTTATTTGGGTCATTTTTATCAACTAACGCTTATGTAAAGACCACAAACAGTTTTTAAGTTGCTTGAGTCACTCAGTTTTTATTTGTTTGATATGAAAGGGACAGGGCAGCTGAAATGAATATCAACTTAACTTGTCCGGGGTGTCCTTAAACTGTGTCCGGGGTGTTCACAAAAGCCTAAATAGATGTTAAAATGACTCTGCCCCCGGCCTGGTAACGCCGCCAAAATATGGCCCTCGAGCAAAATAATTTTGCTCGAGGGCCATATTTTGACGGCGTTACCAGGCCAATTAATTATTGATTGGGGAACCCTGCTGTATATTGATCGAAGCCATGACACCATTGATTTTTTTTAAATCACGCAACCCTATGGGAGTGTCTAGGGGTTGCCCGAAACTCCCAGACCCGCAAGGACACACCCAGAGTGCCAACTCGGTTTTGGAAACTCATATTTTATATGCGAACTCTTGAAAGTGGCACCTTTCATAATAACAAAGTTGATATAAGATCCATAATATTTCTTTGTAAAGTGAAACTTATATAAAAATATATAATTTTGTGAATTATATATTGATGATATTGATATGATATTCAAAAAATATATAAGATTCAATTCATTTTTATTTGAGTGACAAATCACAACAAGTTGTCTGAAGACACTTTACAAAAGAGAAAAAGAGAGGGGAGCCGACAAAGATCCACCCAGAGGTGGCAACAGTGGTAACAGTGGTAAAACGAAGAAACACCAGACAGAATCCGACTCTGGGGTTAAATATAAGCACTTTAATTTGAAATGTCTTGGGTTGTTTTGCATGCCATCATGTTTGGTGGGGCAGTCAGGGCATTTAGGGGGGTATTGCCCCCCCATGCCCATGCCTAGATCCGCCCCTGTTGGGGGTTAAGACACAAACACAATAACGGTACATTTGTCTGTACCGTAAATAATCTGGCTCATCTATTAGCTGTGACTTGCCAAATAATGTAATTTTAACATGCAAATAGGCATGCATTGTGTTTGGTTAGTTGCGGCCACGGTCTTTATCACCATAATAAGTATATACATAATACAAATATATCACTCAGACCATGTGTAATGTATGTATGCAGGTCACACACACTGTACGCACCATATAATTATATGTATGGATCTGTGTATGTACAGTAGGTTGTTTATTCATGCTGCTGTATGCTGTCTAAATACCAGCCGGTGCCTGTCTATGTGATAAATTGAATACAAAATGTGGTCACACGAAAACTACTACAATACATTAATAAATGCTATGAGCACAATCCGTGAGTAGCAGTGGGCAAGATCATAGTTATCACAGAGACAGGATCTCACTGCATGAGCAGAGTAGACCTGTCACAAGCAGTGTTGGGCATCACCTGATTTCAGCCAACACAAATCCTGTCCACTAAAACAGGGGTTTTCAACAGGTGGTCCGGGACCTGAGAGGGTTCCAGGTGGTCCTCAGCTAAGTCGGTTAACCAGATGTGACTCTTGAGAAAACTAAATGGACTTACGAGTCCATTTGGTTTCATTTTTACACTCTCAAGTGTTAAAATATTCATCATCTTAACTAGCCCAAGTCTACACAACTAGAAGATTAATGGTTAATTGGATCTGTATGTTCATTTGCATGTTTTGTTTCGCAAATCCAGCCTGGTATTGTGGACAAAAGCGAAATAAATCTTTAGATTTGGGGTCTGTGGGGCTAAAATGTCCTCAAATGGTGGTCTGTGGCTCAAATGCTGAATAAATGGTGGGCCCTCATATCAAAAAGGTTGAGAACCCAAAGGTTGAAGAATGGACATCTACGGACGAATCAAGTCAGATCGAGGCCAGCCTAACTTATATGGACAAGAATAGCTTAGCTATAATCACAGTCGTCGCAGACTAAGACTGAATGAAAGTGGCTGAGATTTGCCTCTATGAAAATAAAACACAGGCTAATGCAGTATAGACTGTCACTGGTCCCCCGTCTGTCATTTCTCTTGAACTAGAGTAGTCCGCCGGTGACCGTGGAAATGGTTGTGGGTTTATGTACAGTAAAAGGATACGCTGTGATTGCACAGCCTGCACACACACACACACACCCTCATTTTTCATCTTGCAAACAAAATGAACAGGGACACATCCCATTAGTAACAAATTACGTTTTTTGGAGAGCTAAGTAACTAACTATTAAAATGCAAAACTAACTCATTAGGCTACTCAGTTACCCTTAAAGTATTCTCATTAGTCATTATAGTTACCCCAACACTGGTCGCAATTCACAACCCATTACAACATGGGGAGTTCTATGACTCTGTTGAGTCAAAAAACCTTGCTTTTCAGGATTCAGGTTAAAAAAAGCCAAGTACTAGATCTATGAGCTAAAAAGCATCACTTTGCACCACCATACAAACTTGTAGATCTGATGCTTGTGTGTGATGCTGTGGTAATAAGTAGCTAAAATGAGACAGAACCAAATGAAATCATATAGGCTAACAATCAAATATAATTTCTTTGTCGTTCTTTGTTAGAAATTGCCGAATCGCAGATGGAAGAGTGAATAATTTGCATAATCATAGGCTCTAACACTCTCAACAAGTTGTGTGTTCGATTCCCCAAGCCCAACAACCTTCTCTCTTATTTCTCTCACAAAATCTGCCAACCCTGCCGGCAGCAACACCTGCAGACACATTATGCAGACCTAGCTGAACAAAGTGAAATGACTAGATAGCTCCAATTTAACCTTCAAGTTGTTCTAACCTTGTCCCTGGGCAGCTAAACAATGACTTGTCAGCTAGTATCAATGTTGAAATAGGGTGCAATTCTAAATGGCCTTTAGAACAGAGAGTTTGTTTTGTCCCACTAAACTGGGAAAAAAATTCACACCGCCTCTGTGGGGTTTTTCAGGGTTTAAATGGGCAAAAACAATTAAATACCCTATTGGCCTAAATATAAGACATTCAGTTTTCTTTTTCCTGGGAGTCGTCTTATAACCACAGTCTTATATTCGGGACAATCCGGTACTCCAGGGTATTTGGATATGGATTTATTTGGTCCATCAGGATGTAACAAGAAGGTTTAGGTTTGTGTAATGAAACACACTAACTGTAATAAAATATTTATGGAAGATAATGTGTACACTTTGCATAACTGCAAAGCGTCGTATTATATAGTGATTTTGAACACTTTGGGGAGATTAGCTGTTACAGACAGACAGACAGACAAACAGGTGGGCAGGCAGGCAGACAGACACAAGTCTCCAGTACAACTCAAGAGCCTATAGCTCGAGTTGTAGCGAAGCTGAAGCAACAGCGACACAGCACACAGGAGGATTAGTATAGGCAATCTAAGAAAAAAAGGGGGGTAACCTCAAACAAATTGCAACAGAAACTCTTCCACCTATTTTTGTTTCCTTAATATGTTAGGAATAACATATCAAAAGTCCTAAGAAATCCAAGTAGGGGAACATAGTGAAAAATGCTGAAATAGATGATGTCACAATTTCCGATTTTCGCCTATTTAAAAATTAGATTTATGTATGTTTTCTTAGCTTGTGTCTAAAGAAAATGTTCAATACTTTGCAGAATTACATAGAAACTATGTCTGATTCAGTGAAATGATTGTTCAAGAGTTTTTCTCATTTATTGCAAAAGGAAAATCTTAATATTAATGCATTTTGTGAGCTAATAAGGGACAAATTTCGTATAGATTATAAAATCAGAAAAATGGTTGCAATAGGGCAAAACAAGTTGCAACAGAAACCCTTTAACTTGTTTTGGTTTCCTTAATATGTTAGGAATAACATATCAAAAGTCCTAAGAAATCCAAGTAGGGAAACATAGTAAAAAATGCTGAAATAGATGATGTCACAATTTCCGATTTTTGCCCATGTTAAAACAGATTTATGGAGGTCTTCTTAGCTTGTGTCCAGTGAAAAGGTTTAATAATTTGCAGAATTACATAGAAACCTTGTCTGATGCAGTAAAATGATTGTCCAAGAGTTTATTTTTTATTTTATTTTTTTATTTTGGCAAAAGGAAATTCTTAATATTAATGCATTTTGCGAGGGGAAAAAGGGGCAAATTTCACTGACAAGAAATATAGTCAGAAAATGTTACAATAAAAGATAATACTATAAACATAAATTTAACATCACAAAACGTAAAAGTTACAAAAGCAATGCTGTCATAATATATAAATGATTCAACACCTTCATCATCACGCCTAATGTATTACAGTTTTTAGTGTTTACATTGTATATTGTAAAATTATCATCATCATCATCATCACTTCCAGACTTGTGTGTGCGCACCCTGTGTCTTAGTTTACACATGCAACAGAGCAGTCAATGCTTCTTACAAGTGCTCCTCAGGCTGCTGCAGTTGGTCTTGCAGGTGCATCTGAAGACCCATAGCAGTTCCTGAGCTGGAGGAATGTCTGTCTGGACAGGGATAAGAACCCCATCATTCTCTTCCCATCCCATTTGTTGCGGCAAGAGCACTCATGCAGTTCCCTTCCAATGCTGTATTTGGTAGTAGACACAGAGACTGTGGTACTTTGCTGCTGTGGCTGAAGGTAGCAGACTCTCTGGCTCCACAAAAGATGCCACCTTCTTACAAAAATGCTTGTATCTTAATGCTTAATGAGTCAAGACCCTCCTCAGACTTCCCGCAAGAATGGGGATGGGAAGAGAGTGATGGGGTGCTTATGTAACGCCCGGGATTTGAACTCGGGTCTCCCGCCTGAAAGTCCAACACTTAACAGTGGTTAAGTGTTGGACTTTCACGCCAAAGGGACCAAATTTCTTTATTCTGCTCCCAGACCAAAGGGACATCCCATTGGTCCAGGGGCAGATACTAGACTTTAGAGGCCATCACGCCATCAGTGCAGCCGCCTGCTACACTTATCCCCGTCCAGACAGACATACCTCCAGTTCAGGAACTGCTATGAGACGGATCTCCCTGCAAGACCGACCGCAGCAGCCTGAAGTGCACTTGCAAGAAGCATCTCTTGTAAAGCCAGAGAGTCTGCCATCTCCAGCCACAGCAACAAAGTACCACATTATCAAGTACAGCAGTGGAAGGGAACTGCATGAGTGCTCTTGCCGCAAGAATGGGGATAATGATGGGGTGATTATCCCTGTCCAGACAGACATACCTCCAGCTCAGGAACTGCTATGGGTCTTCAGATGCACCTGCAAGACCGACTGCAGCAGCCTGAGGTGCACTTGCAAGAAGCATTGACTGCTCTGTTGCATGTGTAAACTGCAAAGACACAGGGTGTGCAAGTGTAGCTGGTGGCTACAGCCTCTGTCGTGATGGCTTCCAAAGTCTAGTATCTGCCCCCGGACCAAGGGGATGTCCCTTTGGTCTAGTGGTTAAGATGTTGGACTTTCACGGTGGAGACCTGAGTTCGAATCCCGGGTGTTACAGTGGTGCCGTGACCCGGATCGCGTTTCCCTGTGGAAGGAGGTCAATAGGGAGGTGAGTGTAGCTGGTGGCTACAGCCTCTGTCGTGATGACCTCCAAAGTCTAGTATCTGCCCCCGTACCAAGGGGATGTCCCTTTTGGTCTAGTGGTTAAGATATTGGACTTTCACGGTGGAGACCCGGTTTCGAATCCCGGGTGTTACACAAACACAAGTCTGGTTCAAAGTGATGATGATAAAGATGTTGAATAGTTTATATATTATATATTTATGTTTTGTGAGGTTAAAGTTATGTTTATAGTATTATCTTTTATTGCAACATTTTCTGATTATTTCTTGTCTGTGAAATTTGTCCCTTTTTCCTCTCGCAAAATGCATTAATATTAAGAATTTCCCTTTGCCAAAATAAAATAAATAAATAAATGAACTCTTGGACAATCAATTTACTACATCAGACACAGTTTCTATGTAATTCTGCAATTCTTCTGTAATTCTGCAGTATTAAACATTTTCATTTCACATCAATGGGGATTTCTGACCTCATCTATTTCAGCATTTTACTATGTTCCCTTCTTGGATTTCTTAGGACTTTTGATGTGTTATTTCTAACATATTAAGGAAACAAAAACAAGTTAAAGGGTTTATGTTGCAACTTGTTTGGCCCAATTGCAACCATTTTTCAGATTTTCTGCTATATGTGAAATTTCTCCATTTTTAGCTCACAAAATGCATTAATATTAAGAATTTCCTTTTTCAAAAAATGAAATGAAACTCTTGGACAATCATTTTAGTGCATCACACACATTTTCTATGTAATTCTGTAAAGTATTAAACCTTTTCTTTAGACACAAGCTAAGAAAACCTCCATAATTCTATTTTTCACCAGGGGCGAAAATCGGAAATTGTGACATCATCTATTTCAGCATTTTTCACTATGTTCCCCTACTTGGATTTCTTAGGACTTTTGATATGTTATTCCTAACATATTAAGGAAACAAAAATAGGTGGAAGAGTTTCTGTTGCAATTTGTTTGAGGTTAAACCTTAGATTGCTTGTACTAGATTGTGCACTTCTGGACAGACGAAGGAGGAGCCAGGCCTGGAGGCAACCCACAGAGCCTGGATCCTCCTAGTGTCGCCAAGATCTCATCAGCCATCTTCCCCACTGACTGTCTCTATGCCCAAGACAGTGTGGGCTGCAGCAGTGTAGCATGCCACTTGGACACATACAGGCCGCAGGTCTGATCAGCCTCGGTCAGGTCGTCTGGGGGAGGGCGTCTGTTGCAAGACCCGAAAAAACAACACCGATGATGCATCGAAGTGTGTGCATCAATAGATGTAGGATGTTGTCAATCTGGGACTGACCGGTGTTGGAATCAGGTCATGCCATGTTGTCAAGTCGTTTTCAGTAACCCGAGAAGAATTTCCCGTAGTGCATGCAACCAATGGAAATGAAAAAAATATTCTTACTATTCATAATATGTATTTAGTTACGGACTATATTTGGCTTTCACAATTTTAAGCAATTCGTTATACTGTAGCTCCAAGACAATATTTGCTTTCCGCGTTTAAAGCAACTGGTATAAGCTCCGAGTCCAGAAGATATTCGGCTTCCGTGAGTCAAGTAATTGGGCTGCTCCATGGATCCAGACAAATTTGGCTTTTGTGTTGGAACAACTTTCTGCAGCTATACACAGCGATGTCCTATCCTGTTGAATGGATGTATAGGATTACTGACCAGAGAGAGAGAACTAAACGGATACTGTTTGACATCCGCTCTGAAAATGAAACGGCAAATGCAGCTTCAGGAGGGACGTCATCACTTTGATGGATGCAAAGATCAAAGCGGGGAGATTTCCAACTATCTGCAGCAATTTCATACCCATACCCTCCCGCAGTGTTCTTTTATTATTTTATTCATGATGTTACTTTACTTTTATGTGATTTTGTTCTAACCCCACGATGTTCAAAACAATGCATGTCTATCAGGGGATAAGTTTGCGTCAACGACAGCTGGAGAGTGGTTCCCTTGTTAGAGATCAAAGAGAGCATTTTGCAGATGAGGGGTGAATTTATTTCACGTTTTTGTCCTGCATAATCCATATAGCAAACAACAGCCTGGCGTGTGTTTGTTATCCTTAAACACTAATTACGTTGCACTATTTTGTCAGTCGGATCATGGCTGTGGTTTGCCGCAGGGATAAAGACCCGGATTGGACTGAAAAAGAAGAACAAAAAGACAGACAGAAAAAAATGGACAAATGACGTGACACGTCCCTCACCAAGGTGTGAGTTTTCCCTCTGAAGGGACCGGCAATAGCAGAGACAGACAGCGAACAGCCAGATGTCATTGCAGTATCATGCACGGCCATAAAAGCTTTATGAGCCATTAGACGGCCATGCCAGAGGACATCGACGTCACGTTGGAGTCCTGAGACAGGCAGGGAGGTGCAGGGAGGAGGAGGAGGAGGGTTCACACGTTACAGTCAGCCAATCACGTGTCTCTTTCTCTCTCGCTCTCTATCAATCTTTAATTTTTTTTCGACACTTCTCGTTACTCGGAAAAGAAAAGCACCGCACTCCCCTGCCTAGCAGTGTAAGAACCACTGTATCATGTTGCAAGCAATCACTAAGTCGAGCACTGACCTGTATTAAAGCACTCGACGTCCCGAAAGAATGAAGAATGTTCTCCGTTGCCCTCTCCCTCTGCTAAAGCGTCCAGCAGTCAATGGATATCACACCACCCGTTCCACCTCTCCACACTGCGTCGTGCAAGCTGACAGTGACTATACAGTGCAGAGGCACAAAGCCCCATTTTCTGAGGGTTTTTTTCACAGGAAGATGATATTGTTCTCTCATTTCTGTATCCATTTCGTAATTTTACTTTTGTGGAACTAAGAACTAAGACATGATCTCGTTCCGGGGGCCACGTGCCCGAAAGAAGAGGCTTAGAGGCATTGACGGGTCTCCGTCAGAGCCTCTGCACGTGGAAAATTAGGGTTACACAATTACACACGAGTTCCACAAGCGCCACGGAAATCCTTCTCTGTAATTGGATCCATTTTGGAAAGGTTTAAAGCCCTGCTTCGTTCAGCATATATACAGTGGGATATAGCAACCCAAGCAGCTGAATTGCCTTCGCGTCCTCATCCCTTTTGCATTTGTATTGGCCCTGAGAAAACACTATAAACAGCACAGGAGGTAAAAGGCCTGTCATGTTCAATTGTGAAAGTGTTGAGCTGAAATGACAACACCCGTGCAGCAGCCCTATATCAGGAAGATGTTTCTTCACCGAAAAGGTGAGACATTTATATCTTGTAGCCCTTGGATGGTCTTAGACAGGCTTCCCAAACAATGCTTGAGGGAAGATTTTCTTTTTATATATTAGAAGAATTTCAAACATGAAAAAAGATAAATTAACTGGGCTCAAAGATAATCCCATCGGTGAGCAAAGAGCAGTAACAAAATGGCGCATTTACAGTATATACATCAACCTTTATCAAAAGAGTTTTGCAATGTGTCACTCATTCACACACATTCACTGATTGTGAAGGAAACCATACAAGGCAGGGGTGCCCAAAAGGTAGATCGTGATCTACCAGTAGATCACGCAGGTCGTGCAGGTAGATCACATAACAGTCCCCCCAGCATTTGCCCCTTATAGATCTGTAACTCTTGAGAGTGTTAAAATGAAACCAAATGGACCTATACGGGTCCATTTGGTTTCATTTTACACTCTCAAGAGTTAAATTATAAACATCTGAATTATGTAATTTTCAAGAGTCCACACAATTAGAAAATGGAGAATAATTGTTACTTTGACCAACGTTTTGCCAGTTCTCTTTTACAAATGTGGACAAAAACATGAAAGTTCTTAGTTTTGGGTGCAAGAAACTAGACTCAACATCTCAAACTGTCAACTCAAATTCATTCATTATAAGTGCATTATTCTTAAACACTAACAGTAAGTAACGCCATCGCCACCAATTCAAAGCTCAAACTGAAATGGATTTGGAACAATCACTTTTTGATGTGTAGATCTTGTTGAGCCGGTCATTTTGAAAGTAGCTCTCAAGTCAAAAAAAGTGCGGGCACCCCTGATGCAAGGTAAACTGTAAAGCTGCTCATTGGGAGCAGCTAAGGGGTTAAGGTTCTTTGACGCTAACCCAGGAAGAGATGAATGAAACAGGAACCTTCCGTCCGCTCTCTAAATCCGTTCGGAGCCACCAGGGAGAAGAGGCCAGTCCTCAGTGAAACCTAAAGCCTTTGTGTTATCTATCCATCCATACTACATTAATCAATGTCTCTAAATTCAATGTCATAATACGTTTAACCTTCATGTCCTGCGTTGACCCTCATACAAGCACCAACAATTTTACTGTTGAGCTACAGCAGATATTAACCAATGTGTTATTTTATTTTGAGTTTAAATTTAAGTTTCACGCAATAACTCTTATGCCCCGACTATGGGACTGTGATGTTTCCAACAAACACAGCTGTGGAGATTATATTGTATGGAAATACTCTAACATACAGATTAAAACAACATTTTATTCACAATAAAACAATGTATTACAGCTTAAATATACACAATTTAAAACACACAGATGGTTTAAGATTTACTGCTATTCTATCCAACTTAGGGCAGCACGTTTGAAATTGATGTGCAATAGAATGAACATTAGCACCTACAGTATATTACATTAGAAGGCTGTTACCCATTGCTATAAATGTGGAAAACAAAAGCCATAACCATAAAAGCAATTTGGAACAACACGCAATTTTGTTTCACTCTATATTCCCTCTAAAAATGCACCGCATCATCATTTCTAGTCTTCCTTGTATGTTTGGGGGTACCCACGAATGCGGCACAAGAAAGGGCAGCTTATAATTCCACTGCACAACTTTTTCAAGGACCAGTGAGCTCCAGTTGTTGGAAGGACCTTGAAGATCCAATGTGGAATTAGTCTCCTGTCAGGTTCAGTCCTTTATGTCAATCTTAATTTAGGTGACTTGGAACCATCTCTGCCAATCAATGACATTTTAATGAGAAAAAGGCCAACTCGTCAGTGTGGAGCGACAGTATAAATTGCCGGCCCATACCGCCGTGAACTTCAACAATGTAGTCTCACACCCTGCCCACTCCACACATCGACCGGGGGCCCCTCTGTTTGTGCGATTTATTCAAATGACGCCCCGTCCCCCCCCTTTCCTAGGGGCGTATCATTCATACGCTGCCGGTAATCGTATACAGTACACAGACAGTGATTGCTTGTTTATGCTATAATGGAGGATGAGACAACTAAGTCAAGAGACACTTAAAATTGATCTTGGTGCTGAGCAATGGAAATCCAATCCACCTCAGGATTCAATGGGTGGACGGACTCCTTAAACGTGATGACAGCAGAATGTAATTGCTGGGCCTTGAATCTCTTCTCTCCGCTGGCGTATTTCTTAACTCGTGGGCCTCCAGCATAGCTACTTATTCATATTCTTTGATGGCTAATGTTCAGCATCTGTAATTTAGTTCTTAGTTTTAATTTCCATACCACACTTGGAAAAGGAGTAACATTAGTAACATAGTAAACTGTTCCATCCCAAAGTGCAACGGACATAGCCTGAAAACCTTGCTGTTATCCAAGGCCGATACTGTGTGTGTATGCTCCAACACTGTGTGATTTAACAAGAACATCTCTGCTATGTCTGCCAGGTTCTTCACAACTTTTTAAATCTCCACTATCAATAATTCATTAACAGAGCCTCAAATGAGGACAAAGATGGCACATTCCCTCTCTTAGGAGCATTCTTGGAGCCTCTTTTGTGTCCACGGACGCTATTACTTCTCCTGCTCATAGATGCAAATCACATTCTGCTTAAACTTAATGTTGCCGTTATTCCACAGATTTGCAGCCTAGCCTTGCCTGTTTTGGGTTATGGTCTCCCGCCAGCCCATTTTATAGCATTATATTGTCATAAAAAATACAGTGAGATCCTTATCATTAATGTATGGCTGCCTGCATTTTGGTTATAATAATATCTTTTTAGCCCTAGAGACATTTCTATGTGAAATATAAAACCTAATGGCTGTTATTGAACTTGGCTAATACGAGTGCTTTCTTCTTAAGACTCCCACTCTGGCGTGTGAAGAATTGTTATTGACTGTTTTTTTTTTTCACGGTTTTGCAGATGTATTTATTCTCTTTTTAACTAGAAAACCCAGCCTGCTTTCCCTCGATCTGTAGTTGTACTATGTACTTCCAAAGAGTCAATATTAGCTAATGCTTCTACATTAAGCAAACAGTGCCAGTAGTATAGCATCCTCTCCCTGTTGTGTGTGTGTGTGTGTGTGTGTGTGTGTGTGTGTGTGTGTGTGTGTGTGTGTGTGTGTGTGTGTGTGTGTGTGTGTGTGTGTGTGTGTGTGTGTGTGTGTGTGCACACGTACGTGCGTGCGTGAGTGAAGGTACAGTATGTGTGCGTGTGCGTGCGCGCAGAGGTGTTTACGTGTCACACTACCAGAGCTGATGTGAGGCTACTTAGCAGGGCTGTGCCGACTCCATCATTGTTTAATTATCAGCTGATTAAGAATTGACCTGGCCCTAATGACGTGAGAGGATTTAAGACTGCCAGGCTGCACTGTGCTGTTGTTACCCCAGCCGGGGTGTACACTATAGTTCCACTCCTTCTGTGCAGTGACAGTTCACCTCCACACTGCAGGAGGACTGCAACTTATGTTGAGCTATTTAAAAGGATCCCTGACAAATAAGATAAATATAGCTTAAAATATTATATTTTTCTTATATAACTAAAATAAACAAATAAAAACACCAATGGCATCTTATTTTTTTCCATAAATGGAGAATATTTCACTCAACAGGAACGGCTCCTGGCGCAGGATGATGATGTCACGTGTGATCTAGCTCTATAGAATAATTATATGGATGAACATGTTCATGTGACATCATCATCCTGCGACCGGAGCACCTCCTATAGAGGCCTTTCTGAGACCTATATATCCCATACTCTGAGGGGATGGCGGCCATCTTGATGGTAAGCCATAAGTTATATTCAATGGAATGTGGATGCAATGACAGGCGGAGAGAAGATACTACTACTACTACTAGCACTACTACTACTACTAGCCATACCACTACTACTACTACTACTACTAGCAGTACTACTACTACTACTACTACTACTACTAGTACTACTACTAGTAGTACTAATAGCAGTAACTACACATGCCAGCAATGGATGTGATGACAGGCAGAGGGGAGATACTACTACTACTACTACTACTACTACTACTACTACTACTACTACTACTACTAGCAGACCTAGTACTACTAGCAGTACTACTAGCAGTACTACTATACTACTAGCACTACTACTACTACTACTGCTACCAATGCTAATGCTAGCAACATGCTAACATGCTAATGCTAACATTCTAACCCGAACATGCTAATGCTAACATGCTAATGCTAAAATACTAATGCTAACATGCTAATGCTAACATGCTAACATGCTAATGCTAACATGTCAATGCTAACATGCCAACATGCTAATGCTAACATGTCAATGCTAACATGCCAACATGCTAATGCTAACATGCTAATGCTAACATGCTAATGCTAGCATTAGCATGTTGACATTAGCATGCTATCATTAGCATATTATCATTATCATGCTATTGTTAGCATGTAGTAGTAGTCTGCTAGTAGTAGTAGTAGTGCTAGTAGTAGTAGTACTGCTAGTAGTAGTAGTAGTAGTAGTACTGCTAGTAGTAGTAGTAGTAGTAGTAGTGCTAGTAGTAGTAGTAGTAGTAGTAGTAGTGCTAGTAGTAGTAGTAGTAGTAGTAGTAGTAGTAGTAGTAGTAGTAGTACTAGGTCTGCTAGTAGTAGTAGTAGTAGTAGTAGTAGTGCTAGTAGTAGTAGTACTGCTAGTAGTAGTAGTAGTAGTAGTAGTGCTAGTAGTAGTAGTACTGGTAGTAGTAGTAGTAGTAGTAGTAGTAGTAGTAGTAGTAGTGCTAGTAGTATTGCCATTAGTAGTAGTAGTAGGAGTGATGCTAGTAGTACTGCCAGTAGTAGTACTAGTACTGCCAGTAGTAGTACTAGTACTGCCAGTAGTAGTACTGCTAGTAGTAGTGGTAGTACTGCCAGTAGTAGTACTGCTAGTAGTGGTAGTACTGCCTGTAGTAGTGGGGCTTGTAGTAGTAGTAGTACTACCACTAGTAGTACTGCCAGTAGTAGTAGTACTAGTAGTAGTAGTAGTATTAGTGGTAGTACTGTCAGCAGTAGTAGTAGGAGGAGGAGTGGTGCTAGTCGTAGTACTGCTAGTAGAAGTAGTTTTAGTAGAATGCATTCCATTGAACACTTCACACTTGTTTACCAACAAGATGGCCGCTCCTTTCTGAGTATGGGACTGAGAAAGGCCTCTATTGAGTGAAAGATTCTCTATTTATGAAAGAAATGAAGTATTGAAGGTGTTTTTATCTGCATGTCTTGGTTATAGAAGGCAAGTGTAGTGTTTTCAGGCATATCTGTCTTAATAGCCAGGGATCCTTTTAAGTAATTGAGTAGCCGTAGTTCTCTTGAGTTCTTTGGTATACTTTTCCTTTCTTTCTGTTTGATAGACAATTATTGTACTTTTTACTCTACTACTACAGTAGTTTTCAACCTTTTTGATTCCAGGGCCCACTATTTATTCAGCATTTGAGCCACGGACCACCATTTGAGGACATTTTAGCTCCACAGACCCCAAAACTAAATATTTATTTTGCTTTTGTCCACAATTCCAGGCTGGATTTGGGAAACAACAATCAAACAGACAGGTCCAAATTAATCATACAGACATACAGACCATTAATCTTCTACATTCTCTAGCTGTGTAGACTTGGGCTAATTCAGATGGCAAATATTTTAACTCTTGAGAGCGTAAACATGAAACCAAATGGACCCGCTCAAAGGGTTACATCTGGTTAATCAACAACCATCATTTAGCCTGGGAATCACATGGAATCCTCTCAGGGACCACTGCCACCTGTTGGAAACCCCTTCTCTACTAGATTTCTACAGTAAAGGCTGTTTTCATTTTATCTTCATTTCTGTCTTACTTTTTCCCTTTTTAATTTGTAGTTTTGAATACTGAGTGAGTATATACCATATACTGTATGCTGTATAAAATGTATTTTTGAGGCGCACCTAGGGTGACCAGATGCCAACTCACCAGATGTGGGACAGTGTGTTTGAAAGGGACAATGTGGGACACATGCAGGGTCATGTCAGACTGTCGCACAAATGAATAAATTGTACACAATTTAGGTGTTTCTACTCTTCCCCTTCACATACCACCACTATAGTTTGCCGTCCGTTTCATCCACTAATGAGAGGCACTTAACAGAAATACTTTTAAATGAACTATTTACTGGGCATTTACCTACAAACAATACACCTGGACAATATAACTGGACCAGTGCCAAAGCAACCAATAACAAACCATTAAAGAAGTTTGCGCACATTATGAAAACTGCAGCTTGTCAATCAAAATGCGGGACAAAGCCTCAATCGTCGGGACCCTTTGAAAGACAGTGAAATGCAGGACAATCCCGCACAAAGCAGGACATCTGGTCACCCTAGGGGCCACTTGTACTGTATGTGCACAGACTTTTCGTACTGTCCTACACCAACAATTCCCACCATTGATGAATGGGCAATTTTAACGCCACAGTGTCTACTTTATGGCATGATGACGTACAGCTACACTCAAGTTAGGGAGCACTATGGAGTCCAACCCATCCATTCCTCTCTGCTTCAGTCACTGAGAGGAGCTGACAGGTGTACGCTAATAGCGACCGAATCGCTCGATAAAAGAGAACGAATGAATGAAAATACACCACCCCACCCAACACACACACACGCACACACACACACACACACGTCATATGACGCTTCACGGTGGTGAACGTGCATGTGGGAATTTGTCGTTCAGGAGACATTGATTAATTATGCCACACGCAATTAGCCCATCAAATGGAGTGTGTCCTTCTCTCTCTCTCCCTGTGGAAAGGTGATGTCAGTGTTTTATGGGGCGTTATAGGCATTAGTGTTCCTTGTACCGTCTCGCCGATGAGCAGCACGGAGCGCGTACTGGACAAAGCACTCAAAGTGTAGACACACAGTGCAGGCCAATCGCTGCTCAATAGACCTTTCAGTAAGCCCCGCCCACTCCCTAGTGTCCAACCGAGGCTAGGACACTTTCCGGTTCATTTTTGGAACCAGACCTTCAAAATCTCTTCCACATCCATCAACAAGTCATGCCCAATGCTGTGGAAAAATATGTGCGACATTTATTTTCAAAACAATGTTTTATCATATAGCAAAGCTATTGGTGGAGAAGTTTGTCTATCACACGTTATGCTTAGCTGTGATTGGACAATAGCAGTTTGGGGAGGGGCTTACTGAAAGGTCTATTCTTGATATTCGTATACTAGATTTTGTTGGTTTGTCTTATAGGTGAACACTGAGCATTGCTCTATAGTGACTAGTGTAGCCTGTCTCTGTATGAACAGAGGGGTGTTGGACGTTGTGCATGGTAAAGAGAAGGCTAAATGCTGCCTTTAGACCAGTGTCAACAGTGATTCCCATCACTGTTTGCTCTCTCTACAGGGTGCATGGCCTGCCTGGAATGTCCACAATGTTGCAGCTCACTGATGGAGAAAAGCAATCAGCGGTGGAAGGTAACCAAGTACGTTTGGTCCAGCACTGAGGTACATTTACTTCTACTCGTGTATTTCCATTTTGTGATACATTATTCTTCTACTGCACTATATCAAAAAAAAAAAAAAGTCTTATCGCTTTTTGTTTTCGTCCCAAACTCATCTCACACCTTCATCTGGTGGTGGTGATGGTGGCCATTTTGAGAAGCTGTTCTAGCACCACTAGAACAGCCTGGTCACGTATAGTTTGTCATGTGGTTAATGCAGATTTGAATGAGGACTACAGTATCTGGAGTTGAAATGCACTGTTTCCAGTGAGAGCAGCATAAATTTTAGGTACCTATGCAATATGACAATTGTTTTAAAGTATTGCTCAGTGACAACTAAAGTCTCATAATGTGTATGTTGTATGACCAAAAAGAAAATGATTTAAAGTAATTAAATCTGGGGTATTGCCTGAGTCCAATGTATTTCTGCCTACTCCTCTACAGTACTTCCCAGCTACAGTCTCATATCACGAGAATGACAATTCAATGTTATTGGAGAGACATGTATTCTGCTCTTTCAAGCCATCAATATACTGTAATTATATTGTTGCAAATCATAAAACCAACTATCCGAAAATATTCTGTAACATGTCTTCTTTAATTTGACTGCATCAATATTTTTTTACAAGGTCATAGCCATTAATATATAATGTTTTTTTCCACGTCTTGTCTGCTGGTCACGAGCGCTCCTTGAAATACCATTAATTTCATGACGACCACGGGGACACTTTCCGCTTAGAAAGTGTCCCCGTGGTCGTCATTAGACCTTAACATGGGAGTGAACAGGAGTGTCAGAACTCTGTCTCTAGATGGCTCTGAGAGGGAGAGAGAGCGAGTGCACGTTACGGCAGTGGCAGCTGCCGTGGGACAGCCGTGGCTTTTGTTAGTTCGGTAACCCTTACCTGCGAACATAGTGCGACGTACCAAGGCAATGTTTGTGAGTACACAGACTGGGCAGTGGGCCACATAGGGTCAACATAGTTGTTAGATTTTAGGGTTGGCTATTGAAAAAGACACACAAGCTTATGCATCTGCTATTTTGTAGAATGCATTTGCAGAATCTGCCGCAAGTCTTGCGTTCAACAATGGCACTCCATGAGTGCCTCCTGGACTAATGGTCGAGCCACATACCACATAATATAGGCCCTCACCTGACAGCGCGTCTTGTGTTCCGAGTCATGATGACCTTTGCTGCATGTCTCTCTCCTACACTCTATCCCTCTTTCCTGTCTGTCTTCACTGTAACTATCAATAAAGGCACAAACACCAAAAACAAATATTTAAAAAAAACAACAACGGCACTCCATTTACACCTGTTCTCTGCTCTGCCAATAAGGAAGTTATAATAACAACGGGTTTAAATGGGTGTCATAAATCTACTACATCAGGCAGCTTTCACAATTGTCTTTGAATAACGCTACACCAGGCATTAGCACATTAAAATGTGCTGTGAATGATGTGAAAATGTTCTCATTATGAATACCTGCTATTTCCACTGCATTTGAAATAGGGCTTACATTTGGATTAATTTGCTAATTAATTAATTTCTCACTTCAGAGAAATATAGAGGAGTCAAAATAATAATAATAATAATTAAAGCTGCAAGCAGCGATTAACGGGCCCTCGATCGTGCAAGTTTCGGGCAAATATCGGCCAATCAGAAAAGGGGACGCGGCTAAGTCACAAGGAGCCAAAACATAGTCCAATGATACCACCATTATGTCTCTATGACATAGCATTGAGGAGTTATGGCAGGAAATAGTATCGACCAATCAGAAGAGGGGGCGGGGCTAAGTTACACCAATCAACGTCAGGGATGCGTCAGGGACTCGTCACCCAGTCCATTGCTACAACCCATATGTCTCTATGACATAGCATTGAGGAGTTATGGCAGGAAATAGTATCGACCAATCAGAAGAGGGGGCGGGGCTAAGTTACACCAATCAACGTCAGGGACGGGTCAGGGACGCCATACCGAGTCTAAAGCTACCACCCATATGTCTCTATGACATAGCATTGAGGAGTTATGGCAGGAAATAGTATCGACCAATCAGAAGAGGGGGCGGGGCTAAGTTACACCAATCAACGTCAGGGACGGGTCAGGGACGCCATATCGAGTCTAATTCTACCACCCATATGTCTCTATGACATAGCATTGAGGAGTTATGGCAGAAAATAGTATCGACCAATCAGGTGCAAGTACCACTTCCTGTTTGGCGGCGAAGTTTTGCGCTCCGCCACGGTGGCGCCGTTTTACGAAAACTCACGATTTTAATAACTTTTCATCGTCAACGTCTTTTCTGCTTGCCGAGCGATTTTTTTTCCGAACGGACCCCCCTGCTCCGACGAGTTCGCCAAAATGCGACATGTGGAAATGGCCTAAATTGCACCAAAACGCAGCCTTTATTTTGAAATAACCGACTTCCTGTTCGGTTTCGGACGCGGCACCAAGAGACTTTTTTTTAAGTTGCGACATGATACAGGTGCGTGCCGATTTTCGTGGATGTACGTCAAACCGTATGGTGGGGCTTGAGGCACGAAGTTTTCTAGGGGGCGCTGTTGCACAATTAGGCCACGCCCACTTTTAACAATTTTGAAATACGAAATTTTTCGCCACTAGTAACGTGCGTGCCAATTTTCGCAACTTTTCGTGTACATTATGCGGCCGAAAAATGCGATTTATTTCGGGTAAGAAAGAAACAATAATAACCCTAACGGTTTCAATAGGGCTTCGCACATGCGTTGCAGTGCTCGGGCCCTAATAATAATACCAAAGCTATAGGATACTCTTCTGCAGCTATATGGATGTACTACACATTATTTTAGGGCCTGCAGTCATGCTGTTGCAAGCCTATCGATTTCCCCATAAATATGAGAAGTGGACTTGTGCCTCTCTGTGTGGTTGAGGATAATGGGTTCCGGGTGGGGGGGGGGGATTATTATATCCCCCCCCCCCCCAAGAGCCACGCTAAAACTCCATGGGCTAATGCCACAGGTCCCCGCGGCACTCAAGCCGGCCATCATCACAGGTAATCTGAAACCATGTAACGAGGATAATGTACTACATGCTCAGATGAACATTGGATTTTATGGCCGGGGTGTCGGAGAGCATTGCGATGCAATGGTAGACTTCTCAGTACTGTACTGTGCTCCCTGTTTGTAAAGATGGCTTTTGGGTTTTGGTTGCAGGGGTTCTCAACCCCTGTTCTCAAGGTTGCAAGAATGTGGGCTATCCCTTAGTGTTTATTTTCATCAGATAAGAGTTTTTTTTTCCTCAACTGACTCTTGAAGCTTGCGGTCAACTCTTCAGAATTCAAGAGGGTGCCCGCCTGCCCGCTGATATCCCTTGGGCATTTTTAGTTGTTAACCCCTTATCCATGCATGTTTATATGTACAATATATTTGATATTTTACCCATTCATTCCTAACACAGCAAAAGCATTTGCATTTCAAAATAAAAGCTCTTTTGGAAGTGTTCATGTCCACTACATCTCCTTTCCTATGAATGAACTTGCCTAGCATACTGTATCTACCAATACATCAGCAGAACATTAGCCTAAATGCAGGGTGATTAGACACAGTTTTTCACTCTTGCTTGCAGCCACACTATAATTGCACAAATGTCACCTCAGGCTGATGTGTAATCTTTAGGTAGATTAACGCTCCGTGGCCTGATAGATCTGCCATTTCCATCCAAACTTACAGTATCTGGGTCCCAAATGGGTCCCCTCAACATGTCACAAATCTGCTGAAATTGGGTGGCATAGCAGCTAGGTAATTCCATAACGGTCCATCCCTACTATAATTGGAGGATCCTACACTTACTTATTTAGACGCACAAATGTGATCACAAACATGCCTCCCTTATATACCCGCCACAGTACAGCCAAACAGAGGCAAATAGGGACAACAACGCCAGGCCTTGGAGCGGTTGCACCCCTTGAAATTGACAGCAAATTAATCGTAACGATGGGACACATGTGATCAGTCTGATGTCATGAGAGCCTCGATCGTCTGCGCGCGGTTAGGTCACTGGACAAGCCTTGGGCCGAGGTTAGAGATTTTAACACCAGAATGTGCCTCTACCTTTCATTGCTCTGATGGAGTATATTGTTGTTTATGCTCACCGAACACTTACCCTCATGGTGCGGTGCCACCCGGGGGAATCATTTTAATGCACACATTGTGTTGAGAGGCAGGGATGTCTGATCATATGTAATGAGCTCTCCGAGACCCAAGTTTTCTCCCTGTTTTATTCATGGGATGCTCTTTTTTGCACTGTGGGCTTAGCCGAGTGATAATTTATGAAGGTGTAGTGGTATGCTTATTTATTTATTGGGTCCTATAGCAGAAGGAGGTGTGTGCGTACGTGCGTGTGTCAAAGGGGGGTGATGGTTCACGGTCAAGGATACACAGGCGCGTGTGTTGGAGGAGAGCTACCCCCTCCTTGTTTTTATCCCTGTTCACTATTTGCAGTCGGGTAACCTTCTCTCTCCAATCTTGCCATCCTCCCGCCATTAATCCCTGCACCCACCTCCAACGCATCATTATTTAATGCTGGCTGCACAGCGCTCCTGTGCCCTCCCTAACTTAAAGGTGGCGAACCTGCTAAATGTATAGCTTGTATCCATGATTCCAAAACGTGGGGGGGCACAGGAGAGAGGAGACATAAGCTAAAATACCTATGGTGCCAATGCCCCTCTCCGTTCTCTTCCAGTATAAATAAATAACATCTGAAGGAGCTCCACCATGAATTAAAAAAACAAATGTATCATATAAATGTTGCTTTTTAATGCCTATTCATATACTCTGTAAACAACCGCTCATACTTTCATATTCACCCACGGTGGTATTGATCTGTCATTCATACAGAACCCAGTATGTTCTCAACAGGCCTAAAAATGTATGTTTATTCACACATAGCCATTTCAGAGGATTTTGTCTGTTTAATAATTTCTAGAACATTATTTTGGCTATTTTATACATGACTATATATGACTATAGACTCTCTAACTCATTTAGGATGACATACTGTCAACTGTAATCTTTCACACTCTAAATTCATTGCAGATAAATACTGTGATTGGAGTACACAGTAAAAGATGGAAATACTGTTTGCACAGTATAACGGAAGCCATTGCTGTACTGTTAAGTATGCTGGCTCCATTCAGTCTGAAAGTGAGTCTGAGGTTAGTGCTAGAAATTATTTTTTAATAGGTTGATCGGTAGCAGGTTGTACTCATGAATTATCAATGCATACGTAGAATAGCTTAGAATAAAATTAGCCCTAAAAGCTTCAACATGTTCAACTTCTAGTCTTATACTGTATGTCCATGTCAATTCTAAAAACTGACATAATACTGGAAACTGGATGAAAATTAATTAAAAACTATGTTATGATGATAAAACTGTGACTATATATACTGTACGTAAAATAGACATGGCCAGTGACCAGTGACCCCAATTATACGGACACGCAAGGGTCCATTTGGTTTCATTCATCATTACACTCTCAAGAATTACTTCTGGTTAAGCAATTTTTCATCAAGTTAACCAACTTAGCTGGGGACCACCTGGAACTCTCTCAAGGACCAAAACCCCAGAAATACAATAATATCAATAAAGTAAAATAAACAGTTTGGACATACAAGGTTTCCACGCGATGCTGACAATATTAAAGGTTACGGATCAGAGTGGATAGAACGATGTATATATTTGTTCACAGTGTCAGCTTTTGAATCAGCTTCTCTTGGAAGACTATGCATTATTACCCTGGTGTTACATGACACCCTACAAAGACTTCACACATTAGTATACAAGAAGTATATAGAAGCAGGAATACGGCACTCCTGTCAGCATTTCATGCATTTATTCATATTTTAGACCAAATGCCTTTCACAGGCCTGTCGTGCAGTCACGGTTGGTGTGAAGTTAACACATAGTGTGCATTCTGAAGATTGTCTTTCGAATATACACTGAAATAAGGACGACGTTATCGTAAATCTTAATTTCCGTCAGTTTTTATGTCCGCTTTTGTGCTAGAGTCACCGATTGTACCATTAAAGCGTATCTATATGCACTAAAACTAAAGGAATGGATACAGGTGTTGTAAAAGTCCCATTTACTGTGCGGCCGTTCGCAAAAGTGCAACATATTCACTTTTGCTCCATGCTAAATAAATTGCATGCATAGCTCAAGTCTCTCTCTCAGTCTCTCTCTCTCTCTCTCTCCTTTTATACCCCAGAACTTTGGTATAAACTCATAAATAAATGAATAAGTAAATAAAGACAGAAAGATGACTTGACTTGAACAACAGAATAGTGCACGCATGCAGTCCTGTCACCAGCCCAGGAAACCATTTTGAAACCCCCTCTCCAGGAGGGGCAATCACAATGGTTTTGCATAACAGTCGCGACTGTTTTACATAATAGTCAACCGTTTGCATAACAGTTGAATAACCGTCACGCCGGTTTGCATAATGGTCGAGGGTTAAGGTTAGGTTTAGGCATATAGGTTTTACTGACATTATGTTTAGGTTTAGGCATAGGTTTTACCGAGGTTATGTTTGGGTTCTGGTTTAAGGACTTCAGTGTTTTGTATCCTACAACTTTCTGTATCAGTACAATACAAATAATGTTTGCATTCATCATCTTTGTTGAAGAGTCTTAATAATTCTATTGCGATTTAATTCTGAAAGGCTTTTAGATGTAGTTTTTAAGTTTTGCTCAATTTGGTTGTCCATGTGAACAGTATCAACCTAAGCTAACTATTTTATGTGCTTCAGCAGTTAATGCTGATGTTCCCTTTGAGGGCCCAACCCCTATAGGTGTCAACACCTATTAGAGGCACCTATTAGATTCTACTAGATTAGATTACCTAGATTCTAGGTAATCTAAGGTAATCTACCCATTACCTAATCTAGGTAATCTACCTATATTAGATTCTAGGTATCTATCGGTCGACTGCAAAACAGTTGCGGCTGTTATTCAAAGCAATCGCAGCAGTTATAAAGCCTTGCGACGGCCGTCCCAGTCGGAGATTGCTTTCGCTGGCTCTCCTCCATTGAAATCTATCTTCAAAATATTTTTGTAAACCTTAAACAACATAAAAAAAAAAAAAAAAAAAAAAAAAACGTTCAACTAAAGTTATACGAGGTTCCCCGAGCATGAACATATTTTGAGATGGATTGGCGGGGTAAAATATGTTACAAAATACATCTACATTTTGGGGTACATGGACATTTTTTAGAACCACTCCGTCAAGGACATTTAGGTGGGGATCGAGTGGACGCAATAACTGAGTTTTGAATTAATTTAGTAAAAGCAAGGCATACAGTATAATGCAATATATATTCCCGGAATGGCCATTGGCAACTCTGGAAGAAGCATGCTAATGGGAGCTAAGAGATCATGAATAGAAATTTAATCAAAATGCTAAGTGGACTGACTGCTTGGTTGGTGTGGAATCGGCCTCACCACCGTTGGGCTATCAGTCTCTTTGGACTCATTTACCTTTCTCCTGGAAATCAAACTGATCACCTATCAAAAGAAAAACAAGGTTCAAACTAATCCTCTAGTGTTCACGCAGACATCTGCGCTTCACTATAATTGCAACGTGTTTTCCTTCTTTTTGTTTGTTCGTTTTTTTTTGGCAGGAAGCCATGAGCTATAAATAGCCGAACAGGTGTACTGTACAGTCCCAAGTTTCAATGTCTAGACAACATTGCACATGACAGAAACTGTTACTTTTCATGATTCCAACTCAAAAGTAGAAAGAGTAACAGATCTAAAGTTAATGACTTTTGTCGCAGACACAGGAGAAGCTGTGCTCATTTCCACCAACTTAAAGTATGCATACTGCTTGGAAATGAAATAAACAAGCATAAAGGGAACATTGTGTGCCGGTTAGTGCTTCTTGGGGATAATGAGATGACGCAACAGAATTCATCTTCTTAAAAAAAAATAAGAATAAAAAAAAGAACAAAAGGAATAGAAAACAAAAAGTAAAATAGACACCAAACTTGGGGTAGTTAGTGAAATTATATCAAGTGCACTGAAACTCTAGACTTGGACCTAAGTTGTATTCAATTGCTCTAGTCTAGTCTCTTTTCTCCCTCCTGGCTCCCAAGCTGTGGAATGAGCTCACTTTTCTTCATGTTCTGCCACAGAGTGGAAACATACTGGTTCAGACACCACATCACCTCTGGATTTCCTTGCATCACATGTACTTGATGCTTGTGGTCATTAAAAAGGACCAATACAAGCCATCATTGTTTTTGCCACACTTGCACTGGTGGAACTGCTAGGGACACGTGCGTGGTCTGCATGAACCAGACTCACCAGCAATGCCCCAAAGTGATGTTGATGTTTAACACACATGTTGAACATACATACAGTTCACGGAAATACATATAACTTGCTTTCTCAACTTAACTAAGGTGTTACATCATACAACCAAATATTCTTATGCCTGCCTCATGGCATAAGATCATGTTTTGAGCAGCTGCTGCTGATTTTACCACCGTGATAGCCTACTTTTACAATTAATTAATTGCTCACCTATAATACTGGCTGCATATTCAAAAGTGTGTACATTGTAGTCAAAGATGGGGAGCATCCAGCATGGCTTAGATATGGTTAAATATAACAAACTCTGCTAAAAAGCATGCAAAAACAACATGCACAAACATCACCACTGCACATTATGTTTACATATTGTCAAATAGGCTACAACTATAACTATAACTATAGCTCCAACTGTCTTCCTGTCCTCAAAATAAGAGCTGTGAACTTGGGAGGATGGGTTGATATATTTATAGTGAGGGCCCAGTGCATATCTGTCGTGAGCGACTATAAGCTCTGTGTGATCGTCCATCGATCAGCTGACAGCCTGTGAGGCAGGGCCCTTGGGGATCCCCCTTCCCCTGGTAGCTCCACCCCTGTGGCCACGTCACCACTCACCTGGTTGTTGGTTAACCAGCGTGCGTGACTTTTATTCTGATCTCGCACTTTGTAAGAGCCTCTGCTAAATGCCTAAATTTGAAATTATAAATCATTTTCAGGTTTAAATAAAAGTGTTGAGTAAAATGTGAAACCCATTAATTGTTTTTGCTTAAGGCTTGTTAAAACACCATTGGTACAATTAAAAGAACATGAATATTCTTTTTTTTTTTAACTGAAAATGTATCTGATCCTGGAAATATTCCTGAGATGATAAAAATAAATGTTGCCATTGCTTGATAAAGGGTCCGTTAGTTCAACAGATTTAAGGAACATGTTTGTCATCCATTTAATAATGCCTGCCTTTGCTGGGAGGGTAATTACAGTATATTATAGTAGCTAGATAAGGACTTTGAAATTGGCATGCGACTGAAACCTCTCTCTCTCTGTCTCTGTCTCTCTTTCCCTCTCTCTGACATGGAGCAGCACATACATGCTCCAATATGCAGTGTGTCGCCTGGCTCAGGCCCAGTCAGTCCCAGTTAGCCCACACACCACGTTAGCGCATTTCCAATATTTCCCTAATCATTTGAGTTGCATTCCATCTGTTCTCACGCTCATTAGCGAGTGAGGATGCACATTGGTGGCCCGGAAGCAGGCTGACAGATACAATCCCAATATGTATTAAGGGCAATTTTGAGCTACTTTCACTTTAGTATGTCCAGTGGTTGATCATTAAAAAGGAGAGCGTAAGCAGAACACCATGAGGTAACACATGTACTGGACTTTTTCCAACATCACTTTGGTGAAACGTTTTTTTTGTAAATAAACAGATATTCATGTGATCACACATTTTGAACGGACAAAAAAGTACACCCAGAAAAATATGAATTGGTGGAGTGATTCCATAGGAGAACAATTTTTGGTTCCCCAAAGAACCTTTTAGACCAAGGTTCTTTAAAGAACCATTGGAGAACCATTATTTTTCTGTGTGTATATTATAGACATACTATGAACTAGCCTATTATTACTGTGATTAATTTTGTATTATGTTAACTGACAAAACAAAAGATGAAACAATCACATAAAAAAGAAAATCTGCTAATGACAACACTAACCCTAACCCAAGACCTTACAGGTGATCAAATCGCTCTTTCCGGTGATGAACTTCATGCAACATACTGTAGTTGCAAGTGTGTCTTTGAAAACACTTCAAAGTAATAAAGGTATTAATCCCTCGATGAGTTACAGCTAGGGTTCACAATGCTATACTGTATGCCAACTTCACAGCCTTAACTACAGTATGTGAGCTTATAGTACTGCAGGGGGCATACTGACAATGCATTTACTGTCATCATCAACTGCTTGCAGTACTTAAGTTGTACAGTTTTAAGGTATTTTTACTTTACATGGGGAAAGTACAAACAGATTGGGATGTGTAGTTCTAAACTGTATTATCCTAAACTTTTTTTTCACTATTTTGATATGGAGCACCACACCTACCATCAGCTCCCAGTACTTACACCACACAACTTACCACACCTGTACCTGCATCTGTTGAGTTGCCGGTGCCCAGGATGGAAAGGTGAGTGCTCTGCTGAGTCTGCTCTCTGACTATGCTACCCAAAGATGGAAGCTTTAGTCAGTTACTTAAACATTCAGTGATTATGGTGATTTTAATGAATCCCCCTACGATCCGGCAACAAGATGAACACATTCACACACACTACAGTGCAGGGGGACGTGCAACAAGCCAACAGCACGCACACCAAGGCCAGCCCTCTCTCCCCCTCTCTATCCTGATTGGATGAAGGTTGGGCCACCTATAGCCAAAACTGACCTCAGAGGTTAATTGTGGACAGGGAGGAACTCCTAATATGGTCAACGCTCAGTACTCAGTACAATATCTGAATTAAGTGAAAACACTGAAATTCCTTTACGTCCAAGACAACACGCATACAGGGCGGCAGCCTACACAGCATATCGAGACAAAATCTGCTCATGTCACATCTCACAGCGTGTGAGAGGAGCTAATTATGATTGATGGATTTAAGGGAATTCTGCAGCTGATTGGAAGTCATCGTCACAATTTGTGTCCAATCAGTCGGGATAACGAGCGGCATCAATTCCGGCTGAACGATTCCATACGGTGCTGCATGATGCATCGCTGCTGGGTGGAAACCTTGTATCTCCAAAACCGTTACTTTCCATGACAATTTTCAGAATGAAAAGAAAAAAGAAAGTAAGAGCTGAAATATTTTAAAGCAGTGGTTTTCAACCTTTGTGATACCAGGGCTTACTATTTATTGAGAATTTGAGCCAGGGACCACCATTTGAGGACATTTTAGCCCCACAGACCCCAAAACTGAAGATTTATTTTGCTGTTGTCCACAATACCTAGCTGGATTTGGGAAACAAAACAGTCAAAACAGTCAGTCATACAGATCAAAATGACCATTAATATTCTCTAGTTGTGTAGTCTTGGGGCTAATGCAGATGATGAATATTTTAACTCTTGAGGTTGTAAAAATGAATGCAATTTTGGTTTTATTTTTATACTCTCAAAGATCTGGTTAACCAACTTCCCACTATTAAGCTGCGGACATCCTGGAACTCTTTCAAGGACCACTGGAGGTGCCCAGACCACTGGTTGAAAACTACTGTTTTAAAGGTATTTACTGTATTTGATTGGCTGTGCTGCCATGCATATCAGTCATACAGCAGTTCTCAACATGCATGAGCATTAAAATGGGCAAGTTATGGCACCACAGACATGCGTGAAATCATGTTAAAGCACACCCTCTCATATAATATTGCAATTCCACAACAGCTACTCACTGAAAATCTACACTGACAGATGTAGTCACTACTACGGCCACAAATGTCGAAAGAAACCACAGCCTAGCCACCAAGTTTCAAAAATGTGCTTCAATGTGTGCATGAATGAGTGAAATGTGATGCACAGTCTATATAAAGCGCCTTGGGCAAGGGCGCTAAATGCACCATTTATATGAGGATTGTATGAAAGGTGCCACTTTCAAGAGTTTGCATATATGACATATACAGTATATACATTGTTCCATATGGGAGTGTGCGATAGTTCTCCATGGGAGGCTACTAGAATTGGGACAGCAATATGATCTAAAATACTACAATAGGAGTAGAATCCTCCAGCCACTATAGAGCATTTTTGCAACACAAATGATATGATTAAAAACAGAAGTGGAGGTCGCCACAATGGGGCCGTGGGGGTTAGGAGTACAATATGTACAGTGATTCACACACTTGAGTGTTGTCAGCATTGTGTGGCACAGCGCACACACCCTCAGCGGGATAGTCTGTCCCGCGTGTCAGAAGTGGTTAGAGTCGCTCTCTCCAGCAGAGGATGAAGTGTGTGGGAGAGAGCGTGCATGAAAAGCTCCTAATGGATTCATTTTCCTCCGCTGTAAAGTAGTCCAGAAATAGTCACCCTGGCTGTCTGTGATTTGCCTTACTCGCTTCTCTGTGCATCACATCACGTTTGTCGGGGAGGTACCTCTTATGTCTTCTTTTTTACTTATTTTTTTTCTGTAAATTAGTGGCCTACCATTTGACCACAAAAACATTGAAAGCAGTAGACACAACCTTGAAGTGCATCTTAAAACACAGACGGAACCAAACCATGTTTAGCAAAAGGTTATCCTGGGCTCACCTGAAATAATTTTGGCCTGGGGGGGCGGGCTACCAACACCAGACGGCAGATGAGCTTATCTGATTTGATCTCACCAACGTGTCGTCATCCCCGGCCCCTCCCCCACCCCTCCACTGCAGTGCTACGTCACATCATTTGGAGCCACGTCCACCCCGAAAGGTTGACTCCTCCCTCTAGGCCACTGTGGTAATAAATTAGTCCAGGCTTTCCGTTTCCGCGCAACGCAGACAAAAATGAAAGCCTGGGGGTCGAGGCTAGCAAAAGCTTTGATAGTGACCCAGGAATCCTGGAAGGTGCCAACTCCTCCCAGACTCAGGTGTTCTGTTCCGAGTGTCCACATGCGAAGAAAAGACACAACGGCCACACTGCTAAACGTCCATGAATGAGCCAATCAGCAGCTCGATAACCAGCCTGAACAACCAGCCAGTTAAATAATCGGCTAGTTACATTCCTAGTGAGCAGAGTTTCCGTCAGTCAGGTAATCTTAATGATTCACACTGGGGGATACACCTTATGTTTGTGAACAATGGCGACCAAAGCTTCACTACTTTAGGAAATCTCAAGATGCACCAGGGCACTCACACAGGAGAAAAAAACCCATCCAACATCTCTGAATTCCTGTATAGACAGACAGATCTATAGAAATTATGGGCCCCTGGGCCACCACCAGCCAGAGGGCAACATTTTTCTTCCCATCGTGGCACATGTCTGCACACTCGCATATCAATTATGACAATTATTGGCCTGCAATATTCACCTGCATTTCAGCAGGATTAACATCAAGGGATTGCTTAAAAATAATGAACAGCCAAATAAAGGCAAACTGCTTAAAGGGGAATTCCACCCATTTTCAACATTTTTTCTGAGAGTGTACAAATGGAACCAAATGAACCCGTTAGGGTTCATTTGGTTCCATTTGTACACAGAGGGTGGGCCTTGGTGTGCGTGCTGTTGACATCTTGATGATGTCATCAAGATGTTTCACCATGTTAGTGGCTTTCTTCAGACCTCCATTTCTTGGGAAGACAGACTGGGGAATGTTTTTATCATGTCAACCCAACACCTCGAAGGTACTTCAATGACATAGTAAAATGTTAAAAAGGGTGGAGTTCCCCTTTAAACACTTGCAGTAAAGTACTGAATCATGATGGTTTAGGACCTCTGTGGTTATTTTGTTGACACAAAATGAATGAGGCCACTTAACCATTATTAACAGTGAAAAGGACAGTGTGTCAGTGGTTGGGTTAGGTCCTGAGCTTTAGCCAATTAGTGATCACTCGAGCTCAGTGGGCCCCCGAGTTCAGGGGCCCCTGGGCCTGGATCCAGTTACGTGCCCGTTGGATAATCCACCCCTGTGTACAGAGTCAAAGAAAAAGCATGACACTAATACCCAGCCTTTTATGTTTTACTGTTTTCCAAAAAATGTTTTGCAGCAGTATTCTACTAAATCAATTATTAGTTGCCATCAGCAGCATCTCCCATAGCATAGAGAAGTGAGTTCACCTGATATTCTACTTTATTCTCATTTAAGTGAGGGATGCTTTTATCTTACAATATCATAAATCACAAACTGATCCAAGTAATCACATTCTATGCTACAACAAACAAATCCCGTGGTCAAACAATATAACAACAATAAAACACGCGCGCGCGCGCACACACACACACACACACACACACACACACACACACACACACACACACACACACACACACACACACACACACACACACACACACACCCTCTAACTGGGCCTTCAGAGCTACAGCTATTATCAATATCTGAGAGGCGTTTTTTGCTCTCCATCACAACAGCCAGCCTAATTGCCACCTGCCTATATCCAACTGCGTGAAAAGCCAATGCCATTGCAATGATAATATTTGCGCTAATAAGTTCACTCACAATACGGCACAACAATGGCTTAATTTGACGCTAGCTGCGTACAACCAACCTCATAACAGCAGTTACGGAATTCAAAGAAAGACCACCTCACAAGGGCTTCCCAGACAGACATATACACAGCCTATTTGTGTCGAAATAAAGATGCACAGCGGCAGATCGACCAGCATAAATGAATCCGTTTACTCACCATTTGACGTGGTTCACCTGAAGACAAAATCCATCCTCCTGTCGTTTTGGCTGAACTTTGCAATGACGGGGTTGTAAAGTCAGTCTTTTTTTAAATCCAGGAGATTTTTTTCCATGAAGTCCCCGGGCCATAACAGGTGCACCATCCTAACACTGCGCTACAAGTTTATCAGTTCAGACGGTTTATTATCACCCAGACCTTGCAGGGAGAAGAGACGGTCGGCGCGCTCCGCATCAGAAAGCTGGAATGTCTTTAACAGGTGGTTCTTGAGCGCCTCGTATTTAGCCGCCCGAGGAGGTGAAACGAGTAAGCTCTCCACTCTCAGCGCCGACACGAGGGCCGAGGGCCGACACGACATGGTAGTATTTCGCCGCGTCGTCGGTGATGCCCCGCAAGGCAAACTGAGCTTCAGTCTGGGCGAACCACGTTGCTGGAGAAGCCTCCCAAAACTCCGGTAATTTGACAGGAGCGTTCATCGCCATCGTCACGTTCGAGTCGAGGTAAATCACTGGAAACGACCAGTAGACGAACGTCGGGGGTCACCAATGTAGGAATAGCAAGAAAGACGATTGCTATTACTCTTTATCAACAACTGAAAGTGCAGAACGGCACTTCTTTATTGCACACTCTTCACCCACACTGACAACACAACACGCATGCACCCCACTTTCCGGTTTTGCCCCAAAATCCCCGCCCACTGTCTTAAGGTGAATTATGTCCCCAGAAAGTCACTACAATCTGTACAATGTACAATAGGGTGTGTCATAAAATAAAAATTTGAGAAATCAGGGTTTTCCCTATGGTTTCAAGTTGTATTATGATGTACTAAACCATAATCAAAAGCAAAAAACTGATTTTGACTTAATTTACCTACCCCCTTTTTTGATTGAAAAATTGCATTTTTAGGCGTTTTTTGGTGGATTTTGACCATTTCCGCCTAAATCACATTTGCATTATGTGGCTGCTTGTCTACTTCCTGGGACCTTTTTTGGTTTGCCCTATGGTTTCAAGTTGTATTATGATGTACTAAACCATAATCAAAAGCAAAAAACTGATTTTGACTCAATTTACCTACCCCCTTTTTTGATTGAAAAATTGCATTTTAGGCGTTTTTTGGTGGATTTTGACCATTTCCGCCTAAATCACATTTGCATTATGTGGCTGCTTGTCTACTACCTGGGACCTTTTTTGGTTTGCCCTATGGTTTCAAGTTGTATTATGATGTACTAAACCATAATCAAAAGCAAAAAACTGATTTTGACTTAATTTACCTACCCCCTTTTTTGATTGAAAAATTGCATTTTTAGGCGTTTTTTGGTGGATTTTGACCATTTCCGCCTAAATCACATTTGCATTATGTGGCTGCTTGTCTACTACCTGGGACCTTTTTTGGGATATTTTTATCACCACCATTCAAAACCACTTCCTACTGCAGTTGGAAATGGTCCTTTTAAAAATAAAACCTTTATTTATTTTCAATAAAGCCTTTCATTTTCTGACCTGCAACGACCACAGCCAACCAGTTGCTACCAGCCATCATAACTGATTGAGTAAGTACACTCTGTACACTAGACTGGTTTCTCACCTTTCACAAGCTGTTATTTGAATTGAATTGATGCAACTAACATTAGGAGGGGTCTCAAGACCAGGCATGAGGCTGGGACTAGCCTGGCTGATGTGACAGGTCCAGGAGAACCCATGGCACAGACCTATGCTACAGGGCATCCTGGGGCATGGCATCTACCTGCAGGAGAAGAAGCTGTTGGAGGAAGGGGTGGATAGGAGGACCTACAGCATCAAGCAGCTGAGTATGGATGTCACGGTCGAGTTGTTTGGTGAGCTGTTGGCAGAGGGCCAACAGCTCAGACCCCCAGTCATTCAAAGACGGGTCCATTGAACAGAAGATCCAGGTGGTCTGGACTGCTCTGGAGAACTTCGTCTGGAACAGAGGGCACATGAAAAGGAACAAGAAGTACTTCCTAGACAATCTGGACTACCTCTTCAACATCGCCTCCTGTAGCCATGCATGGCACCCTCCCCTTCTCAGAGTCAGGGTGTGAGGGATGTCAGGAGGGGGCACACCTGCTGGACTGTAATTGTAGGAGAGATGAGAAGATTCCAAAGCTGGAGCTGGCTGCTGCCATCACCTCCGGATTTGTCAAGGACCTGATGGCAGCTGAAGTACTGCCAGTTGGATGCAAGTACCTGGCTGTTGATCCCAAGAAAATTCTGTCTAGAGAGAAGAGAGACATACTAGAAGGGGATGTCAACTTCAGTCTGTTTCTCTTCATCACATTTTCCTCTTCCATGGTCTCAGGTGTAGTTTTGGTGTTCTGTTCCAGCAGCAAGAGCTGTGCCTCAGCACCCCTCCTGTGATCTAACTCCTTCTGGTGTTCCTTTTCCTTCTCTCCAGTAGCCTTCTTCTTTTCGTTCAGCAGCTTTCTGTTGCCTCTTCGTCTCCTTTATATCTGATCCCACCATTATCATGGAAGCCTTATTCTTCACCTGGTCTTCATAGGCATCATAAAAGCCAGCTCCAGCTTTGGAATCCTCTCATCTCTCTACAATTACAGTCCAGCAGGTGTGCCCCCTCCTGACATCCCTCACACCCTGACACTGAGCAGGGGAGGGTGCCATGCATGGCTACAGGAGGCGATGTTGAAGATGTAGTACAGATTGTCTAGGAAGTACTTCTTGTTCCTTTTCATGTGCCCTCTGTTCCAGACGAAGTTCTCCAGAGCAGTCCAGACCACCTGGATCTTCTGTTCAATGGATCCGTCTTTGAATGACTGGGGGTCTGAGCTGTTGGCCCTCTGCCAACAGCTCACCAAACAACTCGACCGTGACATCCATACTCAGCTGCTTGATGCTGTAGGTCCTCCTATCCACCCCTTCCTCCAACAGCTTCTTCTCCTGCAGGTAGATGCCATGCCCCAGGATGCCCTGTAGCATAGGTCTGTGCCATGGGTTCTCCTGGACCTGTCACATCAGCCAGGCTAGTCCCAGCCTCATGCCTGGTCTTGAGACCCCTCCTAATGTTAGTTGCATCAATTCAATTCAAATAACAGCTTGTGAAAGGTGAGAAACCAGTCTAGTGTACAGAGTGTACTTACTCAATCAGTTATGATGGCTGGTAGCAACTGGTTGGCTGTGGTCGTTGCAGGTCAGAAAATGAAAGGCTTTATTGAAAATAAATAAAGGTTTTATTTTTAAAAGGACCATTTCCAACTGCAGTAGGAAGTGGTTTTGAATGGTGGTGATAAAAATATCCCAAAAAAGGTCCCAGGTAGTAGACAAGCAGCCACATAATGCAAATGTGATTTAGGCGGAAATGGTCAAAATCCACCAAAAAACGCCTAAAAATGCAAATTTTCAATCAAAAAAGGGGGTAGGTAAATTAAGTCAAAATCAGTTTTTTGCTTTTGATTATGGTTTAGTACATCATAATACAACTTGAAACCATAGGGCAAACCAAAAAAGGTCCCAGGAAGTAGACAAGCAGCCACATAATGCAAATGTGATTTAGGCGGAAATGGTCAAAATCCACCAAAAAACGCCTAAAATGCAATTTTTCAATCAAAAAAGGGGGTAGGTAAATTGAGTCAAAATCAGTTTTTTGCTTTTGATTATGGTTTAGTACATCATAATACAACTTGAAACCATAGGGCAAACCAAAAAAGGTCCCAGGAAGTAGACAGGCAGCCACATAATGCAAATGGGATTTAGGCGGAAATGGTCAAAATCCACCAAAAAACGCCTAAAAGTGCAATTTTCCAATCAAAAAAGGGGGTAGGTAAATGAAGTCAAAATCAGTTTTTTGCTTTTGATTATGGTTTAGTATATCATAATACAACTTGAAACCATAGGGAAAACCCTGATTTCTCAAATTTTTATTTTATGACACACCCTAATGTACAATGCATATACCTCCAAGAAGTCTCGAGCCAGCGTTGCAATGCAACGTCTTATGCCGTTTTTCTCTCAGATACAACCTCTTAAACGTATCTCTTTTACGCCCAACTGTCTATTACACAACGAAGCTTTCTTCTTTCATTTCGTCATTAATCACATCAGCAACAACGCCGATCCATTCTTTCCGTATTTGACTTGAGGTTCCAATAAATACTTTTTGGAAGTGGTCAGATAGTAGTGCAACTGTCTCAGGATCATGAAGATTCATTTTGCGTCGTTATTTCTGTCAGTCTCCGTTCATCCAGCTGTAATTCAATTCTTGTGTTCAGACTAACTTGGTGAGCTTTCATGCTTTTGTGCAGACTTTGTTAAACATGTAAGGTTATCATACCTTCTATGGACCCTCGTCAGTCCTGCCTGATTTTATCATAATTACATTATTGTGGGAATAATAATGCCATATATCTACACTATCATTAGGCTACTGTATATCGATTAACCTAAGTTTTAATGGAAGGTTGAATAAAGTAACAGAATGGATTAAGGGTAACTGTGGTGGTCCCCATGTTGTTTCTAAGTCGGGGTGGTGGTCCCTGGATCACAATTAGTTGGAACCCCATGTCACCGACCATGGTTGCTTATTTCTCTCACACAATCTGAAACATTGTACTTGCTTCGGTGTTGCCGGATTGTGGGAGAGAGATAAGCAATCAGTCAATCATGAGCTATACATATACATTACACGTTATGCATTATACTCTAAGACTATACATTGGCAGCTACTTGAGAATACCACAATACCACATCTGCAAGCTCAAATTGTGCCACTGTGAACTGGTAGATCTGATATTTTCCAAAATAGTTCTTGTTGTATACAGATGAAAAATAAAAACCTGGCTGGCACAAAACATTTTACATATGGGGATTGTGTGCACAGATGCACAGAACATGGGGGTCCTTTGACTCATTGTTCATTTGAGCAGAATCACATGTATGGAGCAAGCCTAAAAATCCTGCAACTAGTAAACTGTCATTATTTAAGCAAATGTACTGAAAAGGGTTGCTTATAAAAAGTGGACATGGCAACACTTGGAGAAATCCATGAAGTACTTATGATGATAGTTAGGGAAAATTAGCAATATTTTTGGGCAATCTGTGAAAAAATTTACTACCAATAGCTTTCTTCACCAATGTGTTCTGATAGGTGTCTAGAATCACCTCTCAATTAGTGCAAGTCCAAATCCCATGGGAAAATCCTGGAGAGCCAATCAAAGTTATGGAGCACAGACTGCTTTGGTGAAAAATATGAACAAAAATTAAAAGTCCAAAATGAAATTGTGGAGTGTCCAACTAGGGGTTTTCAGGGGTGCTGAATCCATTCCAAACATTAGTTTTGGGTAAAAATGTCTCCCTGGCCATATAACCTATATATGTTGGTTATTAAGCTGTAATTAAGCCGCTATTAAGCCATAATGTATTCTATGCAGCATAAGAATAGTGTAGAATAGATCATGATGGTATTGCTGAATTGCTTCTATTCTTAAAAATACCATAAGACAAGAGTGTACACCTACTGTGCCCAAGCTCAGTGGGATAGACTGTCTGCCTTTGGGAACGTAAGGAGCACCAAGGGCATGGTTGAAAAATAATGCGAAATGAAAAGTTAAAAATGAATTTGTAAGGTGTTTAACTAGGGGGTTTTCTTGGGTGCTGAATCCATTCCAAACATTAGTTTTGATTAAAGAACAAGTCATTTTCCAGAACATATGTTACTTATTACATACTTTTAAAGTAAGAAATGTGCAGTAGCCTATTGATGAAATCTGGTCGGTTTGGGCAATAACCAAGTCTATAATATATTGTAACTGCTAACTGTAATACTAGTATAACTGCTGAGGCAGTCAACTGATGTAATCCTCTTCTTATCACATTAACATGTTGCTGCTACTCATTTTAGAAACCATTTTATTACTTTGCATCGACAAGGACAGTGTTTAATAGTCAATAATCACATCCATCAGCTGGGCCTCTTTAACCTGTTCAATAACAGCTCCTTGCACAACATCAGAATACTTTTTTTTATTTTTATTTTTATTTTTTAAGTTTCAGCTTTAGCCTATTTTACCTAGTTAGAAACCATTACTCAATATTAACAGAAGCAGAATTTTCCTATTCAACAGGTCTCAACAATTGCAAGGGTGCAATTTATCAGTGGATGTAAGCTTCATACATATATAATATGTTGCCATTGATTAAAATCAACAGAATTGACCAAAGTACTGCACAGTCTGTGCAGTGCTGCAGTTTCTATGTGGAGTTTCCATGTTCTCATCAAAAAGGAGGTGGGTCGCACGACAGGTTGCAGGAGTGTTGTAGTTAATTAATTTCTGCTTACATTTCTTTCTACTTTGCAATAGATGCAGTCAGATGCAGACAGTTTCGGCCGTGCCGGCCTTCTTCAGGTTCACACCTGAAGAAGGCCGGAAATTGGTAACGTGTTCCTTCCACGTTCCTTCCCTGGTGCTCCAACCAGGGAAACTCCCCCCTGTCAGGTGAAAAGAAGGCAGCTTGGACTCCTCATGCATTGAAGGAAGCATGAGGCCAGTCCGCTGCCTCCCCAGGATGGTGGAGGGTGTGTAGAGCCCAGGATCACGTTAGGAATTTGCACTGGGTGAAAAATTGGTTACAAAATCGTGTTTTTTGCTACACAGTTAATAATTCAAAGCATCATACAAATAGAGCACAATATAAAAAGTGTCCACAAATGGTGCATTTGTATACAGTGCCTTTATGCAAGGCTATTTAGATTCAGCCAGTCATGGACCAATTGCTGGAGAAAACCATGCAAGGCACCAACCTGTACATCAGGAGAAGTTAAGGGTTCAGTGTCTTGCTCAAGGACACTTCGAGCATGGGGGGAGCCTCATTCTACCACTGATCTACTGCCACCCTCCCCTCCACCCAAACAATGGACACTAGTAAATGGACACTTTACCACTTAACGTATGACAGCACGTTGTTTCCACATTAAGCTACGTTTGATGTACCCCTGGTGGTGTCCTACAGTAGTTACTTTATAGTATAAAGTTTTTACTCTACATAACATGCCCATTTACTCTTTAGTTGTTTTTTTATCAACGTGGAGAGGAATGTGGCAGTGGCTCAGGGGTAGAATGACTCAATAGCAACCGCAAGGTTGCCAGTTTGAACCCAGGCTCCCCCCAGAGTCAGAGTCGAAGCGTTCTTGAAAGACACTGAACCCTTAATTTGTCCTGATGTGCAGGTTGGTGCCTTGCAGGTTTTCCCCCCATGCAGCATTGGTGCATTAATGGGTGAATGTAATGCACAATCTACGTAGATAGCCTTGCAGAAAGACACTCTATACAAATGCACCATTTATGCACACTTTTTTGTGTTGTGCTCTATTTGCATTATTGAATTATTGACTGTACAGTACTTTGGTCAATTCTTTGGTCAAACATGTCAATATGATAAGAAGAGAATTACATCTGTTGACTGGCTCAGCGGTTATACTTGTATTACAGTTAATAGTTTTATTGTAGACTTGGTTATTGCTTAAACTGACCAGGTTCCATCAATACTGCACATTTCCTACTTTAAAAATATGGAATAAAATATGTTCTTATGGAAAATTACTTGTTTTCTACTCAAAACTAATGTTTGGAATGGATTCAGCACTCATGAAAACCCCTAGTTAAACACCTTACAAATTCATTTTTAATTTTCATTTCCCCTTACTATTTTTCAACCATGCCCTTGGTGCTCCTTACGTTCCCAAAGGCAGACAGTCTATCCCACTGAGCTTGGGCACAGTAGGTGTACACTCTTGTCTTATGGTATTTTTAAGAATAGAAGCAATTCAGCAATACCATCATGATCTATTCTACACTATTCTTATGCTGCATAGAATACATTATGGCTTAATAGCGGCTTAATTACAGCTTAATAACCAACATATAGAGGTTATATGGCCAGGGAGACATTTTTACCCAAAACTAATGTTTGGAATGGATTCAGCACCCCTGAAAACCCCTAGTTAGACACCCCACAATTTCATTTTGGACTTTTAATTTTTGTTCATATTTTTCACCAAAGCAGTCTGTGCTCCATAACTTTGATTGGCTCTCCAGGATTTTCCCATGGGATTTGGACTTGCACTAATTGAGAGGTGATTCTAGACACCTATCAGAACACATTGGTGAAGAAAGCTATTGGTAGTAAATTTTTTCACAGATTGTCCAAAAATATTGCTAATTTTCCCTAACTATGATTTTAACTGAAGATTTTAGACATTTCTAACTCATGTGATCATGTCAACAGCACACCACAAATAATACAAACTATGAAGAACTAGGAAATGGTATTATCAAATGCAAAAGTGTGGTTTAAAGAACTGAACTTTATTCCTAGAAATTCACAACCCATACATTCACAGTGAATGGGAGTCTGCCGACAGGAAGGATCTGTGAATTTGATGCTTGGCTGATTTCTAGTTGTTCTGGGGTTGGGCGGCGTTGTTTGTTTAATAATGTCCATTTTTTTCATGTTCTTCTTGAAAAGGGAACAGTCAATAAATCTGCAACAACATCAACGGTAATGCTATTGGTATCACTTGCTTGAGTTTCTTCTGCCAATCCATCTTTATTTTGTTTTTTTACGTTTTTCTTAGTTTGGCCGGCATCCCTTGTCGCCTGTGCGGTAGCCGAGATGCAAGGTTCTTCTGGAATAGTTGGGCGTCTATCAGGGGTGTTCAACGGTTAGTGATTTATCGTAGAGCTCTGGGGTCTGAACGGCGGAGCGGGGTTGGGAAGGAGCGCTTGTTTTATCCGCCGGCTACTACTAGTAGGGCGGGGCGAAGCATAGTTTTACTGAGGTTATGTTTAGGGTTAGTAACCGCATAAAGCATCGTCTAACTCTAACCCCAACCTAACCCTAAACACAACCCCAATAAAACTAGGCTATGCCTAAACCTAATCCTAACCCTAAACTTAACCTCAGTAAACCTATGCCTAAACCTAACCTAACCCTAACCATAAAGACACAACCCCAATAAAACTAGGCTATGCCTAAACCTAATCCTAACCCTAAACTTAACCTCAGTAAACCTATGCCTAAACCTAACCTAACCCTAACCATAAAGACACAACCCCAATAAAACTAGGCTATGCCTAAACCTAATCCTAACCCTAAACTTAACCTCAGTAAACCTATGCCTAAACCTAACCTAACCCTAACCATAACCTCAGTAAAACTTCCTTCGCCCCGCCCTACTAGTAGTAGCCGGCGGATAAAACAAGCGCTCCTTCCCAACCCCGCTCCGCCGTTCAGACCCCAGAGCTCTACGATAAATCACTAACCGGGGTTTAACAGGTGGTGCGGGGACCACCAGTGGTCCCTGAGAAAATTCCAGGTGGTCCTGGAAAGTTGGTTAAGCAGTTGTAACTCTTTGAGAGTGTAAAAAATCAAACCAAATGGACTCGCAATTTTCATGTTTACACCCTCAAGAGTTCAAATATTCACCTGAATATCCATCTGAAGTAGCCCAAGTCAACACAACCATAGAATTAATGGTCATTTTGATGTATGTTTGCCGGTTTTGTTTTCTACGAAATCCAGCCTTGTAGTCTATTGTGGACCAAAGCAAAAGAAATCTTTAGTTTTGGGGTATGTGCGGGGCTAAAATGTCATTAGATGATTTGTGGCTCAAATTCTGAACAAATAGTGAGCCCTGGTATGAAAAAGGTTGAAAACCACTGATCTAAATGACTACGCCATTACACCCATTGACTAGCCTACAGCTCAATGACAATCTGTCACTCCACACCCACACTCCCATTAAAGTATTCATGGGTTTCATCTGTAGTCTTCCTCCAGCCATGTTTAGGACCTTACAGGTGATTCAATGATTAGGCTAAGCGAAGGTCTGGTTAGACCAGTCTGGTTCAACACCCAGACTGTGTATTTTTGTTGATAAGATGTGTACTTTAGTTCTTGTTCCAATTAGTGCCATGCAGAAGGCAGCTAATGCACATTCGAGTTGACACGGGTTGGATAATTTAATAAATTCACATTGCGGGTTTTCGAATAAACCCCAACAATCCACTCTCACTTTCACTGATCACCAAGCTGCTAGGCCAACCGAATAATTAAGGATTTAAATAATCTTTTGTTTGCAACACGATGAAACTTCAGTTCCGGCACTAGTCGAGCTGTGTACTTAATGTATCACTGGAAGAGATCAAACGGGAAGAGAGGATAGTGTGTGCCAAAGCAAAAATGACTTGGGAGAGATTCTGAGATCTCTCATGCACTGAAATGGAAAAGTTCTGAAGTGGCTTATCCCGTCTGATCTCCGAATCCTCCGGTTCCACTCTGGAGAAATGGGGCTGTTATTTTCTCACAGCATCCCACATATTACACTGCAGATTTCACTCTGAACCTGAAAAAAAAACCTCTTCGTTCATTTAACTCAGAGCGTGTCCAAATTTGTACTCACTCTGAGTGTAGCAATGGATAGAGCAACGCTTTACTGTGTAGGCCGACAGTATGCAGCATTTTTGGTCAGTATGTGTGTATATAGGTGATCCCCTCGGACTGCTGCTCCTCATCATTGCCAGCATGTAATACAATGCCTTGTATTGACTTCCCCGGGAAGCGGGCCTCTCACAGGGAGAATTGATCACGTTGCTTTGGCTAAAAGCAAGCTAATTTCACTCAATGGTGCGTGAGTAAAAGTTAAATGAAGCCAGTGAACCATGCGATACAGGAATAATCGTATTCTCTCACAGAAGAACTCAATATTCAACCATACGGTGCAGCAGCTCTGCGTGTCTGTGTGTGTCTGTGTGTGTGTGTGTGTGTGTGTGTGTGTGTGTGTGTGTGTGTGGGGGGGGGGGGGGGGGTGTGTGTGTGTGTGTGTGTGTGTGTGTTGTGTGTGTCAGGTGGGCTCACCAAGCAATATTGAGAACTGGCTATGGACTCGTGAAGGTGCAGAGCTCATGCAATGCAAACCTGTGTGTTCGATAAACCACAGAAGCAAAAGTGATATATCATATCGCATAACACAATCAATGCTGGCTTTTTGCTAAAAGAGAGACATTTGAATAAATATAGAGATCAGACCAGCCAGATGATAACACAAGGATTTCAAAGGGAACAAGAATATGAACATGGATATGGGGGTTACAGTACCCTAGACCAGAGATAAGGGGGGATGTTCGAAGGGATCAAGTACTAGCTCCAGATAAGCTTCTCAACGCCACATTTTACCAAAAGCGCCAGGTCTCTAGCTCCCTTGGTGTACTTTGTGTGCAGGTGGTTGCCACCATGCACCTTTACCATACCTGCAGCATCTGACCTGGAACCACTATGGAAGAGGAGATAACAAATTATGCTTAGGAATTTCTCATGGAATAGACAATATTGGTACTTTGTTCAGCCAGTTAAGGTGAGTTTAAACATTTTTGGGAGGATTTTCATGCTTTTGTTGACACTTAATTGACTGTAGTCAGACAGGAAAGGGTGATGAGGGCCAGTTGAGTTTGGTTTTAACTTCAAATTGTATTTTAAATTAGTGTCAATGGGAACATTGGTCACATTGGAAAGCACTAATTGTATACTTCTTACTTTTGTATACAATAGTAGCTTATAGTTCTCGTTCATTTTTATATTGTCATAACCCAACCTTTAGGGCCATGACAAATTGAGGAGGACACAGGTGTAGTGTTCAAAATAACAATTATTTATTAACAAAACATACAGTGACTGAAACAAGACCTGTGGTCTCCACCAACTCAGGTCACGTCACCCTGTGAGGGTAACAGTCACCCTCACAGGGTGACGTAACAGTCACCGGTCAGTGGGTGACGACTATGTTTTACCCCTGCGGGTGACGTAACAGTTGACAGACGTACGGACGGACAGACGTACTGACGGACAGGGGGTAAAACATAGTCACCACCATACTGATGGAGACAATTAAGCAATGATTACATATTGTATGTGTGGAATCAGTAATGTCAGTGTGGATAAGTGGGGTGTTGTGTGCCGTCATTTGGAGAGGGCCAGAGGCACCACTGGCAGACAAGCTCTCTTTTATAGGGCTCCAGAAGCACTGGCCAGGTGGGGTCTCAGATGGAACACACCCACAGGATCGTGACAATATATAGGTCTACTGTACCTGTATATTTATTTAAGAGCAGATGGGTTTGGTTTACGGATATGGTTAGCAGATGTACTAACATTACAAGCTCACAGCATGTTACTTTGTGCCATGCTGTGAGCTTGTAACATTTTTGAATGGTCAATATTGCACAAAGTGGTTTTGACTGTGATACTGCTGCTATGTTAACTACTTTAGCACTCCCTGGAACCTCTCATAAGGATCCCTGGGGTCTCTGGACCCCACATCCAGAAGCAATGCTTTAGTTAGTTAAAAAAAAAAATCACACCCGTGTGACGTGGATGCATGCTGCCCCGTGCGGGGGTCCTCAAGCCTGCCTAAATGAGTTAAGGCAAAATGTTGGTATTCCTGTAACAGTATGTTCCTGTACCTGCTGTTTGAAAAAAGAACCATGGTGAATTCTGCAAAGGAGAATTAACCAGTGTTACAAGATGCTGTTTGGATCACACAAAAACACAGCAAATATACGTATATGGGTAGAAAATATCAAGGGATAGGACCCTGACGTAAATACTGTGCAAACACATTAACTTTAGATTTATAATGCTAATACTTGTGAATTTCTGATGGAGTAGTACTTGCGGGCTGTATATTGAGATGGCAGTGTCGCAAGTGTTATCCAGAGTAACGCGGGCATGCAACAAAACTGCAGCGCGATCCAAAATCACCCTGAACTGCGCTAATCGCGTCGTTACCATGAAGGATATCGTACGTGCATATTTTAAAATGTGTATTAAAACGGTTAGACCACTAGCGACAACATCTAGCAACAGACAGGCTAGTGCAGTAGTAAATAGACTGCACACCACTCGTGCTTCTTCCGTTAAATTTGTCAATATAAGTCTAGTATGTAGCTACCAATCCCATACCAAACCCTGTAAGGACATAACCCTGTAAGGACATAGCTATGGGACTGTCGCCCATGACAATGCCATGGCAATGGTGCGGCTACACCTACCTACCTACCTACCTACCTACCTACCTACCTACCTACCTACCAGACAAAGTCGTCTAATGGGATGCACTGGCATGCATCCAAAAAAAAGATTAATGTTGAAATGAGACTGTGTAGGAGTCAGTGGCCATGCTAATCACACCACACTATAATAAGCAATGTCTGTCTTGCGTGGTTTTAATAGGGTTCACGTCATTTGAGACGTGATCAACTTCTGGGCCTCCTCCTGCTGGCTGCCGTAGTTGACATTGGACTTTATAGCAACATCACTAATATCCACCAACATGGGCTTAAGTTGCCCAGAAACACAATTAGGTCTGGAGCATTATGTTTCAAAGCACTTGGTCATCAGTTTACTAGGGAAAAAAAGCTCCAGTAATTCGTTTAAAAAGCCGTAACTCATTTATGTGAACACAAATATGGAGTCGAGCAAGATTACGGCAGGGAAATGAGAGAGCTGTATTGTATTACCAACATTAACTCAACTGATATCAGTTGGAATGAAATATGGCAGTCACAATGGACATTGTCAAGTGGAAGTCAAAAGCATGCTTTGCTTTTTGAAACCCGCTCGGCCCACCCTGCTATACCGCTGGAATGGTTCTTAGATTACAGAAGCAAATGCTCTCGATAACTCTCACAAAAATATAACACACATCGGCTAAAGCACACGCACTGCTCTCTTTAATGATCCTGTTGTCTGAGCGATGCTTTATGAAGTGCACTCTTTGTAAATGAATTCCATTAGCATGCACAAGAGAAGACAAAATGACAAGGCAGCGTTTAATCAATTATAATCGCATCGTCGCTTTCAACTTAACGTCAGTCTCTAAGGCTCATGGTATGTGAACGTGGACTGTATATGTGGGACCCTGTATTTGCCCACATGCACCACACACACACACGCTGTATGTCTGTAACTGAAGCAGAATCAGCTTTGTCCCAGAAGGAAAGTGTGAGGGCTTTTACAGCACAATGTGCAGTGTTACATGTACTGCCATTTATGCGTACACTATTGTTATCTTATTCCCCTGTTTTTGCCTCCCTGTCTAATGTTCATTCTCATGCAGGCCTGATTCACTCACCATTCAACTCCACCTCTACTGGTTGGGCCTTCAATCCCGCAAGGCTCCATTTGGTTTCATGTTTAAAATGACTTAAAATGTTCATCAATATTCATCAAATATTCATAGCCCTTAGTTGAGAACTCTATACCCAATTAGAGAATGTAGATAGAAGAATCAGAATTTTGATTTACTGTATGTTTGCTCGTTTTGTTTACAAAAAACAGCCTGGAATTGTGGATAAAACCAAAAGAAATCTTTAGTTTTGGGTCTGTGGGGTTAAAATGGTAAATGGTGGTCTGTGGCTCAAATGCTGAATAAATAGTGGGTCTTGGTATCAAAAAGGTTGAAAACCACTGACTTAAGGAACATTATACTTTTGCCCATGCATGTTTATAAGGAAATGCACCACTTTAACTGCTTTTCAATGAACCTAACAGTTGCTACTAGTTCAGAGGACAATGCAACGCACTTTCAAACTTCAAACCTGTGGAAAGTGGAATTAATCAAAGGCAACACCATCACACCTGCAAACACTGCCTAATGCAAGGCATTAATCTCAACACGTTGTTTCATTATCGAATGCTCCCATGCAGTGGAGGACCACAAGGGATTGATACTTTACCGCTACTTTTGGCGACTATAATTAAATGTGATAACAATTCAATCAGACAACTCCAGGTATGTAACAGAGATTTGATTGGGCTCAATTACCCAACACAGTAATGAACAAGTACAACAGGCCATGGGGAAGGTATGGGGGGGGGGGGGGGGGCAGAAGAGGGGTGATGGAGAGAAGAAACAGAGACACTCACATGCAGATGACGGGATATACTCCTGTAAATTGGGCAAAACCGTTGCGTGTTCTCTTTAAATTAATGTTCTCTCATGATCACACATCAAGCACAGCATGGCACAAAGCATTGTGAGGTTTAATGTAATAGATCTGCTATTTTCACAAATATTGTAAACATTTTTAAACATTTGGAACACAAATATGGTGCTCCTGACAAAAACGATTTCCCAAATGGCAGTCTACAATCAAATCCACATAATTTCAACATGAAAAGGTTTGAGAATCACTGCAGCATGATTATTGAACTGAGAAGAATGAGAGAATTATTCCCTTTCAAGGTGGAATTCTCTGTTTGCAGCTTTTAAAGTAAGATCATGGCTATGAGGTAGATCACCTATTTTCGAAAAAGTATAAAATAGCAATACGTTCATTCCTCATACGGTGCGGTGGTTTGGTTTGATTTGTGGCCTCTTGAAATGTGACACATGATGTGTGTACCATAATACCTGCAGAAGATAAACAATTTTAATCTCTGTGCAGCAGGACAAATGAGCAACCCATCTCACAGTTGGCAGTGAGTGACCTTGAGAGAGGATGCAATGGGATTTTGGTGCAGAAGATGCAATAAGCCGCTCTCTAGCTTGCAGCTCACCATCAGCATCACCTCTGAAATAAAGTTATAGTGGCTCATAACGCAGACGAGAATTCACAAAACATTTCAACCCGATAACACACTTTACAAAAGAACAACTAAACTGCAACTGCTGTGTTTACAAAAGTAGTTAAAACAAAAAAAAAGATAGATACTGTAGCTCCTTAGTAGTTTTTCAAATGTGTCACAATGTGGTACACACCCATTTTTGAATGTGGAAATCAATGGTTGGTGCATATAGTGCCTTTATCCAAGGCACTTCACATACATTCAACAATTGATTGGCAGAAACCATGCAAGGCACAACCAGAACATCAGCACATGCTCATGCTCTACCCCCTGAGCCACAGCTGCTCTGAATGAGTTGTAAAAGAGAGAAAGAGAGAGAAAGAATGGTTGAAGTGAGGGAGTGTGTGCGTTTAAGAGAGAGAAGATAGAGAGAGAGTGACAGAGAGAGCAACAGAGAGAGAGAATAAAAACATAAAATCCTTTAGGACTTGAAGTAGGCCTTCAGATGCAGAGGGTCAACCCCAGGCTTTCCTCAATGTATTACCAGCAATCCTTCAATGTCAAACCCAATTGGCAGCGTTCCCTTGAGGGACTTTCAGTTCAGCTTAGCATGCGTACAATACTGTACTTCAGTTCTGGGAAAAAAAATAGCTAAAATGAGTTATTTATGTATTTATTCATTCATTCATGCATGTATTCATTACCACAAAAGTTACAACTATCACTGAATGAAAGAGTATTTGGAGTATCTAACATAATAGACATTAGATCCTCTATAGTACAGTATACTCTACATACAGTACACATGTACACATGTATTTCTGACTGGAACAGAATTAGCCTCGACACCCAGGCTTTCATTTTCGTTCGCCTTGCGCGAAAACGGAAAGCCTGGACTAACGCGCGTTGGAAAGTGGCCTTGAGGGGCGTGTCAAACGTCCGGGGTGGGCGTCGCTCTAAATGATGTGATGTAGAACAGCAGTGGACGGGCGTGGGAGGGGCCGGGGATGACGACACGTTCGTGAGATCAAATCAGAGCGCAGCACTTCCGCCGTGTGGATGCCACGGCACCCCGCCCCCCCAAGGCCAAAATCATTGAGGGCTAGACCAGGCTGAAACAGAATAAATAGGGAGATCAGAAAGTTTGGAGTAACTGAATTTGCCCTTGAAAAGTGTCTCTGTCTGGACTGGGCCGTGGCTCAGTGCTCCAGACACCCTGGCTGGCAGTCCAGTCCAGCACTGTCCACAGCTTCAACTCCCGATGGCCTATAGTGCATGTCACCCTATTTCCTGTCAGTCTGCTGTCTGTCCCTCTGAAAAAAATACATTAAAGGTGAAAGCCACAAAAAACGGCAGCAAACAAGCATCTGTGATGTTTCCAGCATGATGCTGTTCTTTAGACACATTCAATATGTGACACAAACAGTAAGCACCGAAGCCTCGTATAAGAATTGGATTCAGTCCTTTGAATGAATCACATGCTGTGTGAACTTTTTCCATCCACATGGACTCTCATGTTGCTAGGAGACCAGTCAAAACCCATTGGACACATCCAGTTGGCTCTCGGTTAGATAACAGAGCTTTTTGCCATGATATCACAACAATTTACAGTACAGCATGGTGCTTCCCAATACGGAACCATTTTAGAATTAACCAATCTCAAAGTGATAAATCAGACTAATCAATTTGGTAGATTATGAAAAATCTTGTAATATTAGAACTGAAAAGTTTAACTCAGTAAACACGATCAGGACCATGATGAATTAGTGATGTCTTGTCTTGATTGTGGTCAGATCAAGGCAATTGATTCTTGGATTGCATCGATCTGGACACAATCAAGACATCACTAATGTGTCACAGTCCTTTACTGGGAACCAATTAATTGATTAACCCAAAGTATTGAGCAAGATTAATTGGCTTTGTTGTGATATACAAACCATAGCATATACTGTACAAACTTTGTTCTTTGTAAATTATAAAACTACTGTCACACAACAGTATGGCATAAATAGGTCTTGTCATTGTCATTGTATTGTCTTTGAATATTGGAGTATAAAAAGTGATATTTGATTTCTCTGAGAGGGAAACCTGACAGGTTGTAACTGGTAAACATTTGCCAGCCTCAGACTGGAGCACCCGCAGCCTCTCCAAGCAGGTGCAGCACAGCGACCGCATGCAGGCAGAGAGGAAAGGCACCCATGAGGTGGATGGATGGCTGCTCTCACACCTCCTCTCTGTGAGGAGACGCAGGCAGCCTAGAACACACACGCAGCGCCACGGAAAACTACCTGGCCATGCTTCTGCAGCAGCTGCCTCGATGTTAGGGGTTCCCAAACTGTGGTGCGTGCAAACCCTTAAGGTGCACAAGCGAGCGCTCCTTCTAGGGGGTGCACGACATAAAAAGGAGAATGGCGGCTTCATGGTGTCATTTAGGGATGCACCGAACATTCTCCATTTTACTTCTTTAAACTATTCAATATTTGTTTTAATTTCTCAAGTTAATATTTCTTTATTTTGCAATAATCCAACTCAGGCCCGGGAGTGTTTGTCAGCTACGCCAGGAGGTGCATGGCCCAAAAAAATAAAATAAGAACCTGTAGGCATCATGTAGTCCACATCACTGACAAGTAATGGATACACACACATGTACAGTATGTGTGTATGCATGCACAGACATGCACATACACACACATACGCATGCAAGCACACAGACACATGCATGCACACAAACAAGTTAGTGCTCCTCAGTATGCCACAATATGCCTGTTGGTCCCCAATTACTGCCTTACAAGATGATTGTTTGTAAGGCAGTGCAGTCAGTCAGTTGAGTTGCCCAGCTGAGGATTTAATCAAATGCTGCATGCACTAGATAAAATGCAAAGGTCTACAATACACCACAACAGATTAGTCTTTGCTGCAGTTTTAAGTACACACAAGAAAGGCTCAGTCAAGAAAGTCCTGAAATACTGTAAACCATGTGGCAGAGAAGCCTAACATTTGAAAGATATTACACATTCACAGCACTTCATTGCCTACCAGAGTTGTGTGCCAAAACTAGCAGATGAACAATCTCATAAATCAGCTATTTTCACGCTTTTTTGTTCCATGACCATCATGGGTGCATAAATTAAGCATATCACTCTCCTGGTGTGTTGTTGTAACACACCATAGTGAACCATCTGCCTGTACCTGTAAACACATATTTCATCAATTTATTTATTTAATAGAAAGTAATTGGAGAAAACACAGCTCCCTCATGCATCGGAAGGACAATAACAGTCACCAGAATGTGTATTTTGTTGGATACATTATATAACTAATGTATGCAATTGTTTGATTATTTTACGTAAGTGTATGTATGTCTATGTACTGTACAGTATGTATGTGTATGTGTATATATCCTTTGATATATTATGTTGTCTGTATGTTGTTGCTCTATATTGTGTATCCTCGACGACACCGAAAATGAGTTTACTCAGTGTATTTTCGAGAATAAATATAACTTGAATGAATGAATGAATGAATGAATGAATGAATGAATGAATGAATGAATGAATAACTAGACCAGCGGCTTTGAAGCAGTGGTTCAGGGATCACCAGTGGTCTTTGAGGAGGATCAAGCTCTCCAGCCAACTGATGGAGAGTTGGTAGGTAAATGGACCCTTATACTGTAGATTAGAAGAGTGCCATACAGTACCCGACTGCCCAATTTGTAAGCATCTATCACATCCCAGCTATGGCCCCATGGGCAAGGGGTGGGCAACTTGGGAAATAGACTCTCCACGCATAACCCACAGAAGAGTATACTGTTTATGGAGGGGAAAAAAGGACCAGAACTACACTAGTACTGCCATATCAATTTGTATTTCTTGTTTATATAAGCAGGCAGTTTGAAACACACTGAACATCATTATTGATGAAGGTGATCAATTCAATGGTTGTGCCTGTCCCAGAACTAAGAGGAGCGTGAAAAGGGGGGAATAATAAGTAAGATGAATGCATGCTGTACCTGGAACTGCATACAATTATATTGCAAAGCACTTGTTCTGTCTGTAGCACTATACTGTAGCACTAAAAAACAGATTAAGGCGCCAATTTTAATTGACAGTTCTCTTTCATGCAAGGGTACTCCAGAAAACTATCAAAGCAAAGAGTAAAAAGCACGATATCAGCCACTGAGATCGAGTGAAGTATACTAAAATAATAAAGAAAGAAAATAAAAATAAAAGTGGAGGGGAAACAATTGCCTCAAAAGTGTATTGCATTGCAACCTAGCCTGGCACACTTTGAGTAAATTTACTTTCCATGAAGACTTTTAGGGATTTGCACACGGCCCAACAGAACATTTTGCCAGGTAACCGTGCCAACATGAAATGCAGAATTCCTGAAATGTTCAGAGCGTCCCCTGGCCTTTCTTCTGTGCTCATTGTCGGTGTGCTGTATGGGTAAACTCAGGTGAGTTCCACAGCAGGAGCAGAATTATCCTGCTGCACAACTTCCACCGTCCAAGGATATCACCACTGTTGGGCAGTATAACCTCCTTTGCACACGGAAGCTCAAAACACATCGCAATACATTATGGGTTTATGCAGCATTTGAGACACGGACGTCAACAGACCCAAAACTTTTTTCCACAATTTTGCAAATATTTTCTGTTTTGAAATTGTTGTATGGCGACCTTGAGTGCCATGAAAGATGCCTTACAAATAAAAGGTATTATTATTATTAAATAAAACAGAGTAGACTTCTTAATTAAGTGGTGCTAATTGAGATGGTGAATATTTTAACTCTTGAGAGTGTAAAAATGAAACCAAATGCATGCATTTGGTTATATCCGGTTAACCAACTTTACATCATTTAGCCTGGGGACCACCAGGAACCCTCTCACGGACCACTGGTGGTCCCCGGACCACTGGTTGAAAGCCCCTGCTATACATGACGTGCTTCGAGATCTTGTAGATCTGCAACTTTTGATAATTCAGTTTTGGACATGATGAGGTCTCCACCTCACACACAGATACGGCATGCTTGGCAGGGTGAAATTCTTCCATTTCTCTGGATTGAAATGACCGGATCTCTGGGAGCAACCACTGAAGTCTCATTTTACCGCTCAACAACAAAGGTACTGGTCTCGCAAAACTGGCTGCGACAGGCTGTCTGCCCTACAATGAATATGCAGCATTTCATTTCATTGTGTCAACTAAATCCTCCATTAGAGATTGTATTAATGCAAACTAGATTCAAATCAACGTACTAAGCCCTTCACACATTCTAAATATGCACCCAAAATATTGGGTAACACTTTAAACGAAGGTCCTTGTTATAAGCGCTTATAAGCGCTTATTAACGGCTTATAAGACATGTTATAAGCGCTTATAAGACATTTGTAAGACATGAATTAACTGTTTATAAGTAGGTTACAAGACACTTATGTACCTTGTTATAAGTGCTTATTAACGTTTATAAGACATTTATAAGCTATGTGTTACCTGTTATAAGGTCATTACAAGATACTTATTAGTTTATAAATATTTATGGGGAATGTTAATAAACACATCATTAACTGTTAATAAGACACGTAAAACTGTTTACAAATTATTTATAAGACACTTGTTAACGTTATTATTTGCTTATAAGAATTTAACAAACACATTTATGAACTGTTAGTAGGAAATTTAGAAGGCACTTATTAAACCTTATTAATATGTTTATAAAACACTTAATAAGCGTATTATTTGTTTATATGCATTTATAAATCATTTTACATACCTCCCCCATTAGGCTCCTTGTTATAAGGGTAGATTGCTAGGATATTTATAAGACTTAATGAGACATTTATAAAACCTGCATTAAAAGTTATAAACTAATTATAAGACACTTACTAACCGTTTGTGCACATTTATAAGGAATGTACTATACACATTTAATAACTATTATTAATATATTTATAAGACATTAACAAAACAACTTTCTTGTTTATATAACATTTATGGTACGCTTTATGAAACCAAAGGTGCTTGTTCCAACTTCGTTCAAAGTGAAAACAGGAGGGTGAAGAGAATTTATAAACCTTTCATCATGTGTTTATTAGGAACTCAAAATTGTTTACAAACATGGACAGGCGGTTAACAATGCATTTATAAACACGTTGATAGGCATTTTTGAGGCACTTCGTTTAAAGTGGGGACCGCATTTATAAGCCGTTAATAGCGCATTTATTAACAGCCAACATTGCTTTACAAGCAGGAACAGATGCTTATTAATGCATTCATAAGCACTTAATAGGCATTTTTGAAGGCACTTCGTTTAAAGTGGGGACCGCATTTATAAGCCGTTAATAGCGCGTTTATTAACAGCCAACATTGCTTTACAAGCAGGAACAGATGCTTATTAATGCATTTATAAGCACTTAATAGGCATTTTTGAAGGCACTTCGTTTAAAGTGGGGACCGCATTTATAAGCCGTTAATAGCGCGTTTATTAACAGCCAACATTGCTTTACAAGCAGGAACAGATGCTTATTAATGCATTCATAAGCACTTAATAGGCATTTTTGAAGGCACTTCGTTTAAAGTGGGGACCGCATTTATAAGTCGTTAATAGCATGCTATTAACAGCCAACATTGCTTTACAAGCAGGAACAGATGCTTAACAATGCATTTATAAGCACTTAATAGGCATTTTTGGAGGCACTTCGTTTAAAGTGGGGACCGCATGATAAGACATTTATAACTCGTTAATAATCTGCCTATTAACCACCACACATTCTCTACAAACAGGAACAGATGCTTAGTAATGCATTTATAAGCACTTCAATAGGCATTTTTGGAGGTACTTAATTGGTTTAAAGTACCTACAGGAAGAATGGGTATATTAACAACAGTGACGGCATTAAACAAAAGATAAAGGCTGCACTTGTTAAAGGGTTGTTCCAAGGGGGTTAACAAAACGTAATGTATTTTGGTGGCATTTAGTATGGAAACCTGAATCTCACCTTTATGGTCATGCATTGTGACACTACACCACCATTTATGGCCATATCCGTTTATGAAGATCATAGCACTAACCTCAAACCCTGGATAACCATACATGTGAAGACTGATGACCTATATTTGTATATAGGGCCAGTCGGCAACTTTCATCTGACCTCCAATCAAATAATCAATCTTTTTGACATATTTTCTGGATGTTTTGCTGGCTGAAATCAAATGGCCATCTGAGGTGATTATATTTGTAATTACTTCCTGTAAAAGCAAAATAGAAAATAACAAATATTGCACCCATACACTGTTTCTAAAATTCAACTGCTATGAGAAGCGTGATGTAAGAATGTTTTGATTGGTGAATTCCTTCGCAGTCCAGTTGATGTACAGCCGTGAGCGTTGTACACCTATCTCCTTTTCTATCCATTTTATGCGGTTGAGGAGCTCCAGAAGAGGTCAGGTAAGCGCAGACACTTCATAAGGTTGACTTGACAGAGGGTGCATTTCTTTCAGTGGTGTTAAGGAGCTGCATGAAACAAAATGCAATACAGAGAAGATTAGAGGATGGGTTAAAGAAAGCCCTTGGGCATGAGGAGGTACAGTACAGGTCCAGAGTTCAATCTACACTTCTTCAAATAAAATAATACATGAAACTTGACACTCATAAATATATAGGTTCCTGGTTATTATTATTTTCTGAGATTGTATTTTGGGTTTTAATGATTCATGTCGAAGTGACAAGGCATTCTTGTTTGGGGTACACCAAATTTAGGTTGTAAATAAATCAAAACAGTAGGCAGCATGTGGGAGACTTTCAATACCTGAAGTGAAGTGTCCACGTTGCAGTGATCTTGGAGAAGCCAATCTGTCTGTTGGAACGAGTGTCAGGATGTTTGGAGGGCCATCAGAGTCCTAGTAACAACCACAATTACATGTCAATGTATTTAAACTGCACAAATCCGGTGCAGTTTGGTGCCCCCCGTCCCAGGCGCCCCTCGCGTTACGGCAAAAAAGCCCCATGTGCAACCCAGATTTGGCACAAACAAGAGATTTACTTCTATTAGCTCCTACCAACAACCATTAGACTTGCAAATCCTGTGACTTGCAAATCCTGTCCCCCCCCCCCCCCTGAAAAAAAAAAATATATGACCTGCTGCTTCTGACTTTATGGAAGGGAATATTTGTATGTGTGATGAGCTCAGAATGATGAGGTCATTGGAAGAAGTTTCTGAACTGCCCACAGCCCTCCCGTGACACACAGACTGAGTAGAAAAAAATAGTGGTATTTGATCATGTACATTAGTGAAGACCTATTAGATACATTGAAAAGTGGTGAAGTGGCCCTTTAACCGCTTTATCCATTCAGTTATCAGTGTTGAATTGGGTCACTTGTTGCCAGTGTTAACATCTCTTGAAACACAAATATAACCCAAGAACAAAACAATACAATACAATACTGTACCTTAGTTGCTGCACAGAACTTGTGTGTTCTTACTTGTTATTGTGTGATGCTACAGAGGTAGCTCTATGTAGCTTGCCGATAGATAAACTGGCTTGTGTGCGCACGTTAATAGGTCCGTGCGGAAACGAACTCCGAAACAAAGGTTCCGGATTTTGGTTCCTAGCAAAAAAAATGCAATACCAAGCAAACAACTCCAATGCAAGGCCTTTTGTTGAGAACTTGTCTTTGTGTGTGTAAAAGTATAACAAGTATAACTGCCTCTGTGTCGTCCGTGCAGTATTTTTCACTAGGAACCAAAATCCGGAACCTTTGTTTCGGAGTTCGTTTCCGCACGGACCTATTAACGTGCGCACACAAGCCAGTTTATCTATCGGCTAACCCTACCTCTGTAGCATCACACAATAACAAGTAAGAACACACAAGTTCTGTGCAGCAACTAAGGTACAGTATTGTATTGTATTGTTTTGTTCTTGGGTTATATTTGTGTTTCAAGAGATGTTAAAAGCTAAAGGGCTACAATTGTTTGCAAAGGTTTATTTCACTGTTGTTGCTGTCTGTACTAGTGTCAACATGTGATTTGTGTACCAAGGTTTTGTTTAAACTAGTGTGGCAGTAATATGACAACGCCATGAATACTGAATAGTCCACCCCAAAAACATCTAATTTTGATTTTTTATTTACAGCTTGGGAGATTTACAATACAACAAGCAGGGGTGTAGTGGAGGGGGGACGGCGTCCCCCCACTTCTCACATCTAAAATATTTTTGGGTCTGAAAAAAATCATTAGCATGGTGAAATACATCTTGATGACATCATCAAGATGTGTTTCACCATGTTAATGAGTTCCCTGTACAAATGTGCACTCTCAGAAAAAATAAATAAAATGGGGGATATTCCCCTTTCAGAGGCATCCCCCCACTTCTAAAAGTACCACTACAACACTGGCAACAAGTGACCCAATTCAACACTGATAACTGAATGGATAAAGCGGTTAAAGGGCCACTTCACCACTTTTCAATAGGTCTTCACTAATGTACATGATCAAATACCACTATTTTTTTCTACTCAGTCTGTGTGTCACGGGAGGGCTGTGGGCAGTTCAGAAACTTCTTCCAATGACCTCATCATTCTGCTTGGATTCCACCATTGATGATGTCACTGGAAGAAGTTTCTGAACTGCTCACACCACACCAAAACATTTAGAGACATACAAATATTCCCTTCCATAAAGTCAGAAGCAGCAGGTCATAGTATTTTTTTTTTCAGGGGGGAGGGGGGGATTTGTGCAGTTTAAATACATTGACATGTAATTGTGGTTGTTACTAGGACTCTGATGGCCCTCCAAACATCCTGACACTCGTTCCAACAGACAGATTGGCTTCTCCAAGATCACTGCAACGTGGACACTTCACTTCAGGTATTGAAAGTCTCCCACATGCTGCCTACTGTTTTGATTTATTTACAACCTAAATTTGGTGTACCCCAAACAAGAATGCCTTGTCACTTCGACATGAATCATTAAAACCCAAAATACAATCTCAGAAAAATAATAACCAGGAACCTATATATTTATGAGTGTCAAGTTTCATGTATTATTTTATTTGAAGAAGTGTAGATTGAACTCTGGACCTGTACTGTACCTCCTCATGCCCAAGGGCTTTCTTTAACCCATCCTCTAATCTTCTCTGTATTGCATTTTGTTTCATGCAGCTCCTTAACACCACTGAAAGAAATGCACCCTCTGTCAAGTCAACCTTATGAAGTGTCTGCGCTTACCTGACCTCTTCTGGAGCTCCTCAACCGCATAAAATGGATAGAAAAGGAGATAGGTGTACAACGCTCACGGCTGTACATCAACTGGACTGCGAAGGAATTCACCAATCAAAACATTCTTACATCATGCTTCTCATAGCAGTTGAATTTTAGAAACAGTGTATGGGTGCAATATTTGTTATTCTCTATTTTGCTTTTACAGGAAGTAATTACAAATATAATCACTTCAGATGGCCATTTGATTTCAGCCAGCAAAACATCCAGAAAATATGTCAAAAAGATTGATTATTTGATTGGAGGTCAGATGAAAGTTGCCGACTGGCCCTATATACAAATATAGGTCATCAGTCTTCACATGTATGGTTATCCAGGGTTTGAGGTTAGTGCTATGATCTTCATAAACGGATATGGCCATAAATGGTGGTGTAGTGTCACAATGCATGACCATAAAGGTGAGATTCAGGTTTCCATACTAAATGCCACCAAAATACATTACGTTTTGTTAACCCCCTTGGAACAACCCTTTAACAAGTGCAGCCTTTATCTTTTGTTTAATGCCGTCACTGTTGTTAATATACACATTCTTCCTGTAGGTACTTTAAACCAATTAATTACCTCCAAAAATGCCTATTGAAGTGCTTATGAATGCATTACTAAGCATCTGTTCCTGTTTGTAGAGAATTTGTGGTGGTTAATAGACAGATTATTAACGAGTTATAAATGTCTTATCATGTGGTCCCCACTTTAAACGAAGTGCCTCCAAAAATGCCTATTAAGTGCTTATAAATGCATTGTTAAGCATCTGTTCCTGCTTGTAAAGCAATGTTGGCTGTTAATAGCACGCTATTAACGACTTATAAATGCGGTCCCCACTTTAAATGAAGTGCCTTCAAAAATGCCTATTAAGTGCTTATAAATGCATTAATAAGCATCTGTTCCTGCTTGTAAAGCAATGTTGGCTGTTAATAAACGCGCTATTAACGGCTTATAAATGCGGTCCCCACTTTAAACGAAGTGCCTTCAAAAATGCCTATTAAGTGCTTATAAATGCATTAATAAGCATCTGTTCCTGCTTGTAAAGCAATGTTGGCTGTTAATAAACGTGCTATTAACGGCTTATAAATGCGGTCCCCACTTTAAACGAAGTGCCTTCAAAAATGCCTATTAAGTGCTTATAAATGCATTAATAAGCATCTGTTCCTGCTTGTAAAGCAATGTTGGCTGTTAATAAATGCGCTATTAACGGCTTATAAATGCGGTCCCCACTTTAAACGAAGTGCCTCCAAAATGCCTATCAACGTGTTTATAAATGCATTGTTAACCGCCTGTCCATGTTTGTAAACAATTTTGAGTTCTTAATAAACACATGATGAAAGGTTTATAAATTCTCTTCACCCTCCTGTTTTCACTTTGAACGAAGTTGGAACAAGCCCCTTTGGTTTCATAAAGCGTACCATAAATGTTATATAAACAAGAAAGGTGTTTTTTTAATGTCTTATAAATATAATAATAATAGTTATTAAATGTGTATAGTACATTCCTTATAAATGTGCACAAACGGTTAGTAAGTGTCTTATAATTAGTTTATAACATTTAATGCAGGTTTTATAAATGTCTCATTAAGTCTTATAAATATCCTAGCAATCTACCCTTATAACAAGGAGCCTAATGGGGGAGGTATGTAAAATGATTTATAAATGCATATAAACAAATAATACGGTTATTAAGTGTTTTATAAACATATTAATAAGGTTTAATAAGTGCCTTCTAAATTTCCTATTAACAGTTCATAAATGTGTTTGTTAAATTCTTATAAGCAAATAATAACGTTAACAAGTGTCTTATAAATAATTTGTAAACAGTTTTACGTGTCTTATTAACAGTTAATGATGTGTTTATTAACATTCCCCATAAATATTTATAAACTATTAATAAGTATCTTGTAACGACCTTATAACAGGTAACACATAGCTTATAAATGTCTTACGTTAATAAGCACTTATAACAAGGTACATAAGTGTCTTGTAACCTACTTATAAACAGTTAATTCATGTCTTACAAATGTCTTATAAGCGCTTATAACATGTCTTATAAGTCGTTAATAAGCGCTTATAAGCGCTTATAACAAGGACCTTCGTTTAAAGTGTTACCAAATATTGTACTGAGCAAACACTGTTTACTGCTTACATTAAATATTAATGATAATAATAGTCTTTATTGTCTCCACATTATTTTTTTGCCATGGAAACTTTACCATAATTCTCCTCGAGTTGGAAGCATTAAGACTCACTTCATTTAGGCGTTGGTTTTCAACCAGTGGTCCTTTAGATGGTTCCAAGTGGTCCCCAGCTAAGTTGGTTAACCAGATGAAAAGTTGGTTAACCAGATATAACTCTTGAGAGCGTAAGCATGAAACCAAATGGACCCTTGTGCCTGGGTCATTTGGTTTCATGGTGACGCTCTCAAGAGTTAAAATATTCATCATGCGAGTTAGCCCAAGTCTACACAACTAGAAGTTTAATGGTCATTTTCATCGGTATGTGTGCCTGTTTAGTTTTGGTGACTGTGGGGCTAAAAATGTACCTCAAATGGTGGTCCACGGCTGAATAAAGTGCTGAATAAATAGTGGGCCCTGGTATCAAAAAGGGAGCTGGTGCCACTTGGACACAAAACAGATAGGACTACAAAATGACGTTGAAGTAAAATAGCGAATAGTGGTATGGCCCCCAGCCAATCCACAGCAGGGCCCATCAGAGCCGACCAAACCGTGGAGTGGATCTTCACAATTCCCTCACAGCAGCAGGCAGTCTCCAGTAATCAACACAGTCTCATGATACCTCAGGCTAGTGTCAGTCCAATTAATAATCAAGGCTTCTGTCACCAACTCTCACCAACTCTCCAACCTCGGAACAAAAGAAAACACGAGTCACCATCATTCATGAAGTATGAAACAAGGGCTTAAGTTGTTAAACAAATTATTCTTGCGTGATCTGTTATATGCATATTATTAACATTTTTGTATTATATAACAGGGGTTTTCAACCAGTGGTCAGGGGACCACCAGTGGTCCTTGAGAGCGTTCCAGGTGGTCCCCAGCTAAGTTGCTTTAACCAAATGTAACTCTTGAGAACGTAAAAATGAAACCAAATGGACCCTGGCGGGTCCATTTGGTTTCATTTTTACACTCTCAAGAGTTAAAATATCCATCATGTGAGCTAATCCAAATCTACACAACTGGAAGATTAATGGTCATGGACAGAAGCAAAAGAAATCTTTAGTTTTGGGGTCTGTGGATCTAAAAATATCCTCAATTGGTGGTCCGTGGCTCAAAGGCTGAATAAATGGTGGGCCCTGGGATGAAAAAGGTTGAAAACCCCTGTTATATAAGGTTTCCACCGGCAGAGACAAAAAAATCCTTGTATCATCATCAGTGTGTATCCATGAAGTAAGGCATTGCTTCTTTAGCTTCCACATCACTTACACAATTACAGTGACTTAATGAATGGATGTACGCGATTCATTTCCTCGTGTTTGCCTGACATGTTCCTGACAAAACACACATCATGCACACGTCAGTGCCAAGAGGCTGATCAGCAGGTTGTAGCACCTAAACACACACTTCCCTGTAGACATGATGATGCTATTAGACGCTTGTCAAATTATCAGCTCATTCCACTTATAGCAGGACTTTGTTTTTTTTAGTTGTAATAATAATAACTACTATAATGAATCCAAAATGACACCCGCATCACAACCAATTTCCTCTCGATTAGACAAGCACCCAGCATTAGCGGCCTGCTAAAGGGATTTAAGACGCGATAATACAGATAAAAAAAGGAAACATGAATATCGTTTTGTTGCGTTCATTAAAGGCAAGCCAGGGGATTATGGCGTCAACACAGGGACCCGGTTCGGCGGTATAAACAGACATATGGCTGTCAGAGATCCAAAAACCATTAAGGAACCTCCTTGGATAGCATACCCTGCTGCGATCAAACAAATCATCCCGAGGAACAAACACACTGGCATTGTTGCTTAAACGAAGCATTTGCTATGGTCCCTGCGGTACGTTAAGCTGTATACAGTTAAATGTAATACTGATTAATTAAGAGGGTTTTTGACTATTTTTGTTTATTGTATGTTCATTAAAATGCCTTGTCCATGTAGGGCAGAACCCGGCAGATGTGCTCAATTTGAACATTATATATAGGGTATTCTGGTCAATTGATTCTCAGCAGATAGATACCAGTACCCACAGCGTCCCTGCCGGATCAAGACCAGGACCTTCTAGCTCTGACGCGACAGCACTTACCGGTACCACTGCGCTACCTGCCCCAGTTCCTTGTTTTTCTATAGGGAAAAAAATGACATGGTTGGAAACGTTCCTCTGCAGTTTTTTTTCACCCACTTTCAAAATGTGATGTGACAATAAACCTGATTTCTGATTGCTATCGCGAAACATCAAAACAATGACCAAAACAATGGCATTTAATGTATGTTCCATCATTTGCTGGCGTCGCAGCAGCAGCGGCGCCAAAAATAGCAGTTCCACGTACGTACGTAGCCCGCTATGCGTCGACCAGATGTGTGTCTTTGGTGCACAGTCACGACACCGCCATACAGCCCAGCACACGTGCATACACATCCGGTCTAACGCTCGGCTGCTGCGGAGCGGAGGCTGCTGATTATACCACACAGGTATAATTATGCCGTCGCTTTGCATGCTGCCGTGTGCTTCGTGTTAAGGTTACGGCTCTGTGCTTTGGGAGGAAGATTGCAGTTTACGAGTGGGCTGTGTGTGTGTGTGTGTGTGTGTGTGTGTGTGTGTGTGTGTGTGTGTGTGTGTGTGTGTGTGTGTGTGTGTGTGTGTGTGTGTGTGTGTGTGTGCGGCTTGTGCGCGTATTTGTGTGCGTGACTTTTAAGTAGAGATAGGGAAACGACATATGTAACAGCATATCGTCCCAGCTGGGTGGAAACCTCATATACTTTTCATGAGTCAAGAACAATATAGGCTGACGATACTTTTGATGATTACAGTGCAATGTTGTAATAAAAGCAAGTATAGGGCAACAATAATAGGGAATCTCAGGGAGGCAGAGAGAGGGTTAGAGAGGGAGAGAGAGAGGGAGAGAGAGAGAGAGAGAGAGAGAGAGAGAGAGAGAGAGAGAGAGAGAGAGAGAGAGAGAGAGAGACGAGAAGATGCCCGTGCACTGCAAGTTGGAAAGCTTAAAAAAAAAAAAAAACGCTTGAAGAGCATCATGTGACGTTTTTTTGGCTGCTAGTGGACAGGAATGAAGCTCCACCCAAGAGATGGGCAGTTTCCTGAAAAAAATTAAATAAAATAAAAAAAAACATGCTGAGCCTGTTTGGGCTCTGGGGAGAGGGCGGGGTTTACTCAAGGTCTGTTGAGGCGGGGAGTGGACTTCTGCTGTATTCTGCATTCCGAGGAAGATGATTGGTATGTAATCGCCATCCAGGATTTAACAGAACTCTATTGGTATTTAACTTGCAAGGAAGGGGGAAAATAACACTGCAATATATACCCGTACACACAGATGTACTATACATACCTAATTCCCACCGAACACCAAATAGTAGCTCATTTATCATCATTACATCATCAACTAATCCAACCCAAGTTCTCTCTCATTAGTCCCATTATCCCGATTCCTGCACACAAGTAATTATAACCACACTAATGAAGAATTGAAGGTGAAATGTGTGTTTAGTGAAGCACAATCTCCACCAGGCTGAGTGGAGCTCCATATTTTTATGTCATCAAGATGACATGGTTAATTGTAGGTCGGTACAATTATATAAATGGACTTTTCGTGGTCCATATTGTATTTCGCAATAAATCACAATATAAAATCGATTCGATTTTTCGAATCGATCGATTTGGCACCCTAGGGGCATCATTTTCGTTACATGCTAAACCCCTTATGCCATATCCCTTATTTCATTTTCACTATTTTGAAAAACTTTTTTGGACTATTTCAACATGTCAATCTATTAACACGTTGTGAGCTAGTAGACTGGCCATTTGAACTACTGAGAAATGGTTTTTTTTAATAGTTTAAAAAGGCAAAGAAGTTAAGGGATAAGGGGTATAGCGGTAACGAAAATCTCACCCTAGGTATCGCTTTCGTATTGCATCGGGAGGCAAGTGAATTGTCCCACAATACTTGAGTAAATGTCTTGAGATAGTTAACTAGCTGTCATGCTGTAAAATGCCATTAGTGCCGATATAGTGACAAATGCCACTAAGCGTTGCAGGCTGCCCGACGCCTGCACTGTTTATGATCATGCACGGGAGATTACATCGGCACACGAAGGGTTAATAGTCATGGGGCTATCGGGGGCTTTGGCTTGTTCCGCAGGCCTGATTGATATGTTAAAATTGATTTTGCATTAGTTAGCATAATGACACGGACTGGTCGAGATGATCTCGGACAGTTTGGTTATTGACAGTGTGAAAAGCTCATGAAAATGTAACACAGGCGACAGTGTTTGCTGACCCCTGCGGAGCCAGGGGGCTGATTACACATGAAATAGGAGGAGGCTGGTCCAACCCAGTGGAGAATGCCATCAGCCTCTTTATTGACGGCAACACTCCTGCACTCAAATGACTGACTCATAGTCAGTATAGACCCACTGTTTGCCAAACGGTGGGTCGGGAGATATGTATGGGTCAAAAACCAATACTAATAGAAAGAACAATTAGGGATGTCCCAATACCATCCCAATACCATTCCAATACCAAAAAATATTACAAAACATAAAAAAAAGATCTTATAATATAGCAGACTAGAATACCAGACTCCTCACTCAAATGTGCACTTGGGCAACTCCAAAGCAAATTCCACAACATTTTATTTACCTGCCATAGTGTCAACCCCTTACCCCTGTGTGGATCAATGGTTATACTGGTATATTTACTAATACAGAATGGTCTGATAATGGCAAATGAGGGCCAATGCTGATACTTTTCGGGTACCAATTCAGTATTGCCGACACACACACACACACACACACACACACACACACACACACACACACACACACACACACACACACACACACACACACACACACACACACACACACACACACACACACACACACACACACACACACACACACACACACACATAACCCTAACCGCACACAAAGCCACATAGTCAAAGTAATGGTATGATTTTGTTTTATTCATTAGTAGACCTAATGTTCTTGGCTCGCACCCCACGGTTGCCCGAGTCACTATTATCAACTACTTTTACACATTGGGGATCAGTAGAGGTTGGTGCGTGGGGTCTGCGGTTTTGTGTGTGGCCTGGTGGGGACAATTACCAACTGGGATGTACTTTTGAACACCTAAGTATATTTAAAAACTATTTATTTTATATATTTACTTGAGTAACATTTTGACTGAGCTACTTTCACTTGTAGTGGTGGCAATTTGACCATTGCTTTTACTCAAGTACTGGGGTTAAAGGGGTATTCCACTTTCAAAAAAACTTTTGGTCATTTTATGGTCTACTCAGTCTCATACAGACAGTTTATAAGTTACTCCTTTCAGTATTTAGATATTTAATGTTCATTTTAGCGCCTCCAGCTCCTTCCCATAGAAACCCATTATGAATTAAAACTCCATTTTAACCATGACAGATTATTCGAAAACAACCAACTTTTTTCTGGTGACTGATATTGTTGTGGGAATACGTGAGAGGACAGTAGAATTTCATTTACAGTTTTTATTTATTTTTAAAATATTGTTTTATTCATTTATGGAGGCGGCTACATTTTCCAAAACAATATTTTAAAAATAAATAAAAACTGTAAATGAAATTCCACGGTCCTCTCACGTATTCCGAGTAAATATCAGTCACCAGAAAAAAGATGGGTTGTTTTCGAATAATCTGTCATGGTTAAAAAGGAGTTTTAATTCATAATGGGTTTCTATGGGAAGGAGCTGGAGGCGCTAAAATTAGCTCTGGTCCAGAGCTCCACTGCTTCTGAGTCTGACTTGCATTGGAGCTCTGCTTGTCTCCGTTCAATCGGCCATTACTCCACCCGACCAGCCTCTCTTCTCTAGTGGATATATAAAGAACGTTTTATCTACTCACAAAAATAAACACGTCTTGTGTCATTAGAAAGCCTACTTATCTTAGTGGAAACACTCTGAGCCCCCCACCACATGGATAAAATGGACTTTTTGGCCAGAACGCGATCGTTTTTCACCGGAAAAGCAACCAGGATTTGCGCCCTCTACCGATATTGCCAATAGAAAAGTTCCATAGGAAATATTTTTCCTTCAGTGAAAAACTATCGCGTTCTGGCCAAAAAGTCCATTTTATCCGTGTGGTGGGGGTCTCAGAGTGCTACCACTAAGGTAAGTAGGCTTTCTAATGACACAAGACGTGCTTATTTTGATGTAGGTAAAACGTTCTTTATATATCCACTAGAGAAAAGAGGCTGGTCGGGTGGAGTAATGGCCGATTGAACGGAGACAAGCAGAGCTCCAATGCAAGTCAGACTCAGAAGCAGTGGAGCTCTGGACCAGAGCTAGCTAAAATGAACATTAAATATCTAAATACTGAAAGGAGTAACTTATAAAGTCTGGTGTGTTCACATGAGACCGAGTAGACCATAAAATGACCAAAAGTTTTTTTGAAAGTGGAATACCCATTTAAGTACTTTGTTCTATATCTACATTGGGGGTATTACTGTTGAGTATACTTCCACCACTGATGCTGCTGTGGGATTGGCTGCCTGCGTGCAACAGCTGGCACACACTTCTAGTCAGTGTGCCACTGTGCCATAATGGCGCTGATTGTGTGCCTGGATTCACTCTCACCACCACACACCCCCAGTTCTGGACACACGCAGTGGCCAGAATGGCCTCCAGGGCACATCTTAGCCCCGCTGCCTTTGGCTGCACCACAACGAGGACTTGGCGCTGGACGTAATTTGTCCCTGATGCAATCAAAGGCAGATGGTCTGACTGGGAGGAGTCCGCCATTCGGTGAGAGGGTGTCCCATTTACAGCCGCTAAGTGAAAGTCATGTCCGTGACAATATATTAAAAAAAACACATGAGCCATAATTCCTTTTTTCCACCATGGTATGGTCTATGAAGGAGTCTTCAATCTTCTTTTTCTAACATTGTGTGTTTTTGTGCCTTTATTGATAGTTAGTGAAGATTGCCAGGAAAGAGGGAGAGCATGCAGCAAAGGTCGTTGTGAATGGGACTTGAACAGGTGATGCATGTGCCGTATTCTTGATAATACTAAGAAGCTGTGAATGGAAACACCCTGCAGTAGTTTAGGTATGGACCAACGATGGCATTAAAAAACCGAGGCAGCTAATCAGCATTGCATCCCATGGCTGAGAGGTCATCTTGTGGCATGGTTGCCAGGCGAGGCAGCCAATCACTGATTGGTCTTCTTGGCTTCATAGCAGCCAATGAGTGACTAAGGTGCAAATGCGCATGAAGCTAAAACTAATCAAACATAGACCAGCCTTGCAGCTGGCAAAAACACCTTATGGATATGTAAGTGGTTTCTGCCTGACAGCCACAAAGTATTAGGCCAAAAGAGTACCTTACCCACCATTGCTCATGAGAGTGCCTTAACAGTGGGCATGAGAGGTGTGAGAGCTGTGAACGTGACGGCAAGTGCAGTGCATTGCCTATAGCCAGATGCCCCTTCAGGGAACCCCCCCATCCCCCAACCCAACACTGGAATAAAGTGCATGAAAAATGATTAGTCTGTGACTAATTGCCCGTTTAGCGTCGCCGGAAGTTGTTAAACAGACCATTGCCTTTTAATACTTAAAGTACGGAATAGGATTAATTAGGCAGAAATGTATTTCTCCTACGCTGCCAAGTTCCTTCTACTTCAACTCTCTAAAAACACTGTGATGGGGTGGGGGTGGGGGGGGGGGGTACCTGACAGAAGTGTAGCCTGTAATGGTCTTAGAATGGATCTCCAATTCTACATCTGCTCATTTTGATTGGGAATGATGTGACTGAAAAGTGCATGAGAAAAAGTATTTGGAGATGATGGCATGGTCTATAGCAGGGGTTTTCAACAGGTGGTCCGAGGACCACCAGTGGTCCTTGAGAAGGTTCCAGGTGGTCCCCAGGCTAAATGATGGAATGTTGGTTAACCAGATGTAACTCTTGAGGGTGTAAAATGAAACCAAATGGACCCGCAAGGGTCCATTTGGTTTCATTTTGTTAAAATATACAAAATTTCATTTTGTTAAAATATTCATCATCTGAATTAGCACCACTTAATTAAGTCACTGTTTTGTTGGCAAAATACAGCCTGGAATTGTGGACAAAATCAAAAGAATTCTTTAATTCCAGGTCTTTGTCGTGAAAATGTAATCAACTGGTGGTCCGTGGCTCAAATGCTAAATAAATGGTGGTCCCTGGAGTCAAAAAGGTTGAAAACCCCTGGTCTATAGGAAGAGTGATGAAAAGACTGCCCACCTGTTTCTGCCCCCAGTGAATAGCTTTTAACGATTTAATTGCGGTTTTGGCTTTGACACATTGGAGTAGGTGTATTCAAAATAATAGGTTTTCCCTTTTAGGCTTTGCAACAGAAATTACAGATATACTGTACATTGTGTGTCCACATACAGTATATGATTTTATATATCTGCAAAGGTGAATGAGCAATTGCTCAGTAGAAAGGGCTAGAAAGTTTAGCCTTTGGTCATGAGGTTGAAGTTAATAACTTATTTCTCCTTATACGCTAAGTGGAGTGGTTGCATCTGCTACTTTTGCTGCTTTTGGCTGACATTGCAGTTTTACAATTACTAAAAAACAACAAAAACAACCTATATGTAAAATAATTTATATGCAATCTTTTGAAAGTAGCACCTTTCATATAAGAGAATATCTAAGATCCATCATTTTTTAAGTGAAACATATATGACATTCAAAACAGATGTAAGATCCATAGTATTTTTCTTGTAACGTGGCTTGTAATGAAAGGTGCTACTTTCAAGAGCTAGCATATCATTTTTTCCATATGGGAATATGAACATAGTAACAGGCCATGGTTCTCAGCAGGAAACTGATGGGTTGTGCAGTCCAAGTAGGGAATGAGGCATTACCCCAGGTGAAGTATTTAAGTTTAAGTTTAAGTACCTCAGGGTCTTGGAGGACGTAGGAGATCGTCCAGAGAATCGGTGGGCAAGATGGTATTGTATCGTCTGTTGTGAAGAAAACAGAGTTGAGAATTTGTTATGGGAGGCTCATAATCATATGGAATATGATCATATGGAATGCCCTCTCCATATATGGAGAGGGTTGGTTTGAGGTCAGATTTAGAGTTGTCTGCCGGCTCCATACTTGCAGATCTAGGTGCACTATGTCTGTACACTTCTCTCCATATAAAGGGTGTCTTACTAGAACCTACGATAGTAACCAGGGAAACAGTACCTTTGTTTGTTTGCTCTATAATGTTTATTATACAACACTCATCAAGCAATTAGCGGATGCTTAATAAATCATGAACACATTGCATTAATCATTGTGCCCTCATTCATTTGAAAATACTACCAACAAAATAGGCTACTAAGATAATGTAACCTACTACATGAAGTGTCCGACATTGCTTGCTGTGATACATAGAGCCGCATACGTATGAAAGCAATTAGTGCATTTTAGAAGAGTGGATTCAAAACAAAATCCTTGTTTGTTGGGTTTGTATTCAGAGAAGCTCTTTGTAGTGTGCGGAACTCCCTTGCAAAGCCAGCATTATGGCAGAATTTAGGGAAGCAGCTTTGTTGTTTTGGACTGCTTGACCTTGCTGTTGAATCACTGGAATCATCTGGCAGCTCACTGCCTTTGGTCTTTTCCCTTCTGTATTTGTAGATGCGGAGGCAGACGCAGCACGTCTTATTATTCTGCTTCCCTCATACAAACTGCCAGTGACAGCTATGAGGCAAAAAAAATAAAAACATTCCTGGCCAAACAAGAGTTTAAATTGCACAATGAAAATGTTTTTTCTGCATTGTAAACAGGAAAACCCTACTTTGCTCTGTATATTACTGCCACTGTGGACCTAAGGGGGGGGCCTTAACTCTCCATCATTGATTGATTGCTTTTTTGTCTTTCGCATGTTAAACAATATCGATCCCCTTTTTTACTCCTTGGGCTAGCTTGGCACAAGGGTGATTTTGTCCCTCCTGTTGCTGGGTTGTGTGCAGGGTGGTAAATCTGATCTAGGAGACGGGGGAGATCAGTCTGTCAGCTGGCTGATTCATACCAGACATGCTCTTAAAGCCCTGGTCTGACACGGAGGGTGCCAGCGCCCGCCAGACACCCGGAGGCCGGCGCAGAGCGGAGCGGAGCGGAGCCCACACACACGCGCTGTTTAACGGCCATGCTTTATGTTTTTTATTGGTGCATCAGCCTGGGCCGGTGAGCCGAGGACACACAAGCAAGAAACCATCGATTGACCACTTCAGTATAGTCACAGCAATTCCCAACACTAGTGGTGGGCCGTGAGGCTATATGAAGTGGGCCCACAAATGATTGAAAACGATGGACAACGAAATGAAATTAAACAAATTTTAACACACCGACTGCTACGGGATTGTATTATCATAATATGGATGTAAAAATATAAAAAACTGAATTGCTGTCCTTTGACTTGGTCAGACATCCGAGGTTCGGATCAGAGTTTTTATTTTGGTAACACTTGCTATGCATCCCATGTTTAACACAATATGAACACACTCAGTGTTGTAGTGGTACTTTTAGAAGTGGGGGGACGCCTCTTAAAGGGGAATTCCACCCATTTTCATTTTTTTCCGAGAGTGTACAAATGTGAACCAAATGGACCCTAGCGGGTCCATTTGGTTCCATTTGTACGCTCTCAGAAAAAAGGAAACTCATTAACATGGTGAAATACATCTTGATGATGTCATCAAGATGTATTTCACCATGCTAATGATTTTTTTTTCACCTCCATTTCTAGGAAACACAGAATGGGGGAATTTTTTTGTCATGTCCACACAACATATCTAAGGTGTATTAATGTAAAATATTAAAAATAAGTGGATGCACACTGGCATTTGTAGTAAGTATAGCATATTGAGAACGATTCTTTACAATGCCTAATTGTGTCAATAAAAGTAAATGACAAGACAAAAAACATGGGCCTACTTTTGTCCCAAAAATATCTTGGATGTGAGAAGTGGGGGGACGCCGTCCCCCTGCGTCCCCCCTCCACTACACCCCTGAACACACTTAAGTAGGGATGTCCCGATACACTATTTTCATTTCCAATCTGATCCTGATACCACAATTTGTGTTGTACCAAATCCGATACCAGAACATAACCCATATTCATAGCCACCCATATACTTATACTATAACTAGTCCTATACCCGTTGTGTATGATCTGGATGTGTAGGCCTAGATGACATTGATTGGGACTTGTTGATGTTGGAAAGCTGGATGGAACTTTATGTTATAGACACTATTTATTCAGGATTGTAGCCTTGGGGGACCACCATTTGATGTTGAGTTTAATCTGTCAGACCCACAATCAAGGACTTTCAGGTTTTTGTCCACAATTTAGGAGAGATAAACTGGCAAAATGTTTGTCAAAATAACAATTATTCTACATTTTATAATTGTTGAAAATGAATTATAAAATGGACCCCATGGACCCCATAAGGGTCCATTTGGTTTCATTTGAACTATTTGAAGAGTTACAAATCTATAAGGGTCCATTTGGTTATCAACTGACCATTTAGCATTTAGCTGTATGTGGACCACCTAGAATCGTGTCAGGGACCACTGGTGGTCCCTGGACCACCTGTTGAAACCTCTGCTGAATGGAATTGCAATAAACCCTGAAGGTCATTACAATTAATATGATGAATATTAATTGTAAGGGATGTGTTCCAGCACACCTGCCGTGTTCCTGTGGGTTTGCAAGTTTGGGGGACCCCCCAGAGACCAAGTTGTAGACGACCCGGACGGTCGCACGTACACAGACGCACACGCGTAAATGTGGCGTTTGAATAATAACTTTAGAGAGGACTGGATGCCGTGGGCTGGCGTGCGTTCCAGACGTTGCAGTGTAGTGGTAGTAGAAATAAGTTGTATGCGACCCGGACCGTAGTAGCCGACCCGGACCGTAGTAGCGTGAATGGTGTCAGCGCGCCGTGTCGAGAGTCTAGCAATATTGGTCAGTCGCCTAGCAGGCGGAACAGCGGTTGCAGTGTAGTGGTAGTAGAAAGAAGTTGTTGGCGACTCGGACCGTAATAGCGCGTGTGTCACGGCGCCGTGCCGAGAGTATATATTGCCTGTGTTGGGCAGTCGCCTAGCAGGCGGAACAGCGACAACACCGCTCCGTGCGTAGAGAACGTTGCCTGTGTGGATCATAGAGTTGGTGTGGATCAGTCGGCAGTCGCCAGGAAGGCAAAACAGCGAGAGCAGAGAACACTGTACCCCGCGCCAATGGCTGTACCCGTAAGGGGAGGTGATACAGCAAACTGTGACCTCAATAAATGTGTCTCCGTGACACGTGATGTTACATGTGATGTTTTTTTATCTGTATCCGGTGACACGTCATATGCGCGAAGATTAGTTTTTGACACAAAAGTATTAAAATTAAAATGATGGCTATATGTTTGGTGTGTATAAGCCGCGCTTATTGATGCTGGATGACAGGGCAGTGTAGCTCGAGGTTCATTGACGCTGTCCGTGCGCCGTGGCGTTACGCAAATGGAGACAAATGACACAGTACATTGCACAGGATGTAACAGACAGACAGACACGCTTGCTTGAATTATATAGAGAGATAAAAAAGAAATGTCTGAAACTGCAGTATACATTCTGACTGGCTGCACCCCTGAGTCTGCTGTACGTGCTCCGAGCAAAACCACAGTCTGGAATCTTTGTAGGCCTATTGATTAGCCGGTGAGCACTGGTTAAATTTAATTGAATTTAATTTGTATTCATTTTTTCATTGGACCCAAATACAGAGTGACGACCAAGAGTAAAGTTCAAAACTATTATTTATTGATACATCAACAGAAAGGTAATGCTGTAAACATCTTCCGGTCAAAATGCAAAGTTGTAGGCAATTACCAGATGCACCAAACAGGGTCCAAGAACGAACAAGGCAAGGCAAGTCCTCTCAGCTAGACTACTGCAGCAACAACCAATGAACTGACAACTGGTTGCAATGAGTCCAGATTTAAAGGGATCAGGTTGATTGCAAAGAGTTCACGGGTGCTGAGTGGGTGGGATACTGTTGGGCTGCAGAGTGAGTGGGAAAGTGTGACATGGATTCAGACGAGGAGAAATGGTCTGCCTCAGATCACATATAAGTTACTTGATGGTAACTGCAAGGTTGCCGGTTCGAACCCAACCTCCCCCAGAGTTAGTGTTGAATTGTCCTTGAGCAAGACAATGGCTGATCTTTAATTGGTACTTGATATTAGAAGTCATCATAAGACAGTTTACAATGTGTTATGATTAAGGTTCTAACTATAATTATTCATTATTTACGAGTGCTTATAAATATAATTATGCATGGTTATGAGAAGATTATAATGTCTTATAAGTATGTTCGCTCATAATGCGTTATAAACATGGGATAAATAGCAAGTGTGATTTTTCATCAAATCCTGATCTATAAACGTTTCTTGAGATAGCTATAGCGTGAGAGAATTCTAACATTAGCCTTTTTCTAGTGGAGGTCTCCTAGGAATGGAGAAAGAAGCCTTGGAGTAGTAATCAATGATTTGTAAAATGTTGCCTTTATAGTTGAAAAGTAAAAAAAAAAAAGCTTTAATGATCGGTGTCTTATGAATGGCACTTAAGAGTAGACACTGAAGTTTTCATAAAATGTTGTTTATTCCTCCGGTTTCCTCCCAGCATATGGCTTAATGAAAACATCACTGCTATTAATCTTTTGACATACCTCACAGCTACTTTAGCAGCAAGCCACCATGAGAGCACAAGCCGAGTCTGACATTTGACTAATTGCAGTCATTTGAGAATGATCACTGTTCTAATGCGCTGGCGACGCACAGCAGCATAGCACAACACGCAGACAGGCCTGTCTGTGTGGTGACCCACTTTACCCTGGTAATAAAAGGGTAAGCTAGTTAAAACTACCCTTTTACACCTATACAGGAAAGACACTAATTAGATAAGGATCGAGGAATATAGCGGTGAAAGTGGAACTCCTTATATGGTCACCACACTATATAGTGAGGATTAGCCAGAAAAGAGGACACAAATAACAATATTTGAATTAAGTGAATTCACGTACTATACTCTTAAATGAGAAGTGACATAATGAGGAAACACACTGGGACATGGCCTAAGTATCAAAGTAAATGCCTATACATCACATTATTAATGGATCGCAACATTGTGGGCTTATTGATCGGCTATGCCCAGAATAGGCCGATTGGACCAGATCTGAAAATGTTCTTTGCACTCCAGTGTTGCAGGGCAAAGGATTCAAGTAAGGTCAACCCAAAAACGAGCTGGCATCGAACCGTGACAGCATGCAGAGGCAAAGGGAGATGAACCTTACATGGGGCGAGTCACGGCATGCAGCGCAAGACATTTCCCCAAATGGAGACAGATCACTGAAGCCTTATGTCACACTTGTGACAAAGAGGATTAAGTTAAGTAAAAAGGAACATTATTTGCCACCGAGATGTAGCAGAGTAGAAGTATAAATCATATAAAAATACCATCATAGTACAATACCTTAGTAAATGTATGAGTATACTTTGCCATGCCAGACTTTAATTATTGTCATTATCGGTCTGCTTCAAGGCTGTGGCCGCCACCCGTGTCTTTGTGAGTATCGATAAAGCACAGGAAGCGATCCATGGCACGATCAATCATCTTCCTGTACAATCCCCTGCCTCCCCCTCCTTCTCATCATCGGTATATAGTGTGGGGATTCAGAAGAATGAATGACTCTTACCCGTCCTTGGCACCCTGCGAATCCTTGTCGTTTGATGATGAAGACTTCATCCGCGGCCTCCTCCCTGCGCCCGAGCGGATGGCTCATTATTATGGCCAAAAAGGCCATATCATCGACACTCTCTGCCCTGGCGGAAACCTCACATGTCCAAAAAACAGTTCCTGTTTTATCCATTTATACGGCCCAAGAACAATTCTTATTAATTTGAAATCAGCAGTCCCCACATATTTTATGAAAAAATGTTCAATGATAGCAAATTTACAAGCCGTATGTGAGATTTTTACAAAAAAAAGCGTTCATTTGATTCGACCATGCATGATTCTGCAGCAGCACGGCAGTCCTGTTGTATCATAATCCGAGAGGGAAGTCGAGGCACACTCAATAAATAAATGAAAACATACGTTATACATGCAGAAGTTCAAATATGGAGATATGATGTTTCTATGCAGCAGCGACAACATGGCACAGAGATACGGGATCCGGTCTGTGACTGTGTGAAAAAACAGGTGGAAAAAAACTATAATTACATAATTATATTCACTGTTTGTTTGCTTAATTCAGTGCATCTTACAGACATTTGTTTTTACTCTGCTGCAGTTATTTCATAGTTACTTTGTAGATTTAGGTTATGATTACAAAACATATATGTATACGTACATGAACTATTTAAGTATTATTTCACACAAGCTACTCTAAAAGTCTACCACACACACACACACACACACACACACACACACACACACACACACACACACACACACACACACACACACACACACACACACACACACACACACACACACACACACACACACACAGTGATGCGTCATGGCATTGTTGATCGATTGCAAATGCCTGACCAACTCTGACAACACTTGCTAACAGTAATACAGACATTTTGTTTTACTTTGTATTTTTCTATTATGGCATACTGGCCATTTCTACTCAAGTACTCGCTCTATAGCTCCCACCACTCGACAACCTCCTCCTTTCATGCTGGAGTGGAGATCGAGCTTATTACCTCCAGAGGAGGGAAGTGCCTAGCAGGGAAATAGGGGAGAATGCATGTCTGTGTGAAAGATTGAGAGAGAGAGAGAGAGAGAGAGAGAGAGAGAGAGAGCAGTATGAATGTGCGTGAAAGAAAAGGTAGAGAGAGAAAGAGAGTCATTGACAGGGAGAGTCGACCGTAGAAAAAGCAGTAAATATGAGAGATGGGGAAAGCCCCCCTTGTAAGGTGAACTAAGGGGCGCTCGGGGACTTGCCTTGTACATTGCACCTGTCTTCATCATCATTTAACTCTTATTTGTTGGTCTTACTAAACTGTCAGCAATTCTCTGCCTTCTTGGCCTTTACCTGTGAAAATGCCATGAAAATGCTGACAGGCTGCCAAATGGGGAACGGCTAGGCCCCTGGCTGGAACGAGCTGCTGCTGCTATAGCTGGCTTTTCTTTGAATTCCACATGCGTTGTCAGAATTAGAGGTAGACGGCGCATACACTCGACTGCACTTTGCTGGTCTCTGCGTTTATACTCTACTGACATCTATTCCTCTGCCAACCGCAAATTCATTTAGCAGCAGCTTTTTAAAATTGGCTGGGTCTAGGAGTCCCTTATCTAAGCCCCTACCCTCCCTACCCCCCCGATAGGCTAATAACATATATATATTTTCTTCATTGTATTCTCTGAAACGTACCCCATCCATCCCTGACATTTTTTTGCAGCCAATGGCACCAAATACCTGCAATGGTGGTGTGTTCTGGTCGACTCAATTGCGCCTTGATGTATTCACTAGGCCAACTAGGCAAGACATTATGCCCGTGATCTGTGAGCAATTTTATGCAATACGCAATGTGGATTCATTTCTGTACCAGTGTAATTTGGGAAGGAGGCAAAGGAGCTAGAATTCCAGCTCCAATCATCCCTCTCTCTCTCTCTCTCTCTCTCTCTCTCTCTCCGACTCACTCACTCTGAAGGAAATTGCTTTTGCAATGACTCCCCACTTCCCTGCCTTCCCTGGTCATGCTGCATTTTATATTCACTGTGGGAGATATTCCACATCTCAATCAGTATGCGGATGTGACAAATGCTGGATGTCTCCTATCACACTCAAGCAGGGAATGCTAATCAATTGATCAAGTGCACTGCGGCAGCGTAACAACACTGGCTCTATCAGAGGCTTCACGGTGGATCTTGGACTTTGTGTGGCCTGCCGATGACACTGGTTCTCAACGTTCTACTTTTTTTATTTTCATCATATCCAATTATTTTTGTAACACATTTTTCTCACACATCAGTGTCAATTGTCTAATGAAATTCTGGACGTTACTACCTCTACCATCCTGGGGAGGGAAACGGACTGTCATTATGCTTCGTTCAGTGTAGTTCTTTCGCCTTTTTTCCAACATGTTTCTCCGGTTGGACATATCGCATGTGGGAAGAAAACGTTATTCCAACCAGTTCCTTTCCCCTCCATCATGTGCCCTGACAGGCCAGGGGGAGATAGAGTTAGAGACCAGGATTACTGCATATTTACCATATTTACCTACAGTACCATAGGGGCCGTTCACACATCAGACTCATTCAGAGGTTGTATCACAAACCAAAGACACATCTCTAAAGTATTTCCAATGGGAGTCACATGATTTGAAGACACAAACTTCTGTCTTGTGTATTCAAATCATGTGACTCCCAGTAGAAATGCATAATCAGTGCATTTCTGTTCAGTGCAGTTCACTCTTTCTTTATTTTCAGGTCACGATACAGGATTAATAACCAAGTGATGAAACAAACAGGAGCAGGCCAAATTGGAACCGAATTGACCTGAATTGTAACGTTGAAGCTTATAAATTAGTAGCCTGCAGGCTTCTCCCAATTGGATGCTTGGCAACCCATCTGAAGATGTGTTTTCGATTTTACAAAAAGAGCTTGAATGGCGACAAGAGCCTGCAGTCAGTGACACTTTACTACTGAAGATGAAGAAGACGACAGTGTTAACTTTACTCACATATATATATATATATATATATATATATATATATATATATATATATATATATATATATATATATATATATATATATATATATATATATATATATATATATATATATATACACAGTATATCTTGTTCCCGAGAGAGGGGAGGATGGAGAAGGAGATCAGCTGGAGAATCAGAGCAGCATTGGCGGTATTGCAGTCGCTATACTGCACCGTTGTCTTTATCCCTACCCTCACCTATGGTCATGAAGTGTTGGTCATGACCGATAGAACAAGGTCGCGAATACGGCCGAAATGAGTTTTCTCCGTTGGGTGACTGGCATCTCCCTTAGAGATAGGGTGACAAGTTCAGTCACTCGGGAGAGAGTCGGAGTGTATGTCGCCTGGAAAGGAGCCAGCTTAGGTGGTTCGGGCATCTGGTTAGGATGCCTCTCAAGGGTCTCCCTAGGGAGGACCTCGAGGTACGGCCCACTGGGAGGAGACCCCGGAGCAGACCAAGGACCAGATGGAGGGATTACATCGACTCTCTGGCCTTGGATTGCCTCGGGATCCCTCTAGGAGGAGGTCGCTAATGTCGCTTAGGACAGGGAAGTCTGGAGCTCCCTGGTGGAGCTGTTGCCCCCAGGACGCGACCTCTGATAAGCAGATGAACATGGATGGATTACGTTTAAAGAGCATTTGGGTGATTTGGAAAGAAGAAACTGACCCATCGGTATGAAGATGTGCACATGGACACACAGCCCAAAGCCGAAACTAGGGGTTTTAGGGGTTCACTGTGGACAGGGAGGAATTCCTTATATGGCCAGCGCAGTCTATAGACAAAAACAATAATATTTTAATTAAGTGAAACCACTAAATATACCTTTAAATGAACACTGACCTGCTCTGACACATAGACATTACCTTCTTGTTCCCACCTGGCATTCCATTCTAACAGTGCCAACATCAAGTAAAAGTGCTCTCATTAACTTTAATTACATTTCACCAATTCAATCGACAGACCTTTTCTTTACTTTTACTTTTCTCTCTTTTGTTTTGTCACCAGCTCCAGCCCCCACACCTGCGCATGTGCTCCCCTTTTTCCAGCGTTTACTCATACCAACCTCAGGCCCGCCGCTGCCCTTCATCAGCAGTGAAGGTCTAATCTTATCTGTGGCTGTTCCGCCTGCCTCTTCATTAATCATTCTCACAATGAGTGAGTGATGCTGGCCGCAGCCTTGTCCAGTACATCCCTCAGGTGCTAAAGGTTGGGCTATACTTGTAGGATGAAGGGGGCCTCCTTCTGAATAGCTGCCTGTCTGGACTGCTGGTCGGGACGACTGACGTGAGCAGTACCCCTGGGTATACTGTATGGATGGATCCTAATGCAGAGTCCACATTTGATAATGGCATTTACGAGCTGCGTTCGGTTCCCACGTCACTGTCATGTATGATAATGGGCAGCTGTGGCTCAGGAGGTAGGTTCAGGTTGTCCACTGATCCGTGGGTCGGCGGTACCTATTTGACATAGAGGCTTTTTCTAGTGACTTTGAGTTTAGTGAAGAGGTTAAAAATTGATTGTGAATAGTGATTTAAAATTCTGTGATTAGGACTTTATCGATTCCAATTTGATACTCTATTTTCAGCAGTGTTGGGCAGTAACAAATTACATGTTACTGTAATATTATTACGATATTACTCTGCTAAAATGGGTATGCTACTCCACCAAAACACTACTCATTACTTATTACAAATGAGCTTGTTGCATGCAAAAATAAAACAGATTTACCATCAATGAAAACAAGAGTAGTTTGTGGGAAGGGAGAACTTGGGACAGTAATAAAGTAATATGTAACATGTTAATCTTTGATCAAGTAATAAGTAACATAATATTATGACTTTTTCTAATGGGTCATTACTCTCCTAATATTGCCCTGCACTGATCTTCAGTACTTGGAAGAACCTCATTTTGATATCCCAGCCCTGGCATTTGACTGTGTAGGATGTTTCTCAGTAACACTGATATCCTCTGTATGCCAGCAAGCATGAAAATAATCTAAAAAGAAGTCTCCCCAGTTCTCTGGCAGTATGAACTATAGGAACATTCAATCACTGAGTGTTATTGTTCCACTTGCTACTTGCCATCAGTGGCAGTGTTTTTTTCCTCTTTACGTAAGAGTCCAATTTGATTTGCCGCTGTGTCAAGTGCGTGGCGAGTTGCAGTATAATGTAGGCATCACGAAGAAGCTCTGGATCGCAAAAGGGGCCCTAAATTAGATCTCTGTTCGAGTGACGCGCGGCAATGACTTTTGACTTATTCGTCCATTATCATCATCTTGACTGGGCAAGCTGGATAGAAGATGCATGGGCCAGTGATTGAGAGTCAACTTCGACTAGTAGTCATAAAGGGGAATGGATGGGTGGGGGTGTTAGGTGGAGAGAGAGAGAGAGAGAGAGAGAGAGAGAGAGAGAGAGAGAGAGAGAGAGAGAGAGAGAGAGAGAGAGAGAGAGAGAGGGAGAATGTGGGGCCTTTAAATCGTAATTTACACTCCCGACACATGGCGGTGCCTCATGCCGAAAATAGAAAATGTACGTATACGCGTTGCTTCCGCGCCTCGTGCTCGCAGTCGCCATGCAACAAATTCTGAATCTTGCATTATAAGCGGAGGGTTGTCTTGGGGGGAGGAGGAGGGGAGGGAATAAACACATAGTTTGTTCTGGTAGGAGCTATAGGATATAAATGACACCAAGATGAAACAAATCAACCTTAGGTAGACCAAGCCGTTAGCCAATCCATAGTAATCAGGGTGACTGTATTGAGCTCTCCGCTTCATGGACTCTTACCAATCAGCCAAGAAAACACCGATGCGTCATCCATTTTCCTTCCCCTGCTGATGGAGGCGAGGTGGCTCTCTGTACGCACAGCCAGAGCCTGAGTGGAAGGCATAAAGCAGCTTGTATTGGAAACAGGACTGACGGGGGGCGAATTTAAGGAATAATCGCCCCGGACGATGTTCCTGGTCCCTGCAAAGCGATATTCTTTCTTCACAACGGGGGACATTTAGGAAGAAAACCAGGTTGTTGGTAGGATTAGATTAGCTGTATGAGGATATATAGGCAATGGTGGGGGTTGAAATCTGAATTATACTTACGTATAAAACAAAGCCCGATCTGCAAACCCACTCACTTGTATATCATAGGTTATTAAAGGTAATAGAGACAACTTTTTGTGCCAAAAATCAAAATAGATATATAGCTATACATATTTTGATTTTTTTTTCCCCCCTTCTACGTTGCTTCTTGATGCTGCAGAGGTTTCCCTGCAGACAGACACTTGCTTCGTCCTGCAGATGATCCATGAAATCGTCATCAAAATCATGTAAACCACATCATCAAAATCATGAAAACAAAACATTGGTCTGGCTCAGGACAGGCGGTGCTAATGTCTGAGGAGGAGGAGGGTTGTGTAGGGTGAGGCAGCGTTTAAGCCAATCACAGCAAGGCAGTCTTAAAAGTTTCATAATGAGCCAATAGAGTGGAGGTGAGGTGGAGTTAGATTCTGTTTTTTAAATAAATCTGTTTATAATCACAGTGTTTGTATACACTAAAGTTCTCTTTATTACCTGTAAATAACGTGTGCATTCGGTTCTATGAGGATTGATTTTTCTCCCTCTGTACCACATGCAGTGGTTTCGTCTGGCTGATCATACAGCATTGCTGCATGTAAGGGTGGTCAACATTCCTCTAACCGTGGTGGTAACTGCTAATTCGTGGCCTTGCTGTGACCACTCAGACAGAACCCCCACCCCCACCTCCCTGGGCAGTGATTACAGAATCGATCAGGAAAGTGAACTAATAAGTGGTCCAGCCCGGTGTGACGTCAAAACACAGAAGACATGACTCACTCTGTCCGTCCGCGGGATCCCATTAGCACCGCTGTCGGGTGGAAAACCTCGTAGCTCATCATGTCCAAACTGGACGTTTCACTTGAGGAAATGCATGGAGGAACCTGCTTTTCATCTGAGTTGAAACATAGAGAGTGGAGATACAAGGCTTCAGTCTCTTGTCTCTATTTCTCCTGGATCCGGCAGAGCAAAATCACTTCCTCTAAGTTAGGGGTCGCCGGGCGCTTCGATTTCATGTAATTGATGCAATACGTGAAATTAAACAAATTAACCATAACTCTAATGTCTGTATCGGCATGTCTCTGGATGGTCTTTGCACACAGTGAGGAGGAGGCGCATGCAGGTGCAGTGGGCATGAATAAACTTCCAACCACCGTTTCTCAGTGGGGGTTCCAGTGCCTTAGCACTCACAACCATGGCTCTGTACCTGGATCTTTTGTTTCCCTCTACATACACCTAATCCTTTCATCAAAAAATATACAATCTATAAGCTCACTTGTGTGTAGATCGACACTGAAAATAATAATTGAAAATGTTTTATGCGTTCGAATGATCACAAAAATATATTTATTGTAGCCATTTTACTTACTTTTATCAGGATTAAAGGTAAAAGGTTAATAAAAGGTTAAAAAAAATAAGATTTTTAACTTGAATGTGAATTCAAGTCTGTGAATTCCAGACTCTGTTGGGGGTATTTATAAGGAAATATCAAATAAGTCATTTGGCATCAGTCATGTGTGTTTTTGCAACTAATACTAACTAACTACAGTAACTAATGCTTGGAGTGGATTCAACATCAAGAAAACCTGGTTAGACATATCATATGCTACATAAAGCATGTTAATATTTTGACTTTTTTGTCGTTCTATAGGTTGTTAGTGGTATGGTGACATACAGTATTATGCCAATTATGAAAATTGCAAGTTTGCATCTGCAAGTTTCTACATGCTGGGGATCCCTACTCAATATTTCTTACATTAAAAACAATGGTGTATTCATCATGTCCGGGTTCAAAATGGGACTGGCAAGTAGACTAAATGGAATTGAAAGACTAAACAATGGACATAAATCATGTTGTTGTGGATGTGGCAGTGGAAAAAAATATGAATTAGTAATTAATTAAAGGGTTAATGTTGCCAAAAAGCATCATTGGGTCTTCTGGGGTTAAACACGCCGCGGGGCCTATTTTATGTTTTGACTTTCATGCCAAAACCAGTATATATCTACAAGCTTTCAGCGCGCTGCAGCGGCGGCCTTTGGCACGGTTTTCAAATGTGGGTGTCGCAGCGCAGAGCCAGATGAATAATGTACATGGAAATGTATGGAAAACCACTGACCTAGACGACCAAGTGTGTGGTCACACAGACACACGCTCATGCACACGTTTCTATGCCTTGTATTTGTTATGCAATATGCATGCACACCGGCACCGTATCAAAACAATGGCGATGTGCCGATAGCTGCGAGGCGTTGCAGAATGTGTCGCACCGGCTGGGGCTGATGAGCTCAGGTCTTCATATAACCTCTGGATGCCTCCATCGTCACCACCAGACACAGAGCAGAGGACACAGCTCTGCCCTATTAGACATGAATAATGAGCCTATTGGCAAGAGGGACGCTTGCTAATGTTTTGTCGAAATATCTCAAATCTCTCCCCAATGATAATGTATTCCGCGCCGGGGCCAAAAGAGCCCTGCATATACTTGAAGGGGGGCGATTCCACCAGCAGATATGATTCACTAGAAAAGGGGAGAGAGGGAAAGAAAAAAATAAATAATATAAATAAAACAAGAATTTGAAATGTAAAGTCTGGCGGCTGTACGGGCATCACAATAAGGGGCTTAGTTTGTTTTGTTGTGATTGATGCTCCGCCTGCGTGCGCGCCATTGCTTTGTTTGTTTATGCTAATGGATCCGATGACCTGTTGGTCCCCCCATCTAGCAAGGAAATGGCAGTCGGTGCTGCGGGGGGAGCGCGCCATTGATCTCTCCCTCTTCAATGCATCTTTCTCGCGGGGGACTTGTACGGGATTAGCAGAGCCAGAGACAAAGGGAAAACGTGAGCGGAAACGCGGACAATCGAAAAGGCAGCACACGTCCCCCGTAAGGTATTGCACACACAGGAGAAATCCTCGCTGCTAAAATTACCACTGTGTTAACTCTGAGGGTGCATAGCAGACACGGGACAGCTGCGGATATTTGCATACGAGTCCATTACAGTATAGAGGCTGTTCCCCCCCCTCCTATACCGGTATTTATCCTTGCCACACAAATCATGCACATGAAACTGTGATTTGATATGCCTGCTGCTATTTTTATATGCTCCCCCGCTACCTGCCCAAGAAGAGTATTTGTCATTTTAGATATTAGCAATTATGTATAGCAGAATGGCTCTCAAAGCTGAGACCCCCAGTGGGTACTTGGATGGGCGTTCCAGGCGGGTACCCAGCAAAAGTAGTTAATGTAAGCATACTTAAAAATCAACAGGCTCATAATGTCTTTGCGCCACAAAAACGGGATTAGTTCAGATTTAGAAGCCATTTTTAGAATCAGCCTCAGACGCTGGGGCAGAAAAGCAGTGCTGTCTGTGAGCAAAGTTGCTATAGTTTGTATACTATTATTTAATGTACTGTACTTGCTACGTGGTGTGGTATTGGTCTATAAATTATCATTGTAAACGTCTAACCAACTGTACTTGCAATATTTCTGGCAGCCGCCCTTTGCTGTTAAGCACAAAATAAAATCTACATTGATGATCATTGCATTTCTTTATATGGAGCTCAGGGTGAGCTTGCCAGAGTCTCTTCCACAACAACCACCATGACAAAACACCATTCACAGGAATCAATGGCGTTCAGCAGTTCAGACACAGGCCTCCCAAATGTATGATTATATGTTTATGAGAACGCTAAATTGTAATATGGATATAAGTGGAAATGAAAGTTCATAGTAGTGCTTTGCCCTGCACTGTGAGCTTGTAGATCAGCAAAGCATTGCCTAATTTTAGTAATTCTTTGTACAGTATTTGGTCCATGGGAGACAAACAAGTATACCTTATTGTGGGTCCCGGCCTGGCTAAAGTTTTGACATCCACATGTCGCCTTCATTATATGCAAATGATGGTTTTGACAATAGCAGATTTCTCTGGTGACGTATGAAATCGACTACATTAGACATATTTGCAAGTGGCACTGTACAGTGACTTAAAGCTAATTATCTTCAATTATCTTAATTGACTGCTGTCCGTGACCGACTCCATTAAAACGGGCAGCGTTTTTTAAGCAGCATATTGTTTCCATTATCATTGATTATGATGCCTCATTAGTCTCTGCAGCCAGTTTGGGGATGGAGTTGAACAACTGCATCTATACTCAGCAGATGGACTTCAACAACAGATGTAAATGGATGGAGTCTTCTTCAGCATACAATAGATTCTAAGCATTCTGCTACACCACTATCAACAAAACATCCTCTGGGATAAGTGTTTTATATAATGTGTATTCATTATTATTCAAGTATTGAAATATATCCTACAACAGTGGTTTTCAACAGGTGTTCCGGGGACCACCTGTGGTCCCTGAGAGGGTTCCAGGTGGTCCCCATGCTACATGATGGACAGTTGGTTAACCAGATGTAACTCTTTGAAAGCATAAACCCTTGCGGGTCCATTTGGTTTCATGTTTACACTCCCAATAGTTCTTTCACCATCTGAATTAGCCCAAGTCTACACAACTAGAGAATGTATGACTGTTTTGTTTTTGAAATCCAGCCTGGTATTGTGGACTAAAGCAAAATAAATCTTTAGTTTTGGGGTCTGTGGGGCTAAAATGTCCTCAAATGGTGGTCCGTGGCTCAAACGCTGAAGAAATAGTGGGCCCCTGGTGCCAAAAAGGTTGAAAAGCACTGGCCTACACGCAACTTGGACAAATTCTGTAGAAGCAGGATAAAAAACAGATTATGAATTTGGAAGCGTGTGTGCAAAAATGTCATGATAACTGGTCGCCACTGAGAGGGTTACAGTTTTGGACACGTTTTCTTCCCTACACAAATAAATATAACCATGTATCTTTATCACCCCTACGTGTCGAAGTCTTCTAGATAGGGAGGCAGACTGGAAAGTTAATTACACCTTAAAGTAGGACAGAGCTGTTCTACAATAAATAAAGTATCTCTGCTTACCCCTGAGGATGGGCCCAAAAAACTTCACACTCCTTCACAGGACACCCGTGGCGAAAAGTACTGCAGCCTACTTGAAAACAATTTTGAAAAGAAAAAACAAAGTATGAATACAAAACAGCTAACATGTTTTTGAGATTGACAACCAGCAGCAATGTCCCTATGCATGTCCCTGTGTTTATGATACCAACAGGGGGCGTTGTTGCACCACTCACTTCAAACTTCAGGTCGGATTTTGTTTTATGTACGTAGAATGTTTGAAATCGAAAAGGGAAGTTCAAAAAAAAGGTTTGACAGATGTAGCAAACTTTGAGTACTTTTATTTTTCCCACTCTTTAAGTGTTCGTTTATTATATTTACTTACTAAATGGGAGTACTTCTTCCATGACTGCATGGGTTTGCTTTGTCTTCGCTGCGGCGGGAGACTGCTCTTGGCCTTTCATTTTCCTGTTTCTTATTAAAGCGAGCGCCGTATCGTATCCACCTGCGGGGCGGCGATCGAGTGGGAGGCGTGGGAGGGGGCCATCCTCTCACAATGAGGAACCCACGGGCGGATTATTGCTCTTGTATAGAAAGCCTTTCTGAAACACAGAATGGACAGAATGGACCTCTCTCCGTCTCTGCCAACAAACTCTCCCTTGGACACACACTCTCCAAAATGTCAATTTTCTAAGATCACAATATTTTTTTTCTTCTCCCACTCCCCACCCAACCTCTCTTGGTGTTAACTGAATAGGTCTGACTGTGAGTTTTTTGTTCACAGACCTCAGGAGAAGTGTCTGCCTGCTCAGCAGATAGACCTTTCACAGCAGCTAACCCCCTTTCCAACGTATCGATCAGCTCCGCTATTGGCTGGAGCTCCTGTGAATAAAATGCTGCTGTATTGAGTCCAAAATCCCCACTGGGCCACTGAATGGAGAGACGGAAAAAAAAAAGGTTTTGCATTTTCTTTATGTTCTTGCCTTCATTTCAATCTCCCCACGTGCGCGCACGCACGCACGCACGCGCGCGCACACACACACACACACACACACACACACACACACACACACACACACACACACACACACACACACACACACACACACACACACACACACACACACACTCTTCCCCCTTCCCAATGATATCGCATATTTGGGGAAGGAACGTTAAAAACCTTGAAAATGGCACAATGTGGACTGTAAGATTATATCAGTGGTTCTCACGCTTCTTTAATTCCAAGGACCGTCATAACTCTAAGAGTGTACAAATGGAACCGTATTTATCCGTATGGGTCCATGTAGGACCCCCTGGATGGACCCACTTTGAGAACCATTGAAGTATATCCAAAGTGCCGGGTAGAAACCTTGTGTCTCCCCACTATACTGTCTTTTTTGTTTTCTTTCAGCCTTACGGGGTTGTGTGAACTCAAACCACTGGCTTGTGATTGGCTGATCAGGGCCTTGGTGCACGTGCTGTTGGCCTGTTGCGTGTTCTCCCACTGTAGTGTGTGTGCATGTGCATATCTTGTAACCCGGGTGGGACTTTTTTTTTTTTTTTCACCCTAAATCACCCAAATCACTGAACCTTGTATGGCAGTGGTTTAACCAGTGGTCCGGGGACAACCAGTGGTCCTTGAGAGGGTTGCAGGTGGTCCCCCGGCTAAATGATGGAAAGTTGTTTAACCAGATGTAACTCCTTGAGAGTGTAAAAATTAAACCAAATGGACCCTTGCGGGTATATTTGGTTCCATGTTTACACTCTCAAGAGTTAAAATACTGTATGCTTCATCTGAATTAGCCCAAATCTACACAAATAGAGATCTAGGTTTGCCTGTTATGTTTCTGAAATCCAGCCTGGAATTTTAGATTGTAGATTGTAGATAGAATTTTAGCGGTCAAATACATACATGAACTACTGTATAATCAGTGTGTGTTTCGCAGCACCACCCACAGCTCACGTTGCAGCGTTCACATGAACACATGTTATTTTCCTGAAGGGTATCCGGTTCTGGATATACAAGGTTTCCACCCGACAGTGCCGATATACAGTATATATAGTGTATACCTGTTTGTGTGTGTTTTTCTCTCTACCCCCCGTCAGCTGGGTCTCAGCAGCAGCTGTGTCGGCATCCTCACTCAGCTTGACATCAAAGACGCCAGAAAGGTTTTGACAAGTGCAGGGAGAGATATATACGTTCCCTCGCTGATACCAGCCCATCCCCTTGACATTTCAAATAATTGGAACATGAAAAAGACAATGTTTATACATATTCAGAGTACAGAATGTGCAGTGTTTTTGTATCCACATTATAGGAACAAGCAATATTTGTTGCCGGTTGGACAGAAACCTCATATCTCCGTGTTTACATGTTTTTTTTTTTTTTTTTTTCGTCCTCAAATCTACGTATGCCGTACTTACTCAGAAGCATCGTAAATAGCAAGCAGATCTACAAGCTCACATTTTGTGAGTTGTAGAGAGATCAGCTATTTTTTCACAGTATTTTCTAATAAAAAGGAACCGTTATTTTGGACATAAGAGGTTTCCGCCCCAACAACGGCGACTATCATTTTTATACTTGTGTAGGAGGGGAAAATAACCTCTTCACATTTGACCTTTCGACTTCTGAAAATGTTCAACTTTCCTAGAACAGAAAAAACAAACAAAACAAAAATAAAACAAACAAACGAAAAAAGATTGCTTTAGTAATCTCAATAAGTGTTGCAAATGATTATACATAGGGAATCCATTCCGTTATTCCTTATTTTTCTTTTCTTTCTTTTTTTGTATCATTTAGCATTATAATAACAGACGCCGGCCGTTATTTTGGTCCACCAATCTCTGCTGTCGCTCTTCACCATTTCATCTGGTTTTCCCTGAGCCTTGGAATGACTTTAGGTAGTCGAATGATTTTTTTCCCATATATCATTTATTTTTATTTAGTAATTAATTTATTTGTGTATTAATCTATGATCTATGTATTTTTTAATATTAAATAGTACACGGTCCTCTTGATGATGAAGTCCCAAGGTAGCGGTATAAGTTTTTTCTCTCTCAGGGGTCCTTGGTGGTTTTCTGTTTGGTTGGAATATAGGGCAGTACAGTTTGAGTGCTCTTGTCCGAGACAGTCTGAGTGCTGCTGTTCCGTAGCAGTTTTTTACGACAGCCTTGAGGGTTCGACAGGAGACCCTTCCTGGGTAGCGTGTGGGACCCCGTCATCGGCCCCCCTCTCGCCATGATGGAGGAGGGGACGTACGAGGGGTCCAGAAAGTTTCGGTGGTGGAGCGAATGCTCGGAGGAAGAGCGCTTGGGCGTGGCGGCGAGCAGCGAGCCGACGGTGAGCGGGCTGCGTGCGCCGTCGCTGTCCGGCGTGCCGCCGCCGCTGCCGCCGCTCTTATCCTCCTCCTCCTCCTCCCCCGCCTCCCCCCCTGCATCCTCCTCCTCCTCTTCGTCGTCGTCGCAGCACAGCGCGTGGTACAGGATCTTGTCGCTGAAGCGCACCCGCTCCCTGGTGCCCGGGGCGCGCCCCGACGTCCTGTGCGCCGTGCTGTGCGTGGTGGAGCTGCTCGTGGCCTCCTCGCTGGACGAGTCGGGTGTGATGATGCGCGGCCCGTTGGGGATGATGCTGCAGGGCAGCCCGCCGTTCATCTGCGAGTAGACGGAGGCGGTGGTGGTGGTGGCGGGGGGCGGGGTGGGGGTCTGGGTCTGGGTGGGGATGGTCCCACGGAGGCCCCCACCCGGCTCTGGCACTCTGCTGCAGGCCTCCACGCCTGGATGCTCGCCGGGCCTGCGGGGCAGAGACAGGGTTGTTATAGAGTCCACTAAATACTAGAAATTGACTCAAAGTTAAATAATACTATACTATCCCACTTGGTTACAAAAAGTATTAAAGGGGAAGCTAGTCCATCCATGTTCAACAATCTAATATGTCATTAGTATACCCTAGAGGTGCTAGGTGGACATGATAAAAAAGTTCCCCCATTCTGTGTTCCCAAGAAATGAAGGTCTGAAGAAAACCACTAACATGGTGAAAAAGGCAGTGAAATGGCTTTTTAAGTAAAATAATCTGCTAGCCACGCTGCCACTGACCTGCGGGGGGCGCCGGAGGCCTCCAGGTAGCTGCAGAAGTCCCAGCTGCTGTCGGAGAGGACGTCGGCATTGAGGAAGTCCAGCCGGAAGGCCTCTCCCAGGCCCCGCTCGCTGCTGGACGTACTGCTGGCCGTGGCCACTGTCCACTCATCTGCGTCCACGTCAAAGTCAAAGTCTGACGTCAGCTTGTCGATCTGACCCACCACCTATGACCCCGCCGGGCGAGAGAGAGAGACAGAGAGAGACAGAGAACACAGTTGTTTGAGAATGAGCACTGCAACCAGGAGGACTACACTATGCATCAAACAGAATTTGCATACATCTTGTGACTGGCAGCTTTAGACTAATCAAAGTCGAAACAAAGTCAGAGTCTGATGTTATGGCTTGTTGTCGCTCTGACCAACTGTCACCTGCCAGCACGCAGAGAGAGAGGGGGGGGGTCTAGACATGGGCATGGGGGGGCAATGCCCCATTAAATGCCCCACCAAACATGATGGCATGCCAAACAACCCAACTTTCAAAGATAAATTGCTTATAATTAAAATGATTTTAAACTAACTAACTACTATTCTGGCACCACTAAACCAACACCATTTCATCAATCAAAACAGAAAGCTGTCTTTAGCTTTATGTCATCGGTGTGTCTGTTGCAACTTCAACAACAGCTGACGTTATTATTGATGCTTGCCCAATATAAGACCTGTAACTGAAAATGGTATGGGGGGAGAGAGAGAGAGAGAGAGAGAGAGAGAGAGAGAGAGAGAGAGAGAGAGAGAGAGAGAGAGAGAGAGAGAGAAAGCTGGGCCTGGTTGAAAGATGTACTGTATATGCTACAAATGTGGAAGTCAATATTATCATTTTGTTTTTCTGTACTTTGACAGCTCGTCTAAAACTATATATGCTGTCCTGGTTCTGTGAATGGCACACGATGTGCTACTGTACTCCAAACATGTCAAGCCTGCTATTTACTCCGGGTCTGCCACATAGGTCCAGCTTTCAATCAATCACTCAAATCAATCAATCATCAACACAGGCACCCATCCAGTGGAATAGCTTTCTCTCCTATACTCACATGCTCAGTTTGTTTCATCCTACCAGTGTTTACGTTCAATCCAATACGTGTTTGGGATTTTAGTGCTGACAGACCTGAGATTATCCATCGATAAAACCCTGATGGTTTGGCCTCATTGTAGAGGAATAGATCTACTGCACACCGAGAACTAAAGGTACTGATTAGAATGAGACTAGGTTCTGTAATTCAATGGTTCTTTAAAGAACCGTGCAAACAATTTACATGCCATAATCTTCATCAATTGGTGTGTCCCATGCAGGGTTCGTATTCTATGCAAAATAGCCAATCAAGAAGATTCTGCCATTTCTTTGTTAATGCTCACCTATTTCGACATGGCATACATTTTGATGGTTTATATAGTTTTAGTTGATTAAAGGTGCTTCAAAGTCAAAGCACAATTATCTCCTCAAATAACTTTGTTTGGAACTACAGTATGGTTCTCTGGAACCACATGAAGAACACGAAGAGCCATCTTAAAACGCGTTAAAACAAGTACTACATACTCGTTTTAACAAGTAATACAGAGTAACAAGCAATAGAGAGCAATGTGTATTACATACTAGGTTCCCATCTTGCATCGTTCCAAAGTAGGCCGGTCGCCGAGGGGCACAGGTCTAGTTCACTAAATACAAGAACCATTATTTCTCTGTGCATACACGCAATGACAGGTCTGCTGCTTTCACCTTCAGCATATGGAGAAAATAATAAGGTAAAAGCATTTCATTGTTTTTGTGCCATCTGAAAATTAACCTCAATATTCCAGTCATTATGGCTGCAAAGTGTATAGAGTGCCTCATGAATAAAAAGCACTTATCTCAAAACACCACTGATTTGCTGACAGGACAGAAAATGCAAGGCCCCAATACTTGACATTTCTGCACCTTTAATCAGTTTGTTGCACCCTGGAAAACAATCTAAAATGAAACAGCCAGCGTTTGTGCTTGTGAATGATACATTTATTGAACTCTTTTAAATTTCAACATAATTGCAACTAAAGTATAGATATAATTGTGTTTGTAAGGTATAGACTTGTTTTAATAGTTCTGAAAAATGTTGCATATTTGGGTGTATGGATACGATTTGCACGACGTGTTGCAGAGCGATTTTTCGCTTCCTGACTCTCAGTTTCCAGATAAATTGCGTTTCTTTCACACACATACACAAGACAGTGGTGTCGGCGGTCAATGAGTTAATGGGTTAAAATACATTCCCCGGTGCTAGCGGTAAAGCGGTTGCAGCCAGGACTGCCTCCCAGCAGGTATAGGCTAATTCAACGTGATAACTGTCTCAGCTTGGAAGGGTGCTCCCAATCTCTCTAGGTCACAGATGGGCCCGACGTGGCAGAGATGAGCAGTAATCTCTGCCTTTTCTTCCAGGAAGGGAAGCCTATATGCGACTATGGGCTGAATTAATAGGTAAACAGATTGTCTTAGCGCAAGGGATGAATGAACACATCAGGAACCGGAGTCATTAGTGAGGGACACACACTGTGCCTCACATGGAAAGAGCCCTTAAGAGGCTTTGCAAACCGCCACAAAGAGGAATCCAAATAGCCTGGGATCCAGTCTGATTTGCTGCATCCTCACATCTGAAATGTCACTTTGCAAATCAGTCTGTCCAGAGCCTGCTTGACTTGCATTTCCGTGACGTCGCCTGTTGCTGTAGCCACATTGTATCTGATTTGAGGGTGTTCAAACGAACGAGAGGTAGTGTTTTTTCCCCTCAAACAAACCACAGACCAATCAGAATCCTGGGCTGCATTTCAACCTTCATATTCCCCGCCGAGCTGTGGGTATAGGCTCCTGGCCAGAGTGTTTTGCCAAGTGACATTTCAGATGTGGGGGGATGCAGCGAATCAGGCTGGAACCCAGGCTAGAATCCAAGTGCTGTAACTTCACGCCGAGTGTCATTCTGACGCACCACCATTCCGGCTGTGTGGTTCAGTGTGGGGTTAGGGGCAGGTTTGGTAATGTGAGTTGGAATGGCGATGCGTTTGGAGTAGCAGTCTTTGGAATGCCGGTGGGTAACCTTGTTTCTGTTGGTCAATTACAATATGTTTGTGTTAGCGATGGGTGAAAATGTTTGTCTTAGCAACAAAAGATACATTAATTTCTCTTCATTGTAATTGGCGTTGAAATAAGCATTAAACCTGTATGGGAGGGTCAGCGCCTTGTCAAAAATGAAATTACTCAGGTAAAGTAAAAATACCTCACAACTGTAATTGCAGTTACAGTACATGAGAGAAAGTGAGAAAAACAAGGCGCCTCACCCCTGTCTCAGACAGACTTGCACACAAATATTGAAGACAAAAATGAGCATGCCGGAATGAGATATGATGATACGTCATGATAAGAGCGACCATCACTTCACACGTGTGTGATTTTTCTTATTTGAATACATAAGGTTTTCGCGGCAGCAGGAAAGGTGGTATAGGTGGTATATGAAAGTGTTTTGTACAGTAGTTTTCTCTTCTGGGGTCCCTGGCACCAAATATAGCCTAATTTCAGATGGTGGGACGGGACTGTGGCAATTGTGGGGGTCCTTGACAATGTGAGGACCCCTGCCATAGAGCAATAGTCACGCAGGCAGTGGACACAACATTCCTCTTCCCCTGTGGGGTTGTTGTCAAACAAGACTCCCAGGGGCACACTTAATCATGCCGCAAATTACCCCCAGGGCCGCAAAAATCTGTGTTGCTTGCAAGCTTTCAATTTAGCGGGGTGTTAAGTCTGATGATGTAAATAAGCACAGTCACAGCAAGTTAAATTTGAATGCACTGCGCTGCTATTTAAAGACTCTCTGGCTGCCTCCGCTGCTGCTGCCAGTGTGGACAGTCAGAGAAATGAATCCCGGGAGAGAGATTAGGAGGGCGAGGGAGAAGTCATTGTCATTTCACATCAATTGGTCCTAAAACTGGGGCGAAGGCCCCCCAAATTTATATTATTTGGCCGCAGAACCCCCCGACCCCCCATCTGAAAAGGTTTTGTCTTTGTGACTCCTGAAGTGCCACTTTTTGCGTGACACTGTATGATCAACCCATTTTCAACATTTTACTATGTCATTAATATACTTTAACATACCTTGGACATAATAAAAAAGTTCCCCCATTCTGTGTTTCCTACAAAGGGAGGTATAACGAAAAAAATCATTAACATTATTTCCACACAACGTCTCTAAGGTAATGACAATAAAACATTGAAAATCGGTGAAATTCCCCTTTAAGAGGCTTCTGCCCAACAGGAACAAAAATATTGCTTGGTACAATTTTCCGTCAGGTGAGCTGAGGTGTGGTTATAGCACCGTAGATGGACTTGCAGCATACTACTGTATGCCATTAAATGATAACGGTTTTACTCTGATGGGCTGCCATGCAGGGTGCACTGTGAAGCCATGGCCTGGACCCCGTGACAGGGCTTTGATTTGGGATCTTGTTTGTTGCCCATTTTTTCAGCTATCGTGAGTTTGCAGGTGTGACCTCAGCTGCATGGTCTTATTTCTGTGCAGCGTCACTGTTCCAACTGGGCCTTGTAGTAAAACTGAGAGGCAAAAGGCATAGTTTCTGTCCTTTGTTATTATATTACGGTTGTGAACTTGTGTGTTGAATCATCTTCACATGACCGACAATGGAAATTAGGCCTTCAGTCTTTATCCTAATTATACTAGAGCGGTGCCAGTTGGGCACTGACCTACTTGGAATGAGGCAAGTTCTGTCTGGGTCCCTTTTATGCCAATAAACAACGTATATGGAGTTATCTGCCAGCAGCTCCATATATGGTTGTGATCAGGAGTAATCAGTTGGCTAATTTGGACTTTTATACTACTTTTATGTTAAATGAATGCCGTATTTTGTGTCACAAAGTGTCCAAATGCTGGGTAATGGTACCGTCCAAATACTGGACTCTCTCCAGAAGAGCTCCTAAAACTAGTGACGTCCACTAGACCTACAGTACCGTACCACCTGTCCTCTTGACCCCATCGCTTCTCCAATCTTACAGATCATCGCACTTGATCCGCTCTCCTTCATTACCTCCATCATCACCACATCAATAACCTGCTCCTGCTCCTTGATGTCACAGAAGTGTTGCCCAGGCTATACCTCCCACACTGCACTCCTGACTCTGCAGCAGCATTTGACACAATGGACCAGCGTTCATTAGTTCAACCATACAACAGTTCATTTATATGGTCAAGTAAAGCATCAATAATAACAGACACGCAGAATGCATAAAGCTTAAGGTCTGATTCAGAGAGTTTTCTGTTTTCAATGATGAAATGCTGTTGGTTTAGTGGTGACACAGTTGTAGTTACAGTAGTTACTGTAGTAGCAGTAGTTGTGTTTCAAATCATTTTAAATATAAGCACTTTAATTTGAAATGCCGTGGGTTGTTTTGCATGCCATTGTGTTTGGTGGTGCAGACTGGGCATTTAGGGGGGCATTGCCCCCGCCATACCCATGCCTCGATCCACCCCTGTCTGCTCACAATCTATCATATCACTGCCATGCCATTTCTATCCCTTCCCTTGCTGCTCAGGTGGAAGGGTACATCACACATGCCTGGCTGACTGACATCTCACAGTCGATGTCTCTTCACCCACATTTTACCTGTAAGAACTGAATCAAGATATACTGTATATTTTTAATCTAATGTCAAAAATAGCAGATATATATGCAAGCACACAGTGCATCACTTTCTGACTCTGATTAGCCAACATGACTGCTTTGAGCAACAACCGCAGTATATGCAACCCACCCACATCCTTAAGCTGTGTGTGTGTGTGTGTGTGTGTGTGTGTGTGTGTGTGTGTGCGTGCGTGCGTGCGTGCGTGCGCATGGACTCTCACTGTTAAGTTTTCCCTGCTAGAGAGAGAGTTTTCTCTGCTAGAGAGAAAGGGAGCAAGAAAAAGAGAACATTTATAAAACAAAAATCAATGAATAAATAACAAAATTGCATAAATTGTTTCTCCCTGCGTTTCAGTGTTTTTTTCCACTTTATGGCATGGTGGATCAGGCAGTGTTTGTTGGGTAATGATATATGGGGTTCACACAATAAAAGAAAATGGGAGCACACTCCCATTAAGATAAGCACCACGGGCCAAGGGAACCTAGAAATGCCAGCAGCATATTGATTGCGTGTCCTGTATTAATAATAGTTGGGGTGGGGGTGGGTGGGGGGGTGTGCTGCTCCATTCCTCTCTTCTCTTCTACCAGATCAGGGCTTTTTTATCCTTACCCACGGGCCTGGAAAGTAATTAAGTATATTCCCTCAAGTACACTTAAAGAATACTGTAATGTAACTTTGTGCTGTGATACAAACAACAAATTTGCCCTCAGCACATTTTGGTTGCGCTTCTACTCGCTTGGTTGCGCTTGGATTTCCGTTGGATTTCCCTGCCCCAACCTAGAGTGGCAACAATCATGGCACAAGATAATGAATAGCATTTCTTGAGGGGCGCTAGCCCCTGCCTGCTATGTCCAGCTTTTTATATGTCATCAAATGTTGTACTACTCAAAATTACAGTGAATGGAGATTTCTATGGCATTATGATGTACTGTGATCTCTTTGGCTTGGAATCATTTCATTTAAAGGGTTGAGAGATCACTGCTTTATGTTATAGCATTTCCGGATGATTGGTCATAATACTTAATACTTAGTATTAGCCTATTAGAAAACAAATGGATTCAGTTCTAAAAGTAGCTGACTAAACAGATTGTGTTGTTGTACTTCCTTTTGTTTGTGACTGAGTAGGGGCCAAAAGTAATATGAAAAGTAAAGTAACAATGCTTAGTTTTATTAAATGTCTTATACCAGAGTATTTAAATTGCTTTAACTTCAGGAAAAGGTTCTTGCCCCTGGAGCTGACAACAGTGGCCCTGACCATAGTGCCCTATCCATGGACCTGACCATAGTGCCCTATCCATGGACTGACCATAGTGCCCTATCCATGGACTGACCATAGTGCCCTATCCATGGACTGACCATAGTGCCCTATCCATGGACTGACCATAGTGCCCTATCCATGGCCCTGACCATAGTGCCCTATCCATGGACTGACCATAGTGCCCTATCCATGGACTGACCATAGTGCCCTATCCATGGCCCTGACCATAGTGCCCTATCCATGGACTGACCATAGTGCCCTATCCATGGCCCTGACCATAGTGCCCTATCCATGGACTGACCATAGTGCCCTATCCATGGCCCTGACCATAGTGCCCTATCCATGGACCTGACCATAGTGCCCTATCCATGGACTGACCATAGTGCCCTATCCATGGACTGACCATAGTGCCCTATCCATGGACTGACCATAGTGCCCTATCCATGGACTGACCATAGTGCCCTATCCATGGACTGACCATAGTGCCCTATCCATGGCCCTGACCATAGTGCCCTATCCATGGACTGACCATAGTGCCCTATCCATGGACTGACCATAGTGCCCTATCCATGGACTGACCATAGTGCCCTATCCATGGCCCTGACCATTGTGCCCTATCCATGCCCCTGACCATTGTGCCCTATCCATGCCCCTGACAACAACAAACCACCCATTGACAACAACACACTACCCATTGACAACACACTACCCATTGACAACACACTACCCATTGACAACAACACACTACCCATTGACAACAACACACTACCCATTGCCCTGACAAGAATGCACTGTCCATGGCCCTGACAACACACCTCCCAAGGCCCTGACCATAATGCCCTTACCTATGGCTCTGACAGCAGCACACCTCAAATGGCCTTGACAACAACACACTACCCATTGCCCTGACAAGAATGCACTGTCCATGGCCCTGACAACACACCACCCATTGACAACAACACACCTCCCATGGCCCTGACAACAACACACCACCCATTGACAACAACACACCACCCATTGACAACAACACACCTCCCATGGCCCTGACAACAACATACCACCCTTTGACAACAACACACCACCCATGGCCCTGACAAGAATGCATTATCCATGGACCTGACAACACACCACCCATTGACAACAACACACCTCCCATGGCCCTGACAAGAATGCACTATCCATGGCCCTGACAACACACCTCCCAAGGCCCTGACCATAATGCCCTTACCTATGGCTCTGACAGCAGCACACCTCAAATGGCCCTGACAACAACACACTATCCATGGCGCAATTGCCAACAGGGGCGGATCTAGGCATGGGCGTGGGGGTTCAATGCCCCCCTAAATGCCCAGTCTGCCACACCAAACATGATTGCATGCAAAACAATCCAAGATATGTCAAATTAAAGTGCTTATATTTAAAATGATTTGAAACAGTACTACTGCTACTAACTAACTACAGTTGTGGCACCACTAAACCAACAGCATTTCATCATTGAAAACAGAAAACTCTCTGAGTCAGACCTTTAGCTTTATGGCTGCTGCGTGTCTGTTGCATCTTCAACAACAATTGATGTTACTATTGATGCTTTACTTGCCTAATAAAAGTCCCGTAAACAAAATGTTATGGGTGCAGCTTCATCTATGAAGCCGCCCCCATGCCATTTTCTCCTGCCCCCCCAATTGGGAAATGTTACATCCGCCCCAGATTGCCAAGTTGCCAACAAACAGCCGAACTCAACACAGTAAAGTACAACTGCAGTGGAGCGTGGTTAGAGAAACGCGTAAATAAATGAACACAGTTAATGTAAATAGAAACTATGAGGAAAGATGTTGGACACATTCAACTTTTGTTTGTACTTTCTTAGATGCTGAGGCATGCCAACACTTAATTCACGAACAGGGCTGAAAGTGTACAGTCAGTCAGTGGCTGTACAGGCGTTACGCCCGATGAACAGAGGCTACTATCAATCCACTCCAAACTTTACCAAAGTCCAGCTATCTAAGTGTAAACAATTGCGGTGCAAAGGCGCGATGCCGTTATCAAACAATCAGTCCAAACAGCACTTGTGAGCTTTAATTTCACCTAAAAGCCATTTCACGCTGAAAATCCAATAAAAAGGGGACCACATTACTGGCCTTAGAAACCAATTTGCGATGCTTCTTGAAAACCAGCACGCATACCGTCGCAAGTGCAAGACCACGTACACGGCTGCTGTTGTTATCAGGGTTCAATTTGCTGGGGGCAGGGCCGGGGGCTATAATAATAAGGCTCTGCTTTTTATGACCTCCCTCTGGTCATTTATTGTTTATGTCTGGTGTGGGGATACGTTTTATCCCTGGTTCTGGACAGACAGAATTAAATATACCATTGTCGACCAGAAAACTTTTTATCGCCACATTATAGCCATTTTTTGTACATTAATTCCCACCTTTATCATACTACAGCGTCATGTAAAAGCAAATCCACAAGCTAGAGAGGGACCCATTTCAATCTTGTAAATTTGCTTTTGGTAGTTTTGACTCCTGAATCCTGATTTAAAAGCAACAATTCTGGCCATTATGAGGTTATCCCCCGTAGTGAAAATATGTTGGAGATTTATCCTTGATAACATTGCTAATTAATTGAAAAAATATAATGTGAACCTATACATGGATACATTTTGCACAATAATAAAACGTATTTGGAAATAGTGAGGATAACAGATCAACAAGCACAACTTGTCATGGAAATTGTTGGTAAACATTTGAAAACGTCCCTACTAGTTTGTTATTTCAGTTGTCTAATGCTCCATTCCTGTCAGGGACGGGGGTTCCATTTTGTAACCATCTGTTGACTGTGTCTAAAGTTGGATTGTCACCTCCTGTTACCATGGGGGGTTGGCTTCTGGTTGGGTATAAGTTAACGTGCTTCACCCACATCTTGTGTTGCTTTGACTAAGGGACGGTTTCCCCATACATGAGATGTAAGTCATTGTCAAGCCTTATGATATCATAAATAGAATCACTCATATTTAAGCTCTGGTGTGTTGTCGTTATTAATGTGTCTAATTCTCCTTTTCCGAGTACTATGCCAAATCTGCATCGACAAACTGACCTTCTTTATTGTGTGGAAAATGTTATCCTATAATGACATAACAGGACCTGTTATTATGGGACGCAAAGCCTACTGACAATATATCTTTAGGTGAAGCACTCAGACAATAAAGCAAGCTAACTACCGAACCTTAGTGGTGCAGTAAAGGGTATTCGGTATTTCAGTCATGATTCTAAAACTTTGGGAACTAATTTGGTCTGTTGCCTCTTCAATGCAGTCGCTGTCTGTCTCTGTGCATCGCAAGAGTTGTAAGATTCTCCTTTCATCTCCACAACAGCTTTGATTCCGCTATTAACCATTAGCATGTTGACAAGCAGAGGCTGCTTGTCTGTGAAATTGGGTGTGTGAGGGTGTGAATAATATGTTCTGGATGTGCATGTCCGCACGCACGCGTCATGCACGCACACGCACACGCACACTTGGTGACATCTCCAATACCCTTCCAATTTTTTAATAAACATTTCAAAATGTGACAATTAACCAGACAAAATCGTGCCACTATAAACAATACTTTGATGCAACCCTCTTGTAGGGCATTAAATAAAAGTTGAGATATGGCCGTAAAAGTTCTGCTCGACAGCCGCGATAGGTTCATTTTCCAGAGCTCTGCCTCACTCTTGTGGTTTGGCGTTGGATTGGCTGATTCTCTGCTGGCTGGCTGTGTGTATACAGTAGACTGTCAGCCTGACTGCTAGTGTGTCGGATTTGCCGCTGGATTGGCTTTGAGCCGCTTCTAGGGTGTGTGACCACCACCCCAGCACACACACACACACACACACACACACACACACACACACACACACACACACACACACACACACACACACACACACACACACACACACACACACACACACACCCTTGAACATGCAAGCATGCATGCACACACATTAGGATAAAGTAAATGTACGCATAATGTACTGTAAGTCACTCTGGATTAAAAGCAACCACTACAGTAAATGCCTGAATTCTAAATTGTAAATAATGTACTTAAAGGTAATGGAGGCAACTTTTTTTTTTGCCAAAAATAAAAATACTGTAAATATAAACCTATTTTTCTGCATTTTCCCCATCTACGTTGCTTCTACTTTGATGCTGCAGCGGTTTCTCTGAGGACAGACAATTGCTTTGTCCTGCAGACGGTCCAGAACGTTGTTGTTATCAACAAATCATGAAAACAAAACATTAGTCTGTCTCAGCACAGGCGGAGGTAATGTGTGAGGAGGAAGGGGGTTGTGTGGGGGTTGTTGTGAGGCAGTGTTTTACTTACTCCACTTTAGGCTACTTCTACTCCACTTTACTCGTTTACACTTTACTTCTCCACCTGTACATTAGAGAATTATACCTTTTACTCCACTACAGTTAATAGTTGTGGATATTGAACTCTACGACCCTATATACTATATATTTGCGGTGTGTTGTAAACTTGTAGATTGGCTATTTTCATCAAATGTAAAATCAGTCTAGGCGATGGCCCCCCAGAATCAATTTTAGTCATCTAAACCTATTATACTTCAGCGAAAAAAACAAGACTAAACAGTACTGAGACATTCCAGGTGACTAAGATGTGCCCGAAACTAAACAAAAACTATTCCAGAGACTATGACCAAAACCTGAATGAAAATTTGCCGTCAGCATGGACAGCGGTCGCCCGGCTTCACTCACACGCAGGCCCAGCACACACCTAGCATGACTGGGCGCGCGGCACCCTCTAATCCCGAGCACTATCTGCGGGGAAACAGACAGAGCGAGGAGCCTGGTAGCGTGGCACTTCCATCTATTCCTGGTCATTACTACCGGCGAGGGCTCCTCGACACTGATAGAAGCAATGGAGGAGAACCTGGATAAATGACCGCAGTGCGCCCTGCCAGCACCCCCCGCCGCCGCCACCGCTGCCGCCACGCCGCTCTCACTCAGGGGCGGATGTAACATGTCCCATTTGGGGGGGGGGGGGGGGGGCAAGAGAAAATGGTATACCATACCATTTTCGGTTACAGGACTTTTATTAGTCAAGTAAAGCAGCAAAAATAACATCAGTTGTTGTTGAAGTTGCAACAGAGACGCAGCATGCATAAAGCTAAAGGTCTGACTCAGAGAGTTTTCTGTTTTCAATGATGAAATGCTGTTGGTTTAGTGGTGCCAAAATTGTAGTTAGTAGCAGTAGTAGTGCTTCAAATCATTTTAAGTACAAGCACTTTAATTTGAAATATCTTGGATTGTTTTGCATGGCATCGTGTTTGGGGGGGCAGACTGGGTATTTAGGGGGGCATTGCCCCCCCATGCCCATGCCTAGATCGGCCCCTGCTCTCACTGCTCTGCCTTCCTCTGTTTTTTGCTGCAAGCCAACCAGCTCTCGCCACTCTCCTCCTATGTCTGTCTCGGCCGCGGTGCTACGGCCAGCAGTCCGTAGCATAGCCGTGATTAAAGTCAATGCCAAATGGCAGGTGGGCAGAGTGTATACACAGCCTAACGACCTAAATTAAGCTACATAGTTTACAGAGGACATTATGGGCTTTTAAAGGAAATCGGCGTTGGTTTTCGCCAGCCCTCGAGCACGGCGGGATAAGTCCACCTCGTCCTTAAAGGTCCCCGGAAGGGATAAACGATGCCCATTACCAAAGTTCCTAACGATGCTTCTGATTAGCGAGGTTGTCAGGAGGTATATTGGCCTGCCGCATGCCGCTCTCATCGCAGCGTTGTTTAGCGCTTTAAGGCCTCCATGACGACAAGTGTTTTCTTTGAGAACGATGAAAAAAGAAAAAAAAAAGCAGCAGGCATGTGCCTAATGAAGTCTGGGGCTTATAGCCTCTCTCCTGACAGGATAATTACAGCAAATTCGCTTCCCAGCCAACACTTCAAAGGACACTTCATCCCTGCGCCAAACACCAAGCAAAAGCGACACAACTCACCAATCAAGATGGCCTGACCTAAATCAGGTCCCCTCTGGCTGGCCTGTAATGCCAGCCCCCCAACCCCCACCCCCACCCCCTCGACAACACTGATACTCTGCAGAGTCAATTACATACACAGGGATCAGGGCGAGGGACCACAGCCAACTCACCTTAAATAAAGTACAACGTGTGTTGTGTGCACCATTTAGCCTGTCTTGGTGGCGCACTGCAGACACCAAGTACCTACTGAAGTACTGGACTTCATTTTCCCCCTGGTTTCTACTGCTTTCTATGATTGTACTCATACAGTAGCTACAGTGGGTATAGTCATGCATCAACCTGGCCAACACCCATAGGTACTGTTTATTAAGAGGTAGCTATGGAAGGGATTGGGTCAGAGGGCAGAACAACTACACTACAGCATAGACTTGAGGAATAAACAACTTTTTATTTTTTAACATACTTAACATATTGCTGCTGGTAGTCCTGGTACCGACAAACTACGGGATTTGTAAATCCAGTAAAAGCAGGATTTTCAAGGAGATGCATCTAAATCATTTGTGTGTTTGTATCACATCACTGTGCAAATGTAACTGTTTGTACGGAGAATTTAAATAATAACTTCATTTTGGCCCTTTTCACTTATATGCAATATGTTTACATGTCAGAAAAAAAATGTTATGCATGTTGTGCCTCACATGGGCATTTTATTCAGGCCAAAGAGAAAGAAAATCATTTCAACATGTGCCAAAAAAATCACACCCAACTGAGTGGCTTTGTGTGTACAGGTATTCCATCTTGGTATATAGGGGCAGACGTACATGTGGTGAAGCAGCGTCTCCTGTTGATAATCTAAAACAGCGAGGCCTTGGAGTGGTTGCACCACTCTAAAAGCAAAAGCAGATGATGTACAAGCTCAAGAACATATATTGCAGTGGGCCGCCATTGTGGGGTTGTAGTAGGCTTGCTGTTTTCAGCAATTGTTGGACAACGAGTATTAGAGCTTATGGGGGTAAGTGTTCAACTGTGCATTTGACTATAGCAGCAGCACACGCCACGGTGGCACTCACAGTACAAGTGTGGCGTGTGAGAGACCATCTGCGTGTTGGCCAGTATACCAACGGGATCTGTGCTGAATCGTGAGATGACTCAGACTGATGAATAGGCTCTATGCACATATGCCATTTTGTAAAAAAAAAAAAAAAAAAAAAAAAAAAAAAACTCTTCCCACTTCCGGGCCTCTTCCGCACTTCCTTCACAGGTGTTACCAATGATACTAATTAAGGCTCGATCTGTTCCACTTAGTGGAATGTGTTTCTCAAACTTTTACATTTTACAGGAAACCCTGTCACCCTGAAAGTGTACTAAATGCAACCAAAATGGACTGTAATGGTCCATCACAGAGAACACAGACACAGGGCCATAATTGGAACCCACTCAAGGACACTTTGAGTGTTTCCAGTGCTGAGCAAAAATGTGCCATAGGTTCATTGAGACTTACTTCCCAACCGGCGTAGACATACAGTATGTGCAGAGAATATCATGCCAGCTACAGCTACAGAAGCTACAAAGCACCATAAACGTGCTTAAAGGTGCTTAAACTGTTCATTGACATAACAGTGGACGGACAGCGACGTAACTGTGGACGGACAAACGCGTGCTCAGAGAGATGTGTGAACGGACTGACGGATTACCACCATGCTGTTACGTCACCCTGGTGACGTAACAGCATGGACGGACAAACGCATGCACGGACGGACGGACGGACGGACGGATGGGACGGACGGACGGGGGGGCGAAACATAGTCACCAACTTACGGTGGAGACAATTATGAATCTGCTGGAGACTGCTGTGGTGTGATTGGCTAAAACGCTGCCTCACCCCACACCACTCCCTCAAATTAGCATTGCCTTTCCTGAGCCTGATGAATGTTGTTTTCATGATTTGTTGACAACAACAAAGTTTTTTTTTTATGTTCTGTTTACTCATTTTTAAGTTGACAACTGCAGACATAACTTGAGAAATACAGAATAAGAAATAATGTGAAACAAGACAAACAAAAAAGCAAACCAAAAACAAGAACCAGAGCAAAAAAACAAAAAAAAAAAAAAAAAAAAAAACAAACAAAAAACAAAAACCCCATACAACAACTCCAGTATTTCACACACTCACACACACTCAGAAGGGCCATCTGAGCAGCCATCACCTGGGTGAAGCAGGCCATCCACATGGATCAATACAGGTCTACCCTCCTCCGTGTCGTAAGCCCATGCATGCACGGCTCCGCAGTGCAAAACATACCAGCGCCTCAGGCGCGATAAGAGGCGATGTGCAGATAGGAAGGACTCCCGTCACAGAATTGTACGCCATCCAGCAAGCTGATAATGAGTAAAACTCCCATAAGAGATTACTGTTTAAGTATCGTGAGCAGTGGGCTCGGCGCCGTGTAAGAGGGCTATAACTTTCACTGGGCGATTCTTCAAGCCGTTCCAGTAAATATGTCCCCCTTTAGAGTGGGTCGGAGGATGATAAATGACTTTCTGCGGCATGAGATAAACAGTATCACCACGTTGCGAGCGTCTTGCTTTGCTATCCTTATATATATACTCGTGTTGAGAGGAAGGACCTGAGTGTATGGGGGGGTAAAATGGTATGTGTGTGTGTGTGTGTGTGTGTGTGTGTGCGTGCGTGCGTCGAGTTTAGAGTGAAGGAGGAGCTGAAAAAACAGTGCAAGCTACATACTAACGTAAAAGGTAATAAAGGCATCATTTTAGCCAAAAATCTAAATAGACCGGACCACTCCACTCAACAACAGACTTGCCCGGGCCGGACGAACAAGCCTACACAACTGCAGATAAATAAAAGCAGCCTTGTTATGTACAGTACTATTTCTGTCAATTATTAGTTATTTATTAATGTATTAAGCCATGCAATAAGCGGGACAAACTGGTAAGTTGTTATTATTGTTGTTGTTATTATTAGTTATCCCTTACATATGCGGTATTTGCAGATGTTTGTACTCTGTAGCCAGCATGTGGAGCTGTGGCAAGGCCTACAAACTTGGCGAATGTCTTCCAGCATTAAAAGTGGCACACACTAGCGGGTTGGGTGGGGGTGTTTGGGGGGGTAGCTTAGGCTAGTGTGGAAATCCATAGTGACATGTAGAGTTTGAAAGAACACTTTAGATGTTTGTTACACCTCTTGAAAACTAGCAAATCAGCGCGCCAGACGCTGTTGTGCTGCATAATTAACGGCCGAGCGGCGCGAACCCGTAACCAGCCCGCACACACACACCCACAACACCCCTTACAAAATGACTCCTGTAAGAACTCTGGGAGGCACAGGAACAGATGGAGAGAGGCCACTCCAACACGGCGCAGTGACGCGCACCGCGCAGGATTCACTTATACAGTCAATTCCTCCGAGGCTTGTCATGTCTCATCTATTTCTGGGAAAACACATGGGTTTCGGTGTTAATTTAACTCCGGGAGTGTGCACCCAGTGTCCACAAGGGTCCATTTGGTTACATTGTGTATAGGCTCCTTGAGTTACACAAGCGGATTAAAGGGGAATTCCAGCCATTTTCAACATTTTTTCTGAGAGTATACAAATGAACCCTAACAGGTTCATTTGGTTGCATTTGTACTCTTTCAGAAAAAAGAAGCGTCTAAAAAAATCCATTAATATGGTGAAAATACATATTGATGATGTCATCAAGACGTTTCACCATGTTAGTGGTTTTCTTCAGACCTCCATTTCTTGGGAACACAGAATGGGGGAACTTTTTTCCCCTTTACTTCCCCTTTAATGAACACATACCACAACAACTACCGCTACACTACACTCAGAGTCTATTGATTTATTATTTTATTATTTTTTAGACAAATGCTCCAAACTCATCCAGGTAGACAAAACATGCATAATATAGATGGAGACCTGCATCTATTAATATTGGGACGCAAGGAGGAAAAAAAAAGTTTTCATATTAAAACCCATTAATGCGTATCAAAACAAGCCATTAAACATCTGTTGAAACATCAACAGAGTGATACGAGCATGTGGTAAATGTCACCCGCATCGTCAGAGGCAATTTCGGATGCAAAAAGCCTTGCATTTTTCTGCTTGTTTGGAAGCCGAGCGAGCATGCATTTTCAACGGTACGTGAAAACATTGGAAAATGATACCCAGACACTTTCAATTAGTACGACTGAGGACTGTAAACTGTATGTGCATGTGTGTGTGTGTGTGTGTGTGTGTGTGTGTGTGTGTGTGTGTGTGTGTGTGTGTGTGTGTGTGTGTGTGTGTGTGTGTGTGTGTGTGCGTGCGTGCTTGCGTGCGTGCGTGCGCATGTGTGTGAATGAATGAATCTTTATTTTTGTGTGTCCGTCTAATCCCTTCTGGGATTATAAAACACCAAAAACATAGAAACCACATAGAAGCTACACAATGTACTGTATTTTGTGTAAAGAACAGAATATATATGTTTACTCTGCCCGTATGCTGCAAGCTTTCTCTATACATTCTGCTAATGCAAATATCTTATGTTTAAAAAGCGTCTGAGACGCTTTGCATCACTTAAAGGAGAATTTTACTACAGAAGGCTTCCTTATGTTTATTTGCAGTTCATATATTTCCCAAAAAAGTGGTCCAGTTGTTATTTTGTGGGTTTCTCTTACCCCAACACATATAAGGACCACTTTTTTGTAAATACAGGTAAACCAACTGCAAAAACAGGTAAGAAAGCCTTCTGGGTTGCAATTCTAAATAACTTCTGACATAGCTCATGATACAATGGCCAATAGAAAACAAGATGGAACTCATTCTCAAGATTGTTTACCACAGTAGGTCCAAATACATTTGTCTTCTGTAACTTCTCTACAGTATAGCACCAGATCCCAGAGACTTTTGTATGATGGGGCACTGACATTCATGAGCACAATACTGTATGCACGTGTGTGTGTGTGTGTGTGTGTGTGTGTGTGTGTGTGTGTGTGTGTGTGTGTGTGCGCACGCGCGCGCGCGCGTGCGTGTGTGCATGTGTTTGTGAGGGCACAACACATAACCTCCACACACTTAATTTGATGGGAGGGCTCTTGTGTGTGACAATAGTGGACAACAGACAGATACAGTGAGGATTAACAAATAAGGTTGATGATTCAAAAAGAGTTAACAGGTATTAATGCATAGGGATCTCAAGACTAGTACCAGAGCACATATTTCTGTACGCATGCACGATTGACGCGCGCGCACACACACACACACACACACACACACACACACACACACACACACACACACACACACACACACACACACACACACACACACACACACACACACACACACACACACACACACACACACACACACACACACACACACACACACACACGCACTGATCAGCATCGGTGTTGTCAGCCCATAGAACATCCGTATCGTGGACATGTCCCACCCCTGTGTTCTACACTACCATAACCACAGGGCGTGTATTCTCTCCCCACTAACATCCTCTGTACATTTCACCGTCACAGCTCCTTCATCTGACCTTCAATTACCCAGAGCCGTCATGGCTGACAGGTGTGGAGGTAAGGCAATAAAGCTTGGCCTCAGCCAGCCTCTTAGTACCCCCCCCAACCCCCCCACCACCACCACCACCCCCCTGAGCTCTACCGACACAACTGGGGTCTCGCTTTGATCGCGCACTTTAACCACAGCTGATCCCCTTCCGCCTGCTGCCAGCGCCGTGCCAACAGACACAATTTACCCAAGGTGCCTGGTGGCTCAGCCAGTTAGTGCACTCACCATATGCTCCTCGTGAGTTTGAATCCAACTCTCTCTCTTTCTCTCTCTCTCTCTCTCTCACTGTCTCTGTCCCCTTGATTGTATCATGTCCCTCTACACTGAACTATACAGTAGTTTGCATTATGATATTATTTTTTGTTTTAATCTAATATATATGTATATATTTATTTTCTATTTTACTACCTTGAACACTCTTGGATGTGTTTTGTAGGCATTTTTTTTATTCTTTTTTATATTGCTTCAAAAGAAGACAAGGTGTAAAGGTTTGATCAAAGTCTGGATTGATCTTAAGTCTAGCAGAAAACATTGTTTGTGTTTTTCATCATAGAAAATATATTTAAATATTAATGAAAAGGCTTGAGTAAGTAAGTGCATTATTGGTGTCAGTGTTGTATTTTCACTTTGATGTGAAAATCCTTTTTTTTTTAGACATACAGGTAGCTAGACCTAAGCAATAAAGTAGGAGAGGGACTGTTATACTGTGAGGTACTATATTAACCCTCACATGGTTGAGCAAAGTTGTGTGAGCTGATGGAGCTCACAGCAGGCTGCAACGCGATGCGCTGTGAGCTCATCCAGCTGTTATTTTCAACCAAAGCTTTCCCTGACGCTGGTGGACATTAAATAGTTAAACGGCCCTTCTGTGCTGCACACCTGGTGTGAATAAAATCACAACACTACAATGTAGCACAAGTGTGAGTGTATTATTGTACTGTTTACAGGGAATGATAAGGGTACCCAACAATTCTATAAGTTTATTCTAGAAAGATAAATAATCACCTTAACTGTTTTTGTGGCACGATGTTTGGCTGCAATGCCCAAAAAGTAAACCAAAAGGAAACACAGGAGGGTGTTGAGATTTGGTAGTTTGTGACATAGGGATTTTCTGTTCAGGCAGACAAGCTGTTTTAGCATAATTGATTGTGGTGATTATTCACAAAAGTACAGAATAGATAGCATAGATAGCAATGGGCCGTGCAGGTGTCCTCGGCTGAAAGTGAAAGTGAAAACTCTTTATCAGTCATAGTTATAGTTATAGGTGTTGACAGGTAATCACATACAATGTCTGCTTGCATGGTATAGCGTGAGTAGTGTGCAGAGTGTACAGAGACTAACTAGAAATGCACTCTGTCAAGCTGCCAACGTACGGTTGGCACACGAGTAGGCCATGAATGGCACAACTTCTGCATGTGCAGAGCACGCAAATTACCTCTATCTGACTCTTGTCCCTCCCTATTTACAAGTGTACAACATATAGGAAATAGAGTTTGTATGGCAGCATGTCTGTTTCTACACACAGATAGTTACATCATCAGCCAATTCCTGGTTGGCCAAACTCCGCCATGAATATAAGGATACAACAAAATAACGGTTTTCAACAGTTAAAAGTAATTAATAATGAAATAACGCTGCACAATAAATGTAGTGTCATGCAACACTTGTGTCAGAGCTGTAATAGAGTACATAAAGTGGAGCATAAAAGATCAAGAAATGGAAAGATATCCTGATGGGAAGACAAGGTACCTTGAACTGTTACCAGTAGAGCATTTGAGTAAATGCATTTACGTCACACCACATAATAAAGTTGTCTGATGGACAAAACAAACAAAGGCAGTCTGCCCACTTTGTATACTATAGTGAAGTAGTTCATTGTTGATTTTTTTTTTCCTGAGGCAAAAACGTTCCAGGGTGAAAACACAACATCAATCTTATTCTGAGGCATTTTGGCAACTGCTGCCTGCCAATACTGTAGCTAAAATCCAAGACTGACAACAAGGTAACGGAGGCATTTGTGCAGCCAAAATCTGTCGGCCAGTTAATATAGTCCAACACCAGGGGCATAAGAAACATCATTTGAATTGCATCTGGTGACAGGTTGTCTCCCGTGTCTCTGCCTCCCTCTCCCTGCCCTTGGTTTGCTGTCTCGCTACACTCACCTGTCAGCACAACATGTCAAAAAACAAACACCAAAAACAGCTATTATTTGGAGGAAAGTGCTGGTCATGTATTGGAAGCTGTTAAAGGTAATAAAGGCAACTTTAGTGTGTACAAACTCTGTTTGCAAACAGATTGTTTAAAAACAGAATCTAACTCCACCTCACCTCCACGCTATTGGCTCATTATGAAACTGCTGGAGACTGCCTTGTTGTGATTGGCTAAAATGCTGCCTCACCCCACACAACCCCCCCCCCCCCATCCTCATTCATTAGCTCAGCCTTTCCTGAGCCTGCCAAATGTTTTGTTTTCATGATTTGTTGACAACAACAAAGTTCTGGACATCTGCAGGACAAAGCAAGTGTCTGCAGGGAAACAGCTACAGCCTCAAAGTAGAAGCAATGTAGAGGGAAAAGGAAAAAAAAGTTGCCTCTATTACCTTTAACCTACAGTTACAGTATTAAAACCTGGAAGAGCATCTGGGTCATTTTATACTTTGGCCTCTCAAAAATAGCAATATACACCAGCTTATAGCTTGTAATTGTGCCATGCTATGAGTTTATAGATCTTTTTTTTAATTGGGGCTACTGCGGTCCCTGGAACGAAATATTTCGTAATGGGTGAACACAGGCATATGGGATTCCTTTGATTCCTTTTGAAAACATTTTTAGCTCAGTCCCACTGAAGCCTCAACTCATGTTTTTCAGAAAAATATGTTAGGATTCACAAGATATTTGTAGAATTGTCCTCCGGCCTTGGGTTAATGGAGGAGATTGAAGACCAGTTGTCCACACTTTACGTGTCCCATACAACACTCTCAGACATGATCATCACACGACTCCTTCCCGTTGAGCACTTTCCCTGCACTGTGCACAGGTTGCACATCATGTTGACAATTGCCCCCGTGCAACCGTGGATTTGACACCGTTCTGACCGAGTGTCACAGAACTGTAGTTATTTAAAGCACGGTCTGTCAAATCGTACAGACACAGAAAAAAGCAACAAGAAGCACTGCGACTGTGATGAATCACTTACAGTATTTTAGATGTTACCACGAGATGGATTTTGATCCAGGAGACACTTAAAGCAGATTCAGCTAAATAAATCATCCACTGATGAAAAAATGAGTTCTGGTACCATGGCGTAAAAAGTAATGTAATCAGAATCAACTTTACTGTCACATCAAGGTTCTAAGAGAGAGGGTAAAATGTGTTTTTTTTGTCCTACATAGTTCCCATTGTGTAATTATTTCAATACAAAAAAGAAATGGCTGGGGGCTGGATGTACAATTTACAATACATTTTACAATATACAATGAAGCGCTAAAAACATTGTAATACATGTGGGGAAAAGAGATCTTGGGATCTTTCCCTACAAAGTCGTACCAAAAAAGACTTCACCAAAAAAAGTTTAATCCTTTTCCACAAATCGTACAAATAAAGGGCTTCTCCACGTTACATGTGGCAAAGCTTTGCTACAAACTACAAACTGAAGTATCTGTGTTTGGAATTCATTCATCTATTTTTATTCTTTTTTAACACATAAAACACATTTACACATACTTCCTATTTCAAATTGTGAAAACAAAAATAGCTTAACAAACCACATAAATTAAAAAAATACCTGGTGTGTGCACAAAAAAAAACAGCATAGACATCACATTGACAGAAAGCACGTTTCGTTTCCCAGTACAAAATTGGAGTTCTTCGTCCACCACTGATTTTGTGATGGTTCCTGGATGTTTCCAAAACATCAACTTTTTTTTGGCAAATGAACACTGTTGACAAGTGTGACAAGCGTTGCTACAAAACCACAGCCGTAGACACTTGTCACACTTGTCAGCACATCCACAACCAATCTATTCTAATCTCACCAAAGCTCATCCAAGCTCATCACATAGCCATGCTTTGACGCCCACAGGGGGTCCATGACGTAAGATCTGTAACAGCATCTCCAGATTCGCACTATAAGCTCTTGTACAGTATGTATGTTAAACCTCTTGTGGCAATATTGGACACGTTTAGAAGCCTAAGCATCAAACATGGGCCAAAACATGATACATGATCACAGTATACTCATAGTGTTTTTCCTAACACCATGTCTGCCACTTTCTTACACTACTGTTATAATGACATTATTACAGAATGAGTAAATCTTTTTTTAATCGATTTACCATACGGCTCATAATAGACCTCATTGCCGCTGGATCAGGTATTAAGCGATATCAAATGTGGAAAACATAAATTAGGTCTTTGTTTTTAATGCCATTGCTAGCTCTGTGAAATTTGATGGATCTTCTTTTTTTGCTTTTTAACAACATTGATTAAATTAAATCCTCCTTCTCGGGGAAGAGTAATCAAATCAAACAAAGCCATTGGCTTCTCCTCTAGGGCCTGAGAATCATCTTGTATTAACACCTTCATGAGCATAAAGTGGGCCAATCACACAACAAACAGGTTCAGCCTCTCAAGGATTAGTGGATTCATGCAGGCGCCCGACAGCCCCCCCCCAACCCACCAGCCCCCCCGTAGGCACCCTGCCAGCCCTGCTACTCATCACATCAGTACATTTACTCACATACTGTAAGTTAGTACAATTTGTCACAGTACAGGTGTTTTAAAGTGGAACTCCACCCATTTTCAACATTTTAATATGTCATTAATGAGATATTGTGTGGTGATGATAAAAAAAGTTCCCCCAATTCTGTATTTCCTAAAAAATGGAGGTCTGAAAAAATCATTAACATGGTGAAATACTGTACTGTACTGTAGATATCTGATGACATCATCAAGATGTATTTCAACATGTTAATGATTTTCTTTCAGACCCCTTTTTCCTGAGAGGGTACAAATGGAACCAAATGGAACCACTTGGGTCCATTTGGTTCCATTTGTACCCTCTCAGGAAAATTTGGAAAATGGGTGGAATTCCCCTTTAACTTACTAGTAGGGGTGCAATGATACATTTTTATCAGGGATTCGTTACGCATCACAAGACATGGTTGACAATACGATTAAAGCGATACAACTCAATGAGTTGAAATCGGTACAGTAACTATTTAGCAAATCTATTAAATGTGTGTGAAAATTCTGGATAATGCATGAAAATTGGAAAATGTATTAGAATGGATATAGATAAGAAAAAACAGTGATCTGGCATATAGATGGACACTGTATTTGAAAATGTTTGCTTTTCAAATAAAAATTGTATTAATAGTGAAAAAGTAAGTTGTAACTAATTATGTTTTTATTTAAGTATTTTTTAAATAATTAAACAGTAGTAGGAGATAGCAGATGGAGAATCATAACATACAGAACAATGTCATAGGCATATTATGCCTGCAGCGTGGCAATAGAGCTAACAACACTGTAGGGCCCCAAAGACCCTGCTTTTACCTGGAGGGTGGTATTGGAAAAATGTAAATACTCTGTGTACTGTAAAAGTGCATCGAAATTGTACTTAATAAGCAGAGTACTTATAAAATAAGTAAATATACTACTTTGCACCACCACTGTAGAAAGAGAGAGAGAGAGAGATGGAGGGGGAGAGAGAGAAAGAGAGAGAGAGAGAGAGAGAGAGAGAGACAGCCCTGGCACACGCGAGGCACACACCACCAGACCACTGGCAGAGCCACAAGGGAAGCTGCAGAGTGACAGAAGAAATGCCATGCATTCACAGCCGCCATGGCGGCATTCACATGCAAGCTGCCATGTGAAATAATAATAAGGGCTGATGAAAAGCGGGAGAGAAGAGGAGAATTTCAAGGACAGATTGCACATTCAGGCCTGTCTTATTGAACAGCACAACATGTCCTTTCAGAAACACAGCCAAGTTATCATCCCTGTCGGGTGGAGGAAACCTTGTATACAACCATTTTTCTAAAGGAAATAATTTGACCCGTGTATCAGACGTTGGTTCAATGGTGTGCGGGCGGCAAGCATCCGTTTTTTAAAATGAGGCCAATAATGGAAGAGCCGTGACACTCAAGTACTTTAGGTTTTTAATCGGCAGTTTAATTAATTTAATTATCAAGTTCTGTAATGTTTGAAATCATGCTCAAGTAGGAACTTCTACTGGTTCTATTACCGAGTGAAGACCCGTCCTCGTAGGCCTTCCAGCCAATAGTAAGCATTGGCGGTTGCTTTCGTAGAGTACTATAGTTAGAGAGAGTAGCAACGCGCTTTGATTTCGTGTCTCGTGCTTCACGCCTTTACTGGAGTCCTGCTGTCAATGGATGGGCGAGAGTGGTGTGTTTGGAACCATGTAGGGGTCCAAACAAGGACCCCTACATGGAACCATGTAGGGGTCCAAACAAGGACCCCTACATGGAACCATGTAGGGGTCCAAACAAGTGTAAAATGCGCTTTTCAACCAATAGCCGTCATCACGTGTGCTTTTCAGCCAATAGGCGCTTCTGTCCAGCCATAGAACTGGGAAGTCAGCCGGAGTGTCACTACTCTCCCTAATTATAGTACTCTACTTTCGGGAATTGGAAGTCGAATGGCGGCTTTGAAATGGCTCTGTGGAAAGTATCCCTTATAGAACATTGTACTACTGCAGACACATCCTCCACGCTGTACTGGGGTTTTCTGAGAGTGCTGATGAAAAGCAGTCTGCTAGAGGCACAGTAGTTCAATAAAGGGGTGGGGGGGGACCTCTGCCAGCTTTCAGTCAGAAACAAGAAATTCAAATTCTTGGAGAGGAATAAATCATTGAGAATGAAGGAGCTATTTGCAACAGAGTGAACATTAATCAGTGCCATCCCGAGAGGCTGCGGAACAAGGAGAGGCTCAAGCCAAAGGGCACAAGTACTGGTGGACAGTAACAAGGTATGCATTTAGTTGCTGTCGGGCAGACATCTCTTATCTCCATAATTTAACTTTTTGTTTTTCTCTAAGGGGCGATAGCCCTGCCGTCCTATGCCCAGCTTTTAGTGTATATACACAAACATTAAGTCCCATTGACAATGAAAGGCTGGTTTTGAGTGATTGTGAAAACACATCAATTGAAGACGAAGGTGATGGCCAGTATGAAATGATGTACAATAATAAGAGTGACTCTCACTTCACATCAGGTGTGATTTTGTATTTATTTGCACCCTACCTGAACACACTACCGCATCACACAAAAGCATCAAGTAGCAGATCTACAAGCTCGAAGTGAGACACAATCAGTGCAGTGCTGTTTGAGCTTGTATATCTGCAACTTTTTGCCCATTTTGGAATTTAAATGGAACGGTTTCCACACAAGTTTGATGACTACACACAAGTACTGGGATTGAGTCCATAATGTCTATACCGCTGTGTGGGGATCAAGGGATAATATAGAAAATGAACACAAAGGACTTGACTGCTCACCTCACACTGTTTGTGATTTAGTTTATTTTTCTCTCTCTCGGGATTGAGAGTTGAACGCACAAAGCTGCAGTGCTGTGTTTGTTTGGTTCACGCAGCGCGCCAACGGGACGCTGCCCTATCACGACTACATTGTGTTGTTGCTGCTGCTGTAGCTCTGTGTACTGGATTTTTTCTCTCTCTCCTCTGTTCTGTTGCATGTTACGCTCCGGTATAGATTTCCCTTGTTTTGTTTATATCAGGTTGTTTTGCCGGAAGGGCCTGGTGTGAGCAAGGCAACTCACGTACCCCCCCTACACACACACACACACGCACACACACACGCACACACACACACACGCTTCCTGCCAACTCTGCAACCCTGCAATTACCAGGACACACACACACACACACACACACACACACACACACACACACACACACACACACACACACACACACACACACACACACACACACACACACACACACACACACACACACACACACACACACACACACACACACACACACACACACACACACACACTCTCTCTCTCTCACTCTCTCTCTACTGTACATAGAAAATAAAGAAAAACAGGGAGACATTAGCAAGAAAAAGAAAATCCGTTTTGTTTTTCATTATGTGAAATATCTATGGGAATCGATTTGTGTCCGGTCAGAGCCGTATATGCATAATATTTCCATTATGGAATGAGTTGATCCATAATTCCACATACATTTACTAATTGTGATCACTCAGCAATAGAGATGGCTGATGAAATGCACTGAAAAGGGGAGATGGAACCGTTGCGGTTGGGCAGAAACCTTATGTATATATATCCATATTTCAACTTCTCCTGAATAAATGAATGCCTTATACGCCCCACACCGGCAGCCCTGCAGGGGGCACACCATTGATGCGGCCCGGGGGTTAATATCAGAAAATATTGTATTATATTCGGCTGTTACAATTACAAACATGCAGACATGGCCGGCTTTAATTAACTCAGTCTATACTATGTAGTAGGAGTATGAATTTATAATGCATTATAGATGTGGGTATCATAGAAAGTGTTACCATATTGTTCTTTATGTCCAATGTATTTGTATTTAGTTCATAAAAATGTACATAAAATTATACTTTTCAAGATTCCATTAGAAAAAACTCTCTTATTGCAGTGCAAAGCATTTTGAGATGACGGCTCCCTGAAGTGTCTGCGGAACTACAGTGGACCTCTTCATCTACAAAGTTGCCCACCTCTGCCTTACACCACACAACTGTCACACAAAAGTTTTAAAAAGGCAGGCTACAAGCATACACAGTGTGGATATCAAAATAGCACGAGGCAACATAGGCTATTTTCCCCCATGTCTTGAATAGTAGCTGCTTTCAACCATTCAAACATTTCATCACTGGTCAGTGACAAAATGCTTGTCTGTTTGGCAGCTGTTCCAACACATCTGGCCTTTTTAAGGACATATTCAACGACAGTGTGATCCACTCACAGATCTTTGGTAAAATAAACGTTTACCCTCATTTTCAAGAGGGTTGTACACAGTGTTGGACAGCGCGGAGGGGAAACGAGAACACATCTCCACAGCTGCAACTATGGGAAATCAAATTCGTGTTTTGGTGCCAGAACAAGTTAGATCCGGGACATTTATTTTGTTTTGTTTATTTCTTTCTTTTATGTACCCTCATGTATAAGTGAAGGGTTCATGTTAGCGGTGGATACAAGTTGTGCATGCATGCGGCTGAAGCACAGCTTTCAAAACATCGACATCAAGCATAAATGAATGCCGCTTAGCGTCGCGTCCTTAACCACTTACGTCGCGCAACACTCGAGAGCTGCAAAGAGAATACCCGATTCACATCACGTGCCTCGAGGCAGCACATTGTAGATCTGCTATTGTCACTCATTCTGAAGACATTGTACAGCTTTGCGGGCCTACTGTATCCACAACAACGGAAAGTAGGGTGACCATATTCTCAAAGGAGAAAACCAGGACACCTTAGCGGGGGGCGGGGGGATTTCACGAAATATTCAGATATCGAACAGGCGCTACTATCGCCTCGAACAGCTTTTTTGTGTTTTTCTGTGTCAATGTGGGATTTTAGGTCCCTTGCACCACCATTGCAGAGCGAGACATACGTGCCTGCTTTGCAAACAGTGCACAGTGCTTCACTTTTGTCTCGCCCGGTCTGAATACAGGGAATCTTTTATGTAACTCGTCTGTAAACATGCACTTGCGCTCGGGCATGGTGGTGGAGACTGACAACCACGCTGTCTAGTGTCTACTAACTGATTGACGAAGGCTGCCTGCACTGACTCTGCTCAGGGCTGAGGTCATCGTGCGCAGTGTCCTAGTGCCTGTCGATTTACTGGTCCGATGTAAGCAAAGACGTGTCGGAAAGGAACTGAATGAAAGTAATTTTACAAAAACCAGGACATTTCCTCATTTTCTAAAAATAAACCAGGACACCCAGGACAGGATGTGAAATACGGACATGTCCTGGGAAATACGGACGTATGGTCAGCCTACGGAAAGAACACGGAAAGAATCAAAACGCCTGCCTTATGGTAGGTTGCAAGGGCAGGCCTGCACTGTTCTCTATTCTGCGACATGGAAAGGGGGGCGGTCGGTTTCACTCCCTCGGTGCTGAACGGGCTGTTCAATAACATCATAACAATAATCACAATCTGCCCCCAACCTCCAACCCCTATCCCCCCACCATCCCCCAGATGAGGCACTTGATTGCTTTATTGATGACTGCTCCCCCACCCTGCTGCCATTTGACAGCCTGCACACTAGCGCACGTGATGGCAAACCCCAACCGCTTTGTGCGATTCAGGAAACAAGAACGTGATTATCTATAGTATAGACTGCCTCGTCCCAATGCAGGCAAACTCCACTTCTGCTATATGACACCAAACAACGGAGGCATGATTAAACATGATTAAACATTTTGTAACTGTATGTCCCACGACAAATATCAATGAAATATCTCAGCATATTGGAATATTTAGGTGGACTTGGGACACATTTTGTGAAATATGTTATTTGCATGAGTCCTAGTTTTCCTGTCCTGAACATCATCTGCATTTTGTTCCAAACTAGAGACAGTGCTGTAGTTTCCAAGAAAAAAGCATACTGTGGCTAATACTGAAGCGAAGGGCTTTGGATAAACAGACACAGTGCTGCAGTGTCCTTAGCAAGCGTAGCGCAACGGACTGCCCAGTACACTGTACATTAGTTAGGGTAAGTTAATTATACACTATGTAAGGTAAGGTGATGTTTGTAAACAGCCTTTCAAAACAATTTGCCATACAAAGTTTTTAGTAGATTCTTAAAAGTGAATTCCACCCATTTTCCCTGAGAATTTGGTTCCATTTGTACACTCTCAGGAAAAAGGTCCTTCAAGAAACATCATTAGCATGGTGAAACACAACTTCATGATGTCATCAAGTTATGTTTCACCATGTTAATGATTTCTTCAGACCTCAATTTCTAGGAAACACAGAAAGGGGGGAACTTTTTTTTATCGTGTCCACACAACATCTCTCGGGTATATTAATGACATTGTGAAATGTTGAAATTGGGTGGAATTCTCCTTTAAAACTATCATTTTTCAAGTAGAGTGATTAATCATTCCACAACACAGCATAGGTGCAACAAATGCATAAGGCTGTGGTCAAGTGTGTTAAAATCATCGTAATATCGGCTACCCTCCCTCACCATGCCCACTTCTAGGAACATAAAACTACAGCCTTTACTCATCCTCTCGGCGCTTCCTGGGCCAAGTTCGGACCGGGACAACAGCATTCAAAAGATGACAGGCAAGGTCGACGCGGGCCCTCTGTCTCCTCAAGGTCTGGCCAGGAATGGACCGGGGATTGATTGCACATGTCTATTGTTAGTAGTGACGCAGACTGCAGCCAAGAAGAAGTTATCCACACACATTATGACAAGGCGTGTTGACATCTGTCACGCCGATGATTGAGTGTCTGAATGAGATCCTCACGATTACATAAGATTCTGGTTTACCACCAGCTTTCCTCCAGAGACGCATCTGCAATATTTTCTGACAGTGTGTGTGTGTGTGTGTGTGTGTGTGTGTGTGTGTGTGTGTGTGTGTGTGTGTGTGTGTGTGTGTGTGTGTGTGTGTGTGTGTGTGTGTGTGTGTGTCCATGTGTCTGTGGAAATGTGTGTATGTACTACAACGTATAATAGTGAGGACCAAATGTCCTAATCACAAGTATTGAGTGTGATAAATAAAGGGCTATTTTCCTGGTTTGTTTTACGTTAAAAATATTTCTAAGCATGTACAGGCAGAGATTTAGAGTGGGGTAAGGGTTCAGACAATGACTTCAGGTTAGGGCGCTGGGGTCAGAGTAGCATCTGCTATGTACTTGGTTGTGCAGCGATGTCATGCCAAACAACAGCGGATCCACAATTCTGTACATCTACTATTTTCCCAGTCTGTTTTCAATGCTGTCCTAAAATTCTTGATGTCCTCACAGGAATGGTAATACAAACGTGTGTGTGTGCGTGCCTATGTGTGGGTGGGTGGGAAGGATGTCTAAAAATAGAGGAACTATAGAGATTGTGAGGAGGCGAAGTTAGCAAGGTAGAGGTGGCAGCCATTTGGTGCCTGGTGGGCAATGTGTGCTTCTCTCGGTCTTCTACCATACAGGAAGATTATCAGCATCGCAGCCTACATGTGTGTCACACATTTGAAGATGTCCCATTGATTACAACAGATCTTCATTATTGAGGAATGAGATCAGCATTTGGTAGAGTGCAAACTTGTGTGTTGCTCACAAGTAGGCCATGAACTACTAGTGCGTGAGCGGTGCGAGCTAGTACTCAGGACTTTAGCTATGAGGACTTTTGCTTACGTCACCACCATATCATCACCTAAACCAGCCAATGGGAGTACCCCCGAGGGACGACCGACCGCCGACCACACACCACCGACCACCGCGCACCGATTAGCTTGCGCCGCTCACTCAAGTAAATACTACTTACTTAACTTTATCACATGGAGAATATAACAATGTCAGACTCAAATGCAGCCAAAAACATGCACACCAATCGGTCTACCATTAATATGTGGATTTGACTGTTAAACTAATGTCATTAAGTGGATTCCTCGGAACGTCTTGATTGGTCACTCCACGGGTGCCCCACATTGATCAAGTTAGATTTTTGCAACTGCAAATGTGTTTTCAACAGACTAACAATGGTGCTTAAGTTTCCTGGAAACTGCAGGACTTTCCCCAGGAAAGGCTGTCACTGCATGCCATACGCATATCAAACCAGGCTTGGATTGGATGGTCTGGTCTCAATCAGAGGTTCCCAACCTTTCCTGGAACAGCCATGGGCCCACTTGAGTGAAAATATTCAAAATATCGTCCATCCATGTGGCCACTTATCAAGGATGCTGAATGAATGGTTGCTGTGTTAAGTGGTACCTTTTCAGAGCATGTTAATTTGAATCAATCTAGCAATG
>CM076966.1:29589068-29759068 GCA_039105355.1 Benthosema pterotum
TCTCTCTCTCTCTCTCTCTCTCTCTCTCTCTCTCTCTCTCTCTCTCTCTCTCTCTCTCTCTCTCCCTGTCTCTCTCTCTCTCCCCTCTCCTCCTCTCTCTGTCTCTCTCTCTCGGTCTGTCTCATTCGGATCTGATGACAGCAGAGGGGAGTGAGTATAAAGATAACTGAGTGACCAGGAATGAATCAGTCTGCTGCAGCCTGACAGAGGAAGGGAAAGGGGGCAGAGAGATAGGGAGAGAGTGGCAGAGGGAAGCAGAGAAACGCAGAGAGAGAGACAGAGAGGCAGTGCATGCCAATAGACAGGCGCAGACACTTGCCAATGAACAGGATATGGCCAGATACTAATTATGACATCAGAGTTCTCCATAAATGGCCACAGACGGGACACATACAGTACACAGATGGGTACCACAGATTCTCTGACATAGCACCCACTATGACTCAGACATATCAGTCAGATAGACATAACGCAGGTGCGAGGGTCGCGTATATAGCACGGCCCGAACCTCTATCGAAAACGGAAATGAAACTGTTAATTGAATATGTAAAATATTATTATTTTGTAAAATGGGCATTGCTTGCCCCTTGAGGTGTAGTAGGTGTATTCTATTAAAATAGATGCAGTACTTCAATGTGAATGTTTCTGATTGACTGGCTGGTTGACTGACTGATGAAGTTAGAACCTTGCAGGATAGCCATTTTTCTTAAACCAATTGCTAATGCAAAGCAAAATTGTGTGCCTATTATAATTTGATGAGTTTGGATGACGCCACGCAGACCCTGCTCCGTGAAATTAACATTCAGTGTTTCATACTGTGTAGTCCAGCAAGGTGTTGACTTGTACTCTTCTTACACACATCATCTTGTTTCTGTCAGGCATGAAAGCTCTTATCTCCATTTTGACTCTTTTTTCCATATACGCCTTTTTCGATCTGCTACTTTTGAATTTGAATACTGAAAAGTAACAATGTTGGATCTATGAGGTCTCCACCCGACAGAACACAACGCTGTTGTGCTGTTGTGCCCTCCACATGTCACACTCCATATTATCATGAGCAGGACAAGCACACAGACAAGACAGATACGGAATCACGTGGGCATAAAAAGGGAAATAGACAGAGAGGTAGTACTACTATGAACCCGGCAGGGGCGACACACACCCACACCTCCAAGCATCAATCAGTGCTTCTTTCCCTCCACAGCGAAGAGACAATCCATCCATCCACAGACAGGACTCCACTGACCGCCCGCCACACAATGCTAATCCTGATGGCATCCACTGATTACTTTACCATGGCATCTTGTTTTGTCTATATAAGCTGAAGGCTATATGGAGTCTTTAATTATAGCCACACAAAGCACTGCATCTCTCTCAGCAGGCCAGAGCTACAGTATCAAAAGGATGGAGTCCTCACAGATAAAGTAAACATTCATCAAAATTCAAAATTGCAATTACTCGAGTAAATGTATGGTAGTTACTTCACACCACTTCATCAGGCGAGAGATATACAGTGAGTCTGACCTTGCAGGCGTTTATCATTGCCATCGGGGAGAAACCTCTTATATCCATTCAGACTTTGTATTTTTTTACTTCATCATAGCAGTATAGCAGATCCACGATTGGCACTTTTGGTCATGTTGGAGCGTGAACAATGAAAAGGAACTGTGCTGGACATAATAATGAGGTTTCTACATGACAGTGAGTATATTATACAGAACAGTTCCGTGTGTGTGTGTGTGTGTGTGTGCGTACTGTGTGCGTGAGACAAGCACTGTTCAATGTGATGAGTTTAGTCATACCCCTCACCCCCCTCTTCCGTCCCTCCTAATGTCAACGTCATTTATGACTCATGACTTTCAATGGGAAGGTGACAGACGCCTGCTGATGATGTCACGCAAAAGGCAGTGTTGACAGCTAGTTGTGTCACTGTGTGTGTGTGTGTGTGTGTGTGGGGGGGGGGGGGGGGTGTTTAAACATCCCCATGCAGATGTAATCTGCAGACACCTTCTGCTTTATTAATGAAAAGACTTATTTGGTTAAGTCATTGATTTAAGCTGCCCACCTCACTCTCTCTCTCTCTCTCTCTCTCTCTCTCTCTCACACACACACACGCACACGTGCACGCGCACACGCGCACGCACGCACGCACGCGCGCCTGTGGGTTGAAAACAACTTGCTCTCTTAAAATATACTGTTGTGGCGCCAGCACTTTTAAACTCAACTCTCAGGCATGCAAGTGATAGTAGTAAATAAAACTATACATTGATGTACTATTTGGACGTTCCCTCAGAATGATGAGGTCACACACATACTCTCTATACGTCCTCTCCACACCACACCGTTGACATCATGGGCCATTATTCCCATTACTGCTGCTGCCATGCAAAACGCCTGGTTTCTGAGGCTACTTAGTGCCCCAGTAGCTGTTGCATGTGTGCTCCGTCGCACAGCAGGGAGCCCAGTTAGTGGAAAAACAAACATACATTTATTCCAGCATACTGTACTTATAGTGATGCAGGAACACTGAAACTCGTATATACCGTTGGAGCCAATAACAACATGCTGGGTACCTGGGGTTACCCAATTAACCCATACCAAAACAAAAAAGCATTTTGGTTCTACCGGTTATTTATTTATCTAGTATCTTCTTTTTATCCTGGATGCGCTAATAATAACCAACTTTCAACAACAACAAAGGTTTCACATATACTATACTGTATCTTTGAATGTGTAGGGCATTTTGAAGCTTCCGTTGTTTTCTGTTACCCGACAACTAAAAGCCCGTTTTTTTATTTTTGATATGTGCAAGTTGGTTACATTCTTGTCTCTCATTGTATTACCGGTGCGTATGATGCACACTCATATAACATGAAAGTCACCAACAACAACAACGGTGATACAACATCACCATATGAACTACAGTTGTAGGTTACTAGAAACTATGTCAGAGATATTGTACAGACAACATTATGCCATGCGCTGTGCTCTCCAACCAGCCAGGGAGCATGATGCCCTGCGTGCAGGATAGCATAAAACAATGAATGAATACCATAAAACAATGAATTAACCAGTGGCCTACTCATCTAATGACGCAGAATCTATTATGTTTAGTGTCATTCCGAAAGTGTGCAGCCTACATTGTTTACAGTAAGCCCAAGACGCATGGTTTTAGCATGTCAGTGCAGCAGTTGCATGGCACTAACCAGACTAGCATGGCATGGCACCCCCGAGGCGGACTTGCTCACACTTGCTCTTCAAAATAAAAGCTTCACTAGTACAGACACTAGGTCTGTAGTGGTGAAGCTTTTACGTCTGTAGTAGTGAAGTGGGGGTATGGGTTGCTATGGTTGTTATACATTAGGTTATACACATCACTCACAGAAGTTAACCTATGATAAAAAGAGAACGATAGAACACAAGGACGTGTCTCCTGCGGGAGGTCTGCACATGCTCAGTGTTAACACTAATAACTGCGAGGATGGAATGCTCCAGGAGGAGTTGCCAACCCTGAACTGAAATAAATAAAAAAATAATATAAAAAAGAGAATAGTAGGCCTACAATGTTTTTATTTTAATTAGTATTTCAATTTAACAACTGTGTGGAAAAAAATTCTGTTGTTTATAACAGACCGAAAGAGAATGACAAGTAAATTAAATTAAACTTTTCTAACTAAATTAAAAGTATATTTCTTTTGTAGACGTTCCATGTTCTTGATGCTTGCTTTGATTGTAGTGCATGTATTCAACTTTTATTTTTGTGAAATAAGAAACAAACATGGATACTCTTCATTAAAGTGCTGTGGATGATATAAAACGTTTGAAAAAGGAATGGTGACTGCAGTCGGGGGTTTATTATTTATATATCTTGCAAGAAAATGAATAGGGACAAACTATAGTAACAAGATTAACTAAGTAACTAGGCTACTAAATTGTAAAAATAGCTTGTTATGTATATCGCCACTATTAATAACACTGTTAGACCCAGCACTGCATATGGGTGATTGATTCCATGTAGGATCATGTGAAATCTGAGTCTGAGCTCATGCAGGACTTCAAGGTGGAAAGGCATTAACGTATGGGTTTACGTATAAGCCACCCCCTCTCAACACACACACACACGCACATGCACACGCACACACACACACACACACACACACACACACACACACACACACACACACACACATAGCACCGTGTGATCTTGGCCAGTGTGTGTGTAGGCTGGTCACGCCGCAGCGTGTTTTCAAAGACGGCGAGCAGATGATGGAGGACAGCTTGAGCAACCACCGCGAACAGCATGAGTGAGAGACCCCAGCAAGCCAAATGACGCCATGATGACGTTACAATGACGTCCTTCGGTGACGTTCAGGACAGATCACATGGGCATGATCCTTACAATACTGTACATAAATGTTTTTTCCTCACCTCTGCAGTTCGCTGGAGATAGGCAGGAACTAAGTATATGGTCAGCACACTCTATAGTAGGGAGGCTTATCACAAAAAAGAACAAATCTAGATCAGCACCGGTAGAGTGCAAACTTGGGCGTTGCGCACAAGTACGCCATGGCCTACTCGTTTTTAATACCATATTGTATACAGTATGTCCTTCAAGCGTATTTCTACAGTAATGGTTTGAGCCTCAATCACCACTCTGATATAACCAGTCTTGTCATTTCTTTCTGGACAGTTTAGCTGCAGAACTACAATGTCCTGAGGTGGTGGGCTGTGCAGATTATTTAATATTTGAGTCATTATAAAACAAGGCTTGTTTTCATTCAGTGCCAGCTTGGAAAATCAACAATGTTGGAGATTGTAAACAAAGTGGAAATGCAAATTTGGAAGTGAAGGCTGAAGAGGAAGAATTATACAAAGTAAGGTGCATTGATGACATCATTATGAGGCCCAAATGAGCTGTTCAGTGAGGATAGAAAACACACCAAAAAACAGTGTGTGTGTGTGTGTGTGTGTGTGTGTGTGTGTGTGTGTGTGTGTGTGTGTGTGTGTGTGTGTATATACGTGCGGGCACAGATGTGCGTGCACATGCATGTGTGTGTGTGTACAGTATGTTGGCTACAGAACTGACACAGATGGAGGCAGTGAGTGAGTAACGTGTAACGTGATCACTTTGGTCATGACTCCTCTGCCCCTCTTAATGTCGACTTCACTTACTGTACAGTATGACTCATCATGCATTTCAATAGGAATGTTTCATCTATAAAGATGTGCTGTAGAACATATAGCTTGCACTAATTGTACTGTGGCGCTGCTCCCAACCATCTTTGGGGTTGGAAGCAGACAATAGCAAACAATAACAATAATGGGCCGGACAAAACGTGTTCTCTCGGTCCTCACCAAGATCAGTATCTACTGTACATAACATAGGTTGACAGAAGAGATGGTCAGATGTTCAATGGAGTTTCTAGCACCATAACTGTTTCATGTTTCTAGCACCATAACCACTACAGCACAGAAGTACTGGATATAGGATATACGTAGATATACTGTAGTTACTCGTTGAAGTTGCAGCCAGTGAAAGTGTAGAGGTGAACTCTGGTCTCCAGATCATAAAAGCAGACCAGACCCTCCTCATAATCCACACATGACAAAAAAAACACACTCACACTCATATACAAGAATTGTTTGTGATAAAAGCATATACACTTTTGACCAAAGACAACCAAAAAATGGATTTGGAGCCATCATATATATTTTAAACATGCCATATATCGCTCATACTGTAACTAGATCAGCATTGTTTGGCTAATGTTCATCTCAATGGTATAGAGGTGAAGTTGTTAATGTAACAAAAAAGTGGTAACGCCAAGGACCCCCTAAGGGACCTAGACCCCCTCTTGAAGACCCCTGGCGTATGGAAACACGCTCAGAAGACCGGAGCCTGTGAAAATATGTCAAGGCTACACGACTTGGTTCGCTTGGCAGATCATTTCCTCAACATATCACTTCCATCACAAAGGCAAACAATGATTCATAATACTGTATATCTACAGGGCTGCATAGTCTAATTTACACTTACACCACATTTCTAATTTGTTGTAATGTCAAGCCCAACAGGCAATGCATTTTCTGCTGAAAACATCAGCGTTTGAATCACAAAGTCAAACACAAGAGCTCTGTATATGGAATCACTCACAGCCAGGTATAATAATGCCCCAGAGATGTATTGGTCCAATAGAGTGGAACCCAAGCTTTCGTCTAGAAATGGATCCTCAATCCTCAACCTACATACAGGCTGTGCTGTATGAATGCTGCAGCGACAAATGCATCAATATTAAATCATAGTATATGGTTTTCATTACATCATAGGATTGTGTCAACAAGAATTGTTCTACAATTTACAATTGACAGTGTGGCCATTAAGTACTCAGGCACTCCAGATTGACATCCAAAGTGACTTAGTGTGACAAAGTGTGTGGCATGAAGCCTTTCACAGGAAACATCACACAATGCAAAGGAAACAATGTAGTGACCCCAAAGAAACAAAGAAATCCAGGAGGGGCAAAAACAATCCTCGACCGCGACGGCCGTCGCAACAGTTTTATAACAACCATTTTGCATTACAATCGCAACTGTTTTGCATGACAGTTGACCGTTTTGCATAACAGTCGCGACTGTTATGCAAAACGGTTATAAAACCGTTGCCGTCAGGGGTGAGGATTGCTTTCGCTTGTGCTCAAGAAATCAGTTAAATATCAGCCTCAGTTGTGTATAAACAACATGGTTTAAAGAACACTTCTAGATCACAAAGCATATTGTATGCAAACCTCATGTCCATGTAGTTTAGTGTCAAACACAAGTTTGACACTAAACACACACAGAGTATTGCCGACCGTCATACTACTGTATATAATTAAACATGTGAAAGTGATTAGCGCGCCCTGTCTGTGGCCTTCACAAACACCGAATCAATGACAAGTGTTAACAGGACTTTGTGATTAAATGATAACAACACCGAATCCACTGGAACGCAGGTTATTTTTTTCCTTGCAAATCTCCGGAGGAGTAAGGATTCTGAACGTGCAAGACAATCTGACAGAGATACATATACTGCAAACACATATTGTGTACCTAGTCCATCAAAATATAGCCAACATGCAGTTGTCCATCAAACAGATTGGATGCAGGTCCATCATCATATCACTGTATCAAGGCTGTCATCTGGCGTTTCACTTTGCGATCCATGCGATAACAGCAGGCCCTTCTCCTGTACACACACACCGTAGTATTAGACAACTGCAGAAATCCCAAGTCCATGAAATAGGCAGGTGAGGACAATCTGTCATGCATTAGCGAGAGCAGCCATTTCATTGCAAATGGCATAATTCTCCATGAAGAGCAAGCTATAGTGCTCCCCTTCTGCAGAACTCTGGAAATAGACAGATAGTGTGTATATGCAGTGCTCCACTGCATCTGTATAATGTATTGTTTTACGCTTCAGCATAAGCTCATGTGGACTTTCTTTATACCATATATGTCGTATACGCACCAGTGAAAAAGCACAGTAAAAAACCTGTTACTTTTCAGGATTTAAATAAAAACAAAAAGGCAAAAGTAGCAGATAACTAGCAAGCTCAAGGTGTGTCGTCACTTCTGGATCTGCCACTGTGTGACGCTGTAGTATGATCATTGATCAAGCAGGGCAACAATTTCTGAAAACATGCGAAAAAATATGGAGATAAGAGGCCTCTGTCCGACAGCAACAATATTTTGTGTTGTTGTCCGTAATGAAAGGCTAGGGGGAGAGAGAGGGAAAGAGAGTGAGAGTGTGTATTTTTAGTTTGCGCAATTGTGTGATGACAAGGTGGAATCCATTTCTGTGAGATATTCTCTGGACCCTCCTCGCTCTCCATGCTCAATTAATTTGATTCGAGCTGGAAGCATAAATCCTGGATGATTACGGCGCGTTGTGTGTGTGTGGGGGGGTGGGGGGCAAGGAACATTTTCATCTTCTCAGGACACGAGCACAGCAGGCAACGAGGAAATTAGTTTTGTTGTATTATGCAGATGTTGATGCATTCTGCAAACTCGTCCAGATTCCGCGAGCGGGGTTGGAGAGGAGGGGGGTAGTTTATCAGAGCAAAGGAAAGATCCTTTTTTTACTATTGTTATTATCGTTGTGGGCGATACTTTTAGCAAAATCCATTACAAGAACCAAGGTTGTGAGCCATTCGATCTGTTGTTTTTGGTATACTGTATATTATTTTCATTGTTAGCCTATTATTATTATTACCGGGCGGTATTATTATTATTATCCCCACAATTGCACAGCCAAATAATATACTGAAAATAGACGAAAAATCCCCATCCCCAACCTCGCATGCATGCAGTGCAGGCAGAAGACTGGGGACTGCAAGTGGACCTTTGCAGAGAGCTCTATGCAGTATGTTCTATATACCACTATGTTTTCTTAATGGGAAAAAAGGTGAGACCATTTGGTTGTTTTTAGCAAACCTTCCAAAAAAAAACTAAGGCTGTTTGGTTATAGCCCCTTTCCCCCTGCCTTGGAGAGACAGCGAAATCAATGTGAAATCTTGTAGCCTTGATCTCCTTACATCCTCACAGGTGGTCACATCTTGGTCAGTTGCTACCATCGTTCTTGGGAGAATTATGGATGCAGGTAAGCTACAGTATGTGGGATGGATGGATAGATGGGTGGATGGATGGGTGGGTCAGGGACGTACGGATGGATGCCTGGCCAGACGTCTAGCGCTGGATGAGGCTGCAGATTGTAGCATATAGCGTATGGTGGGCAAACAGGACATGTCTCCCAGAGTGCACTTGTCACCGCACAGGGATGATGAAGCTTCCTGACACTCCCCCCTCCCTCCCTCTCCCCTTCTATGTCTTCAGCTTGATCACTCCCTGTCGTTCGCCTTTTTTCTAAACCCTCTATCCACAGACACACACACACACACACACACACACACACACACACACACACACACACACACACACACACACACACACACACACACACACACACACACGCACACGCACACACGATCACCTGTCACCGGGTCCAGCAACAAGAATTGTATTGCTGACGTGTGTGTGTGTGTGTGTGTGTGTGTGTGTGTGTGTGTGTGTGTGTGTGTGTGTGTGTGTGTGTGTGTGTGTGTGTGTTCTAATGTGAGTGAGCTCTCGGTCTCTGTCTCTCTCTCTCTCTAGCTAGCTGTCTCACGGCCAGTCCTTGAAATCCCCTGACTCAATAGACAGATTCTCCTCTGGAGTCAGAGAGATGCAGAGATGCTACACACAGCCACGCACATTCACACGCCCACGCACACACAAGAACAGACAGACAGATGAGAGAGAGAGAGAGAGAGAGAGAGAGAGAGAGAGAGGCAGAGAGAGAGAGAGAGAGAGAGAGACAGAGAGGGGGGGGGGCATGGACAGACGGACAGACATGGGGAACAGACAGACAGACAGACACAGACACAGACACAGACACAGACACAGACACAGACACACACACACACACACACACACACACACACACACACACACACACACACACACACACACACACACACACACACACACACACACACACACACACACACACACACACACAGATAAAGACAGAATGTGATAACTCCTGTCTATCTGCTAGCAGTCAGATACAGAGTAGTCAACAGAGTGCACACGCTCTATCACCCCGTAGGGTTCAGTGTATCACACGGACAGACCTTCCATCCAAACAGGAGCAGGCAGGTTGGTGAATCAGTTTTGGAGGGTGGGGTGGAGCGAGCCTGTGGTGAAATGTGGTGTGTGTGTGTGTGTGTGTGTGTGTGTATGTGCGGGTACGTGTGTGCGGGTGGGCGGTTGTGTGCGTGTGTGGCGACCTGGAATGACACGGAATGAAACGGCATGGCTAAGAAATATGTACCGTGCTCTAAATATTCACCCGGTGTGGCGTCACCACGGCTGCAGCCCCAGTTCTTATTTCAGCTCTGCTCTGCTTAGCAGCTTTTCATTTGCCGCTCATGCTCTCATTTCCAGAGTGAACGAGGGGAGCGAGAGGGAGAGAAAAGAGAGAGAGAGAGAGAGAGGGAGGGAGGGAGGTTGGGGGATTTGACGTGCTTGGTGGTTCAGTAAATGCACCTAGATGTGCCCAGAATGTTTTGATTCATTCAATAGCAACTGTATGTTAATGTGACTCTCAGAGTGTACAAGGTCAATTTCTACAATGTCAAATTGTCACTTGTTATATGTATCAGGATATTATTTATATTGCTTTGTGCCACCGCATGTGTACGTTATTACCCTACTACAGTATTGTGACCCAAGGTCACAGTTAACTATGAAATAGTGCATTTTCCAACAGTGTGTGTTGGTTGGTTGGTGAGGTCAGGGATCAACATCACGTGACATCGTCAGAGATCCTGATGTCAGCAGAAATAAGCCCATATGGAGATCTCTGGTGTCATCAATAATAAGATCCCTCATCTCATCAATGTTATAATGGTGCATTTATATAGCGCTTTTATCCAAGGTGCTTGTCCATCACATTAACCCATTCACACACACATTCATCCACTTATGGCAGTGGAAACCATGCAAGGTACCTACTAGCACACCAGGAGCAATTAGGGGTTCAGTGTCTTGCTCAAGGACACTTTGACAGTAACGCTGTGGGCCAGCAACTCTACATCTGAACTCAAACCCTTAGACCTGTTCTGGCATTACATATGTTGATCCTTCCTCATCTATCCTTTTCGACTGATACCTGTCCATTTAAGCAGCATCCAGCAGTTTGCTATCACACTGGTGGATGTGTGCATGGGGGTGGGGCTTCTCGCCCTCAGGCGTTTTACTGGTTATATCGAAACAGACGTTTTCCATTGGTGTTTGTGTTTACAATTTCCCCATAGTCATTAAAACACTACCAAGTCAATGTTGGCTAAATTTCATTCTGTGGTTATAGTCTGTTGGGTAGTCACGGATGCATTCATGAATCAATCTGTTTTGGCTAGACTTTTTTAAATCAATCCATGTTTTAAAATGCACTAAAACACCTTGAAATTGCAACTTTAAAGAGGAAAGAAATATATAGGCCATATATAGGTCAGGTGTTATTAGTAAATTATTCCATGCTTGATCCATTCCAGTTATCAGCCTGTAATGAAACATTGAAGCAGTGGTGGGTTCAGAACCGGCTATTTGAAAAGCCCATACTCTCTACGGGCCCAAGTCTATACAACTAATAAAAAAGACAATATCCACTAGGCTTACCATTCTGATGGCAAAAGAAATGACCAAACCTGAAAGTATCCACGAAGGTATCCACAAGCAAGTCCTAGTATCTCAGAGAAAAAAACATTTAAACTAAAATTGCATTGGTCATACACATATAGCAGATATACAAGTTTGTACGTTTTTGTGGGGAAAAAAATCTGAGAAAAAAAGTGAGAAAACTGATTTAGCAGGCATTTGCAGATGTAGCCTCATGTCCTTATTAAGACAATTATTGGCACAAAACATTAACTAGACACATTAACTAGAACTACTGTCAAGTCCCAATTTGCGCATTGCACTCATATACTGTAGGTCATGGCCTACTTGTGCATGAGCAGATCGAGAGAGCAGAGAGAAAGTACAACACTTCCAAGAGATAATACTCATGACAATACTTATTTTATAAATTACCTTAATTACATCACCACTACATCATCAACTAAACCAGCCAATGGAAGATTTGAAGCGGTCCACCGACTGAGCGAGTGAGCGACCACAAACTGAAAAGCATACTTGCGCTCGCTCTGCTTGCTGAAGTAACAAGTAAGCCCTGATACAGTACTTTGGCTATTAGAAAATAGACCTACAGTACAGTATATAGCGGCTCACAGCAGAAATCAAGAGCATTTCTTCCACCACGCTGACCAAACCTGAAGAGACCCCCACCACCTGCTGGGGGATCATGTTTGTGTTTTGTTGCCTGCGGCTACAATCCCAGCCCTCCAGCCAGCGGAGCTGTACTGTGGGCTATCGTCTGGACTTGATTAGGCCCTTCTAATGATGGCCACGCCGGCTCTCAGTGCTTCTGGCAGGGGCGTACGCGCTAGCAGGCTCAATGCGGGACTACACTGCAGCTCCCTCCACTGCTACACCATTCCTGTTGTTGATGGGAATCAACAGGGACTAGAGGATGCTTTGTTAAGTACACGCACTCTGTCAAGTCCCAAGGACAGCTAGAGGTCCACTTTAATCAGCGCCGGAAACAAACACAGCAGGGGAGGGGGTGCGGGGGGAATACCTCAAGGACCCTGCGGCTCTCACTGCACGCTTTTTGGTCTTTGATTCGGTGTGAATTAGCAGGCATGCCGTCGCACAGCTGTGGCGAGCGTCTGACCGCCGCACCAGGACCCACGGTTAACCAAAGACAAGTTCAGAGGGATGTTGGAGTTTAAGAGTGTGAGAAAGGAGGAATGGCCAGATGGGAATCACAAGGTTCTCAGTTCGAACCCAGGCTCCTCCACTGTTAGTGAGCAGATTGGTGCATTGTATCGGTGTATGTATGTCTGTATACTACCAGTATATAATACATTACCATTGGGGGTAAATGTGCCATGTACTAGTGTATATGCGCCTGATGGGGGGATACAAAAAAATTTTTTTGTCATGGTAGTCTGTGGCACAATTAGTCTTTTCAAATATAGGCGTCCGCCCCTGCATCTCTCTCTCGGTCTCTCACTGTGAGAGCACGTTATACCGAACGGCCCTGATCGGGTAACCCGAGGCAAAAACACTCCGACGCTCACTGGAAATCACCCAATCCTCGGCTGCCGGCCCTGGAGACACCCCACACTGCACCAACACAATCACCAGCATGCGGAGAGGAAAACTAATAGCTTTGTGTGGAGGAGAGGAAAACATAAAGAAATAGCGCAAGTCTATCAACGAAATGACAGAGGCTGAGCGTGTTCGGCTGAATTAAGAGAATCCAATGGCCTTACCCCCCTTACCCGCCCACCGCCCCTCGCTGGATATCATCAACACTAAATACGGAGATAGCAGATAAAGGGAGGAAATCCAATAAGCTATAAAATGGCTGAAAAATATAGCCGCTGGCTGTTGACTGCATGGCCACGTTTATACAGCAGCAGGGGATGTTTGTCCTCAGAATGATTCTCCACAGTTCCCCCAAAAAGGAGTCTCTCCCCTGTAAAGCATATTGCTCAGGCTTTTTGGGGGGCTCGGCTTAAACCATATGACAGCTCTCTTGGATGAATGTTATTTCTAAATTGAATCTCCATGACAGATTTAAAAAATAATCTGCCATTGTTCTTAGCTGTTGAGAGCGTGCGGCGCCTACACCGGAGAGAGTCAGACATTTATTGTTCCCGGCAGTCCTGAAGCGTGAAACACTTGTGACAGAAATTCAGATACATTATCACGTGTGGGAGGGGGGCTGAATGATGATGTGGTCATAAGCGTCAGCGGCTGCTTTTCTCCCTTTGTCATGTTCTTCTTTTAATGGCTTAATACCCTTCAAGAGGCTGCATGTGTGCCCAAGGCGGCTTTCCATTCCTTGTTGCCTAGGCAAGGTTTTGTTTTGCTTAGGCTTTTCTCATTTCTTTTGCGTCATTTTTATCTGTCCTTCTTTGCTTTTTTGTTTATGAGGGGAGGGTATGGACTAAAGAAAGTCTGAAATTAACTCCATCCCACAGGTTGTTTTCTCAAGCCAAGTAACATAACAGGACATACATGTAGCTGATTTAAAGGGAGAAAAGCTACATTGCTGTGGCCGGGCAGAACAACTATTTTAGTACTGGGCAGCAGGTTTAATGGTCAGCAATATACCACCTACTGTAAATGTCAAGACAGCTGACTAGCTTGACATTTTGCCATTTCACTTTGTGGCTGGAATACCTTACCTATAGACCGCGTTCCAAATTATTATGCAAATCATGTTTTTGTTTGATTTTCCAACATATTTGATGCAAATGATGATCAGCATAATTTTCAAGTCATTAACTGTCAATTCTTATTTCAAATGTTATTGAACAAACCTCCTAATGAAAACAGAATTTAGAAAATAAATTAAACACTTAAAAAGCTCTGTTCCAAATTATTATGCACATCATAGTTTCAAGACATTTTCTAGTTTGTAATAACTGAAAATAGTAATTTGTTGAATTCATAGCAATAATGAGGTCATATGTACTGGGAAAAAAAGCTATTTCAATCCAAAACATGTTAACAGGTCCAGTTACATGTTAACATGGGACCCCTGGTTTGATAGCAGCTTGCGTCCATCAAACTTGTGAGTTTATGGAGAGTTTCTGCTTGAATGTCTTTGGAGGATGTCAGAACAGCCTCCCAGAGTTGCTGCTTGGATGTGAACTGCCTTCCACCCTCATACTGTACATGAAGACCAATTTTCAAACAGTCTTGTTCACTGATGAGTGCCGTCCAATAAGGCTGCGACGTCAGCAAGTAGGTGGCGGAGTCATGTTCTGGGCCGGAATCCTAGGGAAAGATCTGGTTGGCCCCTTTAGGGTCCCTGAAGGTGTGAAAATGACTTCTGCAGAGTATGTTGAGTTTCTGACTGACCACGTTCTTCCACTGTACAAAAGCGAAGAATCATGCTTTCTGAAACAAAATCATCTTCAAGCACGACAATGCACCATCTCATGCTGCAAGGAATACCTCGGCTTCATTGGCATGCTATGGGCATAAAAGGGGAAAAAAATCATGGTGTGGCCCCCATCCCCCCCTCCCCCTAACCTCAATCCTATTGAGAATGTCTGGAGCATCCTCGAGCGAAAGATCTAAAGGGGCCGACCAGGTCTTTCCCTAGGACTCCGGCCCAAAATATGACTCCGCCACCTCCTTGCTGACGTTGCAGCCTTGTTGGGACTTGGTGGCCAAACTGGCCATGCACCAACCATCCACTACTCCATCCATCTGGACCATCCAGGGTTGCACGGCACTCATCACTGAACAAGACTGTACTGAAAAATGTACAGTAGGAGAGTGGGAGGCAGTTCACATCCAAACAGCAACTCTGGGAGGCTGTTCTGACATCCTGCAAAGACATTCAAGCAGAAACTCTCCATAAATTCACAAGTTTGATGGACGCAAGCTGCTATCAAACAAGGGGTCCTATGTTAGCATGTAACTTGACCTGTTAAGATGTTATGGATTGAAATAGCTTTTTTCCCAGTACATATGACCTCATTATTGCTATGAATTCAATAAATTACTATTTTCAGTTCTTTACAAACTAGAAAATGTCTTGAAACTATAATGTGCATAATAATCTGGAACAGTGCGAAACGCACTTTTCCAAGTTTTTAATTTATTATCTAAATTCTGTTTTCATTAGGAGGTTTGTTCAATAACATTTGAAATAAAAATTGACAGCTAATGACTTGAAAATTATGCTGATCATCATTTGCATCAAATATGTTGGAAAATCAAACAAAAACATGATTTGCATAATAATTTGGAACGCGGTGCCTATAGATTAAATACCTGTATGTGCAAAACAGAGCAGTACAGAAATACATAGCAGTTAACTCGGTACATGTACAATTAGCGATCGAACGAACAAATGTTTTGGCTGACGTTATGTCATATGTCCTAAAGGTCAAATCATCCGTAATGAACACAGTACATGTACAATTAAGGATCATCTCTATCCTGCCATCCTCCTAAGCTTGACAGGTGAGCACTTATACTGTAGTCAATCTGCAGTTAGCCAATCAACAAGATTGGACTTTTAAGTAGATATCACTGCCTCTGGCACTTCTGTTTTCATTAAGCAACAAGCAACCCATTTCCATCCCCAACTCCACCTTGTCTCAATCAACTATTGTTGAGAAGGAAGGGTGTTCCTTTGCACTGCAACATTCTTATCTACAAGTAAGACGTGCGGACGTGGGAACAACAATAGCAACCGACAGGAACAACACACTGCAGCAGTGTATGTGAAGTCAGTCTGTAATTTTCCCTTTGGTGTAAATGTGTCTTCTTGTGACGAAGCATATCCCACCCAGATATTATGTATGTGTCCCTTTTATGCTCAAATATGGAGTTCTTTGCCAAATATGGGCTGTGTGACACAGGTTTGCAATAATTGTGCCACATCTCTGTATGTACGTTCCGGTACATCTGTAATCCAGTTAACACAAGATATGGGCATGAAAGTCACACAGAAGTAATAATAGCCGGTTGCAGCATACATTTCCAACTTGTATTGCCGGCTATCCAGAACCAGCACAAAAGCCTCTGCCGGGGGCAAGCGACGGTGTGCTCTCTGCATGATTGCACAAGGTGTCCATGCATGATGGGGCTTGGGTTTTACCTCGACCTGTTTTGCAAAGCGCGGCAGACACAGATGTGCTATATCATGCCAGTTGTTGGGGAAAAATGTTGAAGGGCTGTAAGTTCTGACTCTCTCCAGCAAAACTTTGTTATTCCTCAAGGATATTCACTGGGTGTCCTGGAGTCAAAGATCAATAATGTATCTTCTGCCTCCACTAGCTCCGCTAAAAAAAGAACATCTTTGTGAATCGAAAAGTAGGATTTATTGATCCCGGGTATCCTTTTTTCAAATGTTAAAGGCAGCGAAGGCAGGTTTAAATTCATCACTCATAATACTGCAACGGCCGCAAAGGGCAGAGCAGGAGGCTGATCAATGACAATGGTTATGGTGCTGTATAGTGCTTATGTGCTTATGCTCTATAGAAATCGAGGGGGGAAGCATGCCCTTCAACCATTAAGGCATCAACCGTGTGCCTGAAGCCCAAGAGATGTTCCAATTTCCGCTTTTTTTCCTTCCCCATCAGTCGATACTAAAAGTACAGATCCAATACGAATGCATAATATAAAAGAAAATCTAGGAACCGATATCAATTCAAGTGCAGCCACACGTTATACTGTGTAAATTGAACAGTAAGAGGATATACTAATAGTGCATCTGGGGGAAAAAAGTAAAATGTTTACTGTAAATGAAATTGCATGTGATTATGGATCGATTGCCATTGAGTGACATACTCGCCGATGCTGATACCATTATTTAGGCACTATTATCTCATATTTTAGGCACTATATTTCAACCAGTGGTCTGGGGACTACTAGTGGGGCTTGAGGGGGTTCCAGGGGGTCCCCATGGTAAACAAGAGTTGTGCCCCTACGGGGCACAGGTCTCCACCGTCCGGGCTCAGGTTTGAACGTGTGCACATTGCAAAGTATTTTATTGTGAGTGTAATGAGACAATACTCATGACTATATATAAACATATCTTAGTCACTACATAAATATGTTTTTAACATTAACTTCTCTTCAGGATTAAAAAAAATCCTATAGCTCAAAGCCCTCCTAGCTCAACAATGACGTCATCATGACGTCATAGTTGGGAGGACAGACAGATCGAGGTACAGACAGGCTACGTGCACGGACAGAGGGCGTTTTATAGTCACCACCTATATATACGCGGAGACAACGAGGGCACAGACGGGCTACGTGCACGGACAGAGGGCGTTTTATAGTCACCACCTACGGTGGAGACAATGATGGAGAGTTGGTAACCCAATGGGCTTTGATTGATCTTTCAGAGAGCATAAAAAAAAACCAAATGGAACCTTTATGGGTGCATTTGGTTTTAATTTGCGCTCTTATCGGACCTTATTGTCTCCACCGTAAGGTAGTGACTATGTTTCGCCCCCTGTCCGTCCGTCCGTCCGTCTGCTGTTACGTCACCCTGCGTAACAGGCGACGTAACAGGTGATGTAACATAGTCACCACCAGTGACTGTTACGCCACCCGCAGGGTGACGTAACAGTCTTCACCCTGACGGTGTCTACTTACATTATTGCATGCATTACTTCATTTACCTGAACTGATATTTTGATCAATGTTTGCCTGCTATCTGCCATCTCTCCTAGGGTACCAACATGAATACAACATGGAATTATGGACGGGATGCATACAGTACATTGGTTAGACATACCATTAGTCCGACAACACAGTCTCTCCATATGCGGCCTGTTCCATCTAACTTGCAGCCGGTTCCAACTCAGGACTGTCTGTCACGACATGTGTAGAAGATTAAAAGTAACCTGAGCTAGGTTAAAACTAGCTGGTTTCCTGTGAGGTTAGGTTTAGGGTTTGGGCTTTGGATAGGCTAAATCCTGTCGGACCAAACAGATGCAAATGAAAACCACTTCCATAACCACAACCGCAACAAATTTTCCACATTGCTGATCTACAATCTCACAATGGGTCACATCTAATTGACATCCTTATTTTGACATGCTCAAAATAAGGACACCAGATTGAGAGCTATAAGAATTCTTTGTGGAGATTGCTTGCTAAAAAAAAGAGGAGGAAAATACGCAAATGAATTACACTGCAGCAACAGGGATGGTTTTAAAAATAGAGTGCGGACCTTTGGATGGTTTGCTCACTCTCTATCTTCGCCTGAACTCATACATATGTATCGTGCTGGAAGCGGGCAGGCGGGCGGGCAGACAGGCAAGCAGCAGAGGGTAGAGAACAGTGTGGGCTATGTTATTTCACAGTGTATATCTAATTGCCACGACCACCAACAGTTATGGGCAGATTCACATCCAACACAGCGTTTATGGCCTCCTGCCCCTCCGTGCAAGTAAAAAAAAAGAAAGAAAAAAAAAAGAGGTCAGAGTCGACCTCTTTCGCAACACGAGGCATCCAGTCCTGCAGAGACGGCCTGAAATGAGTTTCAGAGGGCACACATTCCACCATGAAACCCCCCATATTCTTCCCTCTCCACACAGAACAGTTCCTAAATTGTTCTTTAAAAGACTATCTAAAGTATATGGTTCTATAGGGTAGGCCGTTATATGCATTGGAGATATTGTAAAATAGATATTGTTGTATCATACTCAGACTGACATTCAAAGCTCTTTTTCCACAAATGAGTCTGTGAATGGTTTTTCATGTTTCCTCATATGGTTCTAGAGAACCTATTTGGAAGTTTCCTTGAGGACATTTTAACCGCTTAAATCCTATAGCATCTAAATGTGTGTACGCAGCGATGAAATTAGAGTTCTCACACTCTGCCCGAACCTGGCCAGGCCCGAACCAACATTTTAGGGCCGGGCCTGGGGCTAGAATGTTTGCTGATCAGGAGGGTCGATTCGGGCTTAGGGCTCCATGAAAAAAAAAAAAAACAAAACATAATGAATTATTTTATTATGATAAAAATAATAGTTCTGTTCCATCTCTCTGTGTATTTAGTTATACGAAGTTGGAGCTGACTGTCATTTCAATTTTACTCTGTTTGACGTTCTTCCCAAACCCGACCAGTCCTGATACGATATTTTATGGCCGGGCCTAAAATATATAATTATGATAATTGGGCCTGATCAGTTAGGGCCCAGTCAGAGCCGGACCTCAATTTTCAGGCCTGTTGAGAAGTCTAGCATTGATGTGGTCATGAGTGGTGCATGTTTTGATCTTTTTCTCTGTGCGTATAAGCAAGTGGTTCGCTGTATGACTTATGATGATGCAGGCCAGAGAGCATATCCTGGAGGTCCAAGAGGGGCAGCAGTGGGGGGATGTGCTTTTTTGCACAGGACTGTATATAGCAACCTGTCTTGTCCGGCTGTGGCTGGGGATGGAGGGTGTTGTACTGGCAGTGTCCTGGTCAAGTCAATTATTTTGAGGGCCTTTCCTCTGAACATTGTCAAGTATAGACCAAGACGTGCAGGCAGAGGACCTGTCCAGCTGAGTGAAGGGTATACTCTAGCATATGACACCATGGCCACATCACTCTGCAGAAAACAATTTCGGTTTCCACTTTCCAGTTTCCACATTATTTTGAGGTCGACCTCTTTTGCAATGTGACAGCTTGAAATTAATTGCACCCCCTCTTTGAATAGGCTTGTTAAGTTGTTAATATAAAATTTTATGGATTCGGAGAGCACTTATCGGACAGTGGTGTCCATGCAGTCGGATAATGGTGTCGCCCTCCTCCAGGTGTTTGGGAGGGTTAACGGGTTGCAGCTGGTCAAGCAGAAAAGAGAGACTGCTTTGACAGTGTGCAAATTCCCACAGGTGCAGGCTGATGGTTGCCACTAAATTTTCGCTGGAGATGCGGCATAGAAAGCTGCCCATTTTCCCAATGTTGTTTTTCTATCCTTCTTCTTGCCACTAGCATCAATTAATGGCGCCAGGCAGCCTAGTGCGAGCTTCACAGTCACAGCTACGTTGCAATGTGCAAATGTCACACTGCCTCCCTCCATGTGTCAGAGTAGAGTATCGTCAGGAGCCTTTTAAACCGCAATGACTTGCAACGTCTCTCACCGTTCTTATTTCCCCCTCTCTAGGGTCACCACACCTCTATGGAAAAACAAAATCTGACAAAATAGCACCAAATTTGCATCACTTAGCCAGCCTAGTTTTATTATGTTCCTGTTCAACTCTATAGAGAGAGCAAATGCCAATAGACAGACAGTGAGTTCAACCCTTATATGAACTCGCTAGCCCATTTGTTAAAGGCTTTTTCACATTAGCAGAGCAGCGTCTAGATTTTTATTTATTTTATGTTTTTTGGATGGGGGACTATAACCTATTGATCACAAAGCATATCAAGCGTAACACTTATCCTCCCCAACTGCTTGATGTTCACACTCATTAATAGAAACAATGTTAGACAAAAAAAGAACACTGCAAGGAGAAAATTAGTTTTTTTGTGGGGAATAATCAGAGCTGTATAAAACATTGCGGTAAAAGCACAGTGGGACAAGCTCCCAACCAGGAATAGATAGGCCTACTGCATTAGCCCAAGCAACGCGGTGCGATAAGTAGTAAGATGGGGCTGCAATTTACATAGCAAATGCGAAAAAGATAATAATGCTGCTCACACAGGCTTGTTAAGGATCTGTTTAATTGATTGGGGAGTGCAAGCATGTTACAGAATACATAATTCCCCATGGAGAGAGAAAGCGTGCACATAATGCAGCAGCCCTAAACTACCGCAACGTCTTCACTCAATCAGTCGTCATTTTCAGCCGATTAAAAGAGCGCCGAGACCAAAATGGAGGCTACGTGACGATTGCTTAACTCTCTTTGTGTGTCCAAAAATGTATCCTCCTCTCTCAAAGCTCAATTAGCATGTCCTCGATTTCAGACATAGCATACTTCACAGACTAAATGTAGACCAAAGCTATTTTTGTGTTATAATAAATGACACTGCAGAACGGGGCTGGCTGAGGGAGAACATCAAATGGATCGGGTGCTTGTGTAACCACTTAAGCCCTATAGTGAGAATGTGCACAGATTTAAAGAAGAAAAGGTCTTAACCAAATGGTTCTAAACATTCTATTTTCAAGGACACCTACATAGCGCTGAGTGTATAAAAGGAACCCTGACAGTACCTTTGTGACAGTGGTTCTGAAAGTGTGCACACTTTTAGAACTACTGTCACGAAAAATATGACTATAATAACATAGCAAAAATAGGCATATTTGTGTAAATGTGTAAATGGCTGAAAGACGTATATTAAAGGGGAATTCCACCCATTTTCAACATTCTACTATGTCATTAATATACCTCAGAGATGTGTGAACATGATAAAAAGAAATGGAGGTTTGAAGAAAATCATTAACATGGTCAAACACAACTTGTTTCACCATGTTAATATTTTTTCTTTCAGACCCTTTTTCCCTGAGAGGGTACAAATGGATGCAAGAGAGAGGGTACAAATGGATGCAAGAGGATACAAATATTCACATTTGTATCCTCTCAGGAAATTTTTGAAAATGGGTGGAATATCCCTTTAAGTTACCGGCTAGGGGGAGGGGGGTTCAAAGTCCATAGATTTTTGCTGACCTATGACATAATTTCAGAAAGCCATGTATTGGAAGGAGTAGCGCCCTTCGGAATAAATAAAATAAATAAATAAATAAATAATGTAATATACACGGTACCTGGCCAGTTGGACACACACAACTCATTCATGCACCTTGGTTGAATAATACTCCTGGGCTGACAGGCCCGACCCATATATAGCATGGTCGGCCGGCTCCTGGGCGCAGATGCAGCAAATGACAGGTGTTAAAGAAAGAGGCAGACCTCCGTTTTTATTGTCACGCATCTGTGGCTGACTCGCAACCATAGAATTATGGACTGAACCGCTGCCCCCCCCCCCCCCCCCCCCCATCACCCCCCCCCCCCCATCTCGCTTACGCACCCAGAGAGAGGGAGAACTCGCTGCTCCCTTACCCCTACTGGCCCTGTGCATGCGTGGCTCCGGCTCTGAGAGAAATGGCTGTCTGCGGGCAATGAGATAAGCATTCCTTCTCTCTCTCTCTCTCTCTCATTCATATATATATATATATATATATATATATATATATATATATATATATATATATATATATATATATATATATATATATATATATATATATATATATATATATATATATATATAATACATTTGAATATTTAAAAAGAAACAAAATATGTTTCTAAGATCTGTTTATCTTTAATATTTATCAAAATAGGTGATCTACAAGCCCCCAATGCTTGACATCTGTGCTCTTGTTATTTTCAACAGCCTTAATACGCACGCGCACGCACAGGCACGCGCGCACGCACACACACACACACACACACACACACACACACACACACACACACACACACACACACACACACGCACACGCACACGCACACGCACACACACGCACACACACATCCGGCTGACGCTGGATGGACACACTGTCCCCACGTCCTATTTGTATTGTGCTGACAATAGCCCCCTCCCCCCTGCAGCCAAAACACCAACACCAATGGATGACCCTGTGTCTGTGTCTTCACTGTCCATTGTCACCTGACTCCCAAAGTTCCTGTGATGGTGTCCTGAGCACTCCATCACACTGCCCTCTCCTCCTATCCAACCAACCAACCAAACAACCTGCTGTAGTCAGGCAGAAACCTCTCATCTGCATGTTTTTCCCTAAAATGATCGCCCTGTGAATTGTTTTTAACCCGTTTTTTATATAAAGGCCCATTATCTATTGGGTTAGGGTTAGACAAGATAATATTTGGTTGTCGTTACTTGATACCGTACATATCGTTGGTCCGACACACATAAGCTATAGGGTGATTTGCGTATACAGTATGTGTCTTAACCGGCCACACATCTCAGAGTCATGGCTAAGTCTTAACCAGTCTCGCTTGTTGGACTGTCGCATTGCCTCGTTCTCAAATATCGGACCAACATATTTGCTGATCATTCACGCTAGTGTCACACAAGTGCATCGCGAAGCGACTGGTTTTGAGCTTGCGGACCGGCTACGCTTGCTATTTTTGAATACTGAAATTTTGGGACCTAAATGTTTCCACCACATAGCTGAGACAATATACAGCACATACTGTTAGATGGAAACTTTGGATGTTGTTCAACATTTTTAGAGATGGTGTGTTCAATCTAATTCCATAATGGTTCAGTAGGCCTATGTATAAAACCCACACACAAAACAGAGGAAATGGCAGATTTTCAAGCTTGTAAATCCTCCTTCTATGACAAAGTAAACATAAACACAGGGATACGACTTTCTGCCTGACGGTGTCTGTCTGTCTGTCTGTCTCCCTCCATCTCTATCCGTCTGTCTGCCTGTACTTTCAGCCCAGGACCTTGACTACTACAGCAGAGGTCGCTGCTCATTGCAGCTCATCCTCTCTCTGTGGCTCATCACACCCCCGGTCCGTCCTCTACCCCTCCTCAATATGTCAGCTAGCAAGCTCTCAACCAAACGAGGACATACTTTAAATGTTGCAGGGCCAATTAGTCATGAAAGAAGTTTCCCTTTCAGGCGTGTGACGCGACGTTCGCGTGACTGATGATGAAACCGAAAGCTAGCTTAGGGGTCAAAAGGGTATGAGTTACGGCGTGGGCGTGGGAGATATGTCACCGTGGTCTCCGATGTCCCCTGGAGACGGCCATCATTCAACAGGCCCCAACATCTGTCCACACACAAACCCCCACCCCTTCTCTAATCACACCGTATTGATTAATGACTCGGTCGTGTCTGAGTTATACTTTATCATACAATGTGACGGGGCAGCCGTAGCATATGTAGGTAAAGCAGTGGTTCCCAAGGCAAGGGTATGGGGACCCCCATTTTGTGGTCCTCGATGGGCTTCCAGGGTAAACATTTAACCATTTCACACTGGTTCAAAAATTGATTCAACACACTGTAGCTTTGTACAGTCGGGACTCCTGAATCACTGCATACACTCTTATCTCTTAGATTAGATAGATAGATAGATAGATAGATAGATAGATAGATAGATAGATAGATAGATAGATAGATAGATAGATAGAGAGATAGACAGAGAGATAGAGAGAGAGATAGAGAGAGAGATAGATAGATAGATAGATAGATAGATAGATAGATAGATGTTTGTTGGCTTGCATGGTTTCCTCCACCACTAGTATATGAATGGAATTCAAGAATGTATTGCACCATCTATGTAAAGCGCTTTGGATAAAAGCACTACATAAATGCAACATTTACAACCACCATCGGTAGACAGGCTGTCTGTCATCAGCTCAACCCTTGGCTCTGCCATCTCTAGACACTTATTCGCCAGCAGTTCTCCCTCTGACTGCTTACCAAAAGCCATATAAGCAAGACACGTGGCTGGATGAATGCCCCTTCCCTTGGGGACAATACAATACACTTTTCCCTTGCCGGAAATAGCCCGATCTACATGTTGGTTTTCGCCACGAATCGCACAACTGAGTATAAACGTTTGCATAGCACGAGGCCAACATGAAGGGGACCCGACCCGACTGAAAGGACGAAAGTGGTGGAAATTGTGACGTGGCACTTGGTAATGAAAGTTTTCTTTTAGTTGCGAACGCCAGCAATCAAGCAAGTGACTTATGTTGACTTATCACTCTTGCTTGTTTCACCAAACAATCAGCGCTATCTGATCGTTTCCGGAAAAGTCATTCTCAGTATCTCCATCAGCATCTCATTTCCACGCACGCACACACACACACACACACACACACACACACACACGCACACACACTAATCGGAGCTCGCTCACTGGGAGGGAGAGCAGACACACGCTGTGACTCATAGTTGAACCGAGGACAGCTCGAGAGTTGCTTGGCTTGTCACTCTTTTTCACAGGCCACGCAAACAAATCTCACTGAAAGGAGAGTCAAACGTGTCCACGCAGCTTCAGTTTGTGCACTTGTGAAGATATCCACAGGCCCACAAAGCGTTCACTTGGAAATCAGCCCCCCTAGTGGTAGCCAGACATGACTTTTCATATATTTTGCCAGTGCATAGCAACAAGGCACCATGAAGCAACACTTGGATCAACAGTGTAACTAAAGTGTGCTTCAGGGGTTAAAGGAGAACAGATTTACAAAACAGTGATTGGACCCAACTATGTATTTCCAAATGTTCCAAATGTGTGTAATGAAGAGACATACGTGGATATTATGCTCTGGATTTTCCCCATAGCTCTACACAACAGGACAATCACATTGGCACCTGACCCGAGGGAGATGAAAAGCACTCTAACAGGCACAGAAACGCTAGACTTCCTGAAAACAGAGGGATTATTAGGATTTGTCCCTAATCCATCTAATTAACGCCAAACAAGACAGGGATCTGTTTAACATTTAAATGTCATTACCTCATGATCTAATTAAGTATATCTCTTTTTTTGCTCTCTGCCTGCATATCTAAAGCAGTGTCATAGCTTGGAAGTGCATGTCATAGCTAATTTACGCAAAAGACCTTGTCTTGGCCAGCCTACAGGCCCATGCAGCCCCAGCTAGCCCCACATGAATCAGTCATTTTTCCATTTAGAAGATTGGCCAGTCCACATAGTTTGTGTATTTTCCCTCCATTTAACATAGTAAGAAAGCCGCGAGTGAGACATCTCTCAGTATTATAAGCTATCCTAATAGGATTGTCATGTATTTAGGCTGTTTGCCATTACATAATGTGTATTTTCTCTCCTAACCACTTATACTCCTATATGGGCTGCAGTGACTCACAAGGAAAAGCTTTAAGAGAAGAAAACAGCCATTCGACAAGCTCAAAATGCAGTCAGGCTTGCAGAAATTGCAGAGAGATTGCAGAAAGTTGTAGTGTGACAGATGATATACAGTAGGGTGACTGTGGCTCAGGAGGTAGAGCATGCAGGTCATCCAATGAGCCGTGGGTCGACGGTTTGAATCCCGGCTCCTCCTGTCTACATGTTGAATTGTCCTTCAGCAAGACACTGAACCAGGGGCGGATCTAGCTCTCCCCACTAGGGGGGGCATGTGGTTTGGCAAACAAATTGGTGGATGTCAAATCCCCCAAACCCCCGTAAATGCACAGAAAGCCATGCTATCATCATATTAGTTAATCTATGCGCTTGAAATGTACAATATACTGTATTCTGCAAACTGTTAATACTTAAAATGTAACCAACTCTTTAAACGGTTTGATTTTAAAATCCAAAGTCATAGAATGCACTACATTAGTGTTTCTCAACCTTTTTTGTCCAAAGGCACAGTTTTCATAGCCCAAAAATCTCAGGGCACACCTAGATGTAACTTTTGTGCATTCTTTTATCATCTCAGCATCTCTGAATGTTGTTTGCAAGTTCGGGGGAACCCCTAGAGACCACCACATGCAGTTGCAACACTTCACACTCACTCTTCACACGGGTGTGATGTGATTTTCCCCCCATTCAACACGGAGAGATTGCAGCATCTCTCCTGTTCTGTGCAAGAAACCATGCAACACGAACAGGCTGCAGTCCTCTCTCTGCTCATGCTCTGTGTTTTACCATGTTTAAGTGAGCTTTTTAATCCTTTCTGAACCCGCGAGTTGTGTTAGACTCCCGATATTTTGCGACAGCATTGACTTGTAATCAACTTTTTCTTTTTCCAGTTTCTGTAGCATGGTTAAAATGGTGGCTAAAAACTCGACCCGGACGACCCGGACCCGGACGAGTTTTTTCTTATGTCCTACAGTTACTGCAAGTAAACTAGGCTACCACGTTCACGGTGATGGTCCCACCAAACAAAGACTAAATTAGCATTTCTATGTCCGAGGCGAGCTTCAATAAATGCATAGGCACGACTCGCACGAGGGTCATTAGCGTACCTATTGTTTTTGTCGCACCTAAGAACAATGGAATGAATACATTGCATAGAGAGAAAGATGAGAGGAGGACAGAGAACGAGAAGTTGAGGAAAAAGTTGGAGAAAGATACGGTCGGTGGCGGTGTGGTAGACAGTGTGTGACTAGTGTCAGTGCCTGTCTGCAGCTGCGGTAGACTGAGTGAGAGAGACTGAGAGTGAAGCGACGAGCCCCCCCCCCCCCCCCCTCCCTATGCATCTACCAATCAGGAAATACTTTAAATGAGGGAGAGAATAATAATGATATATATATTTTTAATTTGGGATTTTTCCTTGCCATCGCGTTTGGGGGCAAGCGCCAAATCTGGGGGGGCATAGGCAAATCTAGCCTATGCCTAGATCCGCCCCTGCACTGAACCCCAAATTGCCCCCGATGTGCTGGTTATGCCTTACATGGTTTTCGCCACAATTGGTGTATGAATGGATGAATGTAATGCAGAATTATCCTTGGATAAAGATGTTATATACATTATTTGCCTTCAAATGCCTTCAGTAGGACACATGCCATACAAAAATAACATAGAATCTCTTTCTGCTATATATTAAGCGACTGTAGGATATACACTATGGGTTTATTCTGTGCTATACGGTAAATAGTCCCCCAGGCATTAACTAACTCCATTATTCTTCAGCACCTTGTGTTCATGTTCACTGTGTTGATGTGTGGATTTCACTAGTCAGGGTAGACAGATGGTGCTTTTCCATAAGAGTGCATCGGCACATCTTGACTGTTGCTTTGAGCACTGCTGTACCGGTGGTTACATGTACTGTACCGAGAACGCTGCTCTCGGATGGGGGAAAAAACAAAAACGTGTGGAGGTCCAAAAACATTCCTTTTCTAATGGACCCCATAGGCCTACAGCTCATGACAGAGGAATGCATATTATTGCAATGTATGAACCGGTGATGTAATAAATAAATTATACACTGATTTATTGATAGACGACATAATGCAGATGTCTAGGGAAGTGGTTTTTAACAAGGGTGTGGGGACCACCAGTGGTCCTTGTGAGGGTTCCAGTTGTTTATTCCGATCAGTTAATAATACTTATTTTACAAGAGCCATATTAGAGAATGTAGAAGAATTTTGATGAATGCTTTGCTGTTGTCTCTCCTATGGTACTACTAACATTGTGTGCAAAATCTACAACAATTGTTGTCCTTGGCTCAAAAGCCGATTAAATAATGGATTTTGATATTAAAATAGCTGAAAACCACTGCTTTAGGATCATAAGTCAATTTATTGTATTATATCTACCGGTATTTGTTTTACCTTTTTAACTTTATCTTGTCACCCTGCTCTTACCTGTACCTATCTTGTGTTTCTCACAATGCCACTGTCTGCTGCAATGACAATGTTGAATTTCCCCACGCAGATCAATAGAGGACTATAGTTTCTGATCTTATCTTATCATAATTAGTCTAGGCATTGTCACAGTTTAAGACACAATCAGTCCTCGCTTGAAGATCAATTCAGAAAAGCGGCAGAGCAAAAAAGCTGCATGGAATAACTGCAAATCTAAAATGGTCTCAGTGTTTATGCAGGATCATATTATTGACGAGCAATTCATGGTGGCTGGATCCAGGCCAGGACCATGTCCACTCTGAGAGGGAACTCCTTCATCCTCTCTCAGTCCCCTGTGTCTCTAAAGGCTATGTATGCTCTGCCTGTCCTATACACCAGTGGTTCCCCATGTCAAGGACCCCCAAACTGACACTAATTAGCTTGCAGACCCTCATTTGAAGAGAGAATCCCAGGGAACCTCCGTAAGATAAGATTGTATGGCTCTAGCAGTGATTCTCAGGTTTGCCGCCTAATCAATGTTTTAATCAATTAATTGCTGCTGCATAATACATTAAACCCGACATTTGTTTAATAGTTTAATTCCCTATTGTTTCATTATGTTGAAAATCTGCCTTGAGGTTGACATGTTATGATGACGTAACAGGAAATCAAGCATTGCCAAGGTTGCAGGTGTAGTCCAACATCGTAACCACCAGACCAAAGGGACACTCCTTTGGTCTGGGGTAGATACCGGTACTAGAATTTGGAGGCCATCACAAGGCAGGCTGCTGCCACTGCTACATAAAAGACTTCTGGGGAAACTCCCTCCAATGCAAAGTGAACAAGGCAGGAGAGATCTTGGCTGCTTTTGCTCTTTGTCTAAGACCCGGATCACAACAGATGATGGTGGTGATTTAAGCAAATTTTCACAGATCAAAGACTCAAATGCGCCACCGTGTGCTCCAAAGGTAATTTGGCAATCTTGGCATTCTGGGTAGCAAATGTAAGATCTGATATAAAGCATTAACCTGTTAACACCAATTTATATTGTAAACTGTAACTTAATTCTGAGACGGTACAAATGGAACCAAATTAGCCGAGCTGCAAGCTCACGACACCTTGCGTCCGAACGGTTGCCGTTTACGACTTGTACATACACATCCGGCTTGTCTCTCTCTCTAACCTTGTGCTATCTGCCGCACTCTGCCACCTGGCAGGGCATGGATGGCTGCCACCGGTGTCACTGTCAATATGCGCCATCAAACGGAGGACGGGGCTGAGATGAAATGGGAGCATTGCACGCACGCACGCACGCACACACGCACGTACGCTGTGCAGGGAGCAGGATAATTATTCAGACACAGAGCTAAGAGCAGACAGGGGGCAGAACATGTCAACAACAAACCGCTGGGATGATTAATATTTTCCGTCGCCTGTGCAGTCACCTGTGCCGTCGGCAAGTTCCACGTCCGTACCCGGATGAGGGACGAGGTTTCCTGACTTTAAGACGTGAGGTGGAGTGACAACAGGTCCCCTTGGGTTACTTATATCCTCATATAGCCCTATACCGACTGGCAGGCAGGCATGCAGGCCTTTAGGGTTACGCAGACCCAGTTGGGTGCAGCCACGTCGCCAGACGTCGGTTCATGTCAGGCAAATGATGCTTGTGAATGACGCAGATGGAGAAATTATACATTAGACTTAGTCATTATACTGCCATATCCTGGACCTCAACGAGCAGTTCAAGCAAGTTCAGTGAGCCGTTTTGAGCGGTAATATATCTCATGTCAGCACTATCTTGTTCAGAATTGTGTTCTCAATAAAGTACAAACTTGTCTATGTGTTTATTGGATCTGCAGATAAACATTGTGACCATAGACAGATCTAGAAATGATGGGCCCCTGGGCCACCACCAGCCAAAGGCATATCGGCCTGCGATATTCACCTACATTTCAGCAGGATTTACAGCAAGGGATTGCTTAAAAATAATAAATATCCAAAATAACTAAGCCAAATAAAGGCAAACTGTTTAAACACTTGCGGTAATGTACCGCATCATGATGGTTTAGGACTTCTGGGGTTATTTTATTGACACAAAATGAATAAGGTTTTTGTTAATAACACTGAAAAGGATAGTGTGTGTCACTGTTATTCACTGTCACCCCTCTTGTGGTTGGGCCCTGAGCTTGAGTCTCTTAGCGATCACTCAAGCTCAGGGCCCCCCCAAGCTGAGGGGCCCCTGGGCCTGGGCCTGGGCTCAACATGCCTGTTGGATAATCCTCCCACGATTCGTGACATGTCAACCTAGGTTTTAATACCAATCTGGACTCTTAGACTTCATAAAGACATGCGGAAATATCCATGACATTATAACTCCAAGTTGTGGCTCTTTGGTGACCGTGTGCGGCCGTTACAAGTTCAGCATGCAATGGCACTTTACCTTGAACTCATGATCGGTCACCTACTGTAATACCATATCAGCCCTAGGGGTTGATAACCGATAATTAGCAAATTACCCTTTATTGTCATCAATGCAGTCACCCATGGACGAATGAAGGCGTAGAGTATGTGTGATGATAATGTGATTGTGAATTATTGCACCACTTGTGCAATAATTTGGTGTTTTGGTGCCAACATAGGCACTATACTGTAATAAGATGTATAGTTCTGAACGTGTTGGTAAACAATTGCTACCCCATTGTGTATGTCTTCCAACGCCATATACATTTTTAATGAACGCAGTTAGTTACTGCATTATGTCACATCTTTGTGCTAGGAACATTTGTCCTCAGATGTTCTCATTTCGTTTTGCCCCTAACCCATTTTACTCCTAATGATTATTATTGGAAATTATGGTGTTTTTTTTTTGTTGTTTTTATGTTTTTCTTGGCAGTTTCCTACTAGTTCTCGTGATTACATCAGTAAATCTGGGTCAACAGAGCTGTGAGTCACGATGATACAGGATGTCACACTCTTTTTTAGCACAGACACACACGCACGCGCACACACACACACACACACACACACACACACACACACACACACACACACACACACACACACACACACACACACACACACACACACACACACACACACACACACACACACACACACACACACACACACACACACGACAAGAAGCATTATCATTTTTGCTGACTTGCACAGGGTGTGTGTTGATACATCCAGAATAGAACAGAGAGAGGAGGCTATCTAGGTGCAGCCACCCGAGACTTCCAGTCAATGTTGCTTTAGGTAAGAGAAAAGAAGTCTGACTTCAAAATCAAGAGGATTTCTTTTAAACCACTTGTATTTCATTGAATGACAAACCGATGTAACTGTTATTTTCCAATTTCATCTAACATTCCTGACAACAGGTTTACTTTTTGAGAGTTTGTTTGAGATGTGATACGCCCCAAATAAGGGGATTGAAACAGATTGAAAGTGGAGCCCAAATTATAGGGTGCAATCCCTTAGGGCTATATACTGTAGTGTATTTTATTTTTATTTTCTTCAGTTTTATGTTATTGTGGATTTTTCCCTTTATTCCAAAATCCGAGACAATGGGGTTTCAGTGGTTAATTAAAGGGGAATTTAAAGATTTTACTGTCATTAATCTTAGAGATATTGTGTCTAAATGATAAAAAAGCCCCCAAATGGACCGTAAGAGGTCCATTTGGTTCCATTTGTACATACTCAGTAAAACCTTTACAATGAGTGGAATTTCCATTTAAGGACAATGTGGCTATAGTCTTTAGCTGCCAGGTTGGCCTCATTGCTGCAAGGCTGAAGTATGCTGTAGTCAGTTAATGAAACAAATCAATGCACTGGATTTGTTTTGATTGATAATTTAGTGAATTCATTTATAATCAATGCCAATTTTGGGCATGATAAACTGTATGTAAATCAGGCGTTAAGTGGTTAAAGCTTTAGCTACATCTAACCTTGAACGCTGTGCGGAGGAGAGCGCACAGCGTTCCCCCCGAGCCTCTTTGTAACATAGCTCTGACGTCTGACTTCTTCAGGTTGCAGGCCTGAGGTTTCTGTCCTGTTGGTCAAAAAACCTTGTATATCCAGGTTCAGGTTAGTTTTTTTGTAAACGTACTCAGCTACTACAGCAATGCACAAAAGTATAGCAAACATAGCCGATCCATTCTGAAATCGTTGATGGAAAATGGTAAACTGTGCATTTATGACAAACGCAGTGAGTGAGATTACCATTTAAAGCAGAAAGAAATGTCTTTCTGTCTGTATGTTTGCCTGCCTGACTATGAGTGCATCACACACTCCTTAATTGGTAAAATCTGACTCTATATTATGGTAAGGGAACAGCGTTCGCTTCCTGCACAAAAGCAAGACGCGCAGCGTCTTACATGGTGCATTACAATCAGCCATTCATGCACACTTTCACACACCAATGGCGGCAGAATCCATGAAAGGCACAACCAGCACATCAGCATCAATTTGGGGTTCAGTGTCTTTCCCAAGGGCACTTCGACATGTAGACAGGAGGATCTGGTATTTGAACCATCGACGCAGGGATCATTGGACAACCTGTCTCTATCTCCTGGGCCACAGCCACCCTGGCGACTTTTGATATTTTCGCAGTTCGACTGTGAGTGTTGTGGATAATCACACAACGAATAGTATTATCAACGTGACTGAGTTATAACAGCATTGGCTGTTTTGGACATACAAGGTTTCCGCCCACCCCGACAGTGCTGATACTGATATTGACTCGCCCATCATGCCAGTAAAACCCGGTGGATTAGCAGGCCCTTTGAGCCTAAGAGCCTCCCTGCTGCAGAACCCTCACACTCAGCACAGATTCTAATGAGGGCTTTAGGGTTAGAGCCCTCTGCCCAGGTTGCCGTAAAACGCCACAAAATTGCACGCATCGATTTTAGTTTATTATAAACAACACACCTAGTAAAAAAAAAAGATCTACTTAGTAACAGACGAGCAAGAGAGGGAAAACTGTTAACATGCATGTTTCTGCATAATGCCCATAACCCCCTTTTCCCTCGTCCCAAGGGGAGGATAAAGTAGGCTAGAGAGAGCGAGGCAGACAGACGGAGGGAGAGAGGCAGAGAAAGAACCGAGGAGCAGAGAGCGAGATAGAGAGAGATAGAGAGAGAGAGATGGAGGAGATGAACGGTGGACGGTGGAGTTAATGCGTGCTTTCGCATCGCGCTGCACCGAATTGCGACGGTCTGGACGGAACAGTTTAGATCAATTGTTGCAATTGCGCTCGTGGGCGTTTTCAGGATCGTTTTGGCCTACATCTCGACGCTGTGAATAAAACCAGTATGGGCCGTAGTTAATGGTGTGAAAAATGGCATCCGTCGAAAGTGCATAAGCAGCCACTCCGACGACAGCGATGCCTCTTCATCGAGTCGCACCGTAACGTGGTGGCTTCGTGCACTCTTTCCTTTAGGTCATTATTATCAGAGGCATGTGTCTAAGGCTGGGTGGTGTACTGTATGCCTTATACAGTGGATGATAGCATGCAATGCATGATTAAGAACGCAGCAAATAGGAGGACATGCATTTAGGAGCACCTCGAGCACGGTTCCCCACACTCATAGCATCCATCACCCACGTTCCCGTTTCTTACAGGCCAATATTGTACAACCTTTTCTAGTACCAGCTTGGACTCCATTTTGGCAAGGTTTGCCAAGAAGACATCCCCCACACCACCACAGTACCAATGGCAGTCTGAGCCGTTGATACTAGGCTGGATGATGTAGCCTTATGATGCCAAATCTAGGCCCTAACATCCAACTGTTGCGGCAGAACTTGAGACACCTTGTCAAAACCCTGCAGATGGTCCGTATGTGAAAATTCCAGTCGAACAATTCCTGAACACGTAGGACACAGATTCAAAATTAATTCAAAACTACAAGCTCAAGCAAGTGTCACTTTGCATATGATGCTGTATAGTATCACAGTTTTTCAACACCATGGTGAAAGTCGTAAAGCTTGTGAAAATGTTTAGGAACCGCTGTTCACCATGTTCTAAAGGCCTACACTACAGCAGCATCAATGGGAATAGCTTTTTGCCCACCGTAGCAGTACACTATGAATCTATGGATGAATGTTGTACAGTATAGGGTCACCATGAAGATAACATGATGGATTTGCACGGGAAAATGCCCATGACCGGAAATAAATCTGGGCTAGAGTTCATTACATTTAAGGTTCCCTCTCGGGAGATCTGCGGTACAGATACTGAAGCAATGTTTCACATGGGTTATTATGATCATCGTTCATATGAGGTCCGTTGGGTCCTTCTTGTGTCTTACAGTGCTGTGCTTCCCATAAATTGCTTTGCTAATTGATATCCAGGTTATGGACATAAAGTGCCAAGGCACCGTAAGGACAGTAGTATACCCCCCAACATCCTAGAGACAATATGACGTTCCATGTCAAATGCTGAGGCTATTATTTCCTCATTAACGTGAACAGTAATTGAACACCTGATCCGTTTGCTGGAAAGGACTGAATTTGTGCTGCTTGGTTGGAAGTGAGTTGAGTCCAAGCGGTGGTACCCGTCCATACATCATGTCAGGGTGTGTTGTAGGCTTACTTAGTGTGAAGAACATACGAGAAAGTACCTAATTTTTGTGTTGTGTTCTCCATATGCAGATACCTTGGAGGCAGAGTCTAATTTGGCAAATTTAATTTCCACACAACGCACAAGAGGCAAAGGAGGGACAAATTGACAGACGCTGGCAGTTGCTGGCTCATGTCATTTCCCTCCCAAATGGCTTTTAACGGGACGGGGGAACCCTTCGGCCTCCTTTGATGTGTCAAGTTGAGGGGTATTTTCCCTCTATGGTGAGTGCTTGAGCCCTCGCCGCGGCATGTTGCAGTCCCACAGAGCGGGAGTTTGATGATGGGCCAAGCCCCATCTTAATCTGAAGTCAATGGACCTGTGAGTGCAGCCATTCCCGACCTGTGGCGATGGCTCAATGGTGGAGCTGGAAGGATATTGCCAAAGTGAGGCCCCAGATAATTGACAAAAAACACTTGAGATTGGAGCGTATACGTGGACAAAGTGTTTCCGCCGGTTCTCTGGCCAACGTGCCAAGTTGCAGTCGCGCAAGAGCACCATTTCCGTCCCCTGGCTGTTTAAAGGTTTCATGACATTAATTTTAATTTATTTTTATTGTTTGTTATTCTCTTAGGTTTTATGATTTCAATTACACCCAGAAAAATAACTTTAAACATTCAAAGACAACAGACATCTCCTGGCAAATCCCATTGACGTGGGATTTGCAGGGTGTGTCATCACAGACAGCAGGAAAATCAAAGCACCCCACTCTACCCTGATTGGTTGAAGGCTTTGCTACCCAAAGGCCAAACTGAAACTTTGTTTTTTTGACCCCAGGGGTCTCAATGGCGATAAGAAGGAATTCATTATATGGGCAGTCAGCACATTACATACTGTAGCGAGGATTATCACAAAAAGATATTTGTAAGTGAAATCACTGAATATCCTTTTAAGTGGTTAAATGATCATGATGGTACATTAACTAATCTTCATTGCTTCAAGCCATGAACACAACTGATGAACGAAACATGCCCTGGAAATGCATGACACGGCATGCTCTGTGTTTAACTGGTCAGATGGGTGAATACTTTTGAGATTCCCAAGTAGGCAGTGAGGAAAGGGTTCATGTGGACACACAGACACAAGCCTGACGACGGGCCAAGCTCCATCTCAGTCACAAGTCACCAGAAAGAGTGGATCGGCCGCATCAAGATTGCCGGACTGTGCTGGTAGCCTGGACTGTCAACACAGGTACAGACTGGCAGCCAAGTGCAAACAGTGGCTTTCTGGGAAGCGTTCCACCATGGACACAGCTTTGTGACTCATTAGGTTTTTGATGGTGATCCACTCATTTGGAATAATGTAAATGTGTCACAACACAACCACAGTGCTAGACAAAGATGTGGCCCAGGCTAAAAATAAATACAATCCGTGATGTATCCCACGATGTGAGTGTGTATGTGTGTGTGTGTCTGTGTGCATATTTGCGCAATGACAGAAAAAAAAACGTGCAGTTCTACGTGTGAGGTAAAAATGTAAGGGAAAAAAGAACAACAACATCCTCCTCATACAATTATAATACCAAATCCTGTTTCAGGGTGGAAAAGTATCATGTCACTCATTGAATGTGGCATTCAAAGATGCCACGTGCATATCCTGCAATTCACTGCAGATAAGAGCTTCAGTTAAGTACCGTAAAATGCAAATGTTAATGTATTTTTCGCCGTTGTGTGATTACACGTGTCGTCTTTAAGCCTCCTGATTTAAGCTTTTTTTTCCTTTTTTTCCTGATCATCGCTGTGCATAATTAGAGTGCCTCTTTTCTTGGGTCAGTGAAATCATCGACTCAGAAAAACTACAGTAAAGTGCCTCCCTGCATTGGTGGAAAGTAAGCACATTTTTACTCAAGTACTGTCAATTAACTACACTTTAAAGATACTTTGACTTTACTTAAGCATCTTGTAGTAGTACTAATGTGGATGTGCAAGCATAAAACCAAGTTTTTTGTTTGAATTTTGTAAAGCAACAATCATGGACACATGATGCTTACCCCCAACTGAGAGGCGGAATTGCATTTTTCAATACTATTACATATAATTTGCCTACTCAGTTACAATTAGGCCTATTCTGTTGCTAGTTCCTTTGCAGATTTTATATGAATGCAAACCATAAAGTTCCAACCTTTTTTAAGGTTTGACAAACATAAGATACAAATATTTTTTTTAAAAAGTGTATTTTCATGAATACTTGAGTACCTTTGTCTTTTAATACTCAAGTGAATTTTGAGTACAGCCCACAGAGCATTTCTATACACAGTGGTATTTCTACTTGATACTTCTTCCATCACTATCCTCCTGTAGTTTCAGGCAGCCTTTGATTTGCATCTGAGACTCCCCACGGCAGTGGCTGTTGTTGTTAAGCACAGTGCTGGCTACAGCGTTAAGGGAGGTCTGTGCTATAGCACCCCCCCACCGCCTGCTGGCTGGCTGCGGCTCCCATTGGCTCCACATGCACAAGATCGTGAGACGCACGCACGCACGCACACCGGGCCGCTGGTTGGCTCGCGCAATGCTGGCCGACAAAACCTCACAGACCGACTGATCCTAAGCCAGCTATTTGGACGCCTAACCTTCCACACCGAGCACCCCCCCCCCCCACCCTCCCCCCATATACAATGCAGCGTTTAAGCACGCCTCTGACATGAAAGACAATCCGCGGCGGAAGCCCTCTCCTCTAATCAGACCATATTTGCAACGGCGGTATTCTTTGACAGGCTCCATTTCAGCACAAATGGCCTGATTTTGATGGCCAAGGCCGATGGGATCGGGTGCTGGTATACCCGGGCGTTTGATGAATAGGAAACGAATTGACCAGCCTATTTCTGCCATGGCCCAGGCTTAGTGTGCTGTGAATGGCTTTAAACAGAAAAGTGTGACTAACTCCGCGCCTATTCCAATGCCGAGCTAATCTCGTAGAGCACAAAGTGAAGCGTTTTGTCCCAGAAACAGCTATAGCAGCATTGGCCTGGGGGGGTGTGAATGGATAGTTGTTGCTGCCTTGCTGCTTGCATGCTGCCCACTATGTGGCCTAACATACATAACACCGCGCCACTTGCTGATGTTGATCGTCTACCGGTAGTTTAAATTAAGCATGTAAGTTAACACAACAAAATACTTATCCAATGCTGCTTTTGATGGGTAGAACCGATACACTTTATTGTTGATATCAAAAGGCTGTTCTTGGAGGATTTTTGGCTCGGCTCCCCGTCTATAAACCGTGGGCCGCAACGACAACACGCACAGCCGTTCACCTCCATTATAAGAGCTGACTAAAAAGCTGAACAACTCTAGATTTAGAGAACTCTCCGCGGAGGGGATGAAATGTCTTTGCTGATTATCCCTTTGATACTGATTGGAACATTGGTGTTGGACACGAATGTTCCAATCAGCAAGTATGGAGTAATTTGAGCTCTCTAGCATTGACATTAGCATTCAAGATGCAGCGTGTTTCCGGTTGTGTCACACTCACGGCAGTCACAACAGTAGTGTAAGAGTGCCAGTATTTGGGTTCGTGTACATGTCCACTGGTGTAGTAATGCAATTAACATAGTTAATTCAACTATCCAATTGAAGCAATAATACAAAAGAATGTAGTAAACAAGATAATCAACAGTTTGACCCATTCCGTATGCATTTTATTTAAAAATAGCAGATGTAGACGCCTCATAGCACGTGATGAGGTATGTACATGTGCCATTTTCTACTGTAGGTGAAAAATGTCTGATCTACGATTGGATAGTGTTGTATAACACAATTGCAATAACAACATCAGCTTTATCAATTCTTTGATATACTGTATATAACAACAAACAAAACGCAATCACACCCAATTCTCAAACATTGGATTCAATCAACAAAGTATTTTGACAGAATATTTCAAGAAAATTATCGCAGGCCTAAACTTGACGATCGTTTGACAAGACTAGCTTCCATTAAATGTTGAAGAGCATTTTATGTTCTTTTGAGCCCATGCAGGACAAGAGAACACGTATAATACGTTTTCAGTGATGAAAACAAGATCACGGGGGTGGGTTTCATAAATTCTTTAAAGCTCATTAGCCACGTTCTTTCTGCAGTCTTTCAGCCCAGCGCTAAGCAGAGAGAGGGTTGCCAGTCCGTCAGGAGGCCTGTGATGATAAGAATGTTGCGAACCCAACCAAAAAGCTCTCTTTTTTTCAGCCAGAGCGATACCGTCTGGTGTCCTGGACACTCTGTGCTCTCACTCTGATGTCTGCCGCCAATTCAAGCCATTCTCATTTGGGCGCCACCGGCCGGGAAACCTTCTATCTCCGGATTATAACTTTTTGTGATTATTGTTCTTTATTGTATTTTTAAATGGATGCTCTACTTGATCATATGACACATGAAAGCATCCAAAGTAGCAAATCCGAAAGCAAGAAATTATGAGCTTGTTAGATCTGCTGTACTTTTTACATTCTTGAATTTGAATCCCAAATAGGTTTAGGTATCAGTTTGGGACATAAGAGATCTCCAACAGACGGAGACGTTCTGCAGCTTAAATTCTCTCTGTTCTTGAAAGCGACACGGCTGTGTTTTCTCTTTGGGCAAGAGTCCTCTTTTATGCCTGGTTCCACACAATGTCACCTTTTCTTTTCACAAAGATTTATTTTTTGACATTGTATGCTTTATTTTAGATATAGGTCAGAGTAGAGCAGACATGTCAAAAGTCTGGCACGACGGGGGCCAAATGTAGCAGGTTGTTGCACCTAAAATGTATTATTTATAGCACAGCATATAGCTATGCCAAATTCATACAGTACTTCAGTTTTCTTTTTAGTGTTTTTGAATGAACACAGTCAGAGACAGCTATTCCTCAGGAGAATATGTAACACAAATAAAGACAAATCTGCTTTATTTGTTGTATTTAAACTAAGGCTGTCTTAATCTGATTAAAGTTTTTACCTACTGAGCATTTTTCCACTGAGCATTTTCTCATTGAAAAAAAAGAAAAAAAAAGAAAAAGAAAATCAGTAAAGCACGGTCTTACATATACCCCCAGGTTTTATTTATTTTTTACATGTTCAAATCCTGCATAGAAAAACATGGCATATTTTGCACATAATCCGAATAGTTATTAATCACAATGAAATTATTTTTGAAGCTGTGATTAATCTGCATGTTTTAATCATTCAACAGCCCTAATTAAAACCAATCCAAGCCAGGAGTCCATTTTTGGGTTCTCTACAGTATGTACAGTATATACTATATATGTACTTTGTAGTATTTGACTTTAGTAGTAGTAGTATTTGAGTATTTGACTTTTTTCAGAAAACTTACATCAAACCTAAATGAGGTAATTGTTGTATACCTGCCATTTAAACAAAAAGGACCATTATGTGATGCATGTATGCGAAACAAAGCTGGAAAAAGGCACTTGTTGAAATGCGGTGTATTTTGTTATGTGGCTTTGTTTTGGTCCAGAGACACAACAGAGTATTATGAACTATAACAGCAGATGAAGATTTCGTTTTGTTTCTCATGTTTTCAAACGTGTGCCCTTTTGAAACCACTCACGTATGGTGTGAACATACAGGACCAGCAGAGAACACTGGCTCTGTTGGATTCAAAACTGTGACGTCGCTATCTACACTATGTGCGCAATACACACAGTCAGGGCAACAAAATGTGCCAAAAAGTGTCACGCCAACCCTCATAATATCAATTTTCGCTGCGGCCGCATGTGTGTCCTCACAAACAGTAAGCAATCTGCATGAGGAATAGCACGGTCAAAACTTTTCATGATTCAAACTCAAAAGTAGAAAAAATTGCAGATCCGCTTCTTTTTAGTGACAGTGTAATATGAACATAGCCTCTCGTGGCCAGTCTTCCTCTGTCTTTGCAATGCATATTGCCCCGGGCAAATTAAGTCTGGTCCCTCAGATTCATAGCAAAAATAGTGACGGCTAACCAGATTTGTCTGGAACCAGAGAGTCTATGGCAGGGCATTGCAAATAGACCATGAGACTAATACACACAGTCATATTACTATGGCTACACAAGGCTAATGTGATCATGTTCAAGATGTTTATTTACAAATAAATAAATAAATCTAATTCAAAATGTGACGATTCTGCCCAACAATATACATATGGTGCGCCCTCCATCACTGTGTGTGTGTGTGTGTGCGTGTGCGTGTGTGTGTGTGTGTGTGTGTGTGTGTGTGTGTGTGTGTGCGTGTGCGTGTGTGTGACCACACACACACACGCACACGCACACCCCCCCCCCCCCCCCCACACACACACACACACACGCACACACACGCACACACACGCACACACACGCACACACACGCTACACACTGCCATCTTTCTGTCCTTCCCGCCTCATTTGATTCTTTCAATTTAGCAGCCTTGTATCTCCCTATTAACTAACATGGACATTCTCCTATACGCTCACATGTTCACATGTCTTCTGACTCACTGGTGGAAGAATTAAGTAATCAGATTCAGCAATACTACAATAACATCAACATATACCTGTACTTGAAAACGGTGAGCAGCTATTTTTGCATAGCCAAATAATAATATAGTGCTTAAGTTGTTATGTTAAAACAGACACTATGCCTATATTTACCGTATGATGTAAAATGCTCCTTTTATTGTCATTGGAAATTTAATGCACATACACTAAAAGCTGGATATACCTAAGGAGCTATTGACCCTCAAGTATAAGTGCCTAATTGACAGTGCAGTGATTGAACAACAGCCCTTCCACCACTGATCAGAAAGCTTGGCTGCAGAAAAAGGAGGTACTACTGTATACAGTATATACAGCATATACAATATACATACATCTCAATCATCAACACAACTGTAGAAACAAGCCTGAAATATACAAATTAAATACACAATTTCCTCAGGTGCACACCATGACAACCATCATTGTTATTGCTAATAATACATTTCAGCGGCGCATTGCCTTTCAGAATCACTCCTCTATGCCACCCCCACCCCCCCTGGTTTTATCTGTCAGCGAGGATCATTGAATGGATTTTTACATAATGATGAGGTTGTGCATGAATGGTTAATAATAATTGTACTTTTTGAATGTGGTGGGTGAATTATTTGACATTTAAATTTGAAGATTATTCTGGCTGGGTTGGCCTTCGCGACAGTGCTGTTGCCTTCTAGAAATATTTTGTCATGTATTTACCATTAGGCGGACTGATCTCTTATGTACGCAATAACAAAGTGGTTATAATGTAGGGTCTTCAAAAGGTTGTCATCAGAGTAGGAAATTTGAATGTTTTTTACAAGTTATTATGTTCTGTACATGCTTGTAACACTATGGTTGTGGTGTGATTAAATAAATAAATAAATAAATAAACACGGTGCTGGCTGTCTAGTTTTTAGAATCGCAAATAACAATTGTGGCACCCAATACCTAGCAATAATTCACTTCCTGAGTCTCAGGGTGAAACAGCTTAAAAAGACTAAGAGTCTCACATGTTAAATGACTGGCTGGCACCACTGCTTCAGTGCACTTTTCAGACCCCAGATGGGTGTGTCATTGGTAAATGAATTAATATAGTTAGCGTGACTTCGTATTAATGTTTTAAGCTCCCAAAATTGTACATTATCCTATTACTAAAACCATAATGACTGTGCGTGTGCACCGAGGTTTGGGGAGTTACGATGTTTCTATCTTGGCAGTCCTACGGTGGGGGCTAGTGATAGATTCTCTCTCTCTCTCTCTCTCTCTATATATATATATATATATATATATATATATATATATATATATATATATATATATATATATATATATATATATATATATATATATATATATATATATATATACACACTGTATATATAAATGCTGGATTAATTTAATGCTCTTTTATCATGTCTCATGTTCCTCTGCTAGGCCAAGATGGGTTTATTAGCTTTCCACAATATATGTCGAGGTTGGTACAGTTTGTGGTAGGCATAAATGTCAAAAAATATTCATTCACAACACCGATGATGGTCTAGGTGCTGTTAAACAAGTCTATATGAAGCCATCTATGAAATCTAGGAAAAAGTTCAACACAGTATTGGTGGTAGTGCTTCAATTTTCTCTCAGCTGAGGGGTCCTCCTTTGCCTGAAAAAACAGTGAAGTCCCCTGGACTAGAACATGCATACTATAATGATCCATCACATGGATTGTGTTCCAGTTTGGGTAAATGAACCCACATACAGTATTGTTGGTTGGCTTGGTGCTCCACAGGGACAACTCTGTGACAGGTCAAAGGGAATTATAACATGGGCACTTCACGAGACTCTTAAAAGGAACCCTGCCTAATGAGACAAACATGGATAATACATTATACTTCCCCTCTATAACTAGAATTAAACATGTAAAACACATAGAATAAGCTCTTCAGTTTAGAAATAGTTAATGTTTTTATCCCATGGGGGGCGCATTTTACTGTGCCTGTCACATGGCCTATGGTCCATCCTGTCTGTTTTACAGTCCTTTATTTCACCAGTGTGGGTCACCATTGTCATTACAAACAGAACAGTGTATATACTTCCATGTTTTACGTTTCAATACTGGATAATCATGGAACGTTCCATACCACGTTCTATACGACAACTCTTCTGTGACGTCATCCCTGTGACAGGTCATGTGACAGGCACAGTAAAATGGCGGCCCCCATGGGATAAAAACATTAACTATTTTTAAACTGAAGAGCCTATTCTATGTGTTTTAATTGTTCACTTCTAGCTATATAGGGCAAGTATAATGTATTCATCCATATTTGGCTCATTAGACCCCTTTTAATATTTCAGCATATGTTAGGTGACTGATGTCTGTCACACTTGCAAAAACAATAAGACCATGTACGGTCGTTGAGTTCTCCAGATTTTTTTTTCACTTAATCGGGCAGGCTCATCTCTTTGTAGTATTATTGTGCTGTATATTGTAAAAGAATCATAGTGCAATGTAGAAATACTCCTGTACTAATAGTACAGCAGCCTATATGAGTACATAGTTACGTTTATATACGACTGCTCCGGCCCTAGGTTGGGATCACTGCAATAACACTACAATTGTATCAATGCAGTAAGAGTTCAGCTTGAGAGTGAGTTGGCTTAATGGCTTTGGGCTACAACTGCTTTCTTTATGGGCTTCTGTGCAAACTAAACAGTATGTCTTCTCTTCGGTAAAGGTCTTGGCTGAGTTGCGTTCACATTAATGGGGTCACAATTGTCTCAAGGCTCAATAATAGCTGCCAAAGAATGTTGAGTTGTGCTAGTTGTGCTAAGCTTAACCAAATATATGCCAGCCACCAGATGGCTCCATATAGAGCCATGTGCCAGTAAATTGCAATAAAAGTCTATCTTCATTGTCAGTTTCTTTGAGCCAATTGTTGAACCAGAAGCGGTTGTTTGATGAGCCTCAAGCCATCAAGATTGCTTTTCTACACGCAAGGTCAGATTCAAGTTTTAGTAAGCTTAAACATTGTCCTTTACCTCAATATGAGCGTCAAAGAAGATAACTGGTGACTGATGTTTTGAAACCCGGGTATTTGTTCCGGAGTCTCTTCAGCTCTTTGGCAAACAAAAAATACACATTCAGGTGGGTTACCAATTGTAATTGTAGCCTGTGAATATACAGTATTTTTTTTCTTTTGAAAGCCTATACACTATGCAGACTAGGAGAAAGTACATCCTTGCAGAAATACAAGGCAAAAAGTACTGTGAGCTAGGCACTGCCGCAGCCATCTTGGAACAGGTGTGACACCACAAAACACCAGGAATTGCCATTGTAACTCTGGGGGTTGACAGCCCATGTTTTCTGGCCAAGGCAAGCAAAGTCACATTTTGCATTCACTTTATAAAGTTATTGCTCAGACAGATAAAATACCTAAGCTATCTTAAGGCCCTATACATTCCCTGCTAACAGATCACCATCCAGGCTCCATGCCACAGCCAACCTCCATATAGGCCTACTGTACTATGCATGCAGCACTCGCATCACATCCAGTCCACTTATACACGCATTATCTTTCCCTCATTGAGTTAGTTATTTCCTCGCATCCCAGTAGCAATTAATCATGTATGCATGTGACAGTTCTTATCTATTATGCGTTACTTTAATGTGTCAAAGAATGGCATATGTTACGGAACATTAGGCCTAAGTTGCATCTAACGGCGATATACGTACGAGTGCCAACGCTGAACTGAATCTCGCTTTGACACAGGCAACACCCTGACGGAATCAGATAATTGCACGATATTGATACCGCGAGCGCAAAGCCACTGCTTGTCATTTCAGTAAGGGGGGGGGGGGGGGGGGGGGGGGGGGGGGGGGGGGGATAGAGAAGGCTTGGGCTGGCTGTGTTGTTTGGGGCATTTATAACTGGGGGTCTCAAACGTAACAACATTAAAATGATTCAACATTTTTCTAAAATTCTAAAAAGCATAGATTCTTTTGATAGGTAACATAAATAAAGTGGTTAAAATGAGGTTAAAGAAATGCTATTTCCGCACACAATCTGCTCCCGATCTTTTATAGCAAGCTACAAAACGTTTAGCCCCTCAAGTTACCTGGGTAGATACTGTATATCGAATGTATTTTATTGTTCATGACAGTATGGCCCCTTAATTGATGCATTCTTATTTCTGGAATGGGTCTTCACTTATTGGTTTGTTCATTGATTGAGTGATATCAATTGATAACCTATACATATTTATGGATGATAAGACCATTACCCATGTAACGTGAAAAAGCCCAGATGGGCAAAAATGTTGTTCATTTGTAGGGTGAAATAAAAGACACGGGCAGATTTGTATTGTGTGTGAACATTCCATTTCTTTATTCATTTGATTACTTTTTGGGATCACCACCGAGATGTGCATAATCGTTTTCCTTCTTTAAAATGATGCCAGATTTTTGGACTGGGTCTCTGTAGGACACCTCGGGGTAAACCCACCTCTGAGAACCAACTATAATGCCACAAGGATGGACAATTAACCGAAAATATATCAGAATAAACAATTAGAGCCCATGACTTAATCTGCTCATATAAGTTAAATCGAAAATACGTTATTATCTATTTTTTGTTTTATATCAACACAACATTGATAATTCTAACACAGACACACACGCACGCACACGCGCACAAACACACACAGTGCCAGAGTAAGAATGGTTATAATATGCAGTGGAGCTGCATGGGGAAGTGAGGCCGCCTGGGCCATGTTTTTGTTTATAAATAGCTCCGGCCCGGTATTATTCCACTTGCAGTCGTCCCATAATCATCAATCACCCAGTGCTGGGGCTCCTGGTCGGCGAGCTCTGGGACTCACCACAGAAACAAGCTGGGGCTGCGAGGACGCTGCACCTCTACACATTCAGAGAGAGAGAGATTAGAATGAGGAGAGAGAGAGAGAGAGAGAGGAGAGGGAGAGAGAGAGAGAGAGAGGGGGGGGGGGGGGAAGAGGAGAGAGAAGAGAGAGAGAGAGAGAGAGACAGAGAAAACAGAGACAGAGACAGAGAGACAGAGAGAGAGAGAGGGAGAGAGAGAGAGGGAGAGAGAGAGAGAGACAGAGAGAGGAGAGAGAGAGGAGAGGAGAGAGAGAGAGGAGAGAGAGAGTGAGAGAACAGAGAGACAGAGAGAGAGAGTGTGTCTGGGGGGAGGGGTGTTGGTTGTTGTGTGGAGGAGTTATGGTGCCACCTCTAACTCACTCAAGCCTCCTTTACCTGATTAAGGCACACACACCCACATACGCGCGCGCACACACACCAGACCTGAGAGCCTGGAAACGCAGCACGAAGTGATACGTTCTGATGTCGTCAATCTGACTTTTTAAAATTGTAATTAGAATCCTGACAGTTTTTGCTCACATGAGGTTTCTTCCTGACAGGGACGAAGTGCGTGCACACACCACGCACGCACGCACACACACACACACATACACACACACACACACACACACACACAGGGCGCGTACACACACACACACACACACACACACACCACACACACACACACACACACACACACACACACACACACACACACACCACACACACACACACACACACACACACACACACACACACACACACACACACACACACACACACACAAGGTCAGTGATGTGGTGATGAGGCTGGAAGCTTCAAAGGAGATGCTCGCAGCATCGGGGACATTGCAGGGTGACATTCTAAAATGATAGTCGAAGCCTTTTCTGAGCTCATACACACACAAGCCTGCCAACACACACACACACACACGTACACACGTGCACCCCCCCCCCCCCACAACACACACACACACACATACACAAACTGATCGTATTACTAGACAGCAACAGTTTAGGTTTAGTTCATTATATATTTTTTTATATATATGAATGTAAGCTTGCACATATTTGGCATTTAACCTTATGACTGATCCTAAAAGTACCCCAACACCGAAACATAACCCTGCCTAATCGAACCTTGACTAAATTCAGTAACCCTTTAAAAATGCATCTGTGTTAACCAACAACATTTACCTGACAGTATCCACCAAAAATGTTCCTCACAAGGTTTAACTATCAAGTTAAACTTGTGCAGGACATCTGGATGCACACACACACACACACACACACACACACACACACACACACACACAACACACACACACACACACACACACACACACACACCACACACACACACACACACACACACAGAGCAAACAGACAATAACTTAGTTTTATCCTTGAACTCTCCTACATTTTTGCACCTTCGCCGGCGTGTTGCCATGGCAGTCGCGAAAATACTGCATGAATCGGGTTAATATTAACAATGGCGTTATATAACTATTGCAGCACTAAGTCCTGTATCTTACCTAAACCCAGCACTGCATGGGTTTCAGTTTCCAATGGGTCTGTTCTTTTTCTCTTTCTAATTCACCATGATGCACACAGACACACATTTATGGACGACGTCTCTCACAAGAAGACACACGTGTGGGTGCAGGTCGGGGGGGGGGGGGTCACCGGTGTGCTCTATGATAAAGCAGTCCTTTGAGTGAAAAAGGAACAGAGTCCAGGCTAAATGAAGAAATATGAACAGTCGACGTTGTTGTCAACCCCCCCTTTCCATTTCCACAAAAGCTTAAAAGTAAGATTCTGTCTCATTTGGATCTCCATCAAAGTCATTCCAACACCGTTTTTTCGGAAATATATATTTTTTATACTTAATCCAATCCAGACCCATACAGTACATGCTGAAGGAGCAGACCCATATCCTCTTAGACCCTAAAACCCCCAAACGCTCAATTTCCATAATGCCTGGTTTTCATGCTTGGTTGTGCACACGGTTAAACAGCAGATCTTACAGGCTTGCGCTTATAAATAAGCTATTTCTGGTTTGTGAGTGTGTGTGTGTGTGTGTGTGTGTGTGTGTGTGTGTGTGTGTGTGTGTGTGTGTGAGAGTGACCACTCACCTCCCGCAGCTCCTTGGCCACATCCTTCAGCTCTCTGAGGATACCGTCCAGCTGGTCGATCACCATCTTCATGTGGCTGCGGATGCGTTCTCTGGGGCTGGGGGTCTCAGAGGTGCTGGTGGAGGCGGTGGCGGTGTCCCGGGCCGGAGCTCTGCTGAGGGACATCCTTTACAGGGCGGCGTGGGGCCGGCGGCCGGCGGGACGGGGCTGAGGGCGTCGTCGGCGTGGGGGTGACGAGTCGGGGTCCATGCTGCTGTCTGTGGCCACGAGGAGCCTTATCGGCGCTACTGATCCGAACAGGGGCCCCGGCCGCGCAGGAGGACCTCAACATCTTAAAAGAGCCTGCAAGGCAGCCGGAAACGCCTCGCCTGGTGGCCCGCCGCACGCCCGCACGGGGTCACACTCCCACATCCATGATGCCTCCTTCCGGCCGGTACTTCCAAAAATGCTGAGGAGACGATCATGGGAGAGGTCATTTAGGAAAATCCAAAACAAAAGGACAGAAAAGTCAGCAGAACGCCATGCGAACGACTGTATCGGAGAGGATGCTGGAAAACTCTTACATAATAGCGTCCAGCCTACTCATCATCCGAGTCGTGTCGGTGGTGTGTGTGTACAGTGCGTTCGAGTTTCGCGTCGGGTTCAGGGGACTCAGGTGCAGACGCCGGTTGGGCCATGCGGCTGCTAGGAGTGGGCTGGCGTGTGAAGCATCGTGCGCCCCCCCCCCCGGCTGCTTGCAGCGGCTGTGGCTCACGAAAATGCCCGCGCCCGCGCTGCGGTCGGGGGCGCTCCAGCACTACTCACCAAGGCAGCGGCAGCGGCTTCTGGGTGTGGGCCTGCTTCCGTATTTTAACTGACTTCCCGTGCGTGTCCGGCTTGGTCTTCGGAACCTGCAGTGCTGCTGTGCCATGGGAGCGGCCCCACCAGGACGTTGCGACTGCTGTGGAGTGCTGTGATTGCTTGTCTTATGCCGTGTTGTGCTGCTGTGTCTTGCCTTGATTGATGTGTTGTTGCTCTGTGCTTGAGTGCTTGCTTGCTGTGCTGTGTGAAACGCTGTGGCTGCTATTTTAATACGGGCCCGGTGTGTATGCTGAAGCCTTGCTGCTGTTCTTCTGCTGGCGTGTTTATCTGTGGTGGAACGCGGTGGCATAATACACGGGGCCGGCGTCCATAGGAAAAAAAGTAAAAGCCGCGCCGCTAGACTGTCACGCTTCAAGGAGCAAATCTTTAAAGGACTCTGTCGAGGAAGATATCCAAGTTCAGATAGAAAAATATAGAACTCCCCAGCAGCAGCTGCAGTTCACATTTCCCCCTGAAAAGATCTTGTTCTACATTTATCGGCGAGCTTTGCAGCTAAACATACTCCCTTCTTGTGAGGACAGTGTCTTTCGACGGAGAGAGGAAGAATTCAGCCTTATAATAAAAATGATAATAATAAGAGATACTCCTGCATGGGCTCCCTGTGCCGCACTTGATTCTTTTCCGGAACGGAAAGAAAGGGAAAAAAAGGGAAATAATCTCAGTAAAAACGCCTTGCGTCAAAAAATAAACTTCTCCACACATCCGTTTCCTTCGCAGCTGATGATTGACGCGTGTCCTTCATCGGCTGTCTTTCAGAGAGAGGGAGGAAGTGGAAGAGGAGGAGAAGGAGGACTGGAGGTTTTCGTGTGTGCTTAGAATGTCCAATCTTCTTTGCCCACGGCCCGCGGGGGAGGGAGGGGGGCTTCTTATTCCAGGTGGCAGACGGGTGGGGGGACAACAACAGTGCATCAAATCATTTCCAAACCCCCCAGTAATGTGACTATAAGGAAGACACTCACACCAGCGGCGACCAGAGACCAGGAGAGAGGGAGGGAGGGAGTGAGGGGGGGACAGGCTGGGTGGGGGGTTGGGGGGGCGTCCCCCAGAATTAGGACGACCGGCGTGTCCTTCGAGCCCGCATGCACCGTCTGCTGCTCCTCGTCTCTCCACCTCCTCCTCCTCCTCCTCGTCCTCGCGAGTGCTGTCGGAAGCGCTGACCCGTGCCAGTCTGCAGGGGTGTGCCCCCCTCCTCCCCTCCTCCTCCTTCTCCCCAAAAACAAAACGGAGGAGGAATCAAGGGAACCTCTTCTTCTTCTCCTTCTTCTTCTTTCTCTATACCTCCTCCAGTTGTTGCTAAGGGAACCCGGCTCTGCCTGCTGCTCCTCAGCCCCGCTTTGTCGCCGTGTGATTGGTTAATTATGGTACCGGTGGTGGTGTTGTATCCTGCTTGTATTATAACTGTATACGTCCTCTCCTCTCCTGTGGATGTGGACTGTTGTGTTTTCAGCCAGAGAGAGCTCCGCTTATAGCCTTCCTTCCCTTCCACCCAGCAGCAGCGGCAGCACTGGATAAATCACACCAGAGTCGGGAGCTCCAGAAAACACATGGAGGGAAGAGAGGAGGATGGAGAGAGGATGGAGGGAGGTGGGGGGGCTGGCTGGCTGGCGGGGCGGATGCTCGCTGATTCCAGGGCAACACTGCTGCCACGGGGCACACCGGCCAATCACACATGGCACCTGGACACACGTAAAAGGAAAAGCAAAGAGCTTATTATCTCTCTCTCTCTCGCTTTGTGTGTCCCATCTCTCTCTCTCTCTCTCTCTCTCTCTCTCTCTCTCTCTCTCTCTCTCTCTCTCTCTCTCTCTCTCTCAGCTTAAGCTCTGAATAGAATACAACGGCGTGCTGAAGAGCGGGGGAGGAAGAGAGAGAGAGAAAGAGAGAGAGAGGATACTAGGAATTAACTGTGATGATTTGGAACTTGGTGTTTTTTATCTAGCCGCTGCTACATAACATGTATTTTTCAGCAACAGCTGCAGCACACCTCAGTGCACATATGCTCACACACAGGCACACACACACACACACACAACACACACACACACACACGCACATGTGTGCGCGCACGCACACACACTGCTCACCTGTGCATCCATTTACGGTAGATGTACACAAAGCCTAGTAATACTTCTGTAACACTCCTGCTACCTCTGTTAAAAACACTGACACACACACACACACACACACACACACACACACAACACACACACACACACACACACACACACACACACACACACACACACACACACACACACACACACACACACACACACAACACACACACACACACACACACACACACACACACACACACACACAGGCATGCGCGCGCACATACACACGCACACAAATGCTCTCTCTCTTTCTCCTGCACAGCATCCCTCAACCCCTAAACACAACACACACGCATGCATGCACGCCCACACGCACACACACACACACACACACACACACACACACACACACACACGCACACGCACTTGACTTACTGTCCCAGCGAAAGGGGCATCGGTGGGACGCAGGTCTGCTTCATATTTGCCAGGCTGTGATGTGTGTGCGTGTTGCGTGCATGTGCATATGTTGTGGCATAGAGTCAGAGCAGAAGTGCAGCCGGAGGAAGAAGGAAGATGGAGAAAGGATGATGAGACGTCCTCGAGAACACTCTGAGAGGAGGAGGAGGAGGAGGAGGAGGGAGGATAAAAAGACAAGAAAGGAGAAGTGGAAGAATAAGAAGAAGAGGCTGAGCCGGCACAGACGCACAGACACGCGGGGAGGAGGAGGAGGTGTAGGAGGAGGAGGAGGAGGTCGAGAGGGAGGGGAGGTCTCTCTCTCTGTCTCTCTGTCTCTCTCTGTCTCTCGCTCCCTCCCGCTGCTGCTGCTGGTGCTGATGCTGCTACCGTCGCCCCGACAACAGCAGCAGTGCTGATGAGAAGGAGCCAGCCGTCATCCGCGACGCGTCACTCAGCACCGCTCAGGAAAGGACTGAGCCGCTCCTCTCCTCTCCTCCTCGTGCTGTGTGAGAGAGTGTGTGTGTGTCCAACAGGAGCTTCTGTGTGTGTGTGTGTGTGTGTGTGTGTGTGTGTGTGTGTGTGTGTGTGTGTGTGTGTGTGTGTGTGTGTGTGTGTGTGTGTGTGTGTGTGTGTGTGTACGTGGCGGCAGGCTTCTCCTTATTTTGGTTTCTCCCCCCCTCTCTCTCTCCCTCCTTACTCCTTTCGCTCCGGTTCTCTCGTCCCTTTCCGCGTCTCTCTCTGTCTGTCTCTCTCTCTCTGCCCCTGCGCCCTCCTCTCCTCGCTGGGTCTCCTCCTCTCTCAGACTGCCGGATGAAGGCAAGCTGATGCCAGAGTTTATGGCGAGGCTCCGGCTCCTGCCAGCTACCACTCCGCTCTCTCTCTCTCTCTCTCTCTCTCTCTCTCTCTCTCGCTCTGCGTGGAGGAGGAGGAGGAGGAGGAGTGGGCGGGGCCAAGCAGCAGACGCCGTTTAAAGATACAGGAGGAGGCTGCCGGAGCTTTGTATACACTGTACACAGCCCCTCCTCCCCCTGTCCTCCCCCCTTTCCTCTCCTCCCTCAATTCATCTCCTCTTTTTCCTTACTAGCATCTCATCCCCTCTCCCCTCCTCTCCTCACCTCTCCTCTCCTCTCCTCCCTCATCTCATCTCTCCTCTTCTCCCATCTCTTCTCCCCTTCCTCTCTTCTCCTCTCCTGTATTATGTGTGTGTCAGAACAGGATGCAGTGTTCCTGGCCACCGCCAGGCAGCCAAACCAGCCCTGCAGCCCCTCCGGTTCTCCAGAGACTGGGTGTCCAAAAATCCCTGGCTGTTGCATCATTAACACAGAGCTGGTTGGTGTTTTGATGACCTCATCTGACTGAGAGAGACAGAAGAGAGGAGGGAGGCAGACGTGTGTGCGCGCACAAGAAAGCACACGTGCAAGTGCGCGCACACACATGCCCAGACACATGCACGTGCACAGCCACATATACACATGTGCCTTACGATATACTTGTGGGGACATTGGCATTAGGACAGAGGTTTTTGAATGGTATTTCAGTGTATATGCAGTGTGTTTATATATATACTGTATATATGTGTGTGTGTGTGTGTGTGGGGGGGGGGGGGGGGGGGGTGTGTATGTGTGTGTGTTGTGTGTGTGTGTGTGTGTGTGTGTGTGTGTGTGTGTGTGTGTGTGTGTGTGTGTGTGTGTGTGTGTGTGTGTGTGTGTGTCATTTGGCGATAATTGTGGGACCCCAATGAGGGGTCGCAAGCCACAGGTTAAGAACTCCTTTAGGATGCTGATTTCATGAATGCCATTTTATATAGCTGAGATAAGCAGAACTACAACTTCACCAGCCATCATGCTGCGACACGTGGTGAGCTTATATACAGTGGATCGGACATTTTCAATGTGACAACTGCTGCGTATAACTAAGTATATAAATATAACAATGACACATCAAGGTTTTTATTGGGATGGTATTATTCTTCCAGTTTGAGGGAAAGGATGTTCTGGGTTCCATCTGATGACTACAAAACAAAGTTTCTTCGACTATGCCTGCACCTCTTGGTACCGCAGCACCTCAAAGACCCTGAAAACAAGGCTACAGACCTCCCAAACAAACTGCTCAGGCGGTTACTTAACCTTACTCTCTCTGAACCCACCAGAGGTCCACCAGATTCAATACACTACACTACCCACACTACTACACTACATACAGAATACCCATGCACCTGTCCAAACACTTACTTACTGTCAATGAAGTGCACTCCCACAACACCAGAGGGAGTTCAACAAATTGTGTGCAGATTTACACGATTTATCAGATTTATCACAAAACAACTACATTAATTTGGCTGCTATGCCACCAAAATGTGCAACACCCTACCAACAGGCATTAAAACATGCGAATCCCATGACTCCTTCAAAACCTTGCTCAAACGGTACCTACAGTCAGTTGCAATCTGAAACTCGCCTCCTCCTACAGGAGTAAATATTGTATGTCTCCATGTTTTGATTAAGTGACATGCATGGGCTTTATTGTGAACAAGTACAAATGTTACCAGTCATTATTCCAGAATGTAAATATATTAAAATTAACCAAAAAACACAACTGTTTCTCTTCAGAGGACTAGGATAATTATTATATTATTCCTCATAAATCCACTCTACTTGAGTGTTGGATCCTCGGCCTCACAAGTGTAGTAATAGAAGAACACACACACACGCGCGCTACGTGACTACGGTCTCCTTCATCTTGGATGTTTACGCCGATAGGTGTCTTGCAGCATAAGAAACAGCCCCATGCAACCCCACCAGAGGCAGCCGTCCTGATTCCAACAACCACTCCCACAGCAGCAGGTGGTGGAAGGCATTGCAAAGCACATCCATAACAACGATTGGCACTTTCTTGAAACAACTCACGCACAATATGCAGCTTTCCAAGCACATATTCTGCCTGGAGAACGGTACCTATGTAGCCGTCGTGCAGAGACGAGGTTTAGGCGATTGTTTTGTTTAGTTATATTTTAGCATAACTTAAAGATGCAGAGTGGATTCAGGTGTGTGGGGCGGATGGCATGCCGATGTGTATATGCATCACTAAAACTCTTATCTCCTATTTTAAACTTGTTTCTCGTACGTTAATGCCCCACAGTACTTGATCACATCACAGCATCACACAAAAGTATAAATAGCAGATCCGTAAGCTCGATGGTATGAAGTGAAGTGATGCCCATAACCGGTCCACTATTTCACTTGAGTTGAGTCCTGAAAAGTGATATATGAGCAACATTTTGGACATATGAGGTTTCCACCTGACAGACAGGGGCACCGTGGGTCCTCTGTGATTTCTGCTGCCTGAGATCACAGTACATTATATCCGTCTGATCTTGACGCTTAATTGGTTGTATAATCCAGTATACAACCTATTCCCTTTTGGATGATTCCTTTGATTAATAAGTGATTGGATTTGGAGTTTTTTCTTTTTCCCCTTAAAATAAAACAACAACAAAAAAACACAGTTCCTCTTACATAAGTAAACACTGTGTCACTGTTGAGCTTAATCACTCAATCAATGCGTCACGGATTGGGCGCTGCTGGTGAGAACAGATGGGTGTGGTGGTGTGAAGTCGTTCCCTCACCTTTCGTTGCGTTCACATGCGCTCCGCTGTTGCGTCACGCACCCGACGAGATGCCTGGTGGTTGTTGTTGTTGCTTTTTATTTCTTTAAAGCCTTGAAATTCACCAGAGGAGTAGGAGACTCAAAGGATCTCCTGCTGACTCTTCTATTGACCGATGACCCCCTTCTTCAAATGATTGGCTCAGGAATGCAGCTAAAAAGGAAAATAAAAAAACATGAATTAAAGCCAAGCCTTCATGGTGTGTGTGTGTGTTTGATATAGAAAATACTTTGTTTTTATAAAAAAGAAATGGGGAGGGTGGGGTGGAGGGATTTGGGGCGTTGAACTACTACTTTAAAATAAACACGCTGTGAGAATACACTTGGCCTATCCATCTCCAGTAAAAATGTACCGCAGGTATATTCATTGAATTCACTTAATTAAAATATCCCCATTTTAATGGACTGCTTGTTCGCTTTTTTTTTGTTTTTTTCCTCTCCTCCTCCTTCCATCAAAAATAGAAGTTCTATGCAGTCATTTTTTGTGAAACTCGGTAATCTGGTTGAGGGCGATGCCAGTGATGATGCAAAGCCCATGACCATTGGCCAAACGGTGGCGCTATACAGGTAGCACTGAACTGAAAATGCAAACTTTGAACACTCATAGCTCAGCCATTTGACCATTGGCAATGTAACTCATATTCACAATTTTCGTATACTGACTTTTCACCTCTGACCTTTAGATGACCCTCCATTTTGACTTATATGAAAAACAGTTAAAATCATACTGCTTCCAGGATCTTTGATCAAAATGCATGAAAATGCAATGAACTTTGGACTCTTGTGGACAAAAGTACATTTTGTTTAAGTGGGAAAAAAAAACTACACGGACCGGGTTTTTCCAAATCACTGAATTCCCCTTCGTTGGATGCCTTCGAGATTTTCAAGTGGGTCCCTTGATCTACAATAGGTTGAGAAACAACTGTTGTGAACAGCTCTCTGCTGGAAGCAAGGTGTCCTTGAGCAATGTACTGGTCTCTGTCTGTACACAGCCTCACTGCTGGCTTTCTCTCATAGAACCCAGAGATGTATTGACTGTTTGCTGCAAAGTCAACAACCATAATCCTTGCTTTATGATGAACATAATGACAATGGTTTGTGGCACAAATTTGGAGGCTTTGGCCAAGTTTGCCATTGCACGTGCCAACTTGTGTACTCAAATACAAAAGCAAAAAAAAGAAAAAGAAAAAAGAACAATACTAAAAGGACAAGATAGCATGGATTTCAACATTTTCAATTTCTTTTGTGTTTTGGGGCTCCCATTTGTGATTTCCATTTCCACAAATAACCTAGTTTGAACATCATTCTTTCAGAGAATGAATGATGGAAATTGCTCTCAGTATAACAGCTTGTCTGATTTTGTCCTCACCCTGATGTCACCAATGAACCCTACTTCATAAAATTTAAAAATAAATGAATAAAAACATTTTGTTCATCAATGTTGTTGATTTTCCAAGCTGGCATGGAATGGAAACAAGCCTGGTTTTATCTAGCATCAGTATTATAATGAAATATTAAATAATCTGCATATCAGCGCCCCCACCACCTCAGGACATTGTGGTACTGCAGCTAAGCTATCCATAAATACAGTAAATGACAGGACTGGTTACATCAGAGTGGCGATTGAGGCTCGAAGCATTAGAAATTACTCTGAGGGGCATATGGTCTAAAATATTAAAAACGTTATGAAGTGCAGCTTATTCCTGCTTTAAAAACTACCAGTAGAAGACGTCCGAAGCAGGTGATACTTCTCGTATATTATAGTTGTGAATAGTCTTGGGCGGTATTGATTTTTTAATATCGGTATTGATAATGTCTTAATTAGCTCGATATCCGATATTACGGTATTGATGGCAATCAGAGTTGGAGCGCTCACCAGTCACCTAGTTCTCAGATTTGCGACTTTGAGGGGTCAGAAAACTGAGCGCTCTGCTGTTAAAGCAGCCTAAATAGGGAAAAACTGGAGTTGGAAATACATTGTTTCCAAAAAGCCTAGCCCAAATAAGGGCTATTTTAGGCATGTGTGTAACATGAAAATTGTTTGTATAGTTCCAATTAAGTCTCATTGCTCATATTTCAAAAGAATACAGTATAATGTCGGTATTTGACGATATTCGGTATTCGATATTTTTCACAGACCCAACGATATTACTCGGTATTGATTTCCATATCGCGATAAACGGTAATACCGGTATATTGCTCATATATTATAGTTGTGAATACTTTTTAAATTCCCTCAATCTTTTCTTTTTACTGTATATATATACAGGCTGTTTTACTTATTGTATTATCTTAATATTGCAGTATGACTAGAATTACTTTAGTAAAACTTCAAAGTACCAGATTTCACGACTGCTCAAGCGAGAACATGTATACTGAAATGACCTCACTGGTGTGGACAGATCCAGGTGCTCAGTACTGATATGTCAGCCAGGCCTCCTTCATCTGTAAGAAATGTAATTTAACACATGCGCACGCACACACACACAAACACACACACACAATCCATAATATACATCTTTTTTATGGTATAAGGTCATCCCAACCAGTGGGTTTTACTGGGAATCTGGAGTGGGTCCAACAAAATATTGGTTCCACTTAATATTTCTGCCTTGGGTTTATTGTGCCAGAGCGTTTATGAAGAAGCTTTATGGAACATAATATGTCAGGGCACTCACTGTGTGTGTGTGTGTGTGTGTGTGTGTGTGTGTGTGTGTGTGTGTGTGTGTGTGTGTGTGTGTGTGTGTGTGTGTGTGTGTGTGTGTGTGTGTGTGTGTGTGTTGTGTGTGTGTGTGTGTGTGTGTGTTTATACCACACAAGCTTATACACATGCTGTGGCTCGATAACATGCAGCCAAATAACACTGAAGGGAACAAGGAGACTGATTATTTGACTTCCATTGTTTACCTGCCACTTATGCCTCACTCGAAGGCTGTTATACAACAGGCAAAAAATAGCCATTTTTGCCTTTTCTGGTGAGTTAAGTACTTAAGTAAAGCATAAAGAAATTAGAATATTAAAAGAATAATGGAATTATTATAAAAAAATCTGAAAAAAATGCAAAGTTGAATGTAGCCTTAATTAATTAATTCTATATCATTTTTATTTTGTTTTATATGTTATTTTCCCCGTTAAATGTAACAAATCTGCCACTGCTTGCCGCTATCGCTGCATGTGAATAAATGCATTTGAGGTCATGTGAGTGAGACTAGCAATCCACTTAGCATAACAACAGTAGCCTTCCTCTATGAGCGACTAACAACAACGACAAGCAACGACTCAAACTGCAACAGAGATCACCATTCCTGAACAGTTGAGGAGCGATGTGTGGAAGAGAACATTTTGTTGTCTGCAGATTGACAGTGGAATTGGAGCCGAGCCTTCATGTATTTAATTGAAATACCACATAACTGCTTAAGCCTTTCAGGACGGGAATCCATATTTGGATTCTGTACAGTATGTACAGTATTACAGAATAAACCTTTTTGATGCTGATATACAAATATTTCAAGTTTTTAAGAAACCTTAGGCCAGGCCTAACACATTTGCATGTGAATGGGGCCCATCTAGTGGATTGAATATGCATAGTCAATGGGCAGCAGTGACTCAGGGGTAGAGTCACCGGATGGTAACCACAAGGTTGCCGGTGCGATCCCGGGCTCCCGCAGACTTAGTGTCGAAGTGTCCTTGAGCAAGACATTGAACCCTGAATTGCTCCTGATGCGGTACCTTGCATGGTTTCCACTGCCGTCAGTGGATGAATGTGGGTGTGAATGGGTGAATGTGATGCACAAGCTATGTAAAGTGCCTTGGATAAAGGCGCTATATAAAAAAAGACTGGGCTGGTTAAAATTATAGAATTACGAGAGTATAGGCTGTGTCTGTATGGGCAACAATTTGTGTATAATATATGGGCTATAATGACCAAAACTAAATAATGTAAAAAATAAAATACATTAAAGAAATTAATTTCGAATGGGATTTTAGAGGTAAATTGACAGCCTACTCAGGCCTTTGTGTACACAAATAATGTGAAAACCACACGATTCTGTACTTAGAAATTTGATATTCTTTTTAGCTGCTCCACAACTTCCAATACAAACCCACTGTAACTTCAAACTCAACATTTTTTGGTGACTCATACTGTCCTTCCCATACATGCGGTGCCTCTTAATGTAAAGTTTGGGGTACAATGTGTTCGTAGAGTAGCCTAAAGGGCTGGCGTTGCTAAAATGAATATGAAATATCTAAATGCTGAATCACGCAAACCATCGAGGGTGTTCACAAAGCGAATAGAGGATAAAATGACCAAAGTTTTTTTTGTTATAGTGAAATATCCTTTTAAGCAGAAAAGTACGAGTCTGTTTGTACAATGTCAAAGGTACTTCTACTTTCGCCAAGCACTTTCCACTCCTGCTCACAGCCCTCCTCTGGCCACGTACCGACCATACTTAATGGTGGCGGTTTATGAGCACTAGTGAGAACCAATTACACAGAGATAAGGTCAAGAATCTCCGGGTGCGCGTGAAGTGCTCCTTTAAGTCCAAAAAATCTGAGCACTTCTTCTCCCGCCAGTGAGTTTATAAGCGAGCATACACTACTTATTTAATAAGGGAAGTGTCCACAGGACTTTCTTTTATTACTGTGTTTGTTCCTGCTCAGCCCCACTGCTGCCTTTCCCTGCTGGTTTCCGGCCTGGCCACAGCCCCCTCGGCTCAGGATGTGCCCAGGATTTATTTTCTCTAATAAAGCCGAGCCGGGGTTGAGCACCAGCGGGATCAATACAGGTGCCTGTATCTCTACTGGCTATCTCACCAGCACAACATCACACACGCGCACACGCACACGCACACACACACACACACACACACACACACACACACACACACACACACACACACACACACACCACGCACGCACCACACGCACACGCACACGCACACGCCACACACACACACACACACATAAGACGCACGCAGAATAAGCGCACGTTGCGCATCTGACCTAAATGATTTATGAAACCAAGCACGGTCCAGCATCAATTGCATGTATATTATTGGGTTAGATTAAGAGCAAATCGCCCTTGGGGATAACACGAAGTGGGCGAGTCTAAACGACAAGATGTTTTAAGTGAAAATCAACAGAGAAAATCCATAATAAAGGCTTTTGGTTATTTCCAGTGGTGGGAGAAGTATTCAGATTAGTCATACCATGGCATGGGCCGTACGTGGCTCAGCGCCGTCCAGGCGCCTTGGCTGGCGTGCTGGGTTTGCAGCGCATTGCGGGTTTGAGTCCCGATTCGGACGAATTTTGTTGTGTCCTCCACCTCCACATCTGTCCCCCGTTTCTGATCTACCTACTATCATCTGTCAAATAAAGAGGAAGAACATATTGCCATAAAATACCAAATAAACAGGACTTTGACCAGTCATATTCGGCACTTTGATAGCCAGGGCTGAAATCAAACTGTCCTGTGGTAAACTCAGGCTCCCCAGACGGACCCTCTACTGACCCCAATTTCAATGGTTCTGTGAAAGCAGGTTTCAAGAATCTAGAACAGAACCAGTTCTAAAAGTTATTTTTGGTAGAAACGGGTCCATGCAGAGTTAGTAGAAATTATCCTGCCTTATGAGTCTTAGTGAGGACCAAAATTATTACGATGCCATTGAAAACAGGAGAGGTAATTAATCATACCAATCAATTTAGTCAACTACAAAAGAAGTCTGTAGTAATTTGTGCTGATTTATTACGTCATTATTCATTACCTCCCTCAAAAATATTTCTTCTTGATAATTCATGATTCTTCAAAAATCTATACAGTATAACAGTATAACTAAGAAAATAAAAAAAATAAAAAAAAGATATCCGCAGCCAGTACCAGAAGCAGGCAGGCTCCACTACAGGGCAAACATCAATATGTACACTGTGTGCTAACGTTATCTTTCCCTCATTGAGTTATCTGTTCACATACATCCCACAGCAATTCATCATGCATGTACGTGACAGTTCTTATCTATTACCCTACCCCTTTTTACTGTGAACATGCAGCCCATGGTTCTCATACTGGGTATTGGTCCTTGGTTATATATATATATACACTCAACAAAAATATAAACGCAACACTTTTGTTTTTGCTCCCATTTTTCAGGGGATGGACTTAAAGCCCTAAAATTCATTCCAGATATACAATATAACCATTTCTCTCAAACACTGTTCACAAATTTGCCTAAATGTGTGATATTGAGCACTTCTGCTTTGTTAAGATAATCCATCCCACCTCACAGGTGTGCCACATTAAGATGCAGGTGTGACATCATGATTAGTGCACAGGTGTACCCCAGACTCTCCACAACAAAAAGACACCCTGAAATGTGCAATTTTCTTTTGCCTTATTGGGTGTATGGGCCTCCGAACCAGTCAGTATCTGGTGTGACCACCATTTGCCTCATGCAGTGCAACACATCTTGCACTGCAGATTGTCAATTGTGGCCTGTGGAATGTTGGTCCACTCCTCTTCAATGGCTGTGTGAAGTTGCTGGATATTAGTGGGAACTGTTACACACTGTAAAAATGGTAATAACACAATATTACCACATTATTACCATTTCGACAGCGCATACATTTCCCACTAATATCCAGCAACTTCACATAGCCATTGAAGAGGAGTGGAGCAACATTCCACAGGCCACAATTGACAATCTGATAAACTCTATGCGAAGAAGATGTGTTGCACTGCATGAGGCAAATGGTGGTCACACCAGATACTGTCTGCTTCGGAGGCCATACACCAATAAGGCAAAAGAAAATTGCACATTTCAGGGTGTCTTTTTGTTGTGGAGAGTCTGGGGTACACCTGTGCACTAATCATGATGATCACACCTGCATCTTAATGTGGCACACCTGTGAGGTGGGATGGATTATCTTAACAAAGCAGAAGTGCTCAATATCACATATTTAGGCAGATTTGTGAACAGCGTTTGAGAGAAATGGTTATATTGTATATCTGGAATGAATTTTAGGGCTTTAAGTCCATCCCCTGAAAAATGGGAGCAAAAACAAAAGTGTTGCGTTTATTTTTTGTTGAGTGTATATATATATATATATATATATATATATATATATATATATATATATATATATATATATATATATATATATATATATATATATTATATATATATATATATATATATATATATATATGCTTTTCTATGGATTGAGAATGGGGACAAGCATGAACAGTGCTTGAGAGATCTCCAAGCATTAGGGGATCAGATATCTTTTCCCAGATTCTTTTTTTAAAGGGGAACTCCACCCATTTTCAACATTTTAATATTTCATTAATACACCTTAGAGATGTTGTGTGGACATGATAAAAAAGTTCCCCCATTCTGTGTTCCCAAGAAATGGAGGTCTGAAGAAAGCCACTAACATGGTGAAACATCTAGATGACATCATCAAGATGTATTTTCACCATGTTAATGGATTTCTTTAGACGCTTCTTTTTTCTGAGAGCGTACAAATGGAATGAACCCGTTAGGGTTCATTTGGTTGCATTTGTACACTCTCAGAAAAAAAAATGAAAATGGGTGGGATTCCCCTTTAAATCCTGTACAGAAAACCATGGCATATTTTGGGCCATATTTTTGGCCATATATATATATCCTTAAGTTGATTATGTTTGTTCCACTACTGGTGTGTGCTTTTGAGACTATTCTTCTGGCCATTGTGTGCCGCTGTGGTGTGATGTACATGCGAGAACATTTTTTCCTGCTCTGACAGATATGTGTCATACCGTATACTGTTTTTTAACCCACGAGTTGCACGCTTTTTTTTTTCCTCGACCGCACTAAATTATTAATAGTTACACAACATGCCAACTGTGTGCATATGCCAGAGCTACGGTACATGCTAGCCTGGTGAACCGTGATCTAATGAACCGTTTAAGTTGGTTTCTCACAGCAATTCCAAGTCATAAATACTAAATGGTAGTGCACACAAAATGCATGCCATTCAGCAAACATCTGATATACAGGGAACTAGAGTATGGAAAAGGAACGGTTCCGGTGGGAATAGACTCTACACACACTTTCTAGGAGGCTCATGTGTCACTGATATAATCCAGTTACTAGCAGGGAGATGAAGAGCTGCATATTATTAGGCTATAGCAGTGGTTTTCAACCAGTGGTTCGGGGAAACACCAGTGGTCCTTGAGAGGCTTCCAGGTGGTCCCCAGCTAAGTTGGTTAACCAGATGAAAAGTTGGTTAGCCAGAGGTACTGTAACTTGCGGGTCCATTCTGGCATTTTGGCCCGGTTGTGTTTGAACTACTTCCATGCTTATTCTTAGGGTTAGAGATAGGGTTAGATATTTGGCTCTGATCTGTGCTTGCGGTTAGGCTTAGCGTATCCCACGACCTAGTTGTGACCATAAAGTACTACTAGTCACAACTAGATCAGCACAGATGATTATAAGATGAAGTGAAGACTTACTTCATCATTACGTCATCACCTAAACCAGTCAACCGGAGCACCGTGAGAGACGACAGACCACACGCCGTTCATCAACCAGGTTGTGAACACGTTGGTTGCCACTGGATCTCTCCGTCTCTTTAACTTTACATCATAGTGCATACGTTGCGTAACACCCCATGCTTGTGTGTCCTTAAGTGGGGTCCCGGACCCCACTTTGACTAAGGGGAGGTGGGACCAATGACATGTTACCCTTTGAGAAGCACTGGCCCAGCGATGACCCCGTTTTCAGGAGGCAGAGGACGCAATGTGGCACATCTGGCAACTAGAGTATGCATGGCCAAACACACTGTTGTCACTGTGACCTGCTTACACCGTCCTGCTCTGGCCTGCATCGCACTACAACAAGTACATTTACTCCACTATGCAGTACCTTATGCACCGGTAGAACCACTTAAAGGGGAACTCCTCCCATTTTCAACATTCTAATGTCATTAATATACCTTAGAGATATTGTGCGGACATGATAAGAAAGTTCCCACATTCTGTATTTCCTCGAAATGGAGGTCTGAAAAAAATCATTGTCATGGTGAAACACACACACATCAAGTTGCGTTTCATCATGTTAGTGATTTTTGTTTCCCCATTTGTACACTCCTGAGAGTGTACAAATGGAACCACACTCTCGGGAAATTTTTGAAAATGGGTGCAGTTCCCCTTTAAACCCCCATTGTGGTTGGGGGCGTTGTCGGTAGTGCTGGCCAGGCACTAAAAGGGGGGCTACAGCCCCTGCCCTTTATAGCTTGTTAGTTAAAAAGTGCCCTCTCTAAGCTCAGCCAAATGACCCTTTGTACTTCACATAGGACTCTCTCTCTCTGTCTCAATAATGTTCACAATTTGCTAATTGAGTTTTGATCGATCACAAATTTGATAACACTGATAGACACTCCTAATTAAGCGCCAACAACTATCGACGTCAGAATTTGAATTTATTTTCATGCCAGAATGGTCAGCTTCTCACATCAGAGATACACTGTCTGATACTCAGGGGCGGATGTAACATTTGCCAATTGGGGGGGGGGGGGGGGGTAGGAGAGAAAAACAGTATATTAGGCAAGTAAAGCATTAATAACATCAGTTGTTGTTGAAGTTGCAACAGACACGCAGCATGCATAAAGCTAAAGGTCTTCTGTTATCAATGAGGAAATGCTGTTGGTTTAGTGGTGCCACAACTGTAGTTAGTTAGTAGTAGTGTTTCAAATCATTTAAATAAATATAAGCACTTTAATTTGTAATATCTTGGGTTGTTTTGCATGGTATCATGGCAGTCTGGGCATTTAGGGGGGCATTGCCCCCCATGCCCATGCCTAAATCCGCCCCTGCTGATACTAGATTTTACATTAAAGACGTTGGCCTTTTCAGTCGAGGAGCGGGGAGTATTTTATTTAATAAAATATCTGAGTACTTTATCCACCGGTTCTGACCTTGATTCCAACAAAGCCTAACAAAACTCTGAGAACAGAGAGAGCTCACAGGTCCAGTCTGTCCTACAACACCACCACCATAACCCCCCCCCCCCATCCACCCCACCGCTTCATGCTTGCTGACCTTCTGTTATTGGACTGTGTGTGCGTGCATGTGCATTTGTTTCTCTGTGTGCTGTTCGGCATTATGAGTGGAGTGTGTGTACTGTATACTTCCAGCTGGAAAGGAGAAACAAGACAATGACTTGGTCATAATGGCCAGGTGCTACAAGCTCTTGCAGCAATCATTTTCGTTTGTTTTCCGATTCAGACGTTTCATTTTGGGTTGGTCCCTTCACTTTGTTTTGTTATGGCCTCAAATTGTCCAATTACGTGTATTACAGACATACATTATATGTACATCCATATGCACAGTGACTCCGTGCAGCTATAGATAATGTTTTACACCAGATTTATGACACTGCTATACATCTAAGAATATCTAGAAATGTGATAATTGCATTGCAATATTTAAATATTGTGTAATGTATTCAATGACTGAGACCACAGTGTTCAGATTCTCAACTGAAACCTGACAGTTTTCTTGGCATTGTGAATTGCAATTTACAATTTAGGCATTTAGCAGACACTCTTGATCCAGAGCAACTTACAATGGTATAAAGTTTACAATTTAATCAGGATTTAAATCGAATGTCTATCTATTTGGATATATAAAGCAAAAAACAATATTTTTGGTTCACTGTCCTTACATGATTATGATATGGTGATGTAAAGTATATCTATTAGAAAACTACAGATTGCTATGTAAGTCAGGCAGAATGTATGTGTGTTTGCACGTGTATCACACATATTCGGGCATGCTTGACCCAAATACCCCTGTCCTGGACACAACTACTTTTGACTCCATTACAGTACAGAGATTGAAGTATCTATTGAAGACAACTGTGATCTTTCAAAAATGTACTTATGTGCAGTACTTTATGCTTCAGGTAGAACATGGGATATCTCTGTTTGATTGCCTGTGAGATTAGTCTTTCTTCCTGCCCCTACACTGAACCCCACAGACATGTCTGCTCCACATCATCATGCCAAATCTACTTCCATAAGTCATCTCCTCAACCATACTTGGGTTAGTTCCCCCTGTATATTGCCAGGAAGGTGTAAAGTGGTTGAACCTGGGAAGTGAGTCTACAGTCCTGACGTGGTGTTTGGTAGGTGAGTAGTCATTCTACAGCTTCCATCATTACAAGTCAGCGATTAGCATTTGAGAGCAGTTTGCCACCATTGGTGTGTGAAAGTGAGGAACCTGACGGTTCACCATTTCACCTCGCAATGTATGAACGAATGGACCATTGTATAAAGGGCTTTGATTAGGCACATATAGTGCATAGAAAGGTTATATACAGTATTTGACCCAAATTTGACCCATTATAGCATTTGCTTTTTTTTGCAGTTTTCATATTCGCTCTCAGCATTTCAGAACACTAATGTTGTTTTTTTGGGGCCATAGTGGTGGTGGGCCGTGGACCCTACGTTAAGAACCACTGTTGTAGATGAACAGGTGTTCGGGAGGGATAGGGGGGAAGGAGGGAAGAGAGGGAGAGAGGGAGAGAGGGGGAGAGGGGGGAGAGGGGGAGAGGGGAGGGACGTGAGGCAGCAACAAAGATGACCCAGATCTAGCGGCTGCGACTCGTTATGAATCCACAATGAGGCCTGTTGCCGGGCTTGTTAGCAAGCGCGGCTGCACGGGGAGCCAGGGGTGATGGGGAGATGCACAGTCGGCTATCTCGGCTAACCCCCTCCACAATTCTATTACACTTGTTTATGGCTCTTGGCAAACAGCACACCAAAGATATTTTAGCTCGCAGCAGAGAAAGGTGGGGTTAAAGGAGGGGACGGCTACTTAGCATTTCACAAGGAGACAGAGAGGGCATGCCGAGAAAACACATAGCGAGAGCAAGGACTGCGAGGAGGAGGCACCGGAGAAATATAGTAGTAGATTGGAAGATACGGAGGAACCTGGAATGGGATGAATTGTTTTTCCAAGCAGCAGTAGTATAACATATTATTAAGTGCATGCACATATTATTAAGTGTGTGTGTGTGTGTGTGTGTGTGTGTGTGTGTGTGTGTGTGTGTGTGTGTGTGTGTGTGTGTGTGTGTGTGTGTGTGTGTGTGTGTGTGTGTGTGCATACAGTATATACTGTTTATTACTGTACTTATATACAGTATATATATGCACCATTAGGAGAAAGGAAAAGAGAAAAAAGCTTGGTGACATTGGCTCACTCAAAGGCATAAACTATAGACAGTTACAACAACTGCATTGATCTGTGACTAGAAGTCCCAGGTTAAACAAGAGAACTCATGAAGCACAATATTTAGCTTCATAAAACCCTGTTGTGTCCGGTCTTTGTCTGCTGGTCAATCGTCAGTTTGGACCTTTATTTACTTATTTAAAGGGTTGGTTGTTAGAGATGCGGACTATATAGTACTAACCTATAGTAAAACAATACATTGTTTTGTATTGCATTTTGACATGTTTTGGGAAACAGAGCTTTAATATACAGTAAATCCTTTCTAGCCTTCCAATCACATCATTATGGCATTGTCCAGGATCAAATTACATTGTATCAGTAAAGTATCTGTAAGGGGTTGAATCATATCACATCATATCGCCAGGGAATTCCAGGTATCTCTAAAGTCTCATACACTGCAGTGCATCAAGATGCGTATCAAATCGCCCTCAGTGCTGAGAATCACATCCCCAATATACACCTGTCACTATGTTTACCGTACCAACAGATGGGGGGGCTGTTTCACCAATGCAGTACACACAGCACCACTCAGTTTGCACAGTTGGTGTGATTTCTATCTTTTACAATATTTCTATTAGAACATTAAAATATTTAACCAATTGTAATTAGCGCAGGCTATAGGTGATTGCGTCACTACTTTCCTATCAGGCCATGGACTCTAGTCAATGCTAACATACACGACTCGCTGATATGAGATCCCAGGTTTGCCTGCCTGCCGGCCGACGTGACAATTAGTAATTCAAGAGTGTCTAATTTGATCTAAACCCATTTGAACACATTTTCTTTTATACATTTCTTGAAACGGTTGTCAACATACCAGGTTTCTGAGTGACAACCGTGATCATTTGAGAGGATTTGCGTATATAGGCCTTACGGATATACTGTTTCTGGTCTGCCTGAAAATTCTGAACTCTTGATTGACAATTATTCATCCGGCTTCTAGTCCTTTGCCAATTGGCAGGCAGCTGACTGTCATGGTCAGCGTAAATTTGGAGTTGTCAACTACACTGTAGACGCTGTGTCTGCTATAGTGCACCTGCAAATGAACAACTGTCATCAGTCACACACGCACGCACAGCCACCCATACACACGCACGCACACTCAAAATGAATGCAGATTTAACTTGTTTTATCCGAACTAACGCACGCACACACAAATGCACGCACGCACGCACACACACACACACACACACACACACACACACACACACACAGTGGTGAGAAACAGGTGACAGTTCTTTGCCACAGCAGCAGTGTGCTTTGCAGAAGTTGACACTCGCGTATAATATGGGTCAAAGTGCCAAAATCTTTCTATACGCTGTGTGAAAATACTATTTTCATGTGGCGACATTTCTCGAGTGCTAAGTTTACCCGTATCAGTCACCTCTGTTCTTTCTGCTAGAGACCTGTCCTGTCCTCATTGTTGGCAGGCAAAAATCTCGTATCTCACCAAATTTCAACTTACTATGTTTTTCTTTTTTGATTGAATGGCGTGTACTTTGTTATATTAAAAATGTCCAGTGCACTGAACTGTAAAAGTATTAATAAGCAAAAGGTGGTAATGGAGCTCTGTCTTCTTTACAGTGTGGAGTATTATCATGTATCAAAATGGGACCCACAGAATATTAGAAAAACCTGTAGAAAAATATGGTACTCGAATTTTCTTACTCCCATCCCCATCTTTCTTCACCACAGGAACAAAAATGAATTTCAACCTCTTTTTCCTGTACTTATAGCTGATTGTCAATCTCTACCACTGTCCATGTAATGGTTACACGCTCGCTCATACCCTACATGTGCACAGTGTGCAGGAAATGCTTATATCGTGTACACATCACACATAGAGTTACAGTTGTAGTGTAACTCGACATAAAGTCAACAGATCCTCAAGCAATCAACACCTGGTGGCGTGGTGATGCATGGCTTTAGCCTTTAGTGGGAATGAGGTTGATCTAGAATCCACACAACAAACAAACTCCCTGAATGATTTCCATACAGATGCACACTGCAGGCACACACACAGACCCCCTGTCTCTGACGGATTCACAGAGAATACAGATGTACACAGACCCCGCTCCGGCAAATGTTGACTTATTCACTGCCTAGAAGTTGATGTGTTATATTCGCTGTTATTTGTGATGAAGCGCCACTGAATGGAGATGATTATACAATACGGATTTAAATGGCTTTAATTGCCGATCTTCGGGTGGATGCAAAAAAAAAAAAATTACACCCGTGTGACGTGGATGCATGCTGCCCCGTGCGGGGGTCCTCAAGCCTGCCTAAATGAGTTAAGTTAAGGCAAAATGTTCCTGTAACAGTATGTTCCTACAGCGCGCACACACACACACACACACACACACACACACACACACACACACACACACACACACACACACACACACACACACACACACACACACACACACACACACACACACACACACACACACACCACACACACACACACACGCCTCACTGCCCCGTCTCACTCAGAGCTGCACGCGTGTGTGCGTGTGAGAGGAGAGACAGAAAGAGAGGGGGGGGGCGGGGGGGACGACGGTGGCACAGTGGCGGTCGCCTCACAGCTAGAAGGTCCTGGGTTCGATTCCCGCTAGGGACGCCGTTGTGGGCGCTGGTAGTGTGTCTCCTCCTCCGCTTCCGTTTGCATGTTCTCCCCGTGTCCCCCCTCACAAAAACATGCAGTAATCCTGGACTCTAAACTGCCTCCCCATGGCCAGCTGGGCGCCTGATGGAGGGGACAGGAACTGGTGGTAATAACGTGTTCCTTCCACGCGCTACGTCCAACCAGGGAAACTCCCCCCTCTCAGGTGGAAAGAAGGCAGAACTCCTCATGCATTGAAGGCCTGCTGCCTCCCCAGGTTGGTGGAGGGTGTGTAGATCCCAGGATCACATTAGGAATTGGCACTGGGTGAAAAATGGTTTACGGAATCGTGGGATAAAAAATATTTTAAAAAAAGAGAGAGACAGACAGACAGAGAGCGCTTCGTGAGTGACTATCCTTCCACATGTACTCTACCAGATTTTTCAAGGAGGGTGATTTGCACATCTATGGAGCAAACTTACTGTTTAGTGTTTACTGTATGCTGTAGCCTATACGTCTTCACGCTTCATTTTTGTTTTTTTTCCTCACTCTGTATCTTGTACAGCAGCGGCACTGATAGATAATGGTAGTACTTTCAATATTACTTTCTGTCAGTCTGTCCTGTTGCAAGTGTTCTTGTGAAACTATTTTGACAATTGCAGAAGTTAAATAATTACTTATTTTCTATGATTTGTCAGAAATATTAAAATATCAAAAAATGTATTGGCTTCCATGAATTCAAGGAATTAATTTAACTCCTGTGTTAACTGTCCATAGCTGAGTAGGATGAGATAGGTCTATGCCAGTGCTGTTTTCAGGAGTGACGTTTTTTCAAGTTGATTTCATATGGATTTGGCCAGATTTTTTTAAGTAATATGTAATAGTAATATTAATATATTACACTTGCTCAGACAGGAATATTGTAATATAATATATTGCTTTAAAATGAAGGTAATAATTAATAAGTAATATATTAACAAGGTAAAGTAATATTCCCAACACTGCATATATTGAGGGACACAGGGACAGACCTGGGTCTTGGAGGGGTTGAAAAGGCAGAGTGTCTTTCCAGAGAGTCTTTCCAGAGAGAAAAAGAGAGAGACAGAGAGACAGACAGACAGGTTAATGGCAATTAATATCGTCAGGGAACATGGCGAGGGCACAGAGAAACGCATGGAGGTATATTGGTCTGTTGTCGCTTGTTGTCAAGTCTGTTCGATTTGTTTGTGCAACACGCGCCAGTGTGTCTGTCATCTGTGTCCTTCTGCGATTCAATTACATACCAAGACATTAACCTAGCAATGGCATGCCGTGCTGCTGTTGTGACAGAAAAGAAATTTACCGCCTTGGACCCCTATATATGCCGATGATTGCATGTGTCATTCCATATCAACAGACAAGTTGAAGTGAAATAAATATTTGAGTCAAGGGAGAGAGAGAGAGAACATGAACGTATGCTGTACGACGTCAATACAGTCAGTGTGTTGCCTGGAAACCATTCATGCCACGCTGCTCACTCAATACATGACCCAGACATAAATTTACCTGCACAACAAGCCATTCAACACAATAACACCTGCAGGCCGGTGCATTCTAAGAACTTTTCCTGAAAAAACTCCATCCCTATGTGTGTGGATGCAGATCTGCATATCTGCTTGTAGATATGCTACTTTTTAGAATTTGAATACTAAAAAGTACCACTCTTTTGGACATAATGAGGTTTCAAATTCTTTACAAAGTTTATAAATTGTCTATTTTCACTGACACCTTAAGCTGCAAGAGCAGAGAGTTCTGTCCTTATTCTACTGTATGATCTCGCCTGGTTTGCGACAGACCTGCCGTTAATCGGTAGGTCCGTCAGCAGTCATCTGGCCCCATTCTATCCAATCGAGAGAAAAAAAGATAGCTAATTCTGATCTATATCAAACATGTTAAAATTCTAATCACAGCATTCGTTTTTGACCTCTTCGTGGTACAAAGTACATGACTTCCCATTGTTCCTGATGGTTCTTTGTCCTGGCTGCTCTTAGCCACATCTGCTATGAAGCCCAGTGACGTCATGTGCATCTCATAATCAGTCCGGATGGAAACGATCGCGGCACACTGATTTATGGTTCCCAATAGTGCTGGCAGATTCCGTGTTAAACATTTACTGTACAGAATTTCTTAGATTTGTCTTGATGGAATTGTTTTTAATTCATTTTATGGCTTGAATGTTTATTTTATTGTATTTATTTTGTTTGTTGTTTAAATGCTTTGCAAATCATAATATTAAAAAAAAGCAGGAAACCAAAAAAATATATAGTGACAAAAAACACTTCCCAACCCAGTCTTTGGAAAGGCAGTTGCTTTCACTACAGTATTAGAACTTTGTCCATCATGACTGTGCTGTGCAGGGTGATGTTGACACCGGTAAGCAGACGGTTCTTCCAAACACATGGCTGCTCCTCACACCTCCTCCTCCTCCACCACAGTGACTTTGCTCCCGTATGGTGCAACAACTCGTGTGTTTTCGCTGCTCAGCCGTTAAGCCAAAGCCCTGCAGCACAGGCACCAGCCCCAACCTTCAGGTTGCTGCCTAATGATGCCTTCTTAATTCCTCAAGAGGTGTCATTAGTAGATTCAGATATTTATGGGGTCTGGAGAGGATGGCAGTCAGGCAGGAGAGAGGAGGTTGTGCCGTGTGCCGTGCTCGGGATAAATGTGCCAGCGAAAAAAGATGAATATGCATATCGCTGCCATGATCCAGGGGGCTAAATTATTCAGCTCGACCCTGATGTCTGCATGCTGCCTCCTCCTCCTCCCTTGTTGTATTTTTTTCCCCATCGCCCTGGGCAACAATGGTTCCACTTGCAGCATCATCGTCATGTGTATGGAAGATCGACACTCACCCATGACTTGTCAACCCCCAGTCAGCATTTATTGTTAGGTGTAGGCATACTGCAAGTGTTACTATGACTACGGAGGGTGTTAACCACTGTTTTCTGAACATTGTGAACACAGCAGATCTACACGTGCTAAACGCAACATAGTAGTAATAAATATGTGTTGCCATGGGGGGGATAAAACCAAATCACTGAGTGAACTGAGTGGAATATTGGTGAAACAGCGCCACCTATTGGTACATCAATCAGTAACATAGGGACATATGAGCGTACAGGTGTACATAGGGACAAAGCTGGGCCTTGGAATTACTGTGCCAGTCAAAAACTTATAATAAATAACAAACAAATAATAATAATTCTCAAAACCTCCACCAATAAACATGTCCCCATAGGATCATGGTTCAAGCGGCTCACGGAGATGCCAATTAACCAGCACGTGTGTGCATGCATGTGCAATATTATGTTGTGCACGTGTTCCCGTGTATAAGACTTGTGCGACCACATGTCTTAACATGCCAGCCCCCAATTGAGTTACAAACTAATTAATTGAGACCTAATTAAAATATTGCCTCCAATGCCGCAAGCGATGCGAGGAGTGGGATTGAAATCTGTCCATTACTAATGCGTCTTTTTCCACAGTTTTGATGAAAGCCTTCGTGTATTCATTAAACCCTTTGGCCGCCAGGGTTTATTAATAACTTTGATATATACCGTATGTATTCACGGCACCCCCCCACCCCAAAACCGTTATTTTGGAGAGACAAAAATCCGCGACCGGATGTTAGGATGTTTAACTATAGTATGTCCCTTCTGACCTCCAGCTGGACACAAAGGATACCACAGGGATCTCAGCGTTCCACAAACGTTTCCAATAAAGTTTGTTTGGACCAGAAACAGGGCCCTACTAGGGTGGGCTGGAAGAATGGCAGGGTGGGCAAGTTTTTCATATGAAGCAGTGTTTTTCAATCTTATTGACGCCACGGACCACCATTTGATGACATTTTAGCCCACAAAACACAAAACTAAAGATTTCTTTTGGTTTTGTCCACAATTCCAGGCTGGATTTGGGAAACAAAACAGTCAAATCTACACATCAAAATGACCATTAATCTTCTAAATTCTCTAGTTGTGTAGACTTGGGCTAATTCAGATGATGAATATTTTAACTCTTGAGAGCGTAAAAATGAAACCAAATGGACCCGCAAGGGTCCATTTGGTTTCAATTTTACGCTCTCAAAGAGTTACATCTGCTTAACCAGCTTTCCACCATTTAGCTGGAGACCACCTGGAACTCTCTCAAGGACCACTGGTGGTTCCCAGACCCTTGGTTGAAAACCACCGATATTACCTTTCATACGGTGGGCAGAATGCACGTTTGGGTGGGCTCTGCCCACCCCTGCCTCCCTCTAGATACGGCCCTGACCAGAAATGTCATCTGGAACACATGGGTGCATGCCCAGATGAAGATGGCATGCCCAGTGTTATTGACACCACCAGCTAGCAAAGTAAATCCAATGTGAGTAGCATTACGACTTCAATCACAAGTAGGGGTGTAACGATATAGAAAATACATAAAAAATAGATTTTAGATTTCAAGAATCAAAGTATATCGAAATGAAGACAGCAACATTAACTACAGTATGTGTGGTATTGTATCATAATGTATAAAAAATACTGTAGTCAAAGCAATAAAAAAATAACCTGTATTGAATGGTTTTCTGCATCAAATTTAACTTTTTTTTAAAAGACAAAAGAAAAAAGTGGTTTAATTACTTAGCTTAAAACAATGCCAATGTCTTTTAAATAGTTACTATATCAATTTCAAACCCATTTCAAACCCATGTATCGTATCATCAACCATGTATCAAATCGCTGTTAAAATGTATTGTTACACCCCTAATCACAAGCAATCACAAGCTGTGGATCTGGCAGAAGATCCCCGGCAATGGGGTTACCCATGTTAATAATACTGGCCACAAGACAGAAGAGAACGATCCGAACTGCTGGCAGTGACTGTATGAGTGTATCAGCACTTTTTTTCTATAGTCTTATATATGTTCAGCCTGCGGCGCCATCTGTCAGTGATTGACGTGGACACCCCTGGATTAGAACGGCGATAGAGAACGACGTACGGCATGCCTGCGTGCAGACGCTATATGCGCGTCCCGGAGGTTTCTCCATTTCCCCTGATTTCACTCAAGAGTGTATATGAAAACTGCTTTCAAGGACTCTATCTAAAAATAGACATATCGCCTGAAAGCCCGCGTGGAACAGACACCGCGGCAGACAGCTGTTTCTCACACATTACCTGCCAAACCAAGTGTACTCTATGTACCCACTCTTCAAGTCACCCCTGGATGAGCATTGTCTTGCACTAAGTTCTTCATTACATCCTCATAGACATTTAGGACTTTTTTTTATTCTTACAGCACAGCTCTGCAGTAGGCCGGCCATGATAAATGCTGATTTTGAACGATCCCCACTACTGTGCATGCTATAATGGTTAATCTGTACGAGTCTCACAGAGAGAGTTTATCCATGTGTGTTTATTGATATGCTCCACTATACTGTTCTACTGTAGCACATCAACCAAACAGTTTCAGATCCCTCAGCCGTCCCACGTATGACCTCACTGATGAATGGCTTGGTGCTGATATACTGTATAAGCCTTGCCGTCAGACACTGTTGGCAAAACACATCTCTTGGCGTCTTTTAACAACTTGGATGAGAGCTACGATGAGAGGATCCTTACCATGGAAACCAGAGACGCCAGTGGAAGGGGTGGACTCCGTCGTCACCTGCTTTTTTAACTATGTTGGGCTTCTGGTGCAACAGGAGCACGCCTGCGTTTTTACTGTATTCAAGTCCTCGAGACAGGTTTCTTAAAGTCCCTAATGTCCCTAATGCCAATTGCTGATCCCTACTAGTACTTTCCCCACCACTGTACGTCATGTTTCACCACTATTTGGCATGCCGCTCAAGGCCTCAACCATACAATATAGTTTCACAAACCTGCAACGCTGCATGTGTGCATTAGGGGCAGAGGAAGAATTTTCATAAAACTGCAATTTAAAGTTGCAACTTTGCATTTTCATTACATACTGTATAGCACCAACCTTTGGCCAATGGCAGTGGACTTAGCATCCTCACCGTTTGGCATGGCCCGCAACCTACCATATTTCACAAAAAATGGCCCATGGTTCAGCCACAACCTCAACTTCAAGTTTAGCTCCTCAATAAACTACAGCTATGTTCACTGGGTCTGTGTCTCAATGAAGAAATGATGATGGCATGCACATTATATAAATGGGAATAAATGTACAATGAATCACCAGAATATATGCATGAATTATGCATCCATCACATGTCAACAGTGAATATGAGACTGGATATTATGTACATTGTCAAGTTGCCTTAATCAGTGATCTGCAGAGATGTGTGAGAGAGAGACAGATGAAATTAAAAGAGGAATAATGAGAGCATTTAATTGCTGACAGGTAAATTGATGAACTTCTTTCAAAGTGACTAATGGATCCCCCGGCAAACAGGCACGAGGTTGAATATCCTCGCTGTCAGGCACACATCTTCTATCTACATAATATTTAAACTATTCTTTTTCACTTATGGATTTGCTTCTTTTTCTTTGTTGCCATAACGGCATGCCCAAAATATAGCTGCAAAGTTGAACGTGGTGTATTTTATGCTCTTTTCAACAATATTGTCTCCCTCGGGTGGAAAAGTAGTAGATAGTCCTATGTCCAAAACAGTTTTGGACAGAGGACATTCCCCATCCCTTTCCTACCTATAGAAATATAAAGGACAGACTGAGGGTAGCCTGAGATAACCTGAAAGCATTTTGGCCTAGAGAGGCGGGGACCGACTCAGATAGGCGGTTGCTCTGATTGGATCTCACCGATCTGTCAATCAATCCCGGCACATCCTCTTTTAGGCCACTGTGGCCAATGAGGTTTTCACTTTTTGCCCAGCACGGATAAAGATTAAAGCCTGGGTATCAAGACTAGATAGAAGGTGGATGAGCGACAGTACTGTCCCTTTCAATGGAAGTTGCTCATTTGGCGTTTTGAAGCACCCGCTCTACTTCCACATCTTTTTCTGCAGGCTCCACCTGCAGTTCCAGTTTTGACCAGTGGGGCAGACGACTTTAGGTGTTAAAAGCTTTTAGTCTCTGACCCCAGTTGTAGTTTGACTGGTCTCGTCTCCACCCAGGATGCACAGGTTGGAGTTGTCGGCCTAACGACTGCCAGAGACTATTTTAGACTGTCTGGGATCTGGTTTTGGTTCATGTTGCAGTTGTCCGGGCCTCTGTTTGTTTCGCCCGTGTGGTGTTGTACCTTAAGTGAAGACATCATTTTAGACTGTTTACATGTTTTTTACTTTGTGTCTGTGACTTTGTGATTTGTGTCAATTCCAGAAATCCTGACGAGTTTAAAGTTCAAAAGCAACTGAAGTACGAGGTAAAAGCGTGTTAAGGTTGGGTTTAGGGTGTTAATTATGGAAAAAAACAAACAAAAAAAGACAGACAGAGATAAAGAGGTTTCCACCACAACAGAAACAGACACGTGAGAAGGACGATCCCTCGACCACACCAGCTGTAGTGTCTTTTTACTGGGCTGAGCAGAAGGCCTCCATCCACCACCAGCGCCCAGGGACCACATACAGTACGTTGTGGCTCCAAACCGACCCGTCCTCTCTGTCTACCCTTCAGTTAGACAGAGTAGCGGCATCTCCGGCCCCCGTCATTGACTCATCACAAGCCTCTCAACGAGTGTCAGGCTCCCCCACAGCCTCCATCTGTCTCCCCCCTAGAGCCAGCCAGCCATGTCCATCCCAGAGAGAGAGAGAGAGAGAGAGAGAGAGAGAGAGAGAGAGAGAGAGAGAGAGAGAGAGAGAGTCATTCCCAAGACAAAGTGCATTATGCCATGCGGGAGCACATTCCCCTTGAAAGTGAGAACTCCATTTTCGGGGTGAGGCGCAGGGTGGGTGCAGTTTGTGCACAGCAAAAGTCCCCCCAGAACCAGGGAGGAAACATGACCCCGGCGTTGTGCACGGTGGCAGACAGAGAGGACATTTGTCATCCCGAACAGTGTCCTGACTCCTGATGTGATGGAGTTGGGATACTTTTAACAACTTTAAAGCATCAATGCCAAAATCCCATCATGTGCAAAACTTTTCCAAAATAGTTTGCCAGAATGTGAACCTAGGAAAAATGACTCAACCTAAATTGAGTGCACCAAGGTATTATGTTAGGGATGTTGATTCACCAGCCATGTAGAAACTGCCAGATCCGAACTAATTTGCATAACGTGACCATACCATTAACAGCCCATCAAAATTGCATCATGCTTTATGTTTTATAGCAGTGGTTTTCAACCTTTTTGATGCCAGAGCCCACTATTTATTTAGCATTTGAGCCACGGACCACCATTTGAGGACATTCTCACCACCACAGACTGCAAAACTAAAGATTTCTTTTGCTTTTGTCCACAATACAAGGATGGACTTAACAGGCAAACATGCAGATAAAAATGACCATTAATCCTCTACATTCTCTAGCTGTCTAAACTTGAGCTAATTCAGATGATGAATATTTTACATCTGGCCAACCAACGTTCCATCATTTAGCCTGGGGACCACCTGGAACCCTCTCAAGGACCACTGGTTGAAAACCACTGCTTTATAGCATGTGACATGTCTAGTGAGTTTTCATGATGCTGAATCCATTCCCAACATTATTTTTTCTCTGAAAACACTTGGTTCTAAAGCAGCCACACTCACTTGCCCAAATGTGCTTTGTCAGCACATTTGGGCAAGTGCCATGGCCTTTTTTCCAGTGAGTCTGAGTTTGCAAAACTAAAGCTTGGAATGGAGTGCAATGAAAAAAAAAACTAGTTAGATGGTATGACCACAGATGGAAGTTACCATATGGCATTTTCTACATGTTGGGGACTCATACTCAACATTTCTAACATAAAACCATGGTGTGTCCAGGTTTTCAATAGGGCTCTATGAGCTGGCAAGTAGACTAAAAATCACAGACATGCAAGCTCAAAGTATTGTATGGTGATGCGTGCAAGCTTGTTGTTCATTGGAAATAAGTACAATACATGTTGCTGCGTCAAAGTGACACGTAAAGCCACAGCTACACATGCACACAAGCATGCATTCACATACGTTTTGTACGTTTGTACGCATGCGCGCATACAGTAGATGTAAACAGTCAAGACCCATGCAATATTGTTGCATGCCTGTAGTTCTCTCACTCTCTCGTGTACGCACACGCACACACACACACACACACACACACACACACACACACACACACACACACACACACACACACACACACACACACACACACACACACACACACACACACAGCTTATACACTCATTTCCAGCATGTAAACAGAGATAAATCAGACAAACAGATTAGCACTTTGTCTGAGTTATCCCGCTGCATAAAGGCTTACAGCGATTGGAAAGTACAGCGTTGTAGGCAAGTCTGCTTTAATCAGACATGCATAGTGTAGAGAGGCATGGAGGTGTGTGTGTATGTGGGCTGTGGGGGGGGTGTACTCAAATGTTTTACGTTACGTTTACTTTTCTGGAAAGTATATAGTATGTCCAGTATTGAAAATGTACTTGAGGAAAAGTACAAGCGTATTGGCATTGATTCAGGTGTTCTAAAGGCCTTTGAGCTGCAATGAAAATAGGCATATGTGGGAATTGTGTTGTGTTTGAGCCAGAAAACCCCAGACCACAGGGCATCTACTGAAAATGCAAATGTGCTCAGAAAACCTACAAAAAATAGAAAATTGTCATGAACTTTTTTTTTTTTTTTTTTCAAAATGTCACAATCTCTTTAAGCACGGAACTTAAATAAATGTACTTAGTTTCTTTCTGCCACTGGCAGAGAAGAGTGTATAAGACGTGCAACCCAGGTCTCTGGGTTGCGTCAAACCACTGATGAGGAGAACTTTGCGATAATATGTGGCTGACGCATAGGACTATATGCTGTCAGTAAATGGTATGCTGCACACGAGATAATATTATGGTCTCAGTCGTCTGGAAACCTCATATGGCCATACCTCCAAGCTACTACAGGCTCAAAATATGGCACATGAATGCACATCTGCCATATACTCACTCTAGCACTTTTGATGCTTTTGTGTGACGCTGCAGTACGATCAAGTTAAGCAGGAAAAAAATAAACCCTTGTAGAAATGGATGAATGCTTCAATAGATGATGATTTAGTCAAAAACTGTTGTTAACACATTTCACCAGTAATTAAATATTTATAAAACCAAGAAACATGTGCAAAAAACCTAGCCAAACTCACATGTTGAGCTTGAACATTGTAGGTTGTCACCTGTGTGTTAATAGGACAAAGTAGGGCATTCATTCAGGTTGAAGGATGGAGATACAAGATTTCTGCTCCACAGCAACGACATCTAAAGAGCTTGAAATCATGAACTGTCCCTATATCTATGCCACTATATATGCTTCCGCGATAGAGGGTATATAGAAGATAAGAATGCTGAAGGAGAGGGAGTAATTTAGTGACTGCTCTGGAGTTACTGTAGATGTGAATGCAGTGCCCGCCACTAACGTCATTTAAGCCCGCTGCAGTCATCACGTCAAAACATATAGCTGGGGATTTCCCGGTCACAAATTGTTTTTGCTCCCAATTCGATTCTGATCTTTTGATTTTGATATCTGATGATTTTTTTTTTCACAATCTGATATATACAGTTTATATATATTTTTTTTTTTATGTTTGCCATATCAGTACCAGAGATCGTGAGCGGAGCGGAGCGCGAGCGGAGCGGGGAGCGGAGCGGGTGGATTTTTAAGTGAGCGCTGAGCGGGTTTTCAAATGGGTCGGAGCGCGCTCTGGAGCGGGAATTATCCTCCGCTCCAGGCCGCTCCAAGCCGTTCAGTCCAGACAACGGCACACGTGTTCAGTAGCACAGCATAAACGTGTGGTTGTGGTTCAGATGGCGACTATAGGCCTACAGTGCCAGCAACACGATCAAGACATTTAAAATCCTCTCAGAGGTGCGGGAGGAAGGAGGAGATGATGATCATGATGGAAATTGGAAAAAAGAAAAAGTAAGCTGACTGTCTTGCTGTCTATCTTGCCTTAGATGCGTCACCTCGCTATTTATTTTGAAGCACTGCACATCATAACGGCAACGTATTTGAGCGCAGCGACCCCCCCAATTATGTCCAATTGCATAAGATTAATTATTCGACGCACCTGTCTGGGTTAATATAGACAGCAGTGTAACTTAGGGCTTTAACCAAAAATAGCACGTGTCGACTCCAAAATGCCCGAGTCGATAAGTTGTTTTTTCCTCCGAGGAAAAGGAGTAAAGAGGAGGAATTAAACATTTACCTTTGTTTTCCCCTTTTTTCTTTCTCTATGTGTGCGACGCGTGTGTATATAATTCAACTGTATACATATTGGTTACTGTCACTCACGGACAGAAGTCTCCTTTGAAGTTTCCTTTGCAACTCTATCGGAGTTCAGCCTTAATTTAGGCCTACCAATCTAACTGCAGCTGCATGCGCGGCGTTCCACTGATCATTAGGCTACGTACACAGATCAGATCGAACAGAAAACGGTGTCAGAGAAATACAGAACTTCATCAACCAACACCTCCCCGCGCTACAGTGACTGTCTTGTTCCTCGTTTCGCATTAAGTTCTCATTAATTTACTGAATGGAACAGAAGAGAAAAGCGCAATATGGTGGTGTTGGAGGAGGAGGAGGAGGAGGAGGAGGAGGAGGCTACATGTAAATGGATAGTATTCTGATAATGTGGCCGCTGTTAGAACGAGCATGTCTTCTGTTGCGTTCTAGCGTGTGGGCTGCTGTGTATTGATAATGTTATGTGTTTTATGGCTGGCCATAGTGGACGTTGTGCTGATATTGTTTTCATATTAAGCTTGCCACATGCTTCATGCGTAGCCTCGCGATGTGGTTTGGATAAGCACTGCGCCGGCATCATAGCGGCACCATCCCCGACGCCCGTCGGAGAAAAAGAAAAAGCAGCAGCCTTTTTTTTCCAGCCGTCAAATTTTGCTCCTGAGCGGGCGGGGCTGAGCGGAGCGAGGAACGCGGAGCTGCCCAAATGAATATGAGCGCGGAGCGGGAGCGGGAGCGGTCTGGGAGGGGGTCCACGTGAGCGGATTGCGAGCGGGACCAAATACGTCGAGAGCGATGAGCGGAATTCTCGGCCGCTCCGCTCCGCTCACGAACTCTGATCAGTACAGTACAATATCCACTCAAATGTGATTATTTTTTGGAGGTTGAGGCCTGAAAATGTTCATTGTCTCATTGTTCATTGTCTTGGGAATATATTTTGCACTCTGTCCGTCTGTTTCCATCTGTTACCAGCTAATCTCGGACACCGTTAAGACGGTCGATGCCAAACTTTGCACACACAATCCCTAGACGCCAACGAGGAACCTCTGCCCCAATTTTCTAGAACATCCTGTTATAGCGCCATCATGAGGCAGATTTTCACATTTTACCTATGAATGCACCAATCTACATGAAACGTTACATGCACACTCCCTAGAGGGCAAGGACAGACCTTTGATCTGTGTTTTCACACCTATAGCACCACCAGTAGGTGTTTTTTTTTGTAAAACACATCTTTACATATGATATTACTCCTCTAGATTCTGTCTCATAATCCTGCACATCTTTACATCTCTAGTATCTCTACAGTCGTGTTCAGGACGTATATGTCCGTGTATGATAGTTCATATTCCATCCTAATTATCTATAATTGGCTTTCAAAGATTACAGGATTTGCGTGTTTCGAACAAAAAGCATCAAATTATGAATGCAGAGTGCAATTTATGTGAAATCTTTAATGCACTTTCCTACTGGGTGGACAAATACAGTATAACCACACCCTTTTCACATTGGCCTGTTATAGCACCACCAACAGGTGCATTAAAACAAACATTTGTGGGGGAAAAATACCTCAAATCATACAAATTCCACCAAAGGCATAAGAAGAAACGGCACCCTTTTCACATTGGCCTATAGTGCCACCAGGGCCCGGAAGGGCACTTTTTCTAGTTTCTCTTAGTATTGCAAAGGCAGACGATCAGAGATCTCCAGTATGTGCCTATAACCCAAAGGTACATTCTGTTGGGTGAAAATCTACATTCAATGCAGAGGCTAAACCTTGTCGAAATAACTGCAGTGCAGAATCAATCCTTCATATTGGGGTGGTACCTGGAGGATTGAGTTCTTAAACAGTGTGGTTCTAAGTTTGCTAGCAGAGTTTTATCCACTCTTCCTGCTCCTATTAAATTTGGATTTCCCCAGACATATCAGTCAGTATATACGTGCAGTCAGTATATCCAATTATCTGGATATACAGACTAATAAAATAAAATAAATACAAAATATATATTGACGCCGTTTACTTAGTATTTCTGGACATTATTTGGGATAAACCTGACCTAGATATAAAAGGAACTATAAAGACTCGCACCAAAACAGATGGATTTCATTCTCATTACTCTCATCAAAGTTTTTTTTCTTTCTCTCCAAATCTAACCAGAGACTTGTGAGCCCAAAGGAATCCTGTTGAGATTTGAAGCTGAACATTTTGTTTTCCATGCCAGAACATTCTCCTCCACCTCCCCAGGGTGAACTCAAAATGTTACTTGGTACTAAGTTATACTGTTGCATCATTGCGACCGTAGGTGACATTTTCTATGAAAACCTGCATCTCCTGCCCCCTTCCATCACCCCCCAGTTACAATTGAGTCACAATACTGCAGGTTATGCTACAGCTTTATTGAGTAGTGATACTGTACCGTTTTGTTGAGTTATGAGGTACTGTTTGAAATGAGCTGGGATATCGTTTTTTGAAAATATCCATATGAGCTCAGCAGAAACCCAATCATGCATACAGTACAAAGAAGTACAGTACAGCACAGTGCAGTACTGTACAGTACAGTGACGTTTTAAAGACAAGAAGGACATGAGAGCACTCTGAATGAATGAAAGAGAGGGGGGAGAGAGAAACTGCAAAGACAAAAACAGAACAATAAAAAATACCTGCCTTTCTTCAGGCCATCATCAGCGGAGATTGCGTTAATTTAGTCATTTTCTTTGATCGTTCCAGTGTGCGTGCGTAAAAGCGAGCTCAGGGTCGTGCTGAACTTTTCACTTCTGTGGCTTGCAGCATTACGAATGGATTAGTGCAAAGACAGGGCAGAATGTTGAATATCCATATCTCTAACCATTATGCAGTGACCCCTTTTTCCATCACATCTTGAATGCCCCACACCACACATCTCATTGAAATTCTACCACACGCATCTGTGCACTGAATCTGTGGAAATCTTTCACAGTGTGAGTAGTTCACACAAAACAAAATATAACAAAGTATTTTCTATCAATTTCAAACCAATAATAAGGTGATTGCAGATGCATCAAACTATTGGCTTTGAAATGTGCCAAAACAATTTCCTACAGTCTGTACAGCTTGAGTTTACAGATCTGCTGTATTCAGACTGCGACACTGACACATGGAAGCTTCTGAATCAGGCTTCCCAAACTGCTTTACTGTTATTCAGTTATGAGTCATAAGAGATGAATTTCTGGAAGCAACTGCAGGCTCTTGTAGATTTTTCACTGTGTTGACCTATCAGAAGTATATACTGTATAGCTCACTGATGGTGCATACTGTATAGTTGCTTTTCTTCTTTTACTGGGCTATGAGGAATCTTACTGAAACCCAGCGTGATTCAGTTTCTCTCAAATAATCTCACCAAGGGGGCCATTTATTATATAACTAGCTGAATTTGTATGTGCTTTACATTTATCACAGTCTGTGGAGACAGTGTTCTTGCTTACGGGCACGGAAATGGGTGTTTTCTGTCCTGCCCCGTGGCTTGAAGAAGGCGATAAGACTACATTGGCCCTATCTTGCATGCCGTGCAAATCGGCACAAAGTGCAGGGCAATAGTCATTGTCGTTTACAATGGACAAGTTTTCATGCCCTAGGCCCGTGGGCTGGGGCATGTCCTTCTCCTCTAAAGTTAGTGGATTTGAGTGTTATCAGCCCATATCAACCAATAGGTTCATTTTCAAGCTCATTGAAGCGAGTAGTCTCTACTGGAGTGGAGACGAGACTGTTGTTGTCAGCCCTTGTCCGACTTCCAGTGGCGTTTCTAAGCAATTTGGAGCCCCAGTCAAGGAGCTCTAGGGAAAATCTCCTGTGACGTCATACCTTTGGGACGGGCACAGTAAAATGGCCCAAGGGATAAAAATATGAACTATTTTTAAACTAAAGAACATAATTGTATGTTCAATTCTAGTTAATTCTAGTTAGAGCAAGTATAAAGTATTTATCCATATGAGGCTTATGAGGCCTGGAATCCTTTTAAGGTGCACCCCCCCCCCCCCCCCCCCCCCCCATGGCGCCCCAGGCAACTGCCTAGTCTGCCTAATAGCAAAAACGCTCTGCTGATGTCACACTGGTCACATTATATGATTATTACTAAATCTAACGCTAGTGTAACCCTAAACTCAGTCTTAACCAGCCAGTAAGTTTCACAGTGTTTTTGCTTTGGTGTCATTTCACTTCCACACTTCCAAATCACGGCCAGTAGGCTCCATTTGCATGATCTTGACAAATAACATATGTGATAAAATCTGGTGCTTTGGTCCCCATGCCTCCCAAGGCCGTTTTCCTTTTAGAGCCATCTAAAGTATATTTTTCGTTTTTTGGCTAAAATCGTTTTTATTCAATTCAGATCAAAGTTCCTTAGTTCCTTTAGCCAAAAAACGAAAAATATACTTTAGATGGCTCTAAAGGGAAAACGGCCTTGGGAGACATGGGGACCAAAGCACCAGATTCTATCACATATACTAAGATATGTACCCTTGTGATATCGGGTCACAGCGCTATTGGCGAATATATTGGCCAATAGCGATGTGATTCTTTAACAACCGATCCGACCCAGGTGTAGGGGTTGACACCACGGTAAATAAAGTTTTTTCCATACTGCAAAAGCTATAGACAAACAAAAGATATGTATAGCGAGATAGCTATAAACACAACACAAGATCACAACACTGGGAGATATATCAATGTACAGCACCTTGTTCTAAACCACTTAAACCTTAGCATCCATATTGTGGGGGAAGCTTTGGCAAATAGCCAACAATGGGTCTGTAGATCTGTAAATTTAGGGGGAAAAAAAGAAAATGCTTAAATATTTTCAAAAGCAAATACCAAACTAATCTTGTATGCGGAGGGGTCCCTGGCACAAAATATGTTTCTCCAGACGTCCTCGAAATTGAAAAAGTTTTCAGAATAACTGTACCATGCCGTACAAAAATACAATATCCATACTGGCATTTGGGGAGAGGTTGATAGAGGTGAAAGCAGAGAGAGTTCCATTATACATGTGAGCTGAAGGCAGGCTGTGAGCTGTTTTATATCCAAGGCCACCGCTTTGAGGAATATCAATAGCAGACAGTGTTTGTGTTTGTTTGTGTGTGCGCTGTGTGCGCATGTGTGTGCACACTCATGCTTTAGGACAACACTTGCCAGTGATTGAACGAGTATGTGCCCGAGAGTGCATGGGCACACACGTGTATGTGTGTGTGTGTGTGTGTGTGTGTGTGTGTGTGTGTGTGTGTGTGCGTGTGTGTGTGTGTGTGTGTGTGTGCGTGTGTGTGTATGTGTGTGTGTGTGTGTGTGTGTGTGTGTGTGTGTGTGTGTGTGTGTGTGTGCGTGCGTGCTTGTGTGTGTGCGTGCGTGCGAGCCAGAGGCTCCCTCATAATAATAAATCCACACGAGGCACCTGTCCCAGACGGCGTCCCTCAGTGCTGCTGACCAACTGGCAGATGTCTCCCCAGACATCCTCCAACCTCTCCCTGCTCCAGTCTGTTAGTCCCTGCGTGTTCCACAAAGACCTCCGCCGTTACCTGGCCCAAACAACACACAGCCCAGCCCCACCATGCTCAACTGGCCCTAAATACACAGTGTCCAGCTAGCCTGACCAAGCTCCACGCTGCTTGGCAGGGAGGGTAGTCAGTCAGTCAGTCAGTCAGTCAGTCAGTCAGTCAGTCAGTCAGTCCCAACAGGGGCGGATCTAGGCATGGGCATGTCTGGGCAATGCCTCCCTAAATGCCCAGTCTGCCCCACCAAACACGATGGCAAGCAAAACAACCCAAGATATTTCAAATTAAAGTGCTTATAATTCCAATGATTTGAAACACTACTACTGCTACTAACTACTAAACCAACAGCAATTCATCATTGAAAACAAATCTTTAGCTTTATGCATGTTGCGTATTTGTTGCAACTTCAACAACAACAGATGCAATGCGGGCAATGAAGCCGCACCCATACCATTTTCTCCTGCCACCCCCCCCCCCACCCCACCCCATTGGGAACTGTTACATCCGCCCCTGAGTCCCAATCCCAAGAGTGTCTTTCTTTTCATAGAGGCAGACTAGTGTGTGGCAAAAAATTAACTGACATTCCGTAGATAATCAACTAATACAGCTAAAAGTAGGCTTACAGTATATGACTTTCCCCATTGACAATGATGGAGGGGCGCTGTCTTTGCTGAACTGGAGCCATGTGAAGCACAGCTGAGGGAGGTGCTAGCCGACTGAGTCACTGCTGCAAAGTATGGTTTGCGCCCACTCTGCCTTGTCCGAGATGCGACCAGATAGGCACAGAACAGTGAATAGAATAATAATATGAACAGACCCAGCCCGAAACAGCCACAGTAGAACTGTACTTCCTTTTATTATTCATTTATCTAAGGAAGGGGTGCCCAAAAGGTAGATTGTGATCTACCAGTAGATCACACAGGCTGTGCAGGTAGATCTACCTGCAGTCCCCCCAACCAAAAAGACCCTTACGGATCTTACGGTTTCATTTTACCACTATCAAGAGTTAAATTATATTTATCTGAATTACGGTACGTAATTTTCAAGGGTCCACACAAAATTGTTATTTTGACCACAGTTTTGCCATTTCTCTTTCCCAATTGTAGACAAAAATGTGAAAGTTCTTAGTTATGGGTGCAAGAAACTAAACTCAAGATCACAAACTGTCAACTCAAACCTCACATACTGTACATCGTCAGTAATAGCATATACAGGAAAACCTTCCAATTCTTCCACTCTATTTTTAAGTGCATTATTCTTAAACACTATAACAGTAAGTAACACCATCACCACTATTTCAAAGCTCAAACTTTCTAGTGGCCTTGAAATGGATTCTCAGTAGTGGAACAATGACATTTTTGATGCGTAGATCTTGTTGAGCCGCTCATTTTGAAAGTAGCTACTATACTATTATATAAAGGCTTTATACTATTATATAAAAGGCTGGATAATAATAACTAGAAATGCAAATGCACGATATTGAGGTGCCAACTTGAACATTGCACACAACTTGTGCGCAAGCAGAGTGCCAAAGTATTGCCGAAGTACCCATGAAAATGGTTGAAACCCCATGTTTTAAATTGTACAAAATTAAGGATAGTCATTGAGTAAAGATACTTTAGTTACTTCCCACCACTAACTCCAACTGCATGTCCTTCTGTGTTCCGGCCTGTTTTTTTTTTTTCCACCATTGGTATAGTTTGCCTACAGACAAAATATTTCAATGGAGGACAATGGCCGTCACCTTACTTACACCCGCCCTCCACACTGCCCTCTTGCCTACCTGGAACCGAGGAGCATATTATGAGAGAATGCTGTTCATTGACTACAGGTCGGTATTCGACACCATTGTGCCCTCCAAAGCACGTCACCAAGCTGCAGTGTCAAGGCCGGGGCTAATGAGGTGAAGTGGAATGGAATGTGGCTGTGACGGGACTCGGAGAAGCAGAGAAACGGATATAGACAGTGAAAAAGAGGGCAGCCATACAGAGCACGACACCCAAAGACATCCAGGGGGACCGACATGTGCCTTCATGACGGACAGACACTGGTTTGTGCTGATTGTTAAGTCACCAACACTCGCCACACTGACTTTGAGTGATCTTACGGTTACTCAACGGTCAATAGTGAAAATAGTACTCCAATGTTTTTTTAAGTAAAGTTTGCCTGATTCTCAGTCTGAATTATCATTGCGTTTCACTTATTCAGACTGAAAGCCTCATCTCCCCAACACAGCAGTTTATGGGAGGGGCGTTGTTATTCAGACTGAAAGCATCATCTGCTGTAGTCATATTTTCAACTAATACTAACGGACCAATTCATCAGACCTGAATCCCCAGGGAAAATAAGTGGTGATTCGGGGTTGGATCCAGGCAGAGGTATAAATATTTAATGCAATATAGAAAACTGCCATTACATTACAGAATGTCCCATTTCACAAGTTCTCAGATCTCAAATAGCATATCTACAGGCTCACAATGCTTGGCATCGCATTGTGAACTTTGTAGATCTGCTATTTGCAAATGACAAAAATGAACATTTTTCACAATTGTGGCAACCCTTATGGATGGAAATGGAATTGCCACCTTCCGCATGTGAAATTTCAAATTTGGCATGGGTTGGGGAGATGCATCATCATCACCTAAGGAAACCAGGGGTAAAGTGGGACGTTTTAGTGCCACCATGAGGCAGACAATTATAAATCATCAGACCTGATGATTGAATCCTTAGTGTTACAAATGAAATACAGTAATCATTCAGTCATTTAAATTGAGGCAAACGTTTGAAACAATGACATTTATCATACGCCATAGAGTATAGCCAGGCCCTAGTTAAAACCTCACCAGAAGTGAGCAGCCAACCAAAAAGCCCAGTGGATCATGCTAAAGTCCCATGCATCATCACCTCAGCAATGCATTGCTCTCTCTGCTACCATCTGGCAAATGGCGCCCGGCATGGAGAGCTCATCCAGCAGACTGCAGGGAGAGCTTTTGTCCACAGGCCCTCATTCTGCCATTCCCTCACTCCCCAAAGAGAGAGAATATACAGTACATACAGTCTGTAGTTAGAATGGTGACCCATATTTCTAGTATAGTTCTATCCCTCCAGCGGAAACCTCCTCATTTTCATATTCTATCGCTTTGTGTTTTTGTCCCTATAAGGGCCGGATCCAGGCACGGGTATAAATGCCCTGACTGCCCCAAAGAGATGATGGTCTGCAAAAAGAACTCAAATTTCAAAGATATTTCAAAATAAAGTTCTTACAATTAAAATGATTTGAAACAATACTAAGTACATACTAACTACAATTGGGGCACCACTAAATTAACACCATTTCATGATCAGTGATGGGGATAACGCCGTTATCAATAACGACGTTACCTAATCAGATTAGTTTTATTAGTAACGGAGTAACCTAACGAGTTATTTTTGCAATTTAGTAGTTAGTTACTTAGTTACATTTCCAAAAAAGTAACTCGTTACTATAGTTCGTCGCAATTCATTTTCTTGAGATTGCCCGGTGTTGTAGTCTATATTCCTCCTTCTGTTATGGTAGAATAAGCCGACTGCGCGTTGTGGCTTCATCCTTCTGCGAGTGATGTGCGTAGTTTACATTTTCTGTCTGCACATCCTGTAAGTCCGCCTAAGAAATAAAAGTAAACCTACTGTCTAGCTAGTGTCTAGTTATACTCTAGTATGAATCTTTTATTTTGAAAGGAAGAGGAAAAGGAAGTCCGCTGGCTGCTTGCATAGTGACACAGCTAGGCGCGACTTGCTAAAAGTCTTGTAAACAATGACGCTGTACACTTTGGATTAATTTTTGGATTAACACGCGATTGGGAATCGGCTATAAACTCTGGCTGCGTTATTAGGTGAGTAATGTTTAATTCATTGTTTGGCCGCCGTGCCTTGTCTTATACTACTGTCTTGTTCATAGGCTGGGTTACGATGGGAAGAGATTGAGAAGCCTGCAGGTCTGCAGCCTGACCTGCAGAGCTGGTTGTGTTGTCATCGCGCAGTGTGGAGAGGACTGGTTGTACCGCGTACAACATAATATTGTCTGTAGGCTTACTGTGCATCTGAGATGCATAGCCTACTTTGTAGCAACCTAGTTCATAGTGGGTGACATGTTGTCAGTATTGTTGTTGTTGGTGGTGGTTTCCATGTGCGCAACGTGGAGTGCGACTAATGCACTGGTAATACAATGCAACTAAATTGTGCATACGTTAAAAACAAAGAGAAAAGAGAGTATTTTAATTGTGTTCAGGAACGGAAAATAACGGAAAATAATCTATTACGTTACTTTTTATAGAAAGTAACTTGTAACTTAACGAGATTAGTTTTAGGGGGCAGTAGTCCAATAACCTAACGTCGTTAGTTTATAAAGTAACGATACCCAACACTGAATTAACGCCATTTCATGATTCAAAACAGACAAACTCTCTGAGTCAGACCTTTAGCTTTATGCATGCTGCGTGCCTGTTGCAACTTCAACAACAGCTGATGTTATTATTGATGGTTACTTGCCCAATAAGCATCAATATTTCCCAATTGGGAAATGTTACATCCGGGCCTGATCCCTACTTGATCATAATAATACTATACAGCGTCACACAAAAAAGCATCGACCCCACTTTGAGGACCACTGCAGTCCCAAAGATAAAACAAAGGTAACAAATAGGGGTCAGTGGCCTATGAGGCATATCAAACCGAGAGTCCGTGAAATAATAAAAAACAGAAACGTAGAGAGAATCACCGGCATACAAACACTCGCTCCATTAAACTAGAGGGCCCAGGCTCCCCCATGCAGTCAATAGGAGTTCTAACAGAGGCCAGACAGGCAGTTAAGTGTCAATCAAAGCCAGGCCTGCCTCCCTCCATCTCCTCACTGCTCATATACTGCCCTCCTGATCGCCCGGGCTGTCTGTCCTTCTGTCCATCTGTCTGTCTGTCCGTCTGTCTGTCTGTCTGTCTGTCGCACTGACCACTGACTGATGACAAGTGACAGCCAAGGACATCAGCGAGCCTGAGAGCCCACAGCCGGAATTGAGTCACCAGGCAAGTTGACAGCTCCAGCACAGACACCAAGCCGCAGACACAGGCACGTGCATGCATGCACGCACGCACACACACATGCAGGCGCATACACACACAAAATCAAACTTCAATCATACCTGTGAGAACATATAGTAAATAGGCATAAATGCAATTAGTTCCTGTTAAAAATATTCCATCCATCCATCCAATTAAGTGTCCTGAATTGGATCAATGGAAACAAACGAGGATACTTAAATCTACCCATCTCAATTCGAGAGTCGAAGCCACAGAATCGACTTCAGGGCTAAACAGTTTAAATAAAGCAAGCTTGTGGAAATTAAAGTTGCCTCAAGACTCCACGGGGTGGATGGGGCATGTGCCACATTATTGGCTCTGGCAGGCAGCAGGTCCCCGGTTCAAATCCTGTGCTGGGTGGGCTATTTTCTGTGTCACTTCACTCCCCTGCAATCTCCCCCAATGTTTATGCTGTCTTCAGTGTCACTGTCAATGAAGGATAGATGGAGAGACAGATAGACATAAACATTTTCTGTGGGGAAGAAAGTCAAGCAACCCACAGCTAGCGCATTAAGAAGGCTTATCTTCAGTCAATGGGGGGGGGATGGCTATTCTATATTTTTACCAACTACAACTGGGCATGTAATATCCTAAAGATTTCACTCCTCTGTGGACCCAAATGCACTCTCTCCATTCAGGATTATCAGTATCATACTCAGACCTACCACTTTACCACAGCTTCATGCCTTATTCTGTCATACACACTATAGTCTGCTGGAAGCCCCCATATGCTAGACCCAGGTTATTTGTGCCTTATATAGGATGTTAATGGTATGGCCCATGTTCTGCTAATAACCAACATCGCTCAATATGCACAATTTAGCAACCAAGCTGAATAGCATTAGCTTGACCTCAGTCTGAATAGTCATTTTGTTTCACTTCATTATTCAGACCGAAGGCCCTCTCCTCCACATCAGTTTCTGGGATGGGCGTTACCAACCGGCAGTCTTCACGGTGATTGGTTCATACCAACCCATAAGAATATTGGGAAATCAATGCTAGCCCGGTTGCCAACCAAACAAACACGGCCGTTAAGTAGCATGTGAACAATGTGAACAGTAAATATGTGAGATGAAGATGTTTATAGAACTCAATTGGAGGCTGAAGATGGAGGCTACGTTGGTGTGACAGGGCTGTCGGCCAATAAGCTGATGTAGTTGGATTTTCTACTAGTAACAACAACTCCGAAGGCAGGGACGCCAGTCTGAATTGCAACAATATTTTTTAATGTGGTGATTCAGGGCTGAGCCAGGTTAGAATATCATCCATTAGGCCTATAAATATGTGTAACATTTATACAATAATAGTTTACAATAATCACTATTTCTGGGTTTATAGAATTTCCAGTAGACTACTAATTGGAATTTAGGATGCACTTTGCTCTCAAAAGCCCATCCTCTCTGTAACGTGTTCAAGCCCACATGTACTGATCTTGCTTTCCAAGTCTTGGTTTAAAGGGATCAGAACAATCAAAGACCTATACAGCAATCGGATTCTTGTACTACCATTATCATACTCGACGGGAGAGATTCAGTTTACCCAGCTCCCATCTATTAAGGTACTTTCAGATTAGACACTTTCTACAAAAACAATTTCCAAAAATTCCAAACCAGCCCAATGGTTCAGCAATTGAATTGCTTTGAACTCAGACACAAAGGGCCTTATTTCAATAAATCCAGAAACTCATAACAATCTTAAGACAGTCTGGGAGCCTGACGTGACATGGGAGAGTGCTTTGAGGCTATCCCACAACTCCTCCTCAAATTGTGCTAGACATAGACATAGCAATATTTTTCACGTTCACTAAATTAAAGCTTCATTCTTATTCATGCACGACTCGACACATCATCAGCAGGCATCACATCTTCATTCAAAGGACGTAATTAAAATAAGATTTTTATGCCCCTTGAATACCCCAAAATGGAAATGTTACCATTGTTTTGGAATCCATCGTTATTCCCACATATACAGACATGGTCTAAAAGTGTTTGATAATTTCATCAGGTCTTGAAAAACAACAGCTGCAAAAAACACGATAAACAGCCGAAAAAAAGAAGACACTTTTAGGACAAAATGTGCCAAGATATCACTATGTTGTCTGACATATTAAAATTCTTTATTTCAGTGGTTTTGAACCGATAGTCCGGGGACCAACAGTGGTCCTTAAGAGAGTTCCAGGTGGTCTCCAGGCTAAATGATGGAAAGTTGGTAAACCAGATGTAACTCTTTGAGAGTGTAAGCATGAAACCAAATGGACCCTTGCGGGTCGGTTTCATGTTTACACTCTCAAGAGTTAAAATATGTATAGTCTGAATTAGCCCAAGTCTACCCAACTAGAGAATGTAAAAGAAGTCTACCCAACTAGAGAATGTAAAAGAATGGTCATTTTAAATTTATGTTTGGTTTGTGGGGCTAAAATGTCATCAAAAGGTGGTCCGTGGCTCAAATGCTGAACAAATAGTGGACCCTGGTACCAATCCACTGGTTTATTTCGTACCGCAATAGCCAACAGCACTCGATCATATACAACATCACACAAAAGCAGCTCAACCGTCTGGGCAGACATGCTGCAGGTTCGACTCCCGAGCCCAATGGCCTTTGCCACGTGCCTGCCCCCCCCCCTCCCCCCGACCCCGACCCCCCCACCACTCTTCCCCATTTTAAATAACATCCAACCTATCAATAAAGGCAAGAAAAAAGCCACTGAGAATAAACATGAATGGTAGCACATTTGTGCCACATTTTGATCTTGTGCTTTTTTTTTCCAGTTTGAGTTTTGGATATTATGAGGCTTACACCAGACAGATAGGATCTCTCAAAATGTAATATAGCTCAGAACTATAGTGCAAATCGATTTTGGTGCACACAATTGTGTATGTGTGTCTCACAATAATACCTATGAAGAAGCATATTTAATTACGGCATATGGTGAGTGGTGACTGTGGCGGCTAAGGGAAAACTATTGTATTGAAATATACAGATGAAAATGTATTAATTAATAAAACCATTTTACTCCCATTCCCTGCTAGGGGTCAAATATATCCCTTATGGCCTAGAGCCATGGATTGTGAGGAGTTCTCTGCAAGTATAATAATAAAATCCCATATCATTTATAATGAAATCAAGGGCAAGATTGGTTAGGTTAAATATTTATCGGTTCAAAGAGCTCTCTTTTATACAGTGGCATGTTGCATTCCTGCAGAAGCATGCACTATTAAAAGCCAACATGGATCATGCAGTATTTGAGCAATCCACAGAAAAGGTGAAACTTGCTTGGGTATACAGTTTAGCACGAACATTTATCGTACAATGTGGCATTACGGGGTAATCTGTAGGGTGAAATGCATCGGAATGCACATGCATAATATATGGGTGCATCTCTGTTTCTCTTTGTGATGAAATGGGACATCCACGGTGTAATTTTCTACTCATTACAGGGAGATAAGTGGATTTCTTAAAAGCCAGTGTAATTGTAAAATCCATTGGGAATCGCTGTTAGGTAGGGGTTATGAATTTAACAGTAGCATCTGCCACACCTAAGCACACAGTGCTAAGTGCAGCATAAGTGAATTCTTTACTTGGGACACTTAAAGGCATCACACGAGGCAAAACAAGCCTCTCGGAAAATGCTATTGTGTATTATTAGCGATCCAATCTCATGGAAGTGAAATCGATGGAGGGAAAACATTTTAGCTAATTCATTTATTTCCAACACTCAGGATTTTCACTCCTTACAGTTTGCTGGGGAAATTATAACACAGGTTTATCATTTATTTAAATAGAACATTTGCTGATGCCAGTGCCACTGACTAGTCTTCCCTGCGGCCCGAAATTAAATCCCACATACAATCAACACATAAAACGCATCGAATATACATCATTCAACTTATGCATGCAACTTCTTAGAATCTGTGCATATATACCATACAGATAACAGCTAAGGGCGAGTTTAGAGCAGCCATATATTCCCAACATTTTCAGGACCAGTGTCCACAAAAGCACCCATCTGACCACATGTACTGTATGTATTAATGATGTTTTGCAAAGTGATCCTGGGCTCAACAAACGCTACGCCAACCTGGGGACAGCAATGGACTTTAACTTATGCTTCCTTCATGCATGAGTAGTCCAAGTCGCTTCTTTACAACTGGGAGGGGAGTTTCCCTGGTTGGACATAGCGAATGGAAGGAACACATTATTCTGACCAGTTCCTTGGGGGAGGGCGTTTAGAGACATCATTTTTTGTGAGGGCACCTACAGTACCCTAGGGGACATGGGGAGAACATGTGTAGATTTGTAAATGCTTTGTTTCCTAATGCAAGGGTACCGTTTGCTTGTTTTGTTTTGTGGGATTGCAGATGAAAATTTGCATTATCTTCTTTTTGCTAAGTCTGTTGTACGTTCATTTATGGAATGTCCATTATTATGCATTGTTCTGTCTAAGTAAACAAATAAAGTAAGTAAAGTAAAAACAACACTGCACACAGAAAGGCTCCTTTGCCAACCCCACCTGATGGACTGGACTTGCACTGATGGTACAATTAAAGGAGACAGCACACCCTGAGTGCCCCCGGAGGGGACCTCCTACTACCAACTGTGCCACCGTGCTCCAACAAAGCATACTTCAATTTCCTTCTTATCAGAACACATTTTTCTTGCTTTTCAAAAAATAAATTACCATGGCCTTTTAAAACATTAATTTCTTAATAATATAACATTGATTAAACTGACTACCCACAACCACAACAAAAGTGGTGAAGTAGTCCCTTAATAATAATAATAAGGGTAAGGGTAATAATAATAATAATAATAATGATAATGTTTAAAAAAAACACTGACATTTTATAAAACCTTCTCATCTCATTTGAAATATCCTCATGGCCCACACATAGTAACCCTAAAGGGCTTTCCAGGCGACAACGATAAATGCCTGCATAAACGTGGCGATTCTCGATTCTCTCTGCAGTGCCGACATAAAGAAAATTGGCCATTGATCTACGCCAGGCGTTTTAAAAAGCTCACTGGATTTAGCTTTTGGATTTAGCTTTGGATTTAGCTTTCAAAAACATTGCGCACATGTGCACGAAACAAGCACGCGCGCAACACAAACACTGGACGCCGCGCGATAAACGAACAGCGTTACACACCCTCTTTATCACAGGTCGTCTTCTGAGCACAAAACGCCGGTCCCATTGAAAATGAATTAGATTGTGCAATGTATTACTCGTCGTCTGTAAACCCCTTAATGCAAGAATGTTGCTATATATTTTATTTTACACAAATATTCTATATGAAATATTCTATTATGACAAAAAAGTTTGAGAACCAGTGCCTAGTGAAGTTCCAGTAGCAGTTACAGTGCAGTTATAGGTCCTAACTGGCAGTACCCCCGAGGACAGATTTGGTCTGATGTGAGCTGGCCGGTGTGCCATGCGGCCACAGAGACGCTTGGCCTCAGTACACAGGAGAAAATGAGAGCTCCGGGACTCCATGCAGCAGCAGCAGCAGCACACGGCATGTGTGTGTGCCTATCTGCTAACCGTTCTGTCTTCAAAGCTCATCAGAGCACTGCAGGGCCTCAGGAGATGGGCCTCTATCACTGCAGTCCGCCTGTCAGGGATCAGTGCGGTGGAAAGTTAACTATAGTGTCCTAACATTGTTGGGTGCAACCTCCTGGCTGCAGTGTTGTTGTTGTTGTTGTTGTTGGTGCATTTGTCGCTATATTTATCTTTTTTCCAGACCCAGCTATAGTGCCAACATTAGTGGAAATTCTAGTGCCTTTTATGCTGGTGAGTTGGGGCAAAATTGGTTGACAGGCGTCAGAGATAAAACCCTCATTTTTCACCATTTTTCCTCCTATGATATAGTCCTCCTTCCTTCCTAGAAAGGACCATTGGTAACCAAATGGATCCTTATTATCATTAATGCTTGAGATCGTAAAACGAAACCAAATGGACCTGTTTGATTTTACGCTCTCAAGAGTTAAAATATATTTAAACATCTGAATTACCTAATTTTCAAGAATCTACACATAGAAAATGTAGAAGAATTGCTATTTTGACAAACATTTTGCTAGCTGTTTCTTCTAAATTAGTCAGAGAGACTAAACTCAGCATCAAATGGTGGTCCTCCGTGGAATAGTGGGCCCTGGTATGAACCGCTAGAGCAGTGGTTGAAAACCACTGCTCGTTTTGGAATTCTAGTGCGTTTTGGAAGTGGCACTAGTGCATTTTGGATTTTGGCAGTTGGCAACACTGCCTGGCTGTACTGTTAATGTTGGGACCAGTGAGGAGAACCCAATGGACACTTTTCATGACTGGCTGCCTCTATAGCGCCTCTAAGCCAGTGAAACTTTTCACTGGCTTAGAGGCGCTATACTACTTTTGCTAGTTTGGAATTTGAATCCTGAGTTTTCTATCGGACAGAGACGATACCTTAAAGGGCCATTTTCCCTATATATACTAGCCCTGAAGAAGACTCAAATGAGTCGAAACATGTTGGCTGCTTTATTTATTTAGTAAATTATGAGACTATATTTACATGCTCTACTCATCTCTTATTTAAAGTTTTAACCTTTTGAGTGCTCAGATCGACATTTTACTTTTGCAGGCCATTTTGCCTCTTTTACAGAAGGAACACTTTCCTGTAGTTTTGATGTAGTTTGATGTCTGCATATGTTTTTAGATATTTTAGTATTTCCAGTGCCTGATGATGAATCATGTGTATGACTGTATGTTGTACTGCACGCTGCACAGATAGTCTTGAATGTTCTTGCCTGTGAAAGGGCAAAAATTCAGACCAAAAGGTATCAGGTATTGGTCTCACTTACTTCCTGGACTACATTTTGTCTCAGTAAGACAGCTCTCCACACGGAGGGGCAGTTCACCAAAGCATTATTGACATTGTGCTGTAGAAATTCACTGGAATCCAGTCAAACCCTATACAGTATAGTCAAACTCACAGACTATGGGGGGTGGGGGCTGGGGTAGGGGGGTGCTTGCTAGAGCTCTGAGGCGAGCTTTGCATGTTCATATAAGTCCTCCGGAGTGGAAAGGATTTTGCTTATTGCTTCAATCAATCTGACTGCAAACTAAAGCTGAAAGAGAATCGCAACAAATGTGTGTCTGTTTTGGTTTTCTGTGGAATGTGTCTGAAAGGCTGTTATATGTTACTTAGGTTCTGTTGGTGCGAATGAGAAATGTGCACAATCACAGTGTTTTTTGTGTGTTTCTTTTTTTTTGCTACAGAGGTAATAGCCAAGTCTTCCATTTGAATGCAGAGGACTCATTTTTCACTGACACAGCCACTTGTCTGTCGCTCAGACACAATAGCCAGGTTGCTCCTGAAATAGCAGTAAAATGCTACTCCATGACTTTCTGTTCCTGTGTCTCTATATTGCTCCACCTACAGCAAAAAAACAACAAAAAAGCTGATGTGACTGGTAACAATAACAAGAAAGATTAGCGGGAGCAAGGTATTCCTCCTTTACAGTATTGCTTTTAGAAATAAAGCTACAATAACCCATGTACTGTATTTTATTGTTTTTGAGTCAATAAAACATTATTTAGACAAATCCGTATCATAGAGCAATGATTCACAATACTGTGCCTGGTGTTGGTAGGATGGATGCTTGCCCATACAGCCATTCATGCCATATATGGAAATTCATCTGTCCAGAACCACAACACAGCCAGTTGGTTGTTCATATAAATATGCTCTAAAATGCACACATGAAAACATATTTTACTACTTAACATGGCAGCCGAATGGCTGGGTCATAGTATGGTCATTATGGGTGAGTTATGATTACTTGATTATGATTATCCGAGCACTCAAAAAGTTTAAAAACGAGGAGGGGAAGTATAAAAACAAGATACTTTATTTATAAGTAAAACAAGCCAACAAGTTTTGACTCCTCAGAGTCTTCCTCAGGGCAAGTGAGGTCAATAACATTGTTCTCGATTTCTGATATGTGATCTGGTCTGGTGTGGAAATAACTTAACACACAACTTTGACTAAAAACTATTCTCCTAGTTTAAAATAAGGTTAATTTGGTGTACGGTGATTGTTCAGTTCCTTAGTATTTTAGTTTATACAGAAGTCAAAAGCAGCAGATCTACAAGCTCAAGACACAGAACAAGGGGAGTGTGAAGATAGAGGTCGGTCTGTATAGGACATACAAAACAACCAACTGTAGCACCATACCTTTACACACCAGTCCCAAAACTACACATATGCAAGCTGTCTGAAGAAAACGCCATATTGTTTACAAAAATATGAAGCCAGCCAGGGTTTAAAGGTGTATACTGTTGGAGTCAAAGGCTGCAAATTGTTACAGAAAATGACTGCTCTGTCCAACTCCTCTGACCCTGGCAAAGACGCCAGTCCTTCTGACAACTTGACAGCCATTGTCTGGCCACGGTGCTGCTGCTGCTGCTGCTGTCTGTCAAACCCATAACTGTTTGCCCCGGTTCTCAACGTTGGGTCCAGAGGCCATTAGGGCAAGATGAAGACAGAGGACTTTAATTACTGTGTATTTTGAGGGTCTCAGAGATCAATTGGGAGTCAGTCGCCCACAAACTAAACACGTATTAATGAGATAAAAGTAGAGCTTTGAGCACACACCATGTCTTGTAAGAATGTGCCGCTAGCTGGGCCACGTCAAGGCCACAGCGAGATAGTGAGTTATTAGAGATAGTACACAGCGAGTACAGCGAGAGACTGAGTGAGAGGAGTCAGAAATCTCCAGGACAGAGACAGCGCTGGACCTGTGCATTGAGGGGCGCCCCGCCAAAGAGCTGATATAATGTGAATCTCGGTTCGCAGTATAACAGGTCGTATTTGCTTTCAATCATATAATGTTCATTTGCTGTTCATATTCCTATCATGAGAGGGATACAGTCGATCCCATTGTATAGAAAATAAATATGTCTGGGTCCCACAGAAGTTATGTCTACAGCCTCTTATTGGACTTTAAAGGTGGTCGAACGTATACAGACGCATTAATGGTGACCCCGACGTGTCGATCCTTGTCCAATAGGCTGCATGGTTCTTTTGACCGTTCATAGCAGTTTTCCCATGGTTCTGGGGTGGCAGACAGGGCCCTAAAATATATGCATTGTTATGCAGATCTACCACGCTATGACTATGTGACGACTGCTGTCTTTTGAAAAATGTTTTTGTAGGTTTCTGAATAACAAGTTATGTGATATGAAATGAACAGCATTTGGAAAAAAATTGCTATGGCTGTGCTATAGGCTACGCTTCGCGCTGTGCTATCTCTAGACAGTGTTGTAAATAGCCTCGGTACTATTTGCGTTTTAATCTTGTAGCGATGTTTGCTGTGGGAACGTACCGTTTACCGGCTACCGTTTGCTTACTCGTATGCTATGCGGTGCTTTTTTGTTATTGATTATGCTATCTCATCCTAAATGTGTGCGGGTGTGCGAAGATGTGTGCGTCTGTGAGAGTGTTGTGCAGGCACGGAGCCGCTTCTTAGTATACAATTGTTAGTTTGAGGCTTAGAGAGTAAAGGGTTTAACAGCTGGGTGAGTGTGTGTGCGTCGGTCTTTGTTATTTGTGGGGACAAACGTCTGGCAACACTGTAACCTCGTAGGGATATCAAGCCTTATGGGGACCATGTTTTGGATCATTTAAATCCATAGAAAAGAGAAAAGTATTGAATTTGGCTAATAGAACGTTATACTCTTGTATCATGCCTGATTTTTTCAGGGCAGTGATATGTCTAGAAAGGGGTGTCCCACCATGTAACAAAAACAAGTATGTGTGTGTGTGTGTGTGTGTGTGTGTGTGTGTGCTTACTGAAAAGTGAGACATTGCGGGAGACAGGTCCACTTACCCACCCCCCCCCCCCCCCCCCCCCACACACACACACACACACCCTATGCATTAAGGTGTTAATATATTACAACAAAATTAACACGTTCACACAATGGAGTCAGATTGAGGTCCGGTTGGAGAAAGATAACGCTAGGCAGAGAGTGTGTTTTATCTAAGATAGGTGGGTATATCTGGTGCGGACATTCCATTCTAAGACATGACAACCCTAAACTATCCCATAACAATTCTGTTTGCCGGGGAACAAGACCAGTGGCACGCGGCACCTTATCAAACCCTCCACCCCCCAACGCCACCCGACAGGGAGAGGGACTGAGGAAGCAATGTCAGTTGGTTGTCATACCCCCCCCCCCCACCCAAACCCTCTCCCGGTCCCAGAGCACGTGAAGCCACTGGTGCGCACATACACATAGACAATGAGAGTACAACTTGGATTCTAAAAGTCAATGGGAAGTGTTAACACTTTCCCCGCCAGGGGCGGAAGTATGTGTCACAAATTTAGAGCATCTTTATAATTGTGAAAAGTATTTACAACATTACTGCAGCAATTGACCACATCGGATTTGGTCAATAATAGTTAACTAAAACTAACTAACTAAAGAATGAATAACGAAACATAGAATTAAACAAACAAACAAACAAACAAACAAACAAACAAACAAACAAACAAACAAACACTTAATTTAATTGTAACTAAGGTAAACATAAAGGAAAGGAAAAATAATAATAATAATAATAGGGAAAAAATATCGCAATACTCAAGTAATTATGTCCTCAGAAAACTAAAATTAATCTAACTGAAATTATAGACAAAATACTGCTAGTTTTAAACCAGTTGTATGCATACAAAGTGAACGATTAAAGTATATATAACACAAATGTGTGTACTATCAAAAGTTTGAATTGACCAAATAATAATAATATAATAAAGAATAAGAATAATAATTGACCAAAGTTAAATTTCCAAATCAAATCTAAAAAATAGAGCTAATCAAGGAGTCTAATGATTTTGATTTTTTATTTTATCCACATAACTGAAAATCACTCAAACTGTATTAAAAGGAAATATCTAAAACGATTATACTCTAAATAGGGTAAGTGATAGTATATGTGCCATTTGACAAACAAGGCATGTCCTCCTTAAAGGTACATTAAGAACAGTTTTGCAGGAAAAATGCTGCTTCTTTAAATATATATACACAATTTGCACAATACCGATAATTCCAGTTTCTCACCTGGCCAGTGAGGAGCTATCATTAATATTATTGTTATACGTATAATAAGGGTGATACTAACAATGGGGCAGCTGTGGATTGGTAGGGGGAGCAGGTTGTCAAGTGCAGAGGTTCGAAGCATAGCTCCTCCTGTCTACATGTCGAAGTGTCTTTGGGCAAGACACTGAACCCCAAATTGCCTCCAATGGTCAGTGTGCACTCGCCACCATTGTATAGTTGTATAGTTTTGTATTGTATAGTGTATAGTGTATGAATGAATGCATGAAGACCACCCGGGGAGTGGCAGTCGACTATAAAAAAAAAAAAAAAAGAAAAAAAAAAAAAGAAAGAAAGGATGGCCAAAGTCCCCACCAGGGTTTCGGGGCCATGTATTTAACATGAGGTCGTGTCGGGGGACACTGACAAAGTCCCCACCAGGGTTTCGGGGCCATGTATTTAACATGAGGTCGTGTCGGGGGACACTGACAAAGTCCCCACCAGGGTTTCGGGGCCATGTATTTAACATGAGGTCGTGTCGGGGGACACTGACAAAGTCCCCACCAGGGTTTCGGGGCCATGTATTTAACATGAGGTCGTGTCGGGGGACACTGACAAAGTCCCCACCAGGGTTTCGGGGCCATGTATTTAACATGAGGTCATGTCAAGGGACATAGACAAAGTCCCCACCAGGGTTTCGGGGCCATGTATTTAACATGAGGTCATGTCAAGGGACATAGACAAAGTCCGCACCAGGGTTTGCGGCCACGTGAAGAAAACCGGTTTTTAACATGTTAAATGGAAAATGTATGAGATGGCACTACAGTCTGTGACTGAGAGTACACTCGTAAAAAAAAAAAACAAAAAACAAAAACAAAACAAAAACAAAAAAGAAACAAGTAGGGGGTTAGTCAATCAGCTTTTGTAGCTGCTTGGATTTCTTGGTTGTACACAAGACTCGAGTTTTGGTAGCTAAGAGTAATCCCCCTGAGAGCGCTGACATGTCATAATATATTGCAATTGCTTATTTTATTTTTCTTTATTTTATTTTACCTTATTTTATTTTATTTATTTATTTTGCTCCTGTGGCCAAGGCCTGGTTTACGGGCCAGCAGAACTGATATCATCTCACGTGTGGGGTAAGTAAAGACATTGAGTGAATGCATGTTTTAGAAAATGCAAGAGTGAAGGTAGCAGACAACACCGATTTAGGCCGTAGGCCTGTGGCTTGAATGGTTCTATGTATAACCTTGTGAACGGCTGTTTTGACAGCCTGGTCTTGAAGTTGTATATGTAACGTGTCATAACATGGAAAACAGCCATGTAGTTGATACAGCTTGGTGTAGACGTACACTAAGTTGTGGAGACCGTGGTGTTTGTTTTACATACCATCAGTTTTTATTGTTTATATAGACCAGTATAGCTGTACACCTGTAGGATGAAGTTAAAGTTGATCAGAACAGCAGACAGAATCATACAATTCTGTACTCTAATATAGTTCACTGTAGCAGAATACGGTAACAAAAAATATATAGAATAATAATCTTAAATTTAAACAAAGAGTTACTCAAACAAAAACAAATGTAACAAACAAATGCCCTAGAATCAACAGCGTTTCAAAGAATAGATCCTCTACTCTGGTCTTATTGAAAAATTATAGGGTAGATACAAATATTCCGCTTGGCGAGGGACATAAGAATATCTGAATTAGAGAAAAAAACGACATTAAAATTGAATTGAAAATTTGGAAGTGTATGAGAGTCGTAGGACGCCTTTGTACACAAATATACATATCTGCAGGGATTTTACCGGCAAGACAGACAGAATGTTTAGTTTTCGACCCAATACGAGAAGGACTTAAGTGCTAAGTTTAAAGTAAAACAATTATTTTGAGGAATAGATAAATAGAAGGTCAGCCCATATCATGCTACAATAAGATGGGGAAGGGAAAAAAAACTCAAACTAGTGTAAGAAACAACTATCCTTTTTCCAATTTAAGTTATCATCAATTATGATACCTAATAACATTGAGGCAACTTGATTGATTTTCGTGCCGTGGCTGACAGACTGGCGTTCTCCCCTGAACACCTGCTACTATTAGTACAAAATAAAATTAATTGTCTACCTTCAGTGGTAGCTTATTTGTCTGAAACCAACCCACAGAAGCCTAGATAAGTTTTCATTTGCTTCTATAATTAGTTGGACAAAATTCTCATGTGACTTTGTAAGGTACCCAAGCAAAAAACAATTATATATATATATAAAAATTAAGGCGGTCAGCATTAACTAGTTAATCGTGAGTTAACTCAGCCACAAGTTAACTCGATCAATTTCATTAGTGCGCGATTAACTCGCAATAAAAAACAAAAGCCAAGTGGTTCGCTTGCGCCAAAGGCAGAGGCATAATTGTTAAACATAGGCATCCCTTAAAGTTAATTTAAAATAAGTCTACACAATTGGAGAACGGAGAAAACACTCTAATAAATTCTCAGGTTAGCTCTAATGGTTCCAACATCAATACAGCTTGGAATTATGGATGAAAATACACGTTCTCAAATGTGGTCTGTGGCTCGGTCAAACACAGAATAGATAATGGATATTGGATAATATAATGATGGATAATATAACAATGGATATGCAAAAAAATCCCATTAGGCAGACAAATATATACTCCAATCTCGCAGTCACTGATTTAATTGTTGGTACTTTTAAGATCTAGATTAGTGTAGCGCATGTCAAACTCAAGGCTGCGGGTTCAAATCAGGCCCTTAAATGAATCTTCTTAGACCCGCAGGAAGACATTTAATTACTATTAGAACTAGTGCCTGTGTGTTGAAACACCGTCTGGCGCACAACGTGGCACACTGGGCATTTGCACCGACGTCCTTGGTAGGATATTAGGGTAGGGTTATCCAAGACATTCCAATTAGAAATGACCGCATTCACTCTGCAATGACACATGAGTAGATGGGCAATGACACGACAAAGACTTACTAGCTCTGCAGTCTGCACTAACGTAGAGACACAATGACGCAGACCAACACTAAGTGTATAAAATTAATTACTGCATACATGGGTATGCCCCCATTTCCCCATACACAATATTTGACACAGTTTGTCAGCATGACGACTTGGACAGTCATTAAGTGAATAAGTGAGTTAATTATAATTTGACTAAACCATAACTACAGTTTTCACATCATACAATGAAATGGGAAGTAAAGGTATGGAAAACACACTGAAATACTTAAGTTGAGAGAGAATTATCTAATAATTACCCGTAACTAATGTACAGTATCTAAACAAATATACAGTGTACAATATCTAAATAAATGGGCATCTATTCGCACATTACAACGTATTAGCCTCAAACGAGAAACAAAATATTGAGTTAGTAAATAGTAACTAACGCAAAAGGACAATATACAAAATATTATACAATAAATATATATTTATGTACCTGATCAAGTGTTGCTCTTGTTGCTCAAGGGTGCTCCGGCTAAAATCTGACGTTGATTGGGACATCAACAAGAGCTCATTAGTATGTTGTGTGCTTTTAACTCATATTAACCCTAGACACGGTACAGATAACACCTAATAAACAGCAATTCCACGAAAATAACAAAAAAACAGTCTACACCCTACCCACCACCATCCAAGACCAACATGCTAACTAGAAATACTGCAATTAAAAAATGTAGAGTGTGATTGCCACAGTCGCTTGTTTTGGCCCCTTACATTAATTTTGGCAGTCAGTTATGATGTCGACTTTCAATTCAACCCTGTGATCATATGCAATTAGGAGGGGATGTATACGCCCCAAAAAATGTTTTTTGGCATTGGCTACTGTTGGATTTGGGAAAAAGGACCGCATAAAGAATTTGTTAAAATTGATATGATGAAAGGATGAAGAGACTGTATATTTTCGATAGCTCAAAATGTGGAGAGCCAAATTTAGAACAGGCTATAATGACCAAACCCAAAATGTAATCAGAGTAAAATATACCAGAGAAAAAAAAAAAAACTTCTAGCTGTCCTGATGTACAATTTGCCATAAAGTAATGTTCAGCTTTAAGAGCTTTTAGAAATAGTTCCAAATGTAATCCGGGAAAAGATTAAAAAATGATGAGTAAATATACCCATAAACCCTGAATATTACTTACAGCTAGCACAGCCCAGTTACAATCCATTGATGACATATGTAAATCATTCACAATAAAATTCTGAAGTATTAAATATTTCCAATATTTCCATCAGCTACATTTTGCACTGTTGTGGCGCCCCCTATATAAAAAAAAAAAAGAGGAAAAAAAATTGGCTCCCTGTTGGTGCCACCACTCACAACATGTGATTCAAATTTGGGGAGGTTGGGACAATTGGTGATTGATTTAGTTGCATTTTTTGAAAAATAGGCCCCTCCCTCTAACTTTGGAAGCGAATTACGGTCAAACGATACGCATAATAAACATTGTGTCAGGTCACTTTTATCAGGTAGCTCCAGATAATATGTGCGCAAAATTTTAAGCTTTGGAGGAGTAGGGTACCAAACTTAGTTACCTAGAGAAAAGATTAATAATCCGGAATAAAGTGTTACAAGTACAATAGTCTGGTTGCCCTTTTGGGCAACCACACTAACTAGTGGAAATACAAATCTTGCCAGGTACAGGCTATGAACATTAACAAACAGGTGTGGTAGTCGAGGAGGGGAGAGGTAAAATGACATAGTGACACAGTTTCACAACAAAGTACAGATCCATCAGACATCAATACCAGTGTTGCACAGAAATATTGCAAGGTACATCAGGTATGTACAACAATGTAACAGGGGAGCAATAGCAACAGTGAGACATTGTCAAAATTATATTATCCAACTATGTCTCATTCCAAAAAAAAACAACAACAACAACAACAACAGGACAATACTTGACTTCACATGTTACAGCCTACTAGGCTGTCTGTTCAAAGACTGTTGCACATCCTGTTCCACTCAAGAGACATTGTTGCTGTTGCTGGAATCCACCATCCAGTGCAGCGACACAAACAATGAACTGTTCCGAGTGTTTGGGGGACACTCATCAGAGGCAACTGAGAAGCCAACAACGAGAGTGCCAACGAACTGACGAGGCCGCAGACAACCAGAACTGACAAGGCAGGCCACAGACAACCAGCACACAGTGATGGAGTAAAAGAACTGTTCCAGTGTTTGGGGAGACGCTCACTCAGACAGACTGAAATGACCACACCACTTAAGGTCATGGGGCTGTGGTGCAACGCCTGCACTACCTCTGCCCACACGCAAGGCCGGAGTCATTTGAAGTCAAATATTGGACCTGCCATAGTTGAAGTTTCAGTAATTCAGGTCAAACAAAACAATCAAATAGGCGGGAAGGCAAATTTATGAGCAACATTGGTATAAACACCAACCAACAACTGACGTCCCCTACAGGAAAAGGACTTATGTCCCCCCCCTCCCACCCACAAAAAGAACATCATGTGTGTAGACCGCGGTGGTGGATTAGGATCTACAAACTTACTGCACATGTCTGTTATCTGTTGACGGCTTGTAAACCTGTTCTTTTCACATACAACACCAAACACATTTGTTGTAGGTAATGAGGCGTGATCTGATGTTATATTAGTTATATTACCCATTTTGATAGAATAAAATCATTAGGGTATTATTACCGTATGCGATTTGTTACTGCCCAAATCTGGTTACTAACACCATAGTGAAGTTAAATGAAGTTAAAATAAATAAATAAATAAATAACACTACAAACACACAGTTGAGCCGGCCAATTATAATTCTAGAACCAAAATATATATATTTTCAAATGTTATCTCATCGCACAGGTTGAGTGGTGGTGGAATTAACTAAACTCAGAATTGAACTAAATGCATAGTGTTTGACAAACTTAAGTGATAACCTTTAGTCTGCTAATGCACACTGCTACAATCAGTAGCATAATCAGTGGGCCATATAGGCCATAAAAAGGCCATATTGATATTGGAACGTCTTAAAATAATGACACTTAGTTAATCAAAACAATGAATACATAACACCAATGCCAGAAGTAATTAATTAAGGTAATTCAAAAGTGTCCAAATAATTACGCTTCAAGGAAAAGCACCGAAATGCAGTAGCAATATTAAAGTATAGCCTCAGTACGGGGAAATTAAAGTGCTACTACAAGTAGCCCCAAAGTCAACTGACCAGATGCCAAATGAAACAATAATGACAAATTCAATCTAACAGAGCAACCGTGGCTGCACCTAAAGAAGAAAGCAATTACTATTTATTACACTGTACACAATACAATGTATCTCATCAAGTTAAGGTTTCGTGTGTATACCTTAATTATCCCTGCTCAGGCATTCCATATCTGCTTATAACAATAGTTCAGGCCCAGGGCACATGAATGAACATCAACCGGAAGTGAACATCTACTTACTGTTATGAAATACAATATGACTTCAGTCATGACACACTGCTCACACTGCCACTATAATGCATAAAACGATAGTCGCAGACACACATCTCAAGACACTTAGCTGAATCTGAAAGGCATTTGCCTGGTACCGGAAGATATGACCAAGACACAGGGTGACTGCTAATTTGGTTAAATTATACTCTTGGTTTAAACTATAGTGGCATTTGACTTGCAAAATAAATTAGATAATTAATTATCCTGAAAATAAATACATTTTGTATTACCACTACTAGCTACGAGGAGTACATGTTGGACAACGAATGATTTGTTTAGATAAGAGAGATTCTAGATTACTAGTGAGGGATACCAGTACTTACATATAGGCACAGTGAGCAGCACAACATCATGCAACGTTGACCAGGTTAGTATAGCCAAAACCAATTTTATGATGTCAAAGCTTGTACCATACACAGACCCTCGGGCCTAATTGGAGTCGAACACATTGACGCATATTTTCTCCACTGTTGTGGGGTCACGTTATCAAGTGAATTGCAAGTCTACCGACTCTCCTGAATCGTTTACACTTGACTCTAGGTTTTGGCAGTTTATCGATTTTACAAAAAGCGGGTCACTCATATATTTCCATTTTTGATAGGTAGGTTAGTCTGGAATCGACGTATAGAGTGTGTGCAATCAAAATATGTATTTCATCTAATAAAGAATCCCATTAAGAATGAAAAAAAGGTTAAAATTTGGGTTGGTAAAATAACAATGAGAAAATATAAGAAGTAATAAGGTTTCAACCACAAAGGTGGTGCGCTACGGATAAGGCAGTGCAACTCACCAGTGAATACATCCCAGTGATTGTGACGGGCGAGAGTGGCAGAAAACTACAGAAATTACAGAAATTAGAAATTACAGAAAATACAGAACTAATGGAATACAAACCACAAAATACTGCTTCAGCAGAGTACCAATTGCAATAACAAAAAAATTGACAAAATCAAATATAACATTAAAAACAAATGCTCAATATCAATGCAGAACTTGGGTCTTAAAATCGCACAGGAAACTACATTGTTCAAATTTATGTGACCAAATTCCCCTAACACGGTGAGTGGTACCAAGCCGGAATGAATATTTTATCCAAATGTGGACGAGAAGCAAGGAGATAATGTATAAATGTCAAATCTAAATTAACCATAACAATGTTTACCCCACAGGAACAGGTCTACAGACAAGGAGGGAGGTCTAAAAGTCCAAAGTGTTTTAGTAATCAAAGCCATATTGTATAGTACATAATATGATGTCATGTCAACTTTGGATTGTCTTAAGGAGGGAAAGTAAGAGGACAAATAGAATGGTGTGCAATAACAGAATATCAAGGAGGGGTGTCCAATTCATAACTGTAACACATTTCCCACAGGAGCGGAGAATGTTTGGATGTAGGGACAAATTTCCAAATGTGCATGTGTGGTAATCTTATTCCGGGAGGTCAAAGTATTAAACTAACAGTTTCACAGTACAGCAGCTCGAGAGACCCTCAGTTGCGAGGTAAGCGACATCTATAGCCCGTATCCGAAGGTTACTAATGTGAATTACAGGGCAAGGTGGAGGACACGTTCCAGGTTATATCTAGGAGGGACGAGGATGGTTTGTCAGAAATCAAGAATAATGTTAATTTTTCAGTTCTAATAACTTTTTGATCATTTGTGATTCTGTCTGTGTCAATCAAACCCGATGCCAATGAAATAACTCACTAACAGACTAATAAAAAACCCAATTAGAGTGTTTGTATAGATTGATTATGCATGCTATGGCTCCTCTTAAGTGAAAACTACCCAACGCATTGCAGATGCAGGCCAGGAAAACAACTATACACTGATTTTAACTTCAAGCATCCATATAGTAGTAGCACATTGCACTAAAACATTCTCTTGACAATAAGTAGGAGTTCCAACCAACTGAATGGGAATCAAACCCCATTAGTATTGATTACATGTATTCAGTTTCATATCCAGGAGGGTGAAGATTTCACTAATTTAACAATACACATCAGCCCAACAAATCTAGTTTTGGACTCTGTAAATTACATCCAACATGTAATTATGGCCATCTACTTGACTAGTTCTGCTACATGCTACACTACACTCGCAATCTAGTGCGAAAGGACTTAAGTGGAGGCCAGAACACCAAACACACTATACAAGCCCTGTAGCATAGTACATCCCCCTCTACACATGGCATGCATCCCCGATACACATTGCACACACCTCCAAGAAGACAAGAGCCCCCATCAACCCTGTGCATGGAAGAGCAAGATCGTAGTCAGCAGCCCATGGGATGGGGCTCCCACCTCGGAGGTTGGGCGTTTGTCTATTCATGACCCCCAGCTTTCGGGGCGCGGACCCGCAACTAAGGACACACCACCAGCCTAGGTTTACAGTATAGGTTAATCCATTAGACTGTCCAAACAAATAATAAGGTATAAGACAAAAGTGTCTAGACTATTAATTAGTTATTGCTTAGATTTAAGCAATAACTAAGGAGGGGATAACATGTATGATTTTGATACAAAGGCTGGGTAACTCGGGAATAGGCCAAATTTTAGTTTTTAAAAATATGGTGGTGCTCCGAATCGCCAGACTACCTGACCACCAGTCCATCCAGAATCAACGCCTCCCACCTTCATCAAGGGCCCCTGGCAGAAGAGGAACAAGGAGGGTGACCTCACTGATCAGTTGCAGCGGAAAAACAAAGAACTCACTTAGGCACTGTACCTCTGCGGTACTGGCATGCATTTTTATCCTTCAGCAGTATTGAATAATGTGAATAGACTTTTCCAGGGATTTTTTCAGAAATCAGGCAATTTATCACTGGTCATTATAAAACAGCAGGCTTATTTCAACATAAAAAGCCAAGACACCCCATTGGGGGATGACAAAAAACAAATTGTGTCCGGGTTATATGGGACCCTCAATTCCCATGTCACTTTACAGATGTCAGTTATTGTCCAGAGGTGGACCGTGGCCAAATGGTATGGATGGGGTTTGGGACCCCTCATCCATAGGGGCAGGTTTTCCCACATATAACATCACAAAGAAAGTGGTTTTCCTGGCTAACAGGTTTTTCCATATATAACAACAGAAAAGGTGGTTTTCCCTACCTCACATGTGTCCACGGCTGTTCTAATGACTGGCAGGAGTAACAACCTTTTACTTTTAACTATTATATTATAGTATTTGAGAGGCAAGGAGTACCCTAATAATCAATGGGAGTTTACCTTTTATCTTATGATCCAACTGAAGTAAAAACACAGATCTTTTTTTTGCAATGTCATTTAGCCAATTGTACTGATATGTAAAATTACAGTTTTTCTTACAAGGCAATTTATTTCTAAAGCATCGAAATGTTTTAAAGATCCAGCATAATTATTATTTAATTGTTTTGACACAGAAGCATTGTTAGTATTAACTCCGTTTTAGTATTATTACATGTTTTTTGTAATATTTTCATTTTAGTTAAAAACAAAACATTGAGTTATGTAATTACCCATAGCATAGATGAGAGAATCGTGTCACCTAATGCTGTACTTAAGTCCGAATGTATGTCGATTTACATAAATAGTATGATTCCTTTGCATTGACCTTAGTGCCCGGCTTTGAGCTGTTCCTAACTAGAATACCTGGCACCTGGTCCGCTGGCGTGATGAACGAACTGTCACGGACTGGTGGTAGGATAATATTGCAGGTTCTTTCCCTTATCTAAATAAATAATTTAAGTTGCACCTGGGGCACCCCTCGAATGTTATACGCTGCCCATCTATTTTGGGTTTTTGATCTTTGCTTCTTTAAAATCGCAAAGAAGGAGGGGTAATGAGATAAAAGTAGAGCTTTGAGCACACACCATGTCTTGTAAGAATGTGCCGCTAGCTGGGCCACGTCAAGGCCACAGCGAGATAGTGAGTTATTAGAGATAGTACACAGCGAGTACAGCGAGAGACTGAGTGAGAGGAGTCAGAAATCTCCAGGACAGAGACAGCGCTGGACCTGTGCATTGAGGGGCGCCCCGCCAAAGAGCTGATATAATGTGAATCTCGGTTCGCAGTATAACAGGTCGTATTTGCTTTCAATCATATAATGTTCATTTGCTGTTCATATTCCTATCATGAGAGGGATACAGTCGATCCCATTGTATAGAAAATAAATATGTCTGGGTCCCACAGAAGTTATGTCTACAGCCTCTTATTGGACTTTAAAGGTGGTCGAACGTATACAGACGCCCACAAATTAAACACGTATAGCATTCTGATTTTTACCCATGCTTCAACTAAGCATGTACGGCACACCTACCCCATGGGCCTAATCACATTATATATCACTTTCTTTTGTGTGTGTGAATGCATGGTCATGGTCAAAGACATTCCTTCTCAGATGCAAAAGTAAAAACTAAAGAGCTTTTGTTTATTCACACTGTATTGATGTGTTGATGAGAATAACAATTAGTTTACATTCTATTTGAATGTAAAATTTGCTTCAATTAACAATTAGGTAACTCTCAAGAGTAAAAAGAGTTAAAGATCTACAGTATAGGTGCCCATTTGGATTCCAACTCTCCAAGGACCACTGGTTGAAAACCACTGCTACAGTACATGTCCTTTTGTGCAGCTTCCATGCCTACAGGGACCTTGCAGAGTTTGAGGACAGATCCATCCATGTCCTTCCTAAAGGTCGACAAAGTGTTGAAATCCCTCGTGACTCAAGTCTGTGGTCAGTGTAGTGAATATACAGCCACATATCGCCTCCATCTTCGCAGCAATGCTGGCATTTGTAAAACTTTGAAATAACTTCTTGCAGATAATTAAAGTGTGCGGCAATGCGGTAAAAAAGACGGACAGATAGGCCATTATTGATCCCGTGAGGGGAAATTCAGTTGTCATACCGAAGCATGTACCGCAGTGAGAACCACAAGAGAAGCATCCGAGATTCAAAAAATAATAAATAAGAGAGGAGTAAACAGCTAGGGACGCACAGGGAGTATAGTTATGATGGAAATACGAAAAGATATGTGGTTATTTTCAGTTGTTGTTTTTTGCATGGTGTATATGACGTTGTATTCACACAACCACATGATGCAGACGCATGCATGCACACGCACGCACACACACACACACGCATGCGCACACACACACACACGCGCATGCGCACACGCACACGCACACGCACACACACACACACACACACACACAGTAAGCCATTATAAGATACTGTATGTGTATGTACATAGACCTGCGCAGTCCCGCCCCTGTCATCACGTTGTCCGTGTTCCAGGAACTGAATCCTCATTCATTTTCCTCATAGACTTTTCGAAAATGGTTAAAATATGATTGCGCCACGGACAAAGCCAAATCAGCTAGTGACAAATCATGACAACAAACACAATATTATCATGCAATATGTAATTAGCAAGAAGTAGAAAACGGCAGGACAACACTTTTTGTTTCGTTTTTCATCTTAGGAATTATTTAATTGTCCCAAAAGATTGTGTGTCATCAACTGATCATGATTTGTCATGACCCGAGTTGGCTTTGTCCGCAGCGTAATCATCATTATAATAATCATTTTCGAAAAGTCTATGAGAAAAATGACTGGGGAATCCGTTTCTGGAACAGGGGCGACGTCACGAGGGGGCGGGACTGCGCAGCTCTACATAGACACCCCATGATGGCAACATCTCTAGTATCTATGGTCCCAGATTTATGTTTTATGAAACCCGTTAGAGACGTCACTGTATTCTGCATCACTTTCAAATAGAAACTCACGCCCTAGAATCCTCTATGATTGGCTCGATGGGATTGGGTCGATAGTTTTCACCACTGTACTCTACTCATCACATCACATCAGACCGCAGAGTGCTTTCTGATGTATAAGTGCAATTTCACAGCCTCACACCCACACTCTCACACCTCTCTGCATACCCATGGAAGTAACGGTGGACAGTAGCTATGAGTATGTAGTACTTGCTGTCATAGGCAGAAACCTCTCATGTCCTTATTGTAACTTTTTGTGCAGTTTCGTAATGCCTAGGACTAGGCCTACTTGATCATACTACAGTCACACAGAAGCATCAAAAGAAGCATTTAGATCTGCTACTTTGAATCCTGAAAAGAAAAGCATTCCAGGCATAATTATGACGTTGTCACCCAACAGAGACAATATAAGTTACTTACTGTGAATCTTTATAGGTCTAACCCCTTCCTTATTTTCAGTGAAGAATACTAGCTCTACAATTGTTACACAGTTGTTATAATGTATATAATCTCTGTTTGGTAAAGACCTGTTACTTTCCAAATGTAGCAAAAGCAGCAGATCTTTCAAGTCTAATTTCTGGCTACTAGTACTTATGATGCTTTGTGTTTACTAAAAACACATTGAACATAAGAGGTGTCTGTCCAACAGCCACGCATTGCCACTTAAAATAAAAACAAACAAATCCAGGTCTTAGTTCTTCCACCTCTGCTCTCACTTTTCTGCATATGGACACTCAGGCTACCCTGCTCCCCGTCATGGCTGGAGCTCCATCATTGCAGTGACTCTGCATAGCTTCTCCCACAAGAAATACATGTTTGTGGCAAACTGACGCCGCTTTAAAAAAAAGTCCTTTCCTCCATGGTACCCTTGAAGCTCCTCCTGTTTTGATCGAAGGAGTTCTTCTGAAATGCAAAACCAGTCGCAAACCAACTAGTAAAAGAAATTAACAAGCGAGCGGCGTCTGTGGCATCAGAATATGCGTGCTGCATACCTGCACTGTGTTTCTTACAAGTCTACCGTTAAATCCCTGCAACTGTTTTCTGGGTTTTAGCGAAGACTTTCATATGAGGCACTCTTTTAATAAAGGCACTCTCTGCAATGGGTTTTCTGTGCCGGGCTATGAGTTGAGTGATCTTGTGGCTAGCCCTCATAGCACTCGCTTGAGCTTAGTTGGCAAATAATAAATGTTTTTGTTGGGGGCGGATAGGCTAGCTGCCAGTGATTTTACTCTCTGTTCTTGTTCAGCGCCGATATACAAATTCCCCTTTTCCTGCCGAATAAAACAAACTTAATTAACTCTGATCCTGGTGGAAATGCTCGTTCATTTTGCCAGCATGGCTTTAGATTTCCATTTCTGTAATTGGCACCGCCATGTTTATTTATAGGCCCATCTATGCAGAGGGAGAAAAGCAGTTTAGGGTTATACTGATACTGATTTTATGTCATACTGACACCCAGTGTTCAAGCTACCAACTGGACAGCTAGATCACTGTCACAGTCCATTCCCCTCTGTCTCTGGAGTTTGTACAGGATGTATTCATTAGCTTTGGGATTTTTACATACCGGTATATATCTGGACTCAGGCCGTTGCAGGGGTGTTGCCTGAGTATGTGAGTTGCCTGAGTAAATTCTGCCGACTTCTGTACTGTTTGCTATATGCTCTCCGCCAATAGCAGTCTATGTAGAAGGTGTCATTGGACTGGCCCCATGAAGTAAATGAACAGAGTTGTAGTAACTCTGTCTTTACTCTGGCTCTGGCGTCAACTCCCTGTATTAATGCAACCATACCGACAGAGATGCCATGTGCATTCAGTTCCATCTCAGTTCATGGTCAGTTCTAGTTTTGTTTTCCGCAAAGTGGGCTTTTGACCATTCACTTGTCTGTCTGTGCTCGGCCGTTCTGCAATTGTCCATGGCAGGTTTACAAAGTGTATGTAATTAACTGTACATTTTGGTCACACACTATTCCCATAATGATGTTGCAGGACTTACTTGCAGCGTTTTTACGTACCTTGGTGGCATTACTTTTACTTAAACAAGCTACAGACTACTTATTCCAGGCGGCCACCATCCATAATGTGTCACCCACCTCTCCTAGAGAGAGACAGATGGGCGACGGGATGCCAGAGGACATCTCCACCTGAGATCCAACAGACACTGATCACGGGAGAAATAACTAAAAGCAATATTGATTTTTTGAGCCTGTGCAAGTGCAAATGTAACCTATTGTGATGTGGCTGTCCGTGTGGATGTTACACTGTATGCAATACGCGCGCGCGCACACGTTAAAATGGCCAGTCTGCAAGCGCACATGTCAACGTATACTGGCTAGTTGAACAATTCAAAAATGCTTTCAAAATAGTTATTAGTTAAAATCACTTACTATAGACAGGCTATACACAAAGTGTCTTGTGCTTCATAGATAACACGTAGTACAACAGTAAAGTGTGGCCAACTTCTACCCTGTGTACTCTACTCAAGCAAGAAAAGGAGAAACAAACAAACAAACAAACAAGAAAGCAACTGGAACCTTTTCATTAAACCTAGGCAAGACACACACATTTCTCACATCAGTGGACATCCCAACAGCAAAGATTAACTTTCTTCCCCTTAGTAGCATCCCCAGAAATCCTCAGCTCAGACCCTAGCAGTAAGCATTATGCTGCATGCCTGCTCTGTCTCACACGGAAAATGATTGTGCCTGCTTATCCATGTACTCCCTCCAGCTCCCGCTTTCCCATCTCACTTTCCTGTTCCAACTGCTGTTTTTTGTATTATAATAATCACAAATAAAGTTTATAGATTGAGATCCACTGTTGATTTATGAATGATGAATTAAAATAATAATAAAAGAAAAGGTAAAATGTGAATGCTAAGGAGCCATATTCCTTGAGAGGCCAAACAATGCCCCGGAACCAGCACCCATTTATTTTATAATGCTGTCACCATAGTTTAACTATTTTTTTTCTTATTTTCGAATGCTATTTGAACATACTACAACTTCATAAAAAGTAACAGATCTTCAATCTCAAAGGGTTTTGAGATTGTAGACTTGCTATTGTCTTCCTGTCCTTTTTTATCCTGCATAAAACATTTTTGGACATACTGTAGGAGTTTTCTACAGCTGCCCAATCAGCCAAGAAGCCAAAAAACATCCAACAATATGGTGTACAGTACAGTGCTGGCCAATGCAAACATAAGATACTTTAGGGTAAGAAAGACTTAGAAACTTTTGAATATAAACACAAGTAAACAAAAGACAGAACTCTAGCAGGCTGCTTGCCGCTATTCCATCTCCCACAGGGACGTTATCTGTGATCCAGCTTAAGTCAAATAGCCTGTGTGTCCATGTAACTTCCCTTAAACAGAGAGTCAATCCTAACAGAGGACACAGAACCATTTAGCAAACCAATTAGGTCTCCTAATCTACACCCCGCTTATACCATACAAGCAATCTAAACACAGTTTTATGATTTAACTCAAGGTACAACTTAAACTCCCGTCTATTCCACAGCACTTGGTTGGTAGCTTCCTAATAGATGGTTGCCACCAGCAGCAGGAGAGACAAATGACAAGCAATCAGTTAACATTTCTACAGTTTTCAAACACAAGTTTAACACCATTAGGACAGAAAGCAGTATGTGTACGGGTTACAGGTCCTGGGCTGCCCCATGATGACACACCGCTTTTGGTAGCTAATGGGCAATTGGGCAGTCATTTTTGTCAATGTAATTAGCTGTGGCGATGGCAGGCACGTTGGAACGTACTGTATGTGGATTACGGCGGCCCGGCTACAAAAAAGAAACTGGGTGTTTTGGGGTATAAGAGTAGTCTTATTCAGGTATAAGTGGCCCAATAATGATGCATTTACCACACACACACCAAATTACGCATGACTGTTTTTCTGTAAGTCACAGTTGGCTACAGTTTTGCTGGAGTCATCGGGTGACCCCAGCAAAATGATAGTTTGGAAACAAATGGACCTGGGAGAGAGAGAGAGTGATCAAAAGCAGGGAAAGGCGCAGAGGCGGAGCGCAGAGACCACAAGTTACAGCGAACTAAGTCGGTTGTATCTCCACTAAAAATGCACCCTTGCCTAATTGGGCAACGACTGGTAGCAAACTTCACTTGCCTGACCACTTTTTTCCACCCTGAAATACAGCAGTTAACATGAACTGTTTTATCTTGTTTTTACTTCATTTATCTTTTGTATTAGTAAATCAAAAACAGCGTCGCCAAAACAGGGTTGCAAATTCATGAAAACAAGGATTGTTGCAAACTTTATAAAGTGGCAGTGGGTTGTGTATGGTGGGATTCTGGAAAGTCTGGATTCTGGAATTCTGTTCTTCCTTATAACTTCACTGATCATGATGTCGATGATGATGACGACGACATAATATTTATTGCACCATGAAAAATAAATAACCACCAAACTGATACTGTATCTATCTAGTAAAGTAACCTATTTGGCCATTGAACCCTGTATTTTAAAACATTTTGTGCAGGAGCCTCCCTAGACTTGGCACAAGTTGACATAATGTGAGCTTATAGATTTGCTATTTTTGAATAGCCAATTGTTGATAAAAGCCAATCAATAAGCTCACAGCACATGGCAATACTTGGTGGGACTACTTCATAGTATTCAACACACATTACATGATATTTTTGGAACAAGTTGCCAGCACTTGTACACATACACGCCCACACACAAACAGTCATGCGCACACTCCCACACACAACCTAGGCCAGATGCCAGACCAAAATGTTGATCACACCAGTGTATGCGTGCACGCACGCGTGCACGCACACGCGCGCACATACATGCACGCACGCACACACACATGTGAGTGCACTACACACACGTGCACACCCACTAAGTTTGGTCATAGTAAACCACGGTTTACTATATAGCCAAAACCACGGTTTCCAGTTTTACTGTCTAATTAATATTAACGTGGCCATGCATTTCACATTATTATATTTTGTAAATCAGAGATGGCTATTAGAGTCTATCATAGTCTAAGAAGCACCTTTCCCAATTGTAATGTATTGTCAGACATGTTCGCATTTGGCCTGATTTGTCCCCCTCTGCCTACCATAGCATTATGAGGTCCCAGCATAGAGCAGCCATTCTGTGTGCTCTGCGGTCTAATCTATTGTATACTCTACTACGGTATCATCTTAGTGATTGTATTTTAACCATAACATTATCTTATGGGATGTCATAAACTAATAATTAAGTTGCACACAAGACAGACAGATAAATCTGATGCATGGATCATAGATGGAAACTAGTGTATTTGATCCTGCTATTCTCTACAGTACATAAGCAATAATCACAGGCACCTAACACTCCCATGTCAGCGGAAACAGTTTGGTCGGTTTAGCCGACGAAACCCTGGTTGATATAATGAAACTGTATCGAATAGTAAAACCGAAATATTGCCCAATCCTAGTGCAAGCACACACACTTACCTATTGGTATATACAGCACACTGTACAACAGCTGTGAGCAGCCCTGTAAAGTGCCATCCTCTCTGTAGAGCCCATCTCAGTGAATAATGTTTAAGAACTCCTGCACCCTCGCCAACAAAGGAGACCATGTTAAATATTAGCATCTATTTAAGGCTTTTGCAATCCAGCCAAAAAAAATCCAAACCCCCCATTCAAACCTCCATTGAATTCTTAGCTGGACATTTCCACCAAGACTGGTTGTGCTCTCTCTCATTCACACAAGCATTCCCTCTCATCACTTCACACAAATGTTGGCATTTCTGTAGAAAATGAAGAGGCACTTCTGATAGAAAGAAGAATAAGACAGATCAAAAGCTGACATGGCAGATATTTACATGAGGTTCCAGTCATTGCACTGCAGAGATGCAACATGCATCAGAAAGCTCATGTACATAGATAAATCGATTCACACATGGGCAAACACATACAAACATACGCTGTCTCATTCTTTTTCCGTCTGTGCGACATGCAGTCTGACAGATGAGTTCCAGAAGAAAAGCCCATGCAGTCGTTTCGGTACATCATGTACATAAAACTGAATGGCACATTCACTGGTCCAGGCCCATACGTGATGTCTGTCGTCTGGACTGGTGTGGCCATTCAATAAACCTAGGATGGACAAGAGCTGTAGTGCAAAAAAGTGTCTAACCTGAAGTAAGATAGAAAGAATGTTTTGGTTGGCTGGCAAAAAAATAATAAAAACTAAAATGGAGAGAGAGGAATGAAAAATAAAGGTTGATGACCACAACTTAAAACTATAGTGGCTGCTAAAAATAATCAGAGGGAGGTGAACATCATGGAGGAAAGGTGAGGAGATAAGAACCCCATAGGCCTAGCTCAATGTAGAAGTGATGTGAGACGATATTTCAGGGGGAATTGGACCTATTATAAACAATATGGCAAGTCAACTGGTACAAATCCCTGGACAGAACAAGACAACAGGAAAGGGCAAAAATGTGATTTGGGGATGAATTCCCGTTAATTAATAGCACCAATAACATTATGCTTAAAAAATGGCTTTGGCAGTTACAGACCAGTGTATAAGGCCTACATTTAAAAATATAAATTTGTGCCAAACGTTTAAAAATATCCAATGTATGAACTCATTCATTTTTGCCTTGAAATGCATTGTGAGCCTGTACTGTAGGTCTACTATTTTCAAAAAGCTGGAGTATAGAACAGGGCTTCACACATGTTTTGTAATAATAATCTATAATAACTTGTAACTAATATTACATTCATCTCTGGGATATAGTGGAGCAGAATTATACCAACACCAGGAGATACTCAAGTAAGGGAAAAGCACCTCAAAACCTTATAGTACAGTGCAGTCCCTACTTTTTCAGTGAAGACTCTTTAGGCAGCATATTTTCCAGGCTTTATCTTCCTTGTGAGATAGAGATAAAACTGGAACGAGGTTAGTAAACAACACCAGCTGTGCAGGCAGACGTACAGCCAGGTGAGTGGAGTGGGCTGCCGTCTCTGCCGCCTGCCACGTGAAAACCTCATATCACACCATTTAAATGCAAAAGTAGCAGATTGGTAGTTGCTCAAACCGTGTTGCTTATACGCATGAATCTAGGGCATCTTTATGGGCTCAGATTGAGATAAAGGACAATGTTTAAAGCTTAAAATAACTTTGCAAACGATTGCTACTGAGTTTAGCCACAAGGTGGCGACATATAAATGTATGGTGTCAATCAAGCCCCCAGTTCGGCCGTCCAATATTGATTCACTCAGTGGTTAGAGCGTGAATTGCAGGCAGACCCATATATTTATAACAACGAAATCCCGATTGATTGCAAAGCAACAGCTGCTAAACTATTCGAACTGGCATTGGACAGTGACTAAACTCCGCCCAGGTTGGGGGTTTGAGAAGGGCTCATTGCGGCACAAATGTACCAGGCAACATGCAAGTGATGGCTCAGATATGGAAGGAAACGCTTCTTCTGGGTGCTTCAAAACATCACTGAATAACTTCTACTGAAAAGAATATTGGGGGGGGGGTGTCCTTTCTCATGTGCAATCAGGGCTTGGCGTGGAACAGAGAAAGAACACGACTGTACTATAAACCAGGGCATAAGGCAAATATCTGTTTTTCTTCAATTCCCAAGTACAATTGATAGCTGCCAAAACAAAAAACAAAACAAAAACAAGCTAGCTGATGAAACTGAAATGTTCCACTAAAATGTTGCCTACACACAAAGGAGACCAGGAAAACAGTGGTTGATGCTGTTTGGGGTCTGAAGAACAAAACAATATAATAATAGAAGCTGATAGGAAAAAAAAATCATACAGCATGCCGAAGAACAAGGTCAAACAAAACATCCCAAAACAAATATTTGATTTGTCCGGATACCGTGGTGCCACAACACACATTTATAGGCATAGCTAGCTATACTGAGCTGCAGGTCTGCGTGTCTCTTTGTTTATTTTTTTATTTGTTTTTAAAACCATACACACAGCTCTGCTTTCACAAAGTGTTACGTGTAAGCCCCCAAATGAGGCCAGATGATAAATTATTCAATACCTTCTGCCTGCTATGAGCAACTAGTTAAAGACATAGCATTTTAATACCGACACACACTAGGAAAAAAAATAATAATAAAAGAGAGAAAAAAAAAGAGGGCCTAACTGAAAAAAAATGTTTCAAGCAGAAGTGATTTTGTGGACAGAATGGTTGTGTTTTCCTAATATGTGCAGTATAAACTCAACTGTACACCATGCTGATACTATTACAGACACATTCATAATGATTATCTTTCATGTGTAAACTAAGTCATCGAACCACACGCCAGATCATGATAGGCCTGTTTTACACTATCATGTGACACACTGTAGTATTACCTAAGTTATGTAAAGTATGTTTGGATGTCGTCTCTGTGAGGTGGAAACCTAATTATGTAAAAAAAAGAAAAGAAAAAAAATCACACCCATGTGAATTGGAGTCAGGAAATCTGCCATGTATCCTTACTTTTATAACTAAAGATGAGCAAGTTGAAGGTGATGGTGCAGTTTCATGAATTTCTTCAATGTGAACGCACCCGAATGCAATCTCTGCACCCTTGCAAAAAGCAACACGTAGCTTAATCTGCGCATCTCAGCGAGAAACTGAAAGGCTGCAGCTGCAGCCAGCTGCACAGTGTCAGAGAATTGCGCAAACTTTATCTCCAAACGTAATCCTCCACCACCCGCCGTGCTATAGAGACCATTGTGTCTTGGTTTCTCATTACGCACGGAACAGCTACTTCTCCATTCATTCTCGTTTATTTGCTGAATGGCTCAGAAAAAGGATGAGGAGCAGGAGGAGAGGAAATGCGGGCCTACCTGCCCCGGCCCTAGCCCGATCCCTATTTTTACCATCATGTTAGGCCCGAAAACCTGATAAAGCCCGAGAGAGTGAAAAGAGAGAGGAAAAAAGAGAGCCACCAATACATTAATTGCGGGCGCCGTGTTTCAGCTGTGTGAGTGTGTGTGTGTATGAGTGAGAGAGAGAGGGAGAGAAAGAGACAGAGAGAGGAGATGGAGAGAGAGAGGGGCAGAGGAAGAGAACATATTATTATGGCGAAATAATGGATTTTCTAACTCAGGTTCAACCAGATGGTTGTAAATGTTCAATTTCCACCATCCAATACTGAGTAAATAAGTTAGTCCCTTTTACTCCTCTGAGGTGAGGAGTAAAAGTTATGTCCAGTTGTTGATCGATTAGGTCAGGATGACCTATTATATAGGTCATACCCACTATATTTATATTCACCGCAACACGAAACCCTCACATGTCCAAAACAAGTGACGATCTTATAAAACATATGGCAAGTTAACAAAGTCAAGACCACTGTCGCCACCACTGAGCCGAGCCATAGACTATAGACAGAGTCCCGCAAATTCTGTTCACTTCATGGTGTCAGTCTAATGGCGACTATACTACATAGACTTCTATTGAGGATGGGGACAACAAATGGGGACAACTAACGGAATGCATTGGAGTGTATGGACTTGTGCGGGTAGGCCTACCACATGAACAGGTTATTTTTCGGCCTCTCAATGTCCCAACTCTTTTACTAGATGTTTCTGTCTGAGCACGAGAGCAGCAGCATCTTAAACCAACGTAAGGAAACTTGCGGTGCTGACTGCTGATAGTAAATGAATCAATCGCCAAGATTAACCAGCACAAAGTTCTTCATAATGGATGGATATTATACAACAGAGGGGGGCAGGGGCTGAAATCCCAAGGGGGCATTTGGACAGAAATTGCGCACTGAGAGCGCACACTGAGAGCTTGTAGATTCACTATATTTGGTGTTGCAGCCAATCACCCTTTAGCCTGAGATGGAGGGCACATGCGGGGCATTTGTTTCGTAAAACGGCAGGGGCTGAAGCCCCTTTCATCTGTCTGTGTGATTATGGTGAACGACTGCTACGTGACTGAGCTAAATGCTATAGCCTGTAAGGACGGCAATGCCATGGCAGCGGTAGTGATGGCAACGGTGCCGAGACATACAGATTACACCACGATGTGAAACCTGTCTAACCTGTCTATTGGGAGTCGTTTTCACGACTCAAAAAAAAAAAAGTTATGTGCTGGGCAGTAACAAATTACATACGATTACATATGATTACATTTTCCAACAAATTGTATTGAGAAATGATTGGAAAAAGACAACCGTTTATTGACTGCAGTGAAGACCATTGGGATCGGGAGTCGAACCCGCGGACACTGCCAGTACTGGATTACCAGCCAAGGTGCCTGGACTGCTGAGCCACTGGCCAGGGATTCAGTATTTTCTTAAAGGAACTTCAGCCATAGTAGCCACAAAGTATGAGCTTACAGGAAGCAAAGACAACCTCTATAATCTATAATAATGGTGTCAAACTCATTTTGGGTGGGGGCCGCATTGGACTTAATGTGACTTCATGGGGCCGGAGCACCGCGGTGCCAGTCGCGCCGCGGTGCCAGTCACGCCGCGGTGCCAGTCGCGCCGCGGTGCCAGTCGCAGACCAGTCACAGACTGCAAGCATGCACACGCATGTTTACGTACACAGCCGTAATTTCTCCGCTACAGTATATCACACAATCAAGTTTATTATTAAGAGTAGCTATTAATAGTTATTAATGACTTTCATTATTGGTTTTATACTTGTAGCCTAGATTAAGACATTTGCTATGGGAGATGCTATTTTTATTTACAGTGTGCCAATAAACCATTCAAAAATACAAAAAAATAAATTTCAAATAGTGTCTTAGCTGAAATTTGGAAATGGCTACACAGCCCATGGAATTATGCAGACCTGCTTTTTATTGAAGTGATGGATCATCGAACATTAAAAAATGATGATGAATTACAATAACTAATGCTTCTAAAATACAGTATATTTTTTAAACTCTAAATTGGATTATTATTATTACCCGTATTTATATTTAAATAGCCAAGCTGTGATCTGAATGATCCCTCAGTTATAGACCCTTATACTGGTGAAGTAACCTGACTCCGCCAGATGGGGCAGCAGAGTGAGGAGGAGGGAATACTCCTCTCTCTGCTGCCCCATCTGGCGGAGTCTGGTTACTGCTGAAGTATAGTTCTCACTTTGCAGCGCCAGTACACCCCCCCCCCCCCCCTCCTTCCCTCCCCCCTCCACTCTCTGCGAGTCAACATTCCAATCAATTAAGTACTCTCAGCTGTGAAGCTACCGGACTAGTGATCAGAGAAGAGAACTCAGAAGCATTTCTTTAAACGACCATAACTTTTGATAGGAACGTGCTAGAGACTTACTTTTTTTTTTGATAGACTCAGACATTTTTGCTCTACAAGCCTGGGGCCGGATTAAATCACTCCGCGGGCCGCATCCGGCCCGCGGGCCGTATGTTTGACATCTATAATCTATAATAATAATTGGAATAATATAGAAAACTTTAAGCGTACCCCCGGAATATTTTTTTTTTCTTTGAACTGCTGACCTGCCTTTTCTTTATAACCATATTAATTTGTCCTCCTGCAATCAATTCACTTCAAACATACATATTTTTGGCAAGTCTTCACATAGTGTGCTTCAATGAAATATAGAGTAATCCGTCATTGGTTTTGGCTGCTAGGGGGTTATTTCAGAAAGCGCTGTCATCGCTATAAGCACTTTCTGTGACCGACTGCCGCTCTAAATATTCAGCAAACAAGTACTAATACATTCAGCATAAGTTCAAAAACATTCGCCAAGATGTGCTAAACTGGAGGAAAAAAATAAATGTATCCCCTTATTAGAATCATCAGCATTTAGAGTATCTTGCCTGCGATTTACATTTCGGGTTGTTATTATGCCGTTTTAAACCCTCTTGGTGATCAAGCAGAGCAAAAGTGCTCTTCCCGCGGCTTAATCCTTTGATCCCGGGGAAAGAGGTGGGTGCAGGATGTCAGTGCATGGAGGACCAGGGGGCTGGGGGGGACGGGGAGATGTCAAGAGGGAAAAGCAGAGAAGAAGATGACCGTAGAGAAAGAGAACTTCAAAGGGGACGCACTATCTCCGCCAGTCTGGGTTGTATATACCCGGGGATACAGTATGTGTAGTGTAAGTCATGGGTTGTAGCAATCAAAATGTACATGGGGGAGACAGCGTGAGGCAGAGAGAGGGAGACATATGCAAGAGAAGAGAAGACGATACTATACATACATGGGTCACTATAAGAGCATATCATCTCTGTCGGGTGGAAACCCCGTTAATACTGTTTGACATAGCTGTGGCTTTCACAAACCCGGAAGTGCAATTTCACCAAGGCTGTTTCAGGCTGGGTGATTTCAAGTTTCATAATATTTACCATCCTGTGACTATCGTGCCGTAGCATGGACGCGACTGAGTGCCTGTCTCCCTCTGCGGTGCTTCACAAGGCTCAAGATTTCTCAGATTTTGGTACTATTAGTAGTTTATCTACAGCAGTGGTCTCAAACTGCCGGCCCGCGGGCCATTTCCGGCCCCCGAGATGATATTTTGTGGCCCCCACCTTAATATGAACGTTTAATATTAATGCGGCCCGCGACGGCCGCGAGTTCCCCCGTCAAATTCCGACCAGGCAGCCCAAAGCATTTGCGGGAGAACAGTCTGTTACTATTGACTGCTCATTACTGAGATCCTGTTTAAAGCCCGCCTACTGGCTTTGCTATTTGCACAGAATAGCAAAGAGGAACCGGATCTGCACCCTGAAACACGCCCCTCCCCCCGTGCAGTTTAGTTCATTCTGTCGCTGAACTGTCAATCTGAGGAAATGCAATGACGCCATTGGCTGCAGTACGGGCGAGATCCTGTCATGGCGTCTCTCTATCCACCGCTCCGTGTTTACAAACACACGTAGGGAAAAGAAAACTTTGCCTTTTTACCAAGGACTGCGTTCGGTTTGGTAAATAATGACAGCGTAGCAGTTTTCTAAAGCCCGATACGGGCGGATGCATGGCTTATAAAGCAGCACGCTGAGCTAAGGTGAGTAGCCTAAAACGAGCTGTTGTGTCCCCCTTGCCCGTAGTGAACGGTGTTGTCGTTGCTCCAGGGCAGACTTACATCTGCGCTGGATAGAATCATAGCTATCTAGTAGAAAAGTTGCGACATTGTGGGGTCAGAAACCGAAAGTGCTGAATTATTTTCAAAGCCCCATTGCGCGACCACTGCAGACAGCATTGCCAGCAAAGATGAGACGTCGCGCAACTGGGATAAAGTTTTCAAAGAGGCTAGCGCAAATAAATAAAAGCCTATTTAGGCACGTGTAAAACATGACAACTATTGGGAAACCAATGCTGCTAGTTGGGCTTCTGATGGTCTACTCTAGTGTCATGTTTGCAAGACTAGTTTTTGAGTGACACTGACAAACTATATTTTTGATTTTATTTATTTTATGGCGCTGCTTTGTAGTGGCTGTATAAGTTCAAAAAAGCTGTAGTTGGCTTTGTTAGGAATATAAATTGATAGCTAAAGTAAAGATTTTGTTACTGCTTCCTTATTGGTTGTAATTCATGCCATCACAATCAAATCAGAGCCACTTTGTTGATGGGTTGGCTGGTCCGGTTATTTTGTATTGTTTGTAGGTTTTATTGTCCAGTAAATAGTTCATTTAATATTGTTCAGTTATAGTTATTATCATAATCCCAGGGTTTCCCCCAGCGCTTTATTCTTAAGGCGGCCGCCCTGAGTGAAATCCACCCCCGCCTTGGCTACGTTCCCCCCCAAAAAAACAAAAAACAAAACAAGAAACCAGAGTTAAAGTTAAAATGTGTCGTTCATACAATGTGCATGTTATCTGCACTAAGGCTGCCTTCAAACCGAAAGTGCGATTTGAAACCATGTCATTAGCAGATCGCAACGGCCGCTATTATTCAGTATTCAACCGGAGCGAGTCTGATCCAGTGTCGACACTTCTGTGCTGCGCGCTGCTCAATCAGTGCATGCAGTGCTTCGGCTCCCGAAGCAGTAAAAAGACGCAATGGTGGCTGTCTGGTTGCTGGTCAACGCATGCCGTCTGTGTCACACCCGACTCCCGCGGACCCCGTCATGTCAGCCTAACCAAACAACATCCACGCTGAAATTATTGCGTTTCGACTGGTGTGTAGCTTCATATGCTTAACGTTAGCCTCCCTCTCCCTGTCTGTTGAATAATTAGCATATAGGCTAGCTTGTAGCTCGTGTGCTGCTTCTGAGTGTGTGCTGCTTCTGAGAGAGAGAGAGAGAGAGAGAGAGAGAGAGAGAGAGAGAGAGAGAGAGAGAGAGAGAGAGAGAGAGAGAGAGAGAGAGAGAGAGAGAGAGAGAGAGAGAGAGAGAGTGTGTGTGTGTGTGTGTGTGTGTGTGTGTGTGTGTGTGTGTGTGTGTGTGTGTGTGTGTGTGTGTGTGTGTGTGTGTGTGTGTGTGTGTGTGTGTGTGTGTGTGTGTGTGTGTGTGTGTGTCTTGAAGCGGAGTATTTTGAGGGTGACCAGATGTCCCCGTTTCTGTGGGACAGTCACAGGGTGACCAGATGTCCTTCTTTGCGTGGGACAGTGTCTCATTTCAAAGACTTTTCAGTCATCCCGCAAATTGAGACTCTGTCCCACATGGTGACTGACAGACTACAGCTGTCAATTGTCCTAAAAGTCCCCCTTCTGTTTTCTGTTGTAAAGTTTTCTCACTGTCTCTGTTAATGCTAGATGTGTTTTAAGCCTATTGAAATAACAGGTGAAATACATACTAACATGAATAAATAACAAATTCATGGCTAGGGACTACTTATGGACAAATGAAAGTGAAAGAAAAATATCTACCAGTCTGCCTGTTCTGATAAGAAATGAAATATGGCCTAATAATGACATAACTGCAGTAAATGGCCATTGAATATGTGATGACCGTGCAGTCATTCCCTTATTGACAATAAGGAATTTATAGTCATTTTTTTACTGTGGCACTCGGAGTGTCAAGGAAAAAATCATGGCACTTCATGTCAAAAAGGTTGCCTACCCCTGGCCTACGGTATTGTAATTACATCACATGCATGCGCACATGCACGGACGCGCACGAGCACAGACTCGAAGCCTCACCACCTTGGCTAAACAATTTTCTGGGGGAAACACTGTAATCCTATTATGTGCTACTGAATGAAACAGATAGCACAGTGGTATATCAAAGAAAGGAAGGAATAGAAATAGAAAGGAATAGAAATATTATTATAGAAATGTTATTTTTGTTTTTTGTGCGACACAACACCACCTATGCACACACTCTTTATCCCACATTGGTGAGTCTGAATCTACTTAAATTTAAGTGAAATGAAGGCGAAAATGGCGAAAAAATAGGCTTGAAATGGCAAAAAAACGTTTGTCCATGTGACGCGCTGTGGCTGCGGCCCGGCCTCAACCAGGCTCTGCTTCTAGTGGCCCCAAGGCAAATTGAGTTTGAGACCCCTGATCTACAGAATGTAAATTTAGTTGGAAAGCCTGTCCCTGTTATGTCTAAAACTGTTTCCTTTCAGCATTAAAACTCAAATTTTACAAGCTTGTAGATATGGTGTGTGCTGTACTATAGCTGGCCTTCAATATAGACCCATTTGTTTGTTTTCAACGTTTTGTCTCCTGCAACAAGGTTGGCGATATGGTCCCCAGGGCAGCTGAGTAATTGGATCAAGGCCAAAGGTTGTGAAAACAGGTCAAAATAATTTGTCAAATGTACTTGTAACTAAGACAAATGATTCTTCTGTTTGATAATCATATGCGTTGAAGATCAGTATAGGTCATTTGCTCATACGTTCTGCTAGAACTCCAACAATGGTTAGAAATAGACTTTGGCACCATGACCTTTGACCTGGAGCAACGATAAAAGGGTTAAACATTCACTGTTTTCTTATGAGATCAATACACACAAACGCATGAACAAACATGTGCACACACACAGACGTCCATCTACACACAGCAGGTTGGTGATACCGTAGTTAATGCATTTCCACACAACAGGAAGGAGGTAGAAACTAATCACAGCTGGGGCAACATAATGGAAGACAAGCCACTGGGAGATAAAAAGATAAAACATCTTCTAGTAATACAGAACTCCCCCAAATGCACAAAATGTAGTCACTGAGCCACAGAAACATCACGCATGAAAACTAATTTCTGCGAGTCGCTGCTACAGCTTGTAAGCGCAGCTCAAACTGTGATCAATGAACAACAGTGAAAGGTGTGCTGTGGGGACAGAGTGTATGAACAACCTGAGCCGCTCTACAGGGACACAGTGCGTGGTTTTGGATGCACCTCGGTGCTCTTTACTTTGGTAGTAGAGGATGTTTTGACCTCCATGTCTTTTTTAAATGAGTGAACCAGTATGTACCGTATGTAAGGAGGGGAACTTTCATCGGTGGATTTCATTCCAACATTAAAAATGGACTGTTGAATGATCAAAAATTTAATCAAACTAATCACAGCTTCAGAATTAATTTAATCATCATTAATCACCACCAGCAAAAATAATTTAACTAATCAACTTGTTATTTTCAACAGACTTAATAAATAAAAAGGTTACATAGCTCATACAGGGATCAAGCCGCAAACTATGTAACCCATCATGACCTGAAGCTGATTCTAAAAATGTCCACACCTACACACAAAGTGCTGTGAACATGTATATTTTTAATAGCTAAAAAACAATGATGAATTGATAAAACAAGTAACAGTACATTTTAACAGCTGGTGATGGACAGACAATGTTTCCTGAGCCGGTGATTCTGGCAGGCGAATGGCGTCCCACTCCCGTATTTGGGCATACTCTTGGGTCTTACTTGTATTCTCTCCTGTGAACCTGTCTAGCGCTACAGAGCCCTTACCCCTCTTTTCCTCACCGTGTTTGTGAATATAATTTGCCAACATGGATGGGATTTAACCCTCCTTTGCCTGTCCTTGTGGTGCATTTTTGGGTCACACCACGCTCAAATGATAACAGGATGTATTTGGTTACTGTCCGTCACAGAAACATGTGTGCTCGCTCACATCATGAAGCATGGCAAGCAGAACAACCAATGAAAAAGGACCGATTTACCATATTTTGACTTTTGTACGAGAGAGATAGAGAGAGAAGAGCAGAATGCTACACTCACTGAATGCGATTGAATGAACCGCTCTGTCTATAAGTAGGTCAACTGATCGCTGCCTCTCAAAAGGAAACACAACCCGCAGTCATGTTTCTTTACCTCATATAGCAAGCCAGATCAATATCAACCATAGCATTTCATAGTTATTTATTAGGAATTAGGTTAAGACAAGAAGACAGTGTTTCTAAAACCTTTTTTTATGTCAAGGGCCCTCAAATGGATGGTTGGATGGTATGCCACACCTCCATCTGAAAAGGAGCCAAGGAGTAAAATGTGCAATATTCTGAAACTTATGAGATATGGAAGTATACATTTCAGATACACAAATGACTCAAGAAAAGTAAATATAGGCCTACCTCAAATCTGCTCCACTAAGTACTTGACTTGACTACAGGACTGAATGTACTGTTCATTGTGCTGTTACTATAGTTATTCAACAGTACCCCAGCTACACACTGAGTGTTAATGTGACTCATTCTGGCACACTTTTTGGTTGTGCAACAAAGCAGGATAGTTTTCACATCGTGCCTGAAATGTGTCAGCACTACACGCACGCAGGTGAACAAGCAGAGCTCAGAAAAGGCTGAACTCTGACTCTTTGTCAGAGTCTGTCGGTGTTGTGACCATTAATGCGTGATGCCTCTCTTCAGCAGCACAGAGCCAAGAACAGCTACACTACACTACACTGCAGGCTATGCTACAGACTGGTAGAACATCGCTGCAACCTGTTGGCACTCATTCAACGAAGAGAGTGACCCCCTGATTCACACATTTCTGGAATATGATACGCGTCACATAAAAGCATGAAAAATAGCCACAAGCCTGAAACGCATTTCAGTCTGCTACTGTTGCTACTGTCTAATAATCCCAAAGTAATCCCAAAGACTAATAGTTATGGACTTCACATAGACAAGGAGGGGAAAGTTCTGAGCGGATAATTAAAATATTCCGCCAAAATTGCAGAGACAGTGAGATCCAATAGCGACCAACGACCAGGTTGCAACCTGGTCGTGAATAGTTTCTTACTAGTTGTGACCAGGTTTTTACTAGATGCAACTAGAGTCTGGTTGCAACTAGTTGCCTATGGTTGTGACAAGTTGGCAACTAGTTGCAAACTGTTCGTGACTATAGTTGCAACCTGGCACAACTACTTTAGAATTGCAATATACCCTTCATGAAACAGGTTGCAACCTAGTCACGACCAGGTTGCAACCAAGTAGGTTGCAACCAGTTGCGGCCGGTGAATAGGGGCACATGTGCGCCGCACCACCATGCAATAGCCTACCTCATGAATGACGGAGAAATGAAATCTGCAGCTTGTCATTTTCTTTAAATAAGCAGTCCATCATGGCAAATTGTATATAATATAAGTAACTAAAACCACTCTAACCACAAAGTGATTAAAAGTTGTAATATACTGCCATGAAATGTCAAAAGTTGTTTACGTTGTACAACGTTGCTGATAGGTTACTGAGTCTCACGTGTTGGTTCGCATTCGTCTTTAGGCATTGAGCTCTGCACTGAAGGGCAATGCATTGCGGTCCTATTGACTTCAATGCAAGCGGTAGGAGCGATCCCGGTCACAAAATGTGCGCGACCAAACCACTTGAGGGCAGCACACAACACAGTTTTACATAGAGTTGAACACAACTCCACCACAGACATGAATGAAGAGACACAGAGCCAGGTAAAGGGAGGAATATACAGTAGTTGAATTAATTTTGATAATGGAATAACAAGACAAAGATATTATAAGATAACTATAAAGCAATGCAGAAAACACCAATTGAAAGCAAAACACTGCAGGTTTTTTTTTTTAACTAAAGAGCTGGAACCAGATAAATGTAATCATCACACAAAAATCCAAGGACAGAGGAAGAGAGTATCCTACACCAGTAGCCTACCCAGGAGGCCCAGGACCTTTTCAAAGAGCTGGTAAAGATTGGCTGACAGCATCCATTCACACCAACTCATTGTTTTGCTTCCATTGAATGTGATGATATTATTATATTATCATCATTATTATCATCATCATTATTATTATTATTATGATTTTTTTTAATAGCGCCCCCCCTAAAGAAAAAGTCACCAGCCGCCACTGGTTGCAACCTAGTTGCAACCAGGTTGCGAGACCAGAAGGTAGGTTGCAGCCTGGTCACAAGCTGTTTGCAACCTTCCAGCTAAATTGTCAACTGAGGATGTGATGTGTGGTCTGTATGGCCTTCCTGCTGTAGTCCTAATGGAGTTAGGTCTATGCAGAAACCATCCGCCTGCTCTTGACCAGAGGGGAGACAGCAGAGTATATTTTATTTATTTTGTCTACAATTCCAGGCTGGATTTTGGAGAAAACAAAACGGTCAAACATACACATCAAAATGACCATTAATCTTCTACATTCTCTTGTTTGGCTAATTCAGATGGTGTATATTTTAACTCTTGAGAGTGTAAACATGAGTGTAAAAATTAAACCAAATGGACCCATGCGGGTCCATTTGGTTTCATTTTTACGCTCTCTAAGAGTTCAAGGTTCAAGGTTCAAGATATAGCAATATTGAAACAAACCAATAAAATACACATACTGTAATGTGTAAGGCTATTATGAAACAATATACCAGTGCAAGATGCTAGTAACAAAAATAGCTTTAAGATTAATTGAAAAGGTGACACTGTATGACTTATTGACCCTGCACTTGTGTTAGTGTTATGGAAACAGTAGTGAGAGATAATAAACCTAACAGGCGTTAAATCCAACAGTTACGCTACATGACCCATAAATTAGCCAAACGGTTGGTCGTTAGCACACTGTACGCACGGATATACAGTAGCCCAGATAGATACCACTAAAATAGCATGGATTAATTTTATCTGGACTCGTACTCTGTATCAACCACCAACAAACGTAAACATTAACTGAGCTATCATGCACACCACACACTGATTGCCTCCATGCTCCTCTGATGAAAATTAAAGTGCGTAAACCACAGCAGTGCTTCTGGGAGTGCTGCATCCGTTCCCACTGGCTGAACACCATAATATCGTCCCCATCGGGGTGGACTGAAAACCTCATTTGTTCCCAAACTTACTTTTTTCCTGGTATTCAAATTCAAAAGCATCAAGACAGCGGATCTACAAGCTTAATCTGTGACATTAGACACTTTTGTGTGACAATTAGGGTGTCATTTATTGCAAGGAAAAAAACAAGAAAAATGAAAACAAAACACAAGAAAGATATGTAGATAAGAGGTTTCTGCTCATCTCATCTATCAATAATGTTCAATAATCATCAAGACAGGACCACAGGAAGAACAGGAAGAAAGAAGAATAATTATTTCTGTGTTCCATCTATGAACTGAATCCACAGAATCCATTCCATATGTTGATCTGACATCATCACTAGTACACTCAAGTGACGCTCAATATACAGTATGGCCGAGAGACAGCAAAATCAATTTGCGACTGTGGCATATGCCACCACTTTTTTGTTTTACAGTTGAAACTGATGAAAACTGAGAAAACGGTTGAGTTCCCGAGGTCGCGACCGTTGCTATCGGTCACAAATCCTTTATCATTACTGATAGGATTATTACTGATATCCTATCAGCCAGTCGTCTGTCTCAGTCGCAAGTTGGTTTCGCCTTCTTAGAATGGCCAGTATACAGTATATTGCAATTGATTTGCATAAGAATAAAGACAAAAATAAATAATATGTATGATGTCACAGCAGTTAAGGTAGATGGATGCACAATGTGTTTTGGTGTGGATTTCTATGTGACATTATGTAAATAGTCTCATGTTTCTCTTAGCCATCCTACTCATAAACATAAACATTACAGACTCCCACTGTGTAGCATCCATTCTCTTAGTCTTTTTGGGTTGTTTCATCCAGGAGGTAGGTGGTAGCAATGACGTTGTTTTGGAATGCAACAAGATTTTTTTTTTTTTTTTATATACAAACATATTTGCACAGAGCTAACGAACAAACTATTTGCTGTTGAATCCGTTGATTCAATGGTGTGTTCTACAAAAAGCCCTCAAAGAACAACCATATTTGATTCACAAACAGCTACAAGCACTAAACTGGTTCCATTTCACGCTAGACCCAACATAATAGTCACAAAAGCAGCATCTAGTATTACCAAGGTAAAATGAGTCATTTGTACCCATAAAGCTACACTGATGATTCACGGCGTGTGTGCATGCATGTGTCTGGGTGTGTGTCCTTGTCCCTATAACCGTATGCTGCATGATACAGTTAATTATCCTTGTAGCCGGTTGGCCTTTGCCAGGCTTGCTAAGGTGACTTGGCTATTTGTGTGTGTGTGTGTGTGTGTGTGTGTGTGTGTGTGTGTGTGTGTGTGTGTGTGTGTGTGTGTGTGTGTGTGTGTGTGTGTGTGTGTGTGTGTGTGTGTGTGTGTGTGTGTGTGTGTGTCTGACCCATGAAATGAAAATGTCATGGGTCTGAGCTTCTTAGTCTGTCCTTTAATGCTCTAGCGTAGCCTCGGCGAGGAGGCGAACCTGGGACCTCGTGTTAACGAGGCACATACGTTACCAGTCGAATAAAGAGCCCGTAATAGGCAAGCAGCAGCGCAGCCTCATACAGTCCCCACCCCCACACCTGGCTGCACACCCACACACGCCCAACCATGAGCTATATAGTCTCGTTATAAGGGGGACCACCACCCCTGCAGGCAGGTAACCCCCTGTCAACTGTGCATGGACTGTAACGCCAGAGAACGAAGGGAGGAACCCATTCACACTGCTGCCACCAATGTAGACATGGTCAGGGGGCGAACCCATGGCACATTGTATCAAAAAGCCAGGCACATTACCATTGGACTAAAGAGCCAGGCAGCAATGCAGTCAGCAGCTAACATAAAGTAATATCAGGGAAAAAGTGCTCCTTGGAGCACAGGTCCGCTATTATGCTATCATCACCAAGCATATGACTTGAACTCAGTTATACAGCCAGCTGAACTCTTGTCCACATAAGAACAGGCAAAGATAAGTTGAATCCCTCTGATAATTCAGATCAAAGATACAAACATGCATCATTCTTACAGTATGAGGCTTAATACGAGCAGGAAAAACAACACACAGAAAGCGTGTCTAAGAATGTAAATACAATCACCCAACAACAAAATAATCATACACAGTGCGCTGACCAGTCCACCGAGGTGTAATATTAAATATAAACAAGAGTATATAGTATTCAGTATTGCAGGCTATCGTGCTTTACACCTTAGCTAGGTGCTGGCTGCCTTCGTGATTCCATTAACCTTGACAGTACAGGCCAGATCTTTTATAGTTCGCATTGAACAATTTACACAGAATTCCCTGAATCTTGTGATGCAGGAAATTCATTGTGAAGTCGTCACCAGTCGTCGCCATGGTTTTCAAACAGCTGGTGGATGAAAATGACATTCGCATGAGGGCTCAAGTTGCAGCGTCAGCAAAGTGTTTGTGACATGTTAAGTTTAGTTTACTCCCTCTAATTATTGGAGAGCATGGGGGTGTTGAATCCCTCTTATAATTCAGATCAAAGATACAAACATGCATCATTCTTACAGTATGAGGCTTAATACGAGCAGAAAAAACAACACACAGAAAGTGTGTGTCTAAGAATGTAAATACAATATCACTTAACAACAAAATAATCATATACAGTACTGGAGTAGACAACCAAACTAAAGTGAGCGGTCATAAAATAAACTCTAAATGCTCATTTCAAATGTAGATACGCAAATATGAAATAATGTTGTCCGAGGTTAATGTAAAAACAATATAACACACTTACAGATGAAGCCATTTGAGGGGGGGGGGGGGGGGGGGGGGGCTAGATTGTACACCAAACAAAAACAGAATCTACAATGTGCTCTAGAGAACACCAGTTCCTGTTTCCTGAGAGTCCAGCAACTATGTTCCTCCAAACAGAGGCTGAGATTCATACCTACAAAAGTACCTAGTTGACATTTCAATCCACCACTAGGTGTCACTACGCTACATAATACTACAGAAATGTTGATGGAATATGAAAAATCTGACAAATGCATCTAGAGCACATGACTGTATAGATAATGTCTGATTTGGCGTGGTGTTTGGACAAAATATCTTGTATGCCATGGTGGATGAGGAATTCTGTGAATTCAATATCTGTGCATTCGTTTTCATCCCGGGTCGAGGATTTTTCCCACCCTTCATACAGCACCGGAGGTGAGCCGCACACAGAGAAACACTCAACGGCGGGACGCCTGGAGAAGACCAGGAATAGGGCGCACATTGTCTCATTAAAAAGATACATCAGTACATTACATATGCTCTGTCCTAACAGTGATAGTGCAGTTGTCTGTCTTATCATACTCAAGTCAAAAGCATGAGTCCGTGTCAGGACACGCTCTTCGACAGGAGTCTATCTCTGCGAGGAGCAAATGACTTCACAGGGAGGCATGCAAACCAGTCAGCACGTCATATCATAATTGTTCCACTCCAGAAAACAGTAATTGAACTACCTGAGTGGCATTCAATAAAATATGCAATAAAGCATTTTCCGTGACTGTGTAAAAAGAGAAAATCACTTTTCCTATAAGGCGTATAAAGCAGGCTATTGCATAAAAAGCAGGTCTTCTGAGCGGCATGGTGGAAAGTAACAACGTACTGTGGGAGTACATTTTTGGAGTACTTTTGTTTTGGGATGACTTTCACTGTGCAGCATTTCAAAGAAAAAGTAGGCCTACTTTTGACTCCATTACATTTTTATGGATGGACAAGCTATGCATCCACAAATTTCAAGTCAGTTTTCAGAAAAAATGGCATGTTTATGTGTCAGTGTTTGTCAATATCTCATTTTGTTTTGTTTTTCAAAATCTGAAATCTAGTTTTCTATAGAAAATGGCATGCCTTGTTATGATATATACAGTATAAAGCTTGTGAACAAACATGGTGTGTAGATGATCTCAGAACGATTCATCATGACTCATATTTGAACCATGCCTTTACAACTATTTTATATGGTGGTCCACACTGACCTCTCGATACAATCCCTGCTGAAGAGGAGTAGAGGCGGATCGAAGGTTCGCAGATAGGGGCTGTACGACTGTTCATCTCTGGAGGTTGCAACGCCCACCGCTGTCACTGTGAGACACACACAGAATAACATAAATACATAAAGGAATTAAGACACTAAGACATACAAAATGCCCTTTCAGTTAATCTTTAAACATATATTCAGTGATTTCACTTACTTCAAATACTGTCATTTTTTTTTCCTTTTTGGCCCTACTATAGTGTGTGCTTACCATATTAGTAGTTCTTCCCCATACCCAGTGAGCCCAGGGCATGGAGAAAAGTCGAAAAGGGAGCAAATCACTGAATGCTCCTTATAAAATCATCAAAAGTGACTATTAGCATGTTAGTTTTGACACCAGGTCTGCGCTGATCCCTCCCACTCACCTCCCATCAGCACCCATCATCGAAGAATCTTCCACCGCCTTTAGCCTTTAATTCACCTTGGATTGGTGTGTCTTCAAACGTTCAATGCAGTGTTGTGATTGTGAGGTACTGTATAGTATAGCGCGCTGACCAGTCCACCAAGGTGTATAATTAAATATAAACAAGAGTATATAGTATTCGTTCTTTACAAGGTGCTGGCTGCCTTTGTGATTCCATTAACCTTGATAGTAGATATAGGCTAGATCTTTTACAGTTCGCATTGAACAATTTACACATAATTCCCTGCATCTTGTGATGCAGGAAATTCATCGAAAAGTTGTCACCAGTCGTCGCCATGGTTTTCAAACAGCTGGTGGATGAAAATGACATTCACATGAGGGTTCAGGGCAAAGTGCTTCTGTGGCATGTTAAATTCACTCCCTCTAATTATTGGAGAGCGTGGGGTAATTTTGTATTCATCTTTAGGGCACCAAAACAACAATATGTATAGTATGTATACTGCCCTGAGAGCAGAATTCATAATATGCCCTCAGAGCAGAAGATTTACTTCCATGGGGGCAGCTTTCGAATGCTATTCAGAGACGACCACAAATGTCAGATAAAATGAATGATTTAATAATTAACAATGATGCATGTAACCTTTTTGACTAACACCGTCAAATATGCCATCAACGTTGTGTACCGCATTCTACATCTAGCTAATTGTGTTGGTGTGATAAATGTACTGTCAGATGGTATTACAGTGAGAAAATAAATGATGGCATTTAAAATGCTGTATTGATAATTTAGACAGTGTTTCTGAATTTTGTATTCAGATAAGGATATGCTCTACTTTTTCCATCACTATCCACTGCTTTTGAAAGTATTCTGTCGTGGGGAAAGCTTGCATGTCCAGAACAGGTCGCTTTTTGGCGAGTTTCTTGCTTGTTGATCTACTACGGTTGATACTTTGTGATGCTGTAATGTGATATCAAGAAGTCAAATTATAATACTTTACTTCAAAGATTGCATCCCAAAATCCATGGTTTTGTTTTTTCCATTTGTTTCAAAGACCAATCAATTGTCATCCTATGGATACTACAGTATGTATACTATGTAAGTCAGGGAGAATGCGTTTGTGTCACACTGGGCTGACACCACCCACCACCAGAGGGTGCAGCTACACCAAAAGGAAAATTACAGAAAGATTTCAAATACAATATCCAATATCAATACAATATCAATTGCAATATCCCCACAGCCCACCACCCTGGCGCAGAGCCATCTAGTAGAAGAGTTGTGACAGTGAGGGGTCAGAAAACAGCCTGGTCACATGGTTCATGTACTCGCACAAGCCCATATACTCCAATGCATTTGGTAACTTCCGACTGTCACTATTATTTTGTTTAATTTCCGGTTGTCACTATTCATCAAAGTCTTATCTAGAAGAGCCGCCATTGGACTGGCCCCACGAAGTGAAAGGAGTTTGCACAACTCTGTGTATTTCCAAGGCTCTGCCCTGACCCACAGGTTGCATAAAAATACTCAAGTAAATAAAAAGAAAAATCTAAATACAATAAAAATTGTTGAGTGGGTGTATATACCAGTGCAGGCTGAGAACTCTCAGCTGAAGCCTGCCTCAGCTGCAGTTAATTGAGACCGACACTAGCACATTGACTGCTAAAGAGTGCACTTTATCTCGCCTTTAAAAACTGAGAGGAGCTCAAAATTGAAGAAAATACTGTAGTTCCTTCCCTTGTTCACAGCGAGGCTTCCCTTCCCTTGGTTGGGAATTAACACAACTTTAATTGAGTTTGACAACACCGTAAAGCAGTGCTGCTGTGCTGTTGGGCCAGTGCCAGTTATGAAGTGGAACTGGGATTTAAAGGTAGAGTAGGGACTAGGGAGTGATTGTATTATTGTTTAGTTTCTTTTCTGAGGAATCTGCATCAACAGCAGTTACACTACTGCTGTCTATAGGGGCCTAAACATACTGTACAGTACACCCTGTACGCGCACACTGTGCAGATTTGTATAGGCATTTCAATAGGCCTTGTGTATAGCATGGTGGTTCTACAACGTGCAAGCAAGATTCATTCATCAGGTGTGTCAGATATTTACAAGTTTCTGCAAATGCAATTGAAGACTAACCTTTACCTTTTAGTGAAGTCATATTCAATCACAGGAGCATCTGCTTTGACTCGAATATGGTTTGTGTCCAGCACTATTGACCATATACACCCATGCAGGGGAGTCAGTTAGAAGTCTGAGCACATATCGCTCTGTGATATGTTTATTAAACAATAAAATCTATAAATGATGACATTTCCAAGGGCCCCAGACAGCCCATGCGGGGCATTTTAGACTAATTTGTTATCCCTGTCATATAGGCACACACATTCTGCACATGGTAGCCTATTAGTTCTGTTCAGCTCTTCATAGATTTTAGGCCGAAACAATCAATTTCTTCTAATGATTCTCCTTGGTGCTTCATGGCCACGGCGCTGAGAAGGCAGCGTCAGACAGCATTTACCATTATTTATGCAGAAAATACCCTTGTGTAGGAATATTGACACCCACAAAATGTGTTGTTCTATTCCTGGATGCTGATTGGCTAAGGATAGAGCCAGTTTCATTGCCCTGCAACACCAAATAGATTTCATCATTGTGTATGAGCCGTTATGTTGGCATTGGTTACAGGGGCGGATCTAGGCATGGGCATGGGGGGGCAATACCCCCCCCTTAAATGCCCAGACTGCCCCCCCCCCCCCCCCCCCCCCCCCCCCCCCCCCCCCCCCCCCCCCCATGATGGCATGCAAAACAACCCAAGATATTTCAAATTAAAGTGCTTATATGTAAAATGATTTGAAACACTACTACTGCTACTAACTAACTACAGTTGTGGCACCACTAAACCAACAGCATTTCATCATTGAAAACAGAAAACTCTCTGAGTCAGACCTTTATGCATGCTGCGTGTCAGTTGCAACTTCAACAACAACTGATGTTATTTATTCTCCTAATAAAAGTCCTGTAACTGAAAATGGTATGGGTGCGGCTTCATCGCCCGTGGCGCGAAGCGACACGGACGATGAAGGCGCCCCCATACCATTTTCTCTTGCCCCTCCAACATGTTCTCTTGCCCCCCCAATGGGACATGTTACATCCACCCCTGATTGGTTACACAGTTGGCACACAGTACAGGGGTAGACACATTAACTCCTTAACTGTTTTACCACGACTTTTGGAGTGATTGATTATTCTGTTGTCTGTTCATCACTCCAAAAGTCGTTTTGGGTTTTGTTTTATTAACAAGCTCATTAACTCACTGCACACCACCTGATGAAGTCCTTTGAGTGGTGATTGCACTACAAAACCCAGAAAACACCTCACACACTTTACAACTATCATTGATAAATGATAAATGATATAACTTTAAATGCATTTATCTCTGAATGAGCCCTGGAAACAGTGAAATGTGAAAATACAGCCTGTTTTGCCAAATGTATTAAAAAAAGCCAAAACACTTGATCAACTCATTTTATTTTTTCCCTTAAAGTAGACACCTTAAGGTGTCTTTGGATATCATTCATTTGTACAAATTCACAACAGAGGATTTTCTATAAATTATTGTGTTAATATTGAGCCTAATGGGAGCGAGCCTAGCTTTTCTGCGGATCTGTCAAAGAGTTAAGGGAAATTTGCCACTGGCCCTTCGGGCCAGTGGCTTTTAAGAATCACTGGCCCCACAATTGTAACCACTGGCCCAGGTAATCGATCCCCATAGTCTGCAAAAAAGACCACCATTTATTAATGCATTAAATGATTCAAGTTAACAGCACTCTTTTCATGGGGGTCAAAACCAGTAGACCGTTCAGCAAGCTGACCCTTATACAATGCAGAATGCCTAAAATATTTTTTGTGCTAATAAACAAAATATAAATAAAACTTAAACAATTACAAAACAACACCAACATATTGTGAAATAAAAATAATAATACAATATGTATATCAGGGGTGCCCAACCTTTTTTGACCCAAGATCTACTTTTCAGCAGCCAACCCCAACAGTTTGTACAACAAATGTGCGGGTGCACCAACAGGGCATTTTACCACTGGCCCCATCGGGCCAGTATAGGGCGCCATCTGGTGGTCCGCACGTGTTTTCAGACCTGTTTCGGGCCATCGGGCCAATTATAATGTCGACCCCTGCAGTATAATACACTATGGGCGCGATTTTCCTTCCACCCGTTGTCCCTAGCGTTACCCGATACCCGCAGCGAATTCCCTTATTGCTATTTTGGTCACCTTTTCTCTTCCCCTGCCACTATTCTTTATGCCGACACCGTTATTTGTGACTGGAGGTGTGGTCATGGGCGTGTTTGTTGCGCAGTCCCTTAAGTTGCTAATTTCGTCAAATAGATTTGGGAACTAGATAAGGCCAGCTCAGACCACCCCTTAACCGATACGAGAAGGCAGAGCCACGTGCGCACGGTGCAGCGTCTGTGCGCCTTTGGAGATGTCCACGACTCCACGTGGAAAGGCGCCAGTTCAATTCATCTCCTTATTTATGGATTGTGCTATAAACAGCTGCAGATTGCCTGCTGTCAGTCACTTCCTTGTGTTCAGGTAATGTACAGTATATAATATAATTAAATACATTAATTAACTTGTGAAGCAATGCTGTAAATTGCAAAAAAAACTCTGGAATTCGCGGCAAAAAAGACCTTTTTTGATCATTGATTTCTCGGCCAATTCTGGACCATTTTTTACATTTCAGAGTGCAGCGTGACGGGAAAAGCCTCCTCTCTCAGATGCTGTATAGAATATGTGGGTAGGTCTTCTCTATGATCCCGCATCGAGCAAAATGTAAGTGTCGGGGATTTGGTGGACCGTTTCCACCAAAATCCCGACACTTACATTTTGCTAGATCCCGCATCGTAGAGAAGACCTACCCACATATACTATACAGCATCTGAGAGAGGAGGCTTTTCCCGTCACGCTGCACTTTGAAATGTAAAAAATGGTCCAGAATTGGCCGAGAAATCAATGATCAAAAAAAACGTTTTTTTTTGCCGCGAATTGACGACTTTTTTGCAATTTACTTTATAACATTTCGCAGACTTGGGATAAATGCACGCCACATACAGCAAAAAAACATGGAACATGTTTTTTCAACATAACATGTTGAATGGTAAGAAATGATTGAGAATTGACCGAGCTATAGGCCTAATTGTTTGAAAATGAGAGCATGATCTTTGAGAATAGGCGTCTGTCCTAAGCCCGCAGCCAGGCTGCGTGCTTCGGAGGGTCAGACATAGCAGTAGGGATAAGGGAAATAGATAAGGGATGAATTAAAGGGAATGGCAAGACCAACACGGATTGGATGAAAGCTAGAAACGCCCAAACCACACCTATGCATAATTTAACGGGTATAGGAGGTGTTTAAGGGAGATGGCATGGTTACGAAATTAGCGACTTTAGTGTGGGAACGCCTCTTCCCCAATGCTATGTGCGTTAATTGCGCATAAGGGCTAACGGGTGTAACCAAAATCGCGCCCTATGTATACACACACACAGTGCTGGCTGCACATAACCGTTGAGCAGGTGCACATGTGTCATCAAAATCTACAATGAGCTGTCAATCTAGGGCTGGGAAGTGCTTTTGCATACCACACAGCTGGCGGCTCATAATGATTGCCAACTGGGCCAGCAGAAAAAAAAATGAAATAATTCTAATTTCATATTAACGTGAAATTATCTTGGTAATTACTACTGAATTCTGTACACACAATTTGACACACAGAGCAAGGATCCTTCTTTTCCAAGCAGGAAGAAAAAAATTTGATCCAGGCTGTGGGAGTCAACTTGTGTTCACTGACCTTGATTGAACGCTCCTATTATAACACATTTCACCCGATATTTAAAACAAATACCACCCATTTGGTGTTCCGAAAGGGTGTTATAGTTGATCACTTCAGTATTCTTGGCATTCAGCCAGAGGTTGCTGAGGCCAACCTCAGCAACCTCTGCCTCAATTCTGGTCAGGATTTCCTCATGACGCCCCACGCTGCAAGCGGAGAGCAGGCCGATGTCAATCCGAATCAGCGCCATCTAGAGCGAACGGCCCATAGAGAGTAATAGGGGAACAGCCTGGTCATGTGGTTTGTGACGTAGTTCATGCAGAGAAGGATGGGGACTATCTGCAGTTGAACTACACTGTTTTCAGTGGTGCAAAATAAGAGCTATTTTATGTAGTATTGTTCAGTCATAACTGAAGTCTCTGTAATGTTTATGTTCTATGTTGTATTATTACTAAAAAGCAGTCTGAAATTAAGCAATTCATTTAAGAGTATTAAAAAAGCTTATTGCTGTAATGCCTTGGGGTCATAGAGTGCTTCAGGCTGTTATCACGAGAATCTATCTTTTCATTGAATTCTTGCATTACTGTGCGCAGTATCAACTGCACTTTTTCAACACATCAATATAAGTTATATTGTTTGCAAATCATAAAACAAAGTATCCAAGAGTAACCTGTGACCTGTCTTCTTTAGTTTGTCTGCATTGATTATTTGTTTACGTGGTCATAGCTATTAATAAATGATGTTTTTTCATGCCTTGTGTGCTTGCATTATTAAATCCCATATTCATTCATCAAGTTCCGGTTAGAAAGTGTCCCCAAGGTGCTCCCTCAGCAGCACGAGTGGCCATTAACATGGAAGTGAACGGCAGTCTCTAGATGGCGCTGATCTGGATGATCCAGGTTTCTCAGGACGTTTCAAATATATTTCATGTTCAAACAATTCCTTAAGCTTACATGCTTGTATAATATTTCTCCCTGCAGGACATTGACAAAATATAATAAAACTAGAGCGTTGGAGTGTTTTTGAGCCTCATGAATGTGTGCACTCCAGCTGCTCATCCGGTGGGAGATCTGAGTAGCCCGTAAGGTTTAGAACGAACACGCACACACGCACGCACGCACGCACGCACGCACACACACACACACACACACACACACACACACACACACACACACACACACACACACACACACACACACACACACACACACACACACACACACACACACACACACACACACACACACACACACACACACACACACACACACACACACACACACACACACACACACTCTCTCTCTCTCTCTCTCCGGGCTAATCGAGGGGGAAGCGTATTCAACTCGACATGCCGATCCCACAACACAAGCCATTTCCTCAATGCGAACAGATTTCTGTTGTTTCTTCAGCGTACACGTCTCTCCGCCAAGGTCAGTGTGCAACAACACTATGGGCAATGTTTTAGAAACACTGCTCGCTTGAAGCCCGCTGCGTCGTAGTAGCGACATACGTTTCATATTGTGTGCGATTTGTCATGGGAGCCCTCTGGGAATTTAAAGGTTAGATGGAATGGTAAACAAATGGCGGGGGCTTTCGGGGGCCCGTGAGCTTAAGACGTCACATTTCGCAATCTCTTGCCAGTGGGGAGAACAAATCGCCCCGAGAGCAGGGGATTAGGCCTGTGATTCACTGATGGAATAAAGAGCCCCCTTGTTGCCGCTCTGTAATTGTCTCTGCCATATTTACATGTTAAAAAATGGAAATCTTTTGTTGGGACTCTGCCGTGGAAAATCGCTCTCCTGTGAGTCAGCAGCAGAGGCTGTTAAATATTCATGTGCTTATATTTTTTATTTTTAGTCAGTGGTGGGGGTATAAATAAATAAATAAATAAAGTCCGAGATGCCAAAGCAGAGGTAAAGCGGCGGCGCCAGGATTAACAGAGGTGACAGTGTTGATGAATACAAACATTTTAGGAGATTATGTTTCTGATTGGAATAATCCTTCGTGCGGGCTGATTTATTCAAAGCATCAGATTACCAACATCCACACACACACACACACACACACACACACACACACACACACACACACACACACACACACACACACACACACACACACACACACACACACACACACACACACACACACACACACACACACACACACACACACACACACACACACACAGTGAGTGCGATGGGGATTGGGTTGGTGGGCATATAGTTTTGTAATGCTGGGGCGAGTGGGGGTCGGGTGGGTCTGTGGGAGGTATAGGGAGAGGGGGAGGGTAGGAGGGGCATTGATCCACAAGGTGACACCTGGTATAAGAACTGTCAATAGAAGGTCAGGAGCTGCTCTGCCTCCCAGCATACAGAGTGTGAGCGCTAAGCCTCCAGTTGCAAACCGACACGCTGCACCGATCGATGTTTAGGTGTGTGACGCGCTATAGCACAGCAGGGGCAGATCTAGGCATGGGCAATGGGGGGGCAATGCCCTCCTAAGTGCCCAGTCTGCCCCACCAAACACGATGGCATGCAAAACAACCGAGATATTTCAAATAAAGTGCTTATATTTAAAATGATTTGAAACACTACTGCTGCTACTAACTACAGTTGTGTCACCACTAAACCAACAGCATTTCATCATGAAAACAGAAAAATCTCTGAGTTAGACCTTTAGCTTTATGCATGCTGCGTGTCTATTGCAACTTCAACAACAACTGATATTATTATTGATGCTTATACTTGCCTAATAAAAGTCCTGTAACCAATGTCACTTCGTGCCATGGGCGATGAAGTCGCACCCATACCATTTTCTCCTGCCCTCCAATTGGGAAATGTTACATCCGCCCCTGTAGCACAGCAGCATCCTGTGGCAGGTACACCAAGTAAAAGTATACTAATTAAAAGTATAAGCAAGCGGCAGTACTACAGTGCTGGAACACTGTAGAAAAATGTAGAAAGAACGTTTGTAGAACGAGTTGATAGAGGTGATCAGTTTTGGAGGGTTAGACAAACTATGGCCTATGTGTGATATGTGGGACTTTTAACTGATTCATTGAGATTTATTTATTACAAAAACAATAACACGATTAAAATAATTAACTAATTTTGCATAGATTTTGCACCACAGAACCTTTTTCAGTGGACGAATTTCAGGCGTATCAATCATGCCGGTGCATGCAATGGGAGAAAAAGCTATTCAAACTGCGTTGCTTGGCCCAGTGGAAGATGGGAAATTTTGTTTCGAAAAAAAAAAGTCAATCATCGCTACACTCAAATATCAATCCGTTTTAATTGACCAAACAAGAGCTTCTCAGGTCAAATAATAATATGGGATTTATTTGATTTGATACATAATACAGGTGTAGAGGTCTACAGGTGGGTATATACAGTATACAAAAGCCAAAAAGGGACAAAGCCAGGCCTTGAAGTGATTGCACCACTCAAAAATGCCTGCCTATTGGGTATGGTGTGTTGGTGGACCAATGATTGCTCCCAACCCTGCACTGATGTCAGACACAACACCATCCACCCGGGTCAAATGCACACAAGTTCCAACATGTATAGAAACCACATAACATGAACCGTTGTCAGACATACAAGCAAACACTCAACATGAATGTCAGAAACAACAACATTGTGAATGTGTCTCCCTGGGGTGGCTGTGATATGGGCATATCGGTCAAATTGGAGGTCTGATGTCACCGTATTTACTAACAAAACCTGCCACATATCTGTGGCAGGTATCTGTGCCACATATCTGTGGATAAAAAGTACTATACTGAAGTGAGATTTAGAGGAATACAAGTAAAAACTAATAAATCCAAAACTGTAAATGCCTAAGTGAAGTAAAAATTATGTGCATTACTTGAGCAAAATATACACGTTGATTTTTGCTTCTGGTGAAGATCAGAGAGGTGGAGAAGACAGGAAAAGGATGTCAACAGTTTGGGAACAGTTTTAGTAACCTTGAGAATTTATTAAAAAAAAAAATAATGATAACTTAAGTTACTTAACTGCTTAAGTGTACTGAAAACCTAATTGATGCTCTAATCACTTTGATGTGAAAACATCTACAAGCAACAGTTTGGTAGACAACGCTATAGTGCTCAGTTTGACACGTCTTTGACACCTTTCTTTAATAAGAAAAGAAAAAGAAACTTGAACACACAAGATCGCGCAGATAGACACTTTGATCACACACAACAACTTCAGGAAACGGGATGAGTTTCTGTGTGACTTTGACCTAAATTATTTGATGTGCACTGGGGAAAGACTTTGCTTCAATACACAAGTACCTCACTCTTCTGACTGCTGCAGTTCTAAAGTATACTTAAACTTGCTTTAAATATACTGATTTATATATGTTGGTCTGGATCACCAGTAATGAAGTAACAGTTATCAAACTCAATTATAAAAAAAAGATCAATAATTGCTTATGAACTGGAATTTTTAAAAAATGGGGATAATTTTTCATGGGGGCTCGTATCATCATGCATCATTCATCACTATCCGGCCAATCACTTTTGGCGTCCTCACTTTTTATGTTTTACATGTACATGTTTAGTCATTATACCTTACTCCAGTGGTTCTTAACTTTTTCATATCAAGGACCCCCCAAATTCAGCCCCATTGGAGCCCCATTTGAAAAGATATACCAGCAACGATCTAGCAGTGATTCTCGACCTGTTTAATTTCCTCCTGTTACAATCAAAACGTCAATATGAGCCGTACATACAGACATCCAAAGCTGGTCATATGAGGAGAGAGAAAGAAAGAAAGAAAGAAAGAAAGAAAGAAAGAAAGAAAGAAAGAAAGAAAGAAAGAAAGAAAGAAAGAAAGAAAGAAAGAAAGAAAGAAAGAAAGAAAGAAAGAAAGAAAGAAAGAAAGAAAGAAAGAAAGAAAGAAAGAAAGAAAGAAAGAAAGAAAGAAAGAAAGAAAGAAAGAGACAGATTTTTAATGCCAAGTTGAATGTTCCCCTAGTTGTGTTGTGTTCTATATTGTAATGTATTTGATCAAACCACTATGGTCTGGGTGAGAGTATATTGGTGCTTTTAGACATTTTTGTTTTAGTATTCATACAGACCAAATCAGTTTGTTTCCCCTTGAACTCTGCAGTGACCGTGCTGTTTGTTCTGCGTCTCCATGGTCAGTGTGGCACACAGCTGTACTGCATAAATGAAGTTTAGAACACTGCAGCGTGTCAACATACATTTCATCCCGTGGGTCCCTGGGAAATTCAAACCAATATGCCCACTGATCTTCTAGAGGTGTAGAAATGTCCACATATTGATCACAATAAAGGGTATTAAGAACAAACCGCCTCCTTAGCATATCGCTCAGTCACCTCCCGCGTGGACTCGCGTATAACAAAACCAAAGTGAAAAGTTGAAAGATGTCAATCGCGGTTGATTTCTCACATGTGAATGCGGCCAAAGCCTTATCATGACGACAACAAAGTGAACAAATAGACAAACTCATGCATAAATGCAGGGGGGGGGGGTCTAAAATATGCACATAAATCAGTCTCGGTGACAAGAGGTGGTCGGATACAGAGCATTGCCCTGTGCTGTTAGGCAGGGCACCCCTGCTGGCCCTCGGAAAAGCAAAACCCCAGGACCCCGTATGCAATCAAAATGCACTTAAGGCTCGGTCCCCGCGCGCCGCCGCTCCTTCACACGGGTCTGTGTTACGTGTCGGTAAAGGCAGCGGCCCTCCGTGTCCTGACAGCGGTACGCCGCCCGGGTTGAACCGAGGCGCCATGTCTCTCGGACTGACAGTTCGGTTTATAGCTAGGACAACAAAAACAAAAACATAGCCTTACACCTGGGGAGCGAGCTGGCCTTCGGAACCCGAAAAGGGAAAAAAAAAGTTCAAACTCACTCAAGTATAGCTCGATGAACACGCGGGGGCCCATGTTGTCGGAGAGATTGGAACTCGGCGGGGCACAATATGTATACACGTCCGTGAGTGTGTGTAAGTGGAGGCCTCGGCCTTGATGAAAACATCGCGGTTAAAGGTAGAGAAAGTCCTCTTCTTCCTAACAGCCACAAGAAAGGACTTTGTCGCTGTGGGGGCCGAAGCCTTATACTTGTGTATCAGTTTCTGTTGCTGTACAGAAACCTCTTGCCTCGACTGTAATTCGTTTTGGACATGGAAGTCATAAGCTCTTTTTAACAGTCACCATTGGTTAAATATTTTTAAACTCCAGAAACAGATTGACTTAATGCAGACATGGGGGAACCCTGTTTTTCTATTCCAAATCATCCTGCAAGCTCGCAACATGTCACCAAAATGTACATATGATGATGTAAAAGAATACAAACAAAAACATATCACATCCATGTGAAGTACAGGTAAGTGGTGAAACTCTGTGTGATGTTCCCTGGGGGAGTCCAGGGAACTTCCAGGCCCAGAAGTTACATACTCGGATGGACAGACCCAGCCAGCAACCCAGACAAACACACAGACAAGCACTGTACGAAGGACGCCAGATCTTGGGCTCCATCACCCAAGACGACAAGAACAACGATGACTGTCATGGCGGTGAAAACAGGAACAAACGTAATTATTTGGGGAAAGTGGCTGCTAGGCTCCCCGCCAGCACTCCTTACCACCAGCCAATGCCCAAGGCGTAGTGAGAAGGCAGAAGGACCCCCCCCCCATGTGTGTGTGTGTGTGTGTGGCGGAACTACGTCACTACAGGCCTGGGGGCCCTGCCGAAACCAACTCAACACCACAACCCCCCCCCCCCCCCCCCCCCCCCCCCTCCTAATTCCACACCAAAACACATTGGCCATCAATCTACCTTGATTCCTGTGACATGATACATATCATCAGTACTATAACTAAGCAAATGTCTGTCTGTCTGAATGTCTGAAACACAAATAACTCAGCGATGGCACCACCAATCGCTGTAAGTTTTCACACAGCCGTTCACCATAATATCATGAAGAGAGTGACGAAGCCCTTTTGCCAAATTAACACACCGTTGATTTATAATTAATTTATTTGTGCATGAAAATTTCCCCATTAAGTTTATATGGGAAAGTCCGACGGGGCCCCCTAACGTTACACAATTCACAGGCCACCGTCATTGCCGTTACCCCACTGCCCTATTTCCACTGCTACACCAGCACCGGAACAAATGGTGACCCATACAATTTTGCCATGGCTATACTGTGGCATGCGCAGTGCACACGGGCCACCCTCATTACTCATGTTATCCACACTGCAACAGCTTTCGCTAAACGTTGGGACAATGTCGTTGCATCTCTGTATGTATTTATAGTTTCGATTCAACGAATGGCACGGCATCCATTATGCTTGGCTCAGGCTGCAGGCTGGAAGTTAATTCACCCGCTTTATCCACACTGAATATAGCCTACTTCTGATACACTTTTCTCGCCGCGGTGTTGGAGGAGCAGCAGGATGGAGGCAATGGATTTACGCTATGAAGGGAGCGACAGACACCCACTTTATGTACAGATCCAGGCTCTTCTTGGGAACTGTCCGAACTGAACATATTGTTCGAACTGGAAGATATTAGTTTGTTTTCGCCGTCACTTTTTACTCGCACGTGTGACAAGGAAACAAAAACAATGTTCAACTTCGCTCCACCGCTGCCCCTGCTACTTACTTCGGCTGCCTCGCGACGCGCAGACCGCGGTGATTTATCTTTGATATAAAAATAGGTTACTGTACAACACATTAAAAGGTACCCAGAAAGCATCAGGCATTCCATTTGGTGGTCCCTGGAAACACAAGCACACAGCGTGCGACACATTAAACTGTAGCATTAAAGGTACCCAGGAATCATCATGACCCCTTAGGGACTGTTCCATTTGGTGGTCCCTGGAAACACAAGCACACAGCGTGCGACACTTTGATATGGATGGGCTACTGACTGTGTGTGTGTGTGTGTGTGTGTGTGTGTGTGTGTGTGTGTGTGTGTGTGTGTGTGTGTGTGTGTGTGTGTGTGTGTGTGTCCACTTTCTAAACCAGTGGTTTCATGATGTTCACACAAACACCTACTTTAATGCAACAAAAACATTTATCACCAGTTAACTGCACCTTGCTTTGCTATCACTGTTTTCCCTTTTCCCATGATAAAGTATATTAAATCACATTAACTACACTGTAGATCAGGGGTGCCCAACCTTTTTTGACCCAAGATCTACTTTTCAGCAGCCAACCCTTCCAGGATCTAGCAGTCCAATATCAACATTTAAAACCACACGCATCGTTGCCAGCCTGCAGCAACTTCGCAACAACACAACACTACTTGGTTTTACCACTTTACTTTATGTCCATATAAGCATAAAGTACAACAGACTTGTCATAAATAGGCCTACAACATAAGTACAACAGACTTGATAAGTTGCAGAACATTCCATTACACATTGCAGAACAATACTGTTGGCATAATTCACAGACAGCAGACAACAATCCTCCAAATGAGCCGCTTCGTAGACACACAGACACAGACACACACACATGAAAATAGCTCTTTTTTTTCCACCCCATTTTTTTCTTTCCCCCCACATCTCCCGAGATCTACTCGTGATTAGGCCGAGATCTACCGGTAGATCCCGATCTACTGGTTGGGCTCCCCTGCTGTAGATCATTTGGTGTTCATATATTCACAACGGGTAAGGTCCTAGTTGTTCTTGATTTTTGTCACAGATGCCCCATTTTCTACATCTCACCTTGAGGTCAGTTGCAGTTTCTTCCTCCATTGCTGTTGCATCACATTTTAATAGCATTCTGATACTCAATTTTACGTCACTCTGGGGCAGCCTTTACATGTAATCCCAGAGGTAATCTATTCCTCCTCATCTCCTCCCCTCACCTTTGCAATCTCTCCAATCACTTCGGTTAAAACTCTTGTCACACAGGTGCCACCTGAGTTTTTAAAAATCATTTAGTGGTCCATTTATTTTGTAGTGAGTGGTCTGATGTGATGTATTTAAAAAATAAGTTTGGAGTTACATAAATACCCGCATTAGAATAAAGACAAACTGCGGCCATATTAACTGCACTGGTGGTGCAACAGCAACGGAGGCTGCAACTGCAACTGACCTCATGGTGAAATGTAGAAAAGGGGACATCTGTGACAGAAATCAAGGACATTATGAATCATGTCACAGGAATCAAGGTAGATTGATGCCCAATGTGTTTTGGTGTGGAATTCTCCTTTAATGCTTGGCTTGCTGCATGTGATATGTGTGCAAGCACTACACACCACATGCATAGGGTGACCAGATGTCCCTCTTTGCGTGGGCCAGTCTCTCAGTTCCAAGAATTTTTAAGTGTCCCACAAATTGAGCCCCTGTCCCACAACTGTTCCTCGTCTACAAATTAGAAGTGAAAGTCAAACTTTTACAAGAGTTGTAAATGGCGGTGTGTCTAGGGACCCCACTAATTTTATCAGCGTGATATTTTTACAATTAATGAATTACTCACCTATAATGCTGGCTGCAGCTCCACAGGTTGATTTCACGTGAGTTTTGAACGTATATTCCAAGTGTGTACATCGTCAAAGATGGGCAGCATCCAGCATGGCTTAAATATGGTTAAATATAACAAACCCTGGCACCACCACTGCACGTTATGTTTACATATTGTCAAAATGGCGAGTAGGATACAACCTTTTGCTACAACTAGCTGCAACCCTCTTTCCGTGTCCTCTTCAAAATAACAGCTGTACTTGATTAGTAAACACTACTAGTGTTGCCATGTCTGCTCATTATAAGCAACCGTTGACTTTTATGCAGGAAGTCACCTACAAATAAATTATTGGTAGTTGCTGGTTAATGTTTTGAAGTGTACAGTAATTGTTTATTTGAACTTACTTCACAAAGATTAAACCAGTGTTTTCCCACATTTTTTCACATCAAGGAACCCCAGATTAATAGCCTACAAATTATTCTGATGGCTTCATGCAGTTTATACATTCTATCTAAAATATCCCTGTCATTAGATAGGTCATTATATGCCCTAGATATTTGGCCTCTTCAGATTGTTTCAATGGCATTCCAGGCAGGTAGAACTCAGAAAATATCAGCTTACTGATATGAATGTCAATTAACAATGACTGTGCTGATTTTTTGTTTTATTGACCAAAATGTGACAGGAGTGAAAATTATTAGCAGACCTTGGGCGTTCTGTTAAAGCGGGTGCTTCACTCTGCTCTCACTTTATTCCTGATCTCTATACTGTCTTGCATAACTCATGCATAATGTGTTCCTCATCCCTCAAACAGAAATATCAAGGGAACTGGGTTAGCTTTTGTAATGACCAAAAATACGAAGATAGAAATTGGTATTAATTGGGTTGGCAAGATTATGGAGGCTTTAAATGTTATGCTAGAATGCAATTATGGTAAAATTATTATTAACATATTTTGTCACTAGACAAACATAAATCTCAGAGTGATGAGGTAGTGTTTTGTGCTCAACGTTTGCAGGAGTTTACAGTATGTATGGCTGCATACACGTAGGCTACATATGTTGTAAATGTACAGCACACTCCACAACTTTTTTTGTTTGTTTCTTTCTTTTTTGGGCTGAGTAAAGGTGTGTATATTTTCAGCCATGGCCTGCACTCTGAAACACACATTAAAACCTGGTAGCTGACCAGTACAGTACATAAGAAGATGGAACTCATGCTGTTCCATTTAGGATTCTTATTTATTTTTCATCCCCCAGCAAGTACACACTAGGCCTATACAGCACAAACAAATGGACATTTCAGCCCAGAGGCCTTCTTCAGCTAAATCTCCTTAGTTTGAAGTATTCAATTAAGCGCTCGCTTCTTTTTCTTCTTTTTTCAAGCTGAGCAGTACAACCATAATCTGCTGTTGGTCATGAACAGTATTGCCAATGGTAATAGTAAATGTATTTTGAATGTATAGCATATTTGTTCAAGGGCACTTCAGCAGTATTAGGGGCGGGGCCAATGACTTCCCCACCCAGAATTGTTGCCTGCTATACAAATACTACAATTTGCAGGTGGCACATGACACAATAAATGCATCCTTCTGCTTAGCTTGACGTACAGTGTGTGGCTGTGGATCTTTCCTATGATGATAGCATACAGTATCTGCCTGTAGAAACCATACTGTATGTCCCAAACAGTTCTTTTTCAGGATTAAAATTAAAAAAGAAAAAAAAAAATAGCCAACATAGCAAGCTCAAAACCTGCAGCGTGGGTTTGATACTTTTTATGCTTTCGAGTGGCGCTGTAGTATGATCTACAGTAGTATGGGGAATTAATTTACAAGAACACAGTAAAAAAAAGGTTAGAATATGGAGATAAGAGGTTTCCACCTGACAGCGACTATTAAGTGTGTTGAGCATCAGACTCATCCCTCCTCATCACACCACAAAGCCACTTGGACAGTCCTTTGTGTCAGTATAGCAGAGTCAGGAGCCACAACTGAGCTTGTCCCCCACGTGATAACTTAAAACGGGAACTGTCTATTGTTACTGACTATTGACTGCTGACTGCTGCTGACTCCTCCGTGGACTCTGGCACCCATGCACAAAAAACTCATGTGCAGTGCCAAGTACTTGTAGAACTGTTAAGTGATGTATTCTTTTTCTTTCATCTTTCCATATAGACGACTACATATATTCCAGTGTTGATTGACTGCGTCTTCTTTCTATATGTTCACTGTGGATTGTATTTGTAGTTAATATTCATCCATCAACAAAATATTAATTTATATAGTCACTGTGGTTATACATACGGTAATTCATACACCCGTTGTTAAACTGTTGATACCTGTACTGTATTATATAAGTCAACTATTGGATCCCATGTTATGAAGAAGGAAGACGGCCTAATACAACAGCAAGTTGAACTGTAGCTCCTGGCTTGAAGTCTTTGAATGGAATACATGGGAATGGGATTTCTGTGTGGCTTGTTGATTTGTTGTGGTCACTGTGGCAGTTCACCCTGGGAGCGAATTTAACAAACAGGAATTATTCTTTATTGTTCATGTTGCAGATTATTTTGACTATATGTGGATTGATGTTTGGTTACAGTATGTCACACTTCAAATGTGTACATGATGTCTCTGGACATTGCCGAAGTAACTTGTTAAATCATGAAATCAATTCAGGTTTGGTAATCGAGGGTCTTATAGGCATATTACCTGCCACTCCCTTGAAGTCAAGGTAGGGCTATGGAGGTGGGAAGAAACAGGGCCAATCTGTCCACTTATAGTAACATGAACACTGGTTGCACGACTTCTCTGCATGCCTATCTAGGAATTTGACGGCAATTTTCCATTTTTTGTCTGTTTTTTCTACCTGTGCCTGCAGCCTTTCGGCATACACTATGCCCACACTCGGCCAGGGTGTGACAGTCACGTACATGTTGCTTGTTACTGGAGGCTTCACCATTTCAACGGTAATAAGAACACATGAGGCTTTCACACGCAACGGCTATAACCACTTCTTTCATCACCTAAGATTAAAGACGATACTTTTAATTGCACACTTATGATATATGATATCTGATATCTATGGCAACGTCGTCCGCCTCCTCTGACACGGAGCAATTACTGGAAACACACATAACTCCCGAACGATATTGCCTACCGGCTGCCAACATCATCGAGTAATTGTGTGTGTAACAATGTCCCAAGTTATATTGGGATGTTTGTCTTGTTCCCTGAAGGATGTGCACATTCGCTATTATCACGGCTACTATAATATTTAGAGACCGGAGGGCATCCCTTGATACTTTGGGATAGCTTTACATAATCAAATTACTTATAGGCACCGCTTGCCCTGTGAGCTGGCTGGGTCTTTGATATACAGTGCAAGCGGTCTTAATTTCCGTGGGCCGGGCCTGCGAGGACGGATCGAGCCTCGCCCACGAGGCTGATTGGTGGAGTGCTCTTTAATTGGTTTAAACTTTGCTCCGGCGGGCCCAGGGATCTCTGCGCTTAATTTCAGCGAAAGGTCACTATCAATAAATCTGGTGCGAGCGAAGCAGGGGGAGGGGAGCCGGGGGGAACATGCCGGGAGTGAATATGGAGCACAGCTACATCTCTCGCAACTCTTCTCCATCCGTCTTGACCACCCGGAGGGTGTGAGGGGGGGGGGGGGGGGGCTGACCCCGATAGCACAACACACCCAACAGGGGATCCCGGTAGAAGATTAGAATTTCGAGCCACGGCCCACCTTCTTGTCAGGGTGTTTATTGCCCACGACCTCGGCGAGATGAGGTCAAATTTTCATATTATCCCCCAAACCAACTCCATGGGCACAATTGGTAGCAATATATTCAACAAGGCCATAATGAAATGGCCGAGAGGTAGAGAGGAGGAGGGGGGAGGGGGGCACGTTGTCACGCCGGGAGAGCGGAGATGGGATCGGCGGTGTCAAGCCAAAAAGTATAAAGCGAAAGAGACTTGCTGGAGATTGTTTGCGGTGCGGAGCAGATGCGGAAGGAAAGGAGAGTGATATGATGGGTAATCTACTGCAGAGGGGTCTTTCTCCTTGCATCAACTCACCTCGTTTTTTTTACATCACAAGTCCCTGCTGTAGTCGATGTGGGACTCAGGGAGGATCTGAGGGGGTGTGTGTGGGGGGGGGGTACACCTCCCCTCCCCTCCATCTCAGGCCACACTTCAGGAATGCCCGAAACGCAAATGGAGAGATGAACAGCCTAGGCACTGATTACATGTCTAACATCTTCAATGGCTCATCGCTCTGCAATGCTCAAGTGGTGCTCTCTCTCAAACACACACACGCACACACACACACACACACACGCGCACACACACACATGCACACGCACACACACACACACACACACACACACACACACACACACACACACACACACACACACACACACACACACACGCACACACGCACACACGCACACACAGGCACACAGACAGCATGCGCACACCCATGCGCTCGCATTGAGCCAACACAGCTAGGTGCGTGTGTAGTACACACACGTGCAATCGTGCGCTCGGCCCAACCACAATGATCGAGGTCCTGTATCCTTCAAGAGATTGCGTACAAGTGCCAATCACAGCCATGGTGGAGACTTTCATTTGTCACAGGCATGCCTGGGACCACCTAGGTGAGATTAAGATCAATTACACTAGCGTGTTTTTTCGGCTGATTGGTCGAGGCCAGCTTGATTCTCAACCTGTTCTGGAACAAGGCCAGGAGGCCTGTGCACTTCAAACTTGAACGTGTTTGCAGCCATCTGAACACTTAACACATTGCGTGCTCTGCTGCTACACTTCATCAAATATTGTAACCAAATAACAAAATATATTATTCCCCTATCACTCATGTATATATGTTTCATTTTATGTCAGTGTTTAAAAAAATGTTTTAAAAAATCACACCAATGGTGTGAAATGATTGGTGCTGTGTGTACTGTGTATTGGTGAAATAGCACCCCCTGTTGGTATGGCAAATGTATAGGGACATTGGGACTGTACAGGTGTACTGTACAGGAGGTGCGTATAGTGACAAAGCTGGGCCCTGGAGTGGTTGCACCACTCAAACAATGAGGGGGTGGATCCCTGACTCCCAATGAGTGGGTCATGTATACTTTACCCAGACCAACGGGCTCCAACTTCAACTTTCCCATTACTGTACTTTATTTTATTTGTTTTGCTGAATTAATTGAGTCCCTGTTTTCCTGAGGAAATGGTTGCAATTACACAGTATGCACTATGCAGCATGATTAAGTGCACAAGCATTTTTCCCCAATAGATACTTTTCATCTTTCTTTCTTTTAGAAGACTTCAATTTTATGTTCATGTTGTTGACATAATTAGTTCTGGTTAGAGGTTCTGCACTTAATGCACAAATTAGATATATACAATGACTGTAGCATTTCTGTGCAGATAACTGCTAGTAAATCTGACAGAAAGTCCATATGGGGTACTGTAATGTTGAGTTACAGAGAGAAAACCCTTAGGAGTGGCAAAGTATTGGAATGAAAGTTATGCCTCTTTGTGGTAAACACAATCTGAAAAACAAGTTTTATTGACAAAAATCAAACCTGTCTAGTGAATGGTACTGTAGATACTGCAGTACTGTGCTGTTCAAGCCCTCCTCCCTGGCCTGTGCTTGTCTGTGCAACAGTAAATGGTGAACAAACTCTATAACTATTTTCGTGCTCGGACACAGCCTGGGACACAGGTACCCATATAACTAGGGAGTCGGAACACAGCCTCTACTTAACCCGAATACCTCCACACTTATAAGAACTATAGGAGGCACCCGCAGACCACCGAGCCTCTTAGGGTGGCTCTACACTGTTTTTTGCACATTACAACTTTCGGCTGGGGGTGTGACGTCACATCCTCCTATTTTGTATGGGTTTCAATGGGAAATTCCGTCTAGTTCCTGTCTGAATTTCGGACAGTGCTCAGGCAGCAGGAAAGACCCGCCTGCGGCCGAAATTCAGACAGGAACTAGTGGAAGTTCCCATTGAAACCCATTCAAAAAAGGAGGACGTGATGTCACACCCCCAGCCGAAAGTTGGAGTGTGCAATCTGCAGTCTGTAGGCCCTGTGCTAGACCCTCTGTAGACAAAAGTCAAAGTCAGAGTCGTCAGATTAGTCACTCACGTTACCGCAGTGAAATTAGTTCTCCGCTTTTGACCCATCTCTTGGAGCGGTAAGCTGCAGCGTGCGCCGCGCTCAGGAATCATTAGTTGATTTGACCCCCAATCCATCCCTTTGATGCTGAGTGCCAAGCAAGGAGGCATTGGGTCCCATTTTTACAGTCTTTGGTATGACCCGGCCGGGAATTGAACCCCGGCCTCCCAGTTTCAGGGCGGACACTCTAACCACAAGGCCACTGTCTGGTCCAACAAGGCCACTGTCTGGTCCTGGGGACCTTGCTTGTGCACTGCTGTGACGTTAAGTCCTGCTTTTCTGAATGGGTGTCAATGACACGGTTTGTTCCGGCCTGCATTTTTGGCAGTGGCAGGCCTTGTTTGAGTTAATTCATTAGGGTAATAGTTTTTAATATAGGCTTAATAGGCTTTAATATAGGCTTAGTTGGTGTACAGCTTTTTGTATCCTTATGTTACTTCAGTAACACTGGTGTCACACTGGCATCCATTTCTATCACACTAACACTACTAGATATTGAAGCAATACATGTTCTGGAGAAGAAGCGCGTCTGGCCGAAAGCCAATTTATACTTCATCGAACAACAGGTGTGTATCAAAAAGAAGAAGAAGGGGGAAAAAGGAACACAACGCCATTCACGACATCACCAGTCTGGTGGCAGGAGGAGTGCTCAGATATTGCAAATGTTTCTGTAGTGTGCAGTGATCACACATTCCCACTGCCTGTCTGCAGTGTGACAGAGGCCTATGAAATCAGAAGGGCCATGCCAATCTACTATCTGATAAAGATTCTTCTAAAAGCCGGAGCCTGTTTGAAGAGCAGGGCCAATTAGATGTGAGATGAAAAAAGAGGGGAGGGGAGGTGGGGGTCTGCGATTTACATTTTTCCCCCATCAAGCGACAGATGGATTTATGTCACTGAGGCCTCACATCAGAAGGAAGGAACGGAGACCAAAGGCACGCACATTATTCTGTCTAACGCTGCTGCATGCATAATGCTGAATCTATATTCAATAGAAATATTGTCTCTCTGAGTTCTGCATCCAATGCATGGAAATGTAGGCACATTGTTTACTGTAGCGCTGGCTGCTGACTTCTGGATTTGAGTTTCTTCTACATGGGGTGGGGGCTGAGGGGGGCTTTATGTCAGTCCAGATTTATTAAAGTCCATATGATTACAAGCCCCCCATTTACACATTGAGATAAAAAAAAAACCATCAAGCAGTACATATATGGCATTTTGAAAACATATTTGCAGAGGCTGTTGCCGAGAGGATATTGGTGTAGTTTGTATATTGTTGTGAAGAGAGGAAATAGATCGTCTCGATTCCATTAGAAAAAAATATGCTTGTGGAGTAAACAAATAAATACTATGCATGATAAAGTCATTATTATTTACAGTATAACAGAATTGCACTGAGACCATTAATTTCTATACCGCTGAGTAACAAATTAGAGCAAAAAATAGAAAAAAAGGTACTTTAAGTAGGCAACTCAGGGGGCAGTGGCTGTCTTTGAATCCAAAGGTTCCAGGTTCAAAGCCTGGCTCCTCCTGGCTGTGTGTCCAAGTGTCCTTGAGCAAGACACTACCCCACTGTTGGTGCATGCATGCATGAGTGTGTGCATGATTGCATGAGTGTATGTATGCATGTGTGTAAGCATGTGTGTGCTTGTAACACGTCAATGTGTAGACATTGCAAAGAGTACAAAAATGCAGCATTTATCCAAATCCGAAAAGGTCACATGATCAGCCAATTCAAATGTCTGATTGCATAAAAAACATAAAAATGATGTACAGAACTCATTACATCTACAATACTACCCATGGGTGTATAACGAATGCTCGGCATTCAACCCAAACACTGCATAAGGGTGTATTGTGCATGTGGGTAAACAGCGTGGCTAATGCACCTGCAAATATACACAATATGACACAAGGTGATGTTTGTTTCAAAATAATGCACAGTGCTCCTGTAATATATGAGGAAAAGGTGAGTGATGTCCCTCCCTGCACTTAGTGTTACATTCATTCATTCTGAATGTACAAATGGAAAGAAATTAACCATTAAGGGTCACTTATTATGGGTGGGTGGGGTGGTGAATTCCGTTCTATTAGTAGACTCTCAGACATTTTAACAGTTGCACAGCATTTCAAAAAGCACAGAAAAGTCTTCTGTGTTCACGATGTGGACCATACAATCTTTTCCCACAGAAAAACATGAAAAGTTGGTGTTCACTATTTTGCATCACAACCAGGTGGAAATGTATATTATTTGGCCAAAAGCTCCTGTTTTAATCTCACACACTTTATAGATCTGAGGGCATTCTTGCACAAAAAACAACTCCAAGTCTGAAATACAAATATACAAGTTTTTTTTCCTCCCGCTGAGCATATGCATGATGGCTCAATGTAATCCAACATCACTAGCAAATGAGTAAACAAACAGCTTCATGAAGTGAACAAAGAGGATGTTGTTCTGCATTGTTGCCTACATCCATGTTTTCAAAGTGCAACCACGCTTCTGAATGTAAACCTATAGTGAAGGTCGTATAGCCCCAAAACACAAAAACACATTAATTACCTCTGTGGCTTTATATAGCCTTAGTGTTTACAATAGATGAACCAAATGTGTATTAATTAGATCGCTACACAGCTCAATGCAAAGTGCACAATGCTTGTCAAGGGTTTGGATGCTTGAAATGAATATAGGTCATGTCTCTACCTCAGCACCGTTGAGCATTATTTAAATGTGATTTTTATGCAACCAACAGTAGCATTGCTCTGACAAATAGAAGCAAGAGTGTGTAAGACTTGGCAGGCAGTGGAGTGGTGTCAGTACTACACGGTACCACACAGTGGTGCCAGTAATTTGATGACATGCACTCACAGCAAAGGAACTCGCATGCATGAGAATGCGCTCCCCCCATGTAGACCCAGGCATAGGTACTTAGCATTGATGATTAGATCGATGATTAGATTAGATTTAAGTTATTAATTTATAATCTACTAAAACTTTATTTTTCATACCCATCGATGATGTCACTGGTAGGAGGGTTTCTGAACTGTACAGGCCTCCTCTGAGACCGACACCGTACGTACCATATGTACGTTGTACATAGTTTGAAAATTGGTGAACACATTCTTTAACCAATGAGACCCTAGAACACCGAACATGGGTGATTTTCACATGGGTGATTTTCACCTGTTGGGAGGGTGGATCTTTAAATACCTTCAAGCTTAATGTCTGTCGAAACATCCGTCAGATGTCTTTCCCCCAGATTTGGTGTTACTTCCTCCAATCTCACATCTTCCGCTGATTTTACACTGTAGAGTGTACAGTGTATGGTCTGATTGGTCTCGCCCAGCGGGTGGGATATGGTCAGCAGGAAGGCCTCACAAAAAATACAAAAATAAGTGACATTTGATTTAAGTAAAAAAAAAACATTGTTCAGTGATTTATTTTTTGTATTATTTTCTTTAGGGATAATAGACTCCAAGGAAACATATTTCAAGGATGGAGGACAATGCATGGGGGCAGAATTTTGGTCTACATTTAAGTCAGTCAATTGACTTTGTGGGGAAGTAAGACACACTCAAAAAAGAGGAGTACTTCTCCCAGCATTGCTCATGGATCTCCTGCTGGGATCCATCCCCTTATCACTCCTGCAGTAAGTCCTCAAGCACAGAGGGGAGCAGGAGGGGGGTACGGGTGGGAATCTAATATTCTGCTTCATGGTCACGGAGGCTGACGAGGCCACCCCACCGCTCATGGTCGGCCGGTCTTTAATTGCATCAGGGAAAAACCATGTAATGTAGTTTTTTTTTGCTCCCCTAACTGCAGCCGCCCGTTGAGCATAATGTATATATTAGCACTAAGGCAGGCTGCAGAAGGGGTTGAGTGGAGATCGAGGTTCACTCGCTGCATGCGTTGCGGGGATAGCGGGGATCATACACCTGTCAGCATCACCGGGAGGTGTGAGAGATTGGATTGATTTCTCACGTGTATACAATTTTCTTCTCTGCCTATGGTGTCTGTGTGTGTGCGGGGTGGGGGCAGACATACTGTATATACCTGAACACCATAATATAGCCTTCCTGGAAGCGTGTGCAGCCTGAACAGAGTGCTACATCTGCATTTGCCGGCAGTATAAGTCATCGCCGAGGCGACACGGAGCGTTAACACGAAATCCTATGCTAATTAGCATATGCTGTAGCCTATACAGGCTGGGTTTCTACGGCAGTGGTTCTGGAACTTTTTTGGTTGCAGAGCAACCCCAAGTTACATAACTTTTCACTGCACTGCCTTATTATATTCATAGCAACATGGTGTTTAAAATACTTTCTCCAAATGCCATCTAATTACGTAGTTTCTCACGTAAGATTTTCAACACGTGTTCAAATATTGCAGATGTTCGAGCTTGCAGCGTGGCACTGTAGTGAAGCATAGCTTGTGAACTATCTGCTGTTTTTCATATCAACACTAAAATCTAAACTGAGCGGCTGTATAAGAATATGCTATCGAGTGGCTGTAATTTGTACCAAACAAGGGTTTAATTCCTCTTCAACATTGTTGATTTTCCAAGCTGGCATGGGATGGAAACAAGCCTGGTTTTATCTAGCATCAGTATTAAACAGCGGTGGGCTGCCAGGGCCTGCAAGGCCTGCACTTGTCTGATGCAGAAAAGTTTTATTTTATAATAAATATTTATTTTCTCAAATATATTTTATTTATTTTGCTGTTATCATAGCACTTAGCTCTGGTCCAGAGCTCCACTGCTTCTGAGTCTGACTTGTATTGGAGCTCTGCAGCTCTCAGTGCAATCGGCCATTACTCCACCCGATCACCCTCTCTTCTGGAGTGGATATATAAAGAACGTTTTACCTACTCACCAAAACAAACCCGTCTTGTGTCATTAGAAAGCCTACTTACCTTAGTGTTGCCACTCTGAGCCCCCCACCACACGGATGAAAATGGACTTTTTGGACGGAACGCAATGAAAAATCGCAAATCGTGGTTGTTTTTCCGGTGAAAAACGATCGCGTTCTGGCCAAAAAGTCCATTTCATCCGTGTGGTGGGGGGCTAAGGTAAGAAGGCTTTCTAATGACACAAGACGGGTTTGTTTTGGTGAGTAGGTAAAACGTTCTTTATATATCCACTCCAGAAGAGAGGGTGGTCGGGTGGAGTAATGGCCGATTGCACTGAGAGCTGGAGAGCTCCAATGCAAGTCAGACTCAGAAGAAGTGGAGCTCTGGACCACATAGCACTGTTTCACTCTCAGACAGGATGACCTGCTTCCATTCTGTAGAGCTACAACAGTGCTTGTCTTTTTAACCAATGAGATTTTTCTCCTTCTGTTGTCACTGGGTAAACTTATCCACTGTGAGGCCAGCAGAATCCTGAATGATCTCATTACTATAGTTTTTCCCAATTCATTTTCTTGCAAGATTTAAAATAAAAATAAAATAAAGCCCCAACACTGCCCGTTAATTGTCTATTCCTCATTCTGTGAGTGTAGGCTACATCTGTAATTTAAAAACACACATATTTTGAATATATTTTAAACATTAATAAAAAAAAAGGCACACAATATTTTCTGATGGTTGTCTGTGCAGAATTACATAGGCTATTAATCTGGAGTTCCTTGATGTGAAGAAATGTGAGAAAACACTGGTTTCATCTTGGGAATTAAGTTCAAATAAACAACTACTGTACACTTCAAAAAACATCAACCAGCAACAACTACCAACACATTATTTGTAGGTGACTTACTGCTTAAAAAAAAGTCAACGGTTGCTTATAATGAGCAGACCTGGCAACACTAGTAGCGTAGTAGTGTTTAGTAATCAAGTACAGCTGTTATTTTGAAGAGGACATGGAAAGACGGTTGCAGTATGCTACTCGACATTTCGACAATATGTAAACATAACGTGCACTCGTGCAGTGGTGGTGTTTGTGGAAGTTGTGCATGTTTTTTTTTTTTTTTTTTTAAATGTAACCATATTTAAGCTATGCTGGATGCTGCCCATCTTTGACGATGTACACACTTGGAATATACGTTCAAAACTCACGTGAAATCAACCTGTGGAGCTGCAGCCAGCATTATAGGTGAGTAATTAATTAATTGTAAAAATATGACGTTGGTAAAATCAGCTGCAGCTGATCAAGGCAGGATGGCCTACTGCTACAATAAAGCCCCTACTGTGTTGTCCATTCCTCTGTAGGCTACGTCTATGAGTGATGTATATTAATGGGTCTCATGTAGGCCTAGCCCCAATACGTTCCCTCAATACTCTACGCTCACTCTGTAGCTCCGAGATGAAAATGAAAGCCTGGGTGTCGAGGCTAATATGTGGGTGACGAGGTTCCACAGTTGTGACCCCACATGCACAAACTACTGCTGTTGTTGCTGTTGCTGCTGCTGCTGCTCACGTGCGCGTGTGTGGAGAGGGCATCATGCTCTCTGATATGACTGGTTGGAGCGCATCTGTGTACAATGTCTGAGATAATTTCTAGTAACCGAGTTCACATGGTAATTGGTATCACCGTTGTGAACTCATGTGGAAGAGGAGGACTAGGTGGTGGTTTTCATGTGCCATGGTGGCCCACATGGAGTGTGCATCATGCACTGGTAATTTAAGATTTGAAGTGCAAATCATCAACACTTCAAGTTAGATGTGCAAAAATGGGTAAAAGAGAACATTTTGAATTTTGTATTTGTATGATAGTATCTTTGCAAGCACCTGAACCAAATTATTTATGTCCTAGCTACACAATGTCCTTTGTGTGGACCTAAATAAATTGTTAAAATTTGTGTTTGTGCGTGTGAGGGAATGTGTGTGCATGCAAGTGTGCATGCGTGCATGTGTGTACTGCTGTTTGTCTGTGTGGAGGAGAAGTTGTGCCCTTAGGTGCCCATGAACTGGCAACCCTGCTGCATTTGTTTCCCTGTAAAATTTATTTTTAGGCAAATAAAGAACTGAAATGTGCATGTGCGTGCACGCAACAGACCTGGTCCAGTGGTGGGACTATTTCATTCCATTTAAAAGAGCAACATTCAGCCTGGCTGGCTTAAATAAGCATTGCTAATGCACCTTAGGGCCCTAGAGAGAGACGGGCATTATCTGTCAGAGCGCGGGCGCGCCGCTCCGTCTGGCCGAGTCACAATGATTTTCACACTACACTGTTTCTCATCATGCTTTGTTGTATATGAACCAACGTGCCAGACACACCTCTATGTGGTCTGGCACATTAACATCTGCTGCCAAAACACAAAGCACCGCCACACTTCATTGGCAATGCACAAAGCTCTCCCTAACATGTTATTAACCACCTTTAAACGCTATATTTGGCTGGGACTGGAGTCCCTCAGGTGCTCTATGGTAGCTAGCGGGCTTTCTGTTTTTGCTCTACATCAGTGGTTTTCAACCTTTTTCATACCAGGGCCCACTATTTATTCTGCGTTTTAGCCACGGACAACCATATGATTTTGAGTTCAGTCTGGACCTAAACGATTTCCAAGTTGTCCACAATTTAGGAGAGATAAAACTGGCAAAATGTTGGTCAAAATAACAATTCTTCCACATTTTCTAACTGTATAGATTCTTGAAAATTAAGCAGTTCAGACACTTTGGTTTTATTTTACGATCTCAAGAGTTAGTTAGATCTATCCAACTGGTTACCAAAGGTCCATCATTTAGCTGGGGACCACCTGGAATTCTCTCAGGGACCACTGGTTGCTGGCTTCTAATGGTTATTGAGTAATGTCTGAGTTTGCATAAAGAAAAAAAAACATAGCGTTTGGAAGCAATAGGCTACCCACTCACACACGCAGCAATAATGTGGCAACCACAGGAGATTGTTGCTGCTGAACTGGAGGGTATGTGACTGACACTGTACACACACACACACACACACACACACACACACACACACACACACACACACACACACACACACACACACACACACACACACACACACACACACACACACACACACACACACACACACACAAGGCGAGGATGTGGTCCTCTGAGCTATCTGAGGTATTTAAATGAGGCCGCCACATCCGTTCATGCTTGGCTGCGGGGTGGGTACTGGGTAGATCTACCTCCAACGCCAGGCAAGCCGACAGGCCCGGGATGATGAGCTTTTGCAAGGGTTTCTGTGTTCAGCTTGGACAGTTTCCCTCTCTCTGACTTCAATCAGATTGTCCGTTTCGAGGAATTTAATTTGCATCACACGCCTCGCCAGTCAAGT
>CM076966.1:29764068-29811568 GCA_039105355.1 Benthosema pterotum
CAGCGACGAATTTATCGACGAATATTCCACAATTTTAACAGCCGCAAGTCATTTAGTGGGGCGCTTACAGCAACAGGTGCCAAACTGCAAACATACACAACTGCAAACATGAATGCAAACTGCAAACATGCACAAATCCATGCATGATTTTTCTTCCAAAGGGCATGATGGGTAACTCCTCCTGGAGTTACCCATCATGCCCGTTGGATGGCAAAGGTTGTTAATTGTTTGAAGATCTGGATGTTTCATGGCCAATTCAAACTGACACGCAGGGAAGAAATGTTTGCAGTTTGCATTCATGTGAAAGCACGGATGCGCTCCACTAAATGACTTGCGTCTGTTAAAATTGTTGCTGGAATATTCATCGATAAATGCTGAGGTGTCTAAACCTGCTTCTCAGAAGTTTTCCAATCACTTGTGGCTTTTCACTCCAGAAGTCGTCGGACTTGCATTGTTTTACAGTCCAGTGAGTGCACAAACGAAGAAGCTGATGGTGAGAGCCATGGAAGATGGACATGAAGATGATGAACAGCACATGAAGAGAATTACTGTTCACCTTGCAACAATTGCAGGGAAGGACATTGAAGATTTTGTCTCCCAATCCAAGACGCTGTTCAAAATGATGGATCTCCCACATGACTTCCTTGCTGTTGATCCTGATGAGTGGGAGCCCAGGGAAGACTACCAAGAAGCTCTGGCTGTAGTGAAGGCAATAAACACGGTCAATGATCATGCAGAGTGTTGGGTTGCCCTAATTCAAGAATATTGAAATATTGTTGTGACTTACTAAAGACGAGTCCCAACTCCAGTACTTGCTGCAAATTGTGATCTGGATAGCCATAAACAAACTTTCATTGATCAGTAACACCTGAATTATTATACTGCAGTGACTTTTGAGGGTAAACATGGAAATGGGGCTGTGTTCTTGTTGTGTTGTGAGTAGGCTATAATTGAAGATTGCACTAAAGACATAGTATTCTGCACATTGAAAGAGAAATGGCAATTTGTCATTCTTTGCTTTTCTATTTTCTACATTAGTAATTCTCATAATAATTAATTTTGGTTTGACATGACAAACATGTAATCATCAGATTTGTGTTTAGATTTTAGATAAGCTTAAAAAAAAGCTTAAAAATAGAATCTCTGTGCTTAATATAAGAATAATGTGCCTGCAGTGCAATTCGTTTTTAAACTACTAAAATGTACAATCTTTAACTTGATTGAGCTACCTCTAAATATGTTTCAAATTCAACCAAATTTTAGCCAAAGCTGTTTTTTGTACATTGGAACATAATTAGGGGGTGAGACACAAGAAAATCAAAACTTGACGTTTTAAGATCCACCCTAGGGTGCACTTTATAACCCGGAAAGTACAGTAGACAGAGTTTATCTGTGTGTGAAAGAGGTCAAGGTTCAAGAGAACCTTGAACTGTGGAGTTCAGTGCAATGCATACGTCCTGCAGTCTTGTGTTAAGCATAGCTGGTGAATCGCTTTTGACGCTAAGACAGCCTAAGGTTTAAATCAGATATTTTCCTATAGAAATGTTGTTGTCTTTGAAATGTAGTGGAGTGAAGGCATAAGTATCCAGACATATAAATGTCTATGTAAAATGCACTAAAAGCAATATTTATATATGTCTGCAGGACTCATTAAATCTACTTTGGAGTGTCCACTTTGGGTTCATACTCAGCATTCAGCCGCTACAACAGGAACAGTGTATGTGGATGAACAACCGCTAATGCAAGGACACGCGTATGACATGATGTGACATGATTGATTTTACATTGGTTTCCCTTTTCTATTTTTTTTCCGCAAAATATGCATAATGCTCCAGTAATATATAATGGAAAGGTCTGAGTGATGTCCTTGGAGTCAAATTCTGCATTAATCCTGAGTGTACAAATGGAACAAAATGAATCCTTAATGGACACTTACGGGTCAATTTGGTTCCATTCGTAGAAGAGTCACTGTAGGCTTATTATAGTAATAAATTATATATCTACTAGGAAACAGTTGGCATATGTGATGGGAATTGAGAAAAACAATGTGCTTTTCCGTATGTTCATACTACTCAAAAATGTAATTTAAATAATATAAAACATTGTATTTGACAAAATATACAGCTAGACCTTGAATGGTTAATATTTTGAACATTTTGCAAATATAATCTAAACCCACAATCTCAGTGGATTTATCATCTATGAAAGTAAAAAAAAAACAAATTGAGCCCATCATAAAAAATGCAAGCAAAATCCATGTTTTTTTTTTTTTTTTTTTTTGTGTACGGTCCTTAGGCAAAGCCATGTACTACCAGCTTTTTAGAAGTCACGCATCCCAAAGCATTTTACATGGTGAACAGTTGTAAGGTATGACCTAGATGCTGGCACTAACCTGGATGATGGCACACTACAGTATGTTACTTTATGTGGCACGACCAGTAACGCATAAAGCTGTATATTACACTATATGCAGGGAAGAGTGAGTACACTAGAGGCACTGTTTGTTCAATAGCATATTGGGGGTGACTTCCTTGTGTATACAAGTAAACAACATTAATGCTGTCTGTGCATCCGTGCTTATGCGTGTGTCAGGCATTGAGGCCATATTCCAATTCCATGACAATTTAAACAGCAGTTTACAGAACAGTCGTAGCTGGTGACATTCCTTTGGTTAAATATTTTAAGTTGCTTTTGAATATAACCATGAGCATAACGACCTGCAGGCAAGGAAAACCTCAGCAGCACAAGTGGATTCCATGTCCCAAGCTTAATGTCATGCAGGAATTAAGGTCATTTTGGCTCTGTAGCAGATTAAATGACCTTAACCTCCAGTGTGCTGAGTGCGTACTGTAGCTGGTTTGAACAATCCTCTCCTCAGTGCTTCTCAAGGTTTTTAAACATCCATATTACATGACCTGTCTCCTCCCCCTCATCTGAATTATGCATCTCATTGCATGGATTTAAGAGCTAATTAAGATGTTCCTCTGTGTGGGTTAGCCCCGTTGGTAAGGGAGAAAACATGTGGCACATACCGGTAATAGAAAACCATAATTAATTAGTCAGTATAGGAACAGAGGGAGACCAAAGCTGACCCCCCAAAAGACTATACTAATATGGATGTTACTTGGTAGGACGTATTCGTAAGCTTTGGATAGAATAGCCTGAGCCTAAAAATATATGTTGGCTTAATAATAAATGGTGTTTTGCTGTAGCCTATTTCTTTTACTGAGCTGTTATTAATATTGATGTCCTGTTACATTGTTTGTTTTGTTTTGCAGAGCACAGAACACACACACACACACACACACACACACACACACACACACACACACACACACACACACACACACACACACACACACACACACACACACACGCTTGAAGTACGGTATCAGCGATGAGCTGTGCTTGTTGATATCATCTTTAATGAACCAGATTTCATGGAAAGTTTGTGCATTTTGACCTTGAGTTCATGTCATATACTGTAATATTCTGCATGTCTCCACTCTGGACAAGACTGAGTCCCTGCACCAGTTCATGGTTAGATAGCAAACATGTCTGCATACTGTGGTAGGTAGGTAGAGATCTTAGGTGCAGGGGCTGGAACCCGTTTCAAGTCACGGGTGTATTGATATTTGGAACACTTTTGACTTTTGACACTTTTGACTGTTGTCTCAATATCATGCGTGGCCATTACTCTCCACAATTACGCAGCAACAGTCTCCTCGTCCTGTTGTCCCTTCAAAATAAAGTGTCTCCCATTTAACTCCCAAATGCTGTACATTTTACCCAGGTTGTTAACAGGAATAAGTGTAAACATTGTGGGAGAAAGCCTGCCGGTAGGTCAGAGCTCGGAGGCCCCCCTGAGGGTGGAGGCCCATTTTCAATTTCACTTGGTGAAACCTAACAAAGTCCTCCTATCTATATTGTTGGTGCCATGTCTGTCTAGGGTCACAAATCTTGACTCTTCTCTTGGTACCAGTAACATTGCCTACAGGGCTTAGAGTAGTCTACGCGCACCCTCACTATCACACCACTTTGTATTGAGGTCACTGTCCTTAAAAATAAATAAATTAATTAAATAAATCTATAAAACACACACTAGCTGGCAGGTTGTTCTTCTCCACCTCTTCTGTGATCCTCCTTAAATGGGTAGCCCCCCCCCCCCCCCCCCAAATTATTTTTTACATGGAGGTTTGAATTTGTTGACACATATACAGTATACATTGTATTTTTATTTTTATTTATTTTTTTGTCAAATTCGCAAACGTCTCCATGTTTCCTATGAAAAACAATCTCTGCACAGCTGCTTGTCAAATTATTTGTTTAGAAAAAACATCTATGAATTAGATCCTCCCTGGGGAATTGATGGAAAATAAGTCTTTTCTGGGGTTGAACACTCCTTTATGGTTGGGGTGATGTACCAAACAAATCTGTAGTTACACAACTAAAAAAAAAAAAAAAATCCATCTCTATCTATTTCAGAAGATTTACCATATGGTTGGGATTTTATATTATTTACTACTTTGTGCCTATCGTGTCGCAACTTGAACAGGGCTGAGTACAGTAGGCGCGCAACAAACATCGAAACGCAAACATCGAGACTTGTTTAGCTAGCGCCGCCGTCGGTGCTTCAAGATTGGGGGAGACTCTATCATTGTCAATGAAGAGGTATTTCAGTGTCCTATATATGGATTTATTTTGTTCTTTTTTTCCTCATGTACAAAACCCTGTGAAACCGTGTTGGGTGTACAGAAGGCTCGGGTGATTTCTCCAATACTGATTCTTGTGTGAATGTGAGTCTTGAGTGTCCATTGGGGCTGAAAAGGAGACGCTTGAAACTATGACAGCAGATCAACTAGATCAGTGGTTTTCAACCTTTTTCATCCCAGGGACCACCATTTATTCAGGATTTGAGCCACGGACCACCATTTAAAGCCATTTAAGTCCCACAGACCCACTTTTGACCCGCTTTTGTCCACAATTCCAGGCTGTATTTGGGAAACAAAACAAGCAAAATATACATTCCAAAATGGCTAATTCAGATGATGAATATTTTAACTCTTGAGAGTGTGAAAATGAAACCAAATGGACCCGCAAGGGTCCATTTGGTTTCATTTTTACGTTCTCAAGAGTTACAACTGGTTAACCAACTTAGCTGGGGACCACCTGGAACCCTCTCAGGGACCACTGGTGGTCCCCGGACCACTGGTTGAAAACCCCTGAACTAGATTAAAGATTCAGGCTGACAACATATTTTTCCCAAAAGGACAACCGTTTCAATTTTGCCAGGATTTATATATATATATATATATTTTTTTTTTGCACGTTTGAAGGAAAACAGATGCATGCATCATCGTGCCTGCCAAATAATTATCTATCCAATCCAATATCCAATCTATCCAATTGGGATCAACAGTGTTTTGGAACCAATCCATGAGTACATTAAGGAGCTGGCTCTTCAAGTCTCTTTCTTACCAAAACACTTTAGATTGGCTATGTCTGGATCTAGAGCAACACTATTTTTACACAGCAATTCCACACCGTTGAAATTGTGTCATTACTGCTCAGCAGGATTACTGATGAAATTGTCATCCTGTACAAAATATAGCTGTGTGTGTGTGTGTGTGTGTGTGTGTGTGTGTGTGTGTGTGTGTGTGTGTGTGTGTGTGTGTGTGTGTGTGTGTGTGTGTGTGTGTGTGTGTGTGTGTGTGTGTGTGTGTGTGTGTGTGTGTGTGTGTGTGTGTGTGTGTGTGTGTCGTGTGTGTGTGTTGCACGCACGCAAAGTTACAGCATTAATCCAACTGTTGGCCTGACAACAGCCTAGCTAAACGCAGCCTATATGGTGTACTGTAGTGTATCCATGGTTTGGACTCTCAACAAAGAAACTAACTGCAGATGACTATCCTATGAGACATTGTAACTGAAGTCCATGGGCTCTGGGCTCATGCCAATTGTTTATATCTAGCCATATGGTTCATGTGGCATTAGTTAAGGTTTACTTGTGTTTCTAAGCGAAATATTGCATAGTTGAGTAAAGGGTGATCAGGGAAAGGGAATACTGAGCAATAAAAAGTAAAACAACTATGGCTTCTTAGACAAATGCAGAAGCTCTATGGAGGCCAACGATATTCCGACATTCAAGCCAAATTCTTAAGGTTAGCATAACTAGAAGGTTTTGCTGACATTAGTGGTGTTACAGGTAATTGATTACATACTGTAGTAAAGATTAAGAAGGCAGGGATGGAGTTGCTGTGAACAGCATTCTATAAGCCAAGCAGGACACCCTGGGCTTGATCAGCAGCGTCCGGTGTCCACTTGTCAACCAGCAAATGTCCTAGCCGACACCAGGGTCCATATAACGCTCTGTAGCAGTATACCATTACAGATGTACTAATTATATTGCAGACATGCTTTAGAATGATACAGATATCTCTCCTATTCAATATATACAGCAGCAAACAGCGGCTACAGTATTAGGTGAAACTATTAACATTGATCAGGGCTTGACACTAACACTTGCCCACTTGCCCGGGGCAAGTAAAAAATGGTCCGGCAAGTGAAGACTGCTACCTGGTTGCCCGATCGGGCAAGTGTGCGACTTATAACATGACATGAGATATATTTGTCTTGAAGGTCTCTGCGTCTTTCCGTGCTTTCTAGCTAGCGCTCCTATCCCTCTCCCAGGTCCATTTGGTTCCAAACTAATATTTTGCTGGGGTCATGGACCCCTGAGTCCATGACCTATGGGAACCACTGATTTACAAGTTGAATATTTACTGTAGCTCAGAATGACGGTTGTTATGCAATGCGACAAATCCAGAGGCTCTATGAAGGCCAAAGAGTTTGCAAAATCGAAGCAAAATTCTCACAACTACGAGATTTTGCTGACATTAGTGGCAGTTACAGGTAATTGATTACATAGTAAAGATTAAGAAGGCAAGGAGAGCTGTGAAGAACAGCATTCCAGAACCCAGGCAGGACACCCTTGAGCATTAGTGCCTTTTGACGCATCATTATAGCCTCTGCATATTGCAAGCCCAGTATTATTGAGTTGACAGTTGTGTCATTTCACTGAAAATGAAAATAAAAAAAAGTTTCAAGGTGGCTCATGTCATAAATCAGTGACTCTTAAACATTTTTCTTTTCATTTTTTTTCTATTTTCAAGGACCTCACCCCAAACTCATTACTTGGAGATGCCCCGTCCCCCTCACCCCCCTCTGAATAGTGTGTGCTATGGAGCCTCATACAGGAATTGTATGTCTTTTTTAAAATCAAGTCCAGACCTACTGATCTACAAACTTACATAGCCAATGTAGGTGTAGTTAAAGAAGCTGGTCGTTGATGAGGTCGTTGACAAGGTCTGTAGTCATTGGTGGATTTCGTTGTGTCTCGAGATGGGCAGTGACGCACGGTAAAGGCCGCCGAGCTCCGGAATCGAACCGGCAGCTTGCCGTACTGCCACGTCCAAATGATTGACTACCATCAGGGCTCTACACAGTGTATATTACGTTGTACATAATTTTTTAACCTCAATATCCAGTTATATCCACTCCCTGCCCACTTTTTAGTCAATGTTCGTATAAAACATGTGATTCGAAACAATTGATTCATATCAAACATGGCAACATTTTAAAAATTAATGAGCTGAAACAGGATTCCATGAAAGCTCAGGTTGGCTTTCAGTTTATTCCACTTTCAAAATGAGCGCGATGGTGTCGACACATGCTTGGACATCTGCTCCATTAAACATTTCATTCCGTATGCAGTTGAGCGAGTACATCTGTGAAGTTGTTGGTTTACTCAGCACACAATGCTTTGGAAGTTTCCGGTTGTTGTTCAGTATGAGTTCCAGAAAGTTCTTGTTTGCCTTTCCCTAGAAGAAGAAAGTGAAGGCAGACAACATTGGATGGAGTTACTTCATTTGGCCCAAGAACATTCGCATGCCACTGTGTTTGTATATGTTCACAGGGAACTCTTTCGGCTAGGCTGGTTCTAAGGGTCATGTTGAGCACTCAGAAGTGCCAGCTGCATATTATATTGCTCAAATGTTTGTCTTTAATTGGTAATCAGACCAAATGCCTTATTATATAAATAATATTAAATACCATATGTCTTATTTCCAGTGTTGGTCTATATTACTTAGGAAAGTAACTTCTTTACTTTACTCGTTACCCCTTAGACAAAGTAATATCATTACTTTACTTATTACTGGATTTGAAGAGTAATATATTACATATTACGTTATTACTTTCCCAAGTTTTTGAAAAAATAGAGAAGTACAACATAATCTGTTTATTACAAAATAAAGCAGCAAGCGATTTATAGTGTACATAATTGCGCAGGATGCAGCGTGTGGACTGGATCTACAATCTACTGAACATCTCTGTTGTTGCAATACCTGTCAATATCTGTTCTATTTTTGCATGCAACAACAAGCTCATTTTAAAAAAGTAACTTGGCGTTACTTGCAAAGTAATGCGTTACTTATTACCCATTTTTGCAGAGTAATCTCGTTACTTTACTTTTTGGAGCAAAAGTAATAATATTACAGTAATATGTAATCTAAAATTAGTTACTGCCCAACACTGCTTATTTCAGTGCAAACAATGAGCCAACAATTCCCATATGGGTTTGAATTGACTCATGAGGGGGCCCCAAAAATCTTAATAAAATCTAAAATCACAGCTGTATGAAGTGAGGGGTGCTCTTATTCTTCTTATCATCACGTAACATGTCGATTTGCTCAGACATGTTTGTGTGAAACAAAAATCTACACTATTAGCTGAACACTCAAATGTTCTAAAAATGGTCCACCCACACCTAATAGCTGTTTGTTCTTTGTTGAAGATAGTACTCACCATTCTCATATTCCGAGATGAGATCCAGACCTTAACATATGCGGTTGGATTTCAGGGAAGAAGATATATGTATTATCTGGTCCGATTTCATGCAGGAAACCGGAGTGAGTTTAAATGTATGCAAGTAGAATCACCATCGTGACCAGAGTGATGCGACTGGCCAAGGACAGTAGTGGGTTGCGAGTTGTTGATTCCATTCCTCTTTATACCTCTAAAAGTGACAGACTGGCCCCTTTGCATGCCTGGAGGACTGCTGTCTGAAAATATTTGTATACACAACCATCGGCACGGCATTTGAAAGTTGAAGGTCTCCTCCATGCACCGCTCAGCGGTGCGCGCACACACACACACACACACACACACACACACACACACACACACACACACACACACTCTGACCCTGTTCTCATTCTCATCGTCTACATTGAAAGTGTTAACTGAAGAGATTACTCATCTAGGGTGACAGCCCACTCATGCACGAGCCCCTAAAAGTCAAGCCGCTTCTCAGTTCCCAGTAAGAGGCAGCTGTCAACCTCATCCAGGATGCGTATAGGGAGCGAGAGAGGGAGCGAGCGAGAGAGGGAGGGAGGGATGAGTGACTGACGACCGAAAAAAAAACACGCTCTCCTTTTAACTCCCTCCATTGGTACAGGGCTGAGCTGCATGGGGTGCGGGGTGAAGTGGGGAGATTTGCTTTCATGAGGACTTTGTGATTCACTGGCGCTGACACCTTCCCACTCTACGGCGGCGCATTCAGCGCGAGTTGAGTTAAGTGGTGAAAAAACAAACCGCTCCATAATAACACATGCAGTCATTCTCTCAACACGTGGGCTGGGGACCCAGCGGTGGGCCGTAAGGACATTGCGAGTTGGCCACTAAGTAATAATGACAATAACACTATAACCTCGACACCCAGGCTTTCATTTTCGTTCGCCTTGCGCGAAAACGGAAAGCCTGGACTAACGCGCGTTGGAAAGTGGCCTTGAGGGGCGTGTCAACCTTCCGGGGTGGGCGTCGCTCTAAATGATGTGACGTAGAACAGCAGTGGACGGGCGTGGGAGGGGCCGGAGATGACGACACGTTAGTGAGATCAAATCAGAGCGCAGCACTTCCGCCGTGTGGATCCCACGACACCCCCGCCCCCCAAGGCCAAAATCATTGAGGGCTAGACCAGGCTAATAACACTATAATAGGACCATTGTTTTCCAGGGTCCCATGGTGGGAGTTCTACTCCCCCAAACACACACACGTTAGCCAAGACTGTCCTGAGCCCAACAAATGTTTTGTTTTCATGATTTGTTGACAACAACGTTCTGGACCGTCTGCAGGACGAAGCAAGTGTCTGCAGGGAAACAGCTGCAGCATCAAAGTAGAAGCAACGTAAAGGGGAAAAAGGCAAAAAACATCGCTATATATCCATTTTGGTTTTTGGCTAAAAAGTTGCCCCGATTACAGTACCTTTAACTTATCTTAATGGTATAGTTTCTTATGTTTTGGCTATTCCTGAGTACTATAGAATGTGTTGATCATATAAGGAGTTTCTCCCTGTCCCCAGTGAGCCACTAGGGTCAATAAACCCTAGTTTCAGTTCGGGCTTTTGGATAAAAGCCTTTTGTCCAATCAGGGTGAGAGAGGCCTTTCTCCAATCAGGATCCAGTGGTGATGGGCCATGGTGTTTGTGTTGTTGGCATGTTGTACTTCCCCTCACTGTAGAGCATGTGCATGTGCACATCTTGCTAGTGGGGTGGACTGGAGGGTTTTCCAAATCACCCAAATCACTTACAATACCTTTTTTAAACCCGATCTCTCAGGTTGGACTGCTCCCGTGCTCCTCCATGCTCCGTATATTGATTTCGGGTGCAGTTAGCTGAGTGCAGTTATATTGTACTTAACTTCTTCAGCCGTGGTTCCTGTGGGGTGAAGACCTTGTTCACTTTGCCCAAAACACAACAACACAAAAAACACAAAAGTTTAGAATATAGAGATAAGAGGGTTTCTGCCCTAGAGCAACATTGTGCTCCAGAACAAATTTGCGCAAGCATGACACAGACTTGACTCTGAGCTCTCAACCCCCATGAGACAGAGACTAACGATACACAGTTATTACATGGATATGATAATAGACATATTAACACCCGCAGGGCAGAGCCGAAAGACACACAATTATTACAAGGACATGATAATACAGCTCAGAGGGCACAGCCTGAAGATAGGCAGTTATTAAAACGGACATGATACGAAGCCACACTGAGTGACATGTGGTGACATAATGAAGTCCTTCATGGTACTTGCAGGAGGAGGCTGGGGAGGTGGGGGTAGCACAAATAACATGCAATCATTAAACAATAAACACAGTAAAATATCACAGAAGTCCTTGGCATGCCTGCACTGCGCCTACAGTGTTACAGCTGGATAGAAAATACCAGTGATCACAAAAATATCATAGAAGTCCTTGGCATGCTTGCAGAGTGCACAAGAAATATGGTCAGACCAGTAGATTACGAGTCCCAAGCGCAGACACACAGGGTTGAATGCATATGCCTGGCGGAGAATAAGAAATGGTACCTACCTGTATATAACAATTGTATTTCTCCAGGTCTAAAATTGCCTTTAAAGAATGAAGCTGTTGGTAGAATTATATCAGTATCCTGTTATTCATGGTTCAGCTGAAATTAGACGTGCACAATTACACCACAATCATATTATGCTTGCACAGACATTCTCTTCTCACTCCCAAGGTGTCATATTTTACAGTGCAGTTAGTACAGACCTGAAACGTCAACATTTACCAGGAAGGGTCGGATCTGTGATATTGCACGTCAACAAACCTAACCCTAATACTAACTGTAACCGTAATTTTGTGAAAGTTATAGGCCTAAACCCAGGAAGGGAAGAATTTTTTCTCGACCGTGATCACGACCCTTTTCTAAAACTGTTGTGACAGTTGCTGATGCGGTTGTGATCTTTTTCAACGGTTGCATTTTAAAGCTGCCCCGACTGTATTAAAACAATTGCGACCAATTTAGAGGGAGGAGGGGGATGTTTTACTAAAGTTACGTTCACGGCTAAAGTTATGGTTAGGTATGGTTGCAACCGATTAAATAGGTTGCGACCATTTTATAAATGGTTACGACGATTTGGGGAAAAAGGTAGGCATTCCTGACCTCTAAAACGTGATGCAGCCGTGGTCACAGTTGCAAAATGGTCTCGCTGTTGTCTCCCTATAACTACGTTATATAATCTTAACCCAAATCTCACCCTCAGAAAAAGCGTACACCCAAAGGACTGGTCTGGTCTGGTCTTAGGATGGCCTTACCACCTCCTTCCCTGTAAATACATAGTTCACACATGCGCACGTATGCAGTATTGTTTTTGTCGACTAAGACCATGTCGATTTAGACTAAGACTAAATCTTGAACTAATATACCTGGCACACATGGGCACACACACACACACACACACACACACACACACACACACACACACACACACACACACACACACACACACACACACACACACACACACACACACACACACACACACACACACACACACACAGTCCCGGGTGGTCCCAAAATGGGACCTGCCAGGGACATGTAGTTGTTATTTTTAATCAACGTCTCTCATATTGGCACCATGTCAATCAATACACAGAATTGTACAACGTAGACAAAATCTAATAAGTTTTGGTTTGCAGCGCTAATTCTCATCAAATGGTGGACCTTGATATGAAAGAGATTGTAATCCACTGCATTACCCTGTTGAGCATGCTATTTTCTATGGGTATTATTTGTAACTGTATCCAATGATAGTTTTGGCCACGGCCCCTCTCTCAATGCGTCAGTTTTGCACTCCAAAACGCCAGTTATTGCAGCTGTGTCATTTTCCCAGCCCTATTCATACAACTACAATTTCCCAGAATGCATGCACACACACAAATGCACGCGCGTGTACACACACACACACACACACACACACACACACACACACACACACACACACACACACACACACACACACACACACTACAACCATTAATCAACCACAGAAGCACGTCATCATGACTGGAAACCTTGGCCAGAACATGACAGTTCTTCTAAAGGGCTGTGATGTATCTGAAGGCGTAGCATATATTGATATTGACTCTAAGATACCAGTTAGTACCCTTGCGTTATTATGGTGTGTTGGTTTTGGGTGCCCATTAATCATTCAAATTGATTGGTGGCAAGTAAATCAGATTACATAATCAGATTACAAAAGCAGCGTTTTACGGTACATGCACCCAGAATGCATTTCAAACACTGTGTAGCCTTCTTAGACTTGCATGTACTTTCCATTTGGCATGTTGGAGATTGCCGTAGCCTACACTACCCTGGACTTCCCAAATGAATAATTGTGCACCAGACCGGTGCTTGTTTTCGTCTGAATATCCAAGCGAATTTTGGAGGGCATAAACGAAAGCATTCTACCTCAATTCATGTCAGTCACATTTGCAGGAATGCATACCGCTGCTGAATATCATGTCTAAAGTTTATTCGGACGGGCGTGATTGTTACACTTTTCTGCAGCTCTCTAGCGGGGTCTATAGGGTGTTTTTGAGGTGCCATGTCATTATTCCTCCAGCACATGTTCGGACTAATGGGAGTTCTGATCTGTGGGACTTCGGTACTTAGATCAGTCCCCATTTGGGACAGGCCGACAGCTACTGTAGCTTACTACATATTATTTCTCATCCGCAAAACAAAAGGTTAATGCCTGTGATTCGAATTCAGGTTTCCTGTGTGACAGTCCAACAACTTAACCACTAGACCAAAGGCACATCCCCTTGGGCCAGGGGAGATATTAGACTTTTGAAGTTTTGAGGCCATCATGGCGAAGGCTGTAGTGTAGCCACTCTGCTACATACTTAATAACTCAACATTTCTCACTGTTTCTGCCAGGTTTAGCGCAGATTGGAGCAATGGTGCACACAAGGTTTGTGATGTCCAGGGTCGAGGCCGTTGACGTAAATGCCTTCTAAATCAGTATGCTTTTCATAATTCTAAAACATTATTCAGGAACGCTCAAGATTTTTCAAAAATCTAAAATGCTCCAGATGCATTCCTGCGTATGAACACATATAATTCCTCAGTCTTCCTAAATTTGAAACTCTGCAGCAAGCAATCCCTTCATTCCCCTGTGAAAGTTTTAATAGCTATGATGAAAGTTATATTGCTTTAATTGACCTCCTTTAAGTGTCCTTAACCTTGTCACAATATATTGCCCCTACCAAGTGTGCTAATAGGAGTTTTCACGAGGAATATACGAGCTCCACCTCCGGAACGAACTGCGCAGATAATGCACACCATTAATATTAATTTATATTAAAATCACATCATATTTAACGTCTTACACATATATAATTTATACGATATCATGACAGATTGCTGCAATACAATTAATGTTGATACACTCAAATGACTTACTTACAGTACTGATCCTGATCTGGTAGAGAGAGACAGACAGAGAGAGAGAGGGAGAGAACCAATAAAAATTGCACGCCCATGATGTAAATAAAAAGAGGCTAATTATAGAGAAATTGCGTTTACTCCATACTAGGCTAAACAGCCTTGAGAATACGGGAGAAAAAGGTTTGAAGCTGAATCAGTCATTTTGAAGATCCATCCACACGCACGCGCACACACACACACACACACACACACACACACAACACACACACACACACACACAACCCCATGACTAGTTGTCTCTAGATTTCATAAATATTTGACTCTCAAGCAATTGTTCTTGGACAACTTGGACACACACAGTGTCTACTACAGATTGCTGCTATAGAATTAATGTTGATACAATCAAATGACTTACTGATTTTGGTCTTGTCAGAGAGAGAGAGAGAGAGAGAGAGAGAGAGAGAGAGAGAGAGAGAGAGAGAGAGAGAGAGAGAGAGAGAGAGAGAGAGAGAGAGAGAGAGAGAGAGAGAGAGAGAGAGAGAGAGAGAGAGAGAGAGAGAGAGAGAGAGAGAGAGAGAGAGAGAGAGAGAGAGAGAGAGAGAGAGAGAGAGAGAGAGAGAGAGAGAGACTATAATAATTGCATGCATGTCCACAATAGAGTTGTCAGGTTGAAAGTGGATTTTATAAATATTCAAGTCTCATTCTTGGACAAGTTGGACACACACAGTGTCTACAGTGATGGCATTTATTGTTCTGTGGAAAACAAAGCTTTTCAAGCTCTATCAAATGATGCACTATATACCAGAGGATTATACTGGAGGAAAACTCACTAAACCCTATCGTATAGAGCAGTGGTTTTCAACCTTTTTCATACCAGGGCCAACTATTCAGAATTTCAGCCACGGACCACCATTTGAGTACATTTCAGAGAAAACAAAACAGTCAAACAAAATGACCATTAATTAATCTTCTTGGGTAATTCAGATGGTGAATATTTTAACTCTTGAGATTGTAAACATGAAACCAAATGGACACTCTTGAGAGTGTAAACACACTTTCCATCATTTAGCCTGGGGACCAACTGGAATCCTCTCGGGGACCGCTGGTGGTCCCCTGACCACCTGTTGAAAACCCCTGGTATAGAGTACACTATAGATGCAACCTGGCTTGATGATAAGAGTAAGCTGCAATTCTGTACTATTCATAGAATAGTTGTCAGAAGATTGAAATCAAATAAGACCTGTCAAAATAAAATAAAATACAATACAATAAAATAAAGTTCCACCACAATGATGCATGATTGATTCAGCAAACCCATGGATGTCTAATTTTAAATAATGGCACTGTTTTTAAACCTTCATCTCCCTGTTCGCTTCAAATCAAGAGCCAGTGTTTACTGCGACGGCTGCTCGCCAGCGTTGCCAGGTTTAGCAGGAGAAACAAACAGGCAAGTCTATGATAACAAACCCCACAAAACATGCTGCACATTAATGTATCCGCTATTTGAAACTATAGGTCAGTGGTTTTCAACCTTTTTGATGGCAGGGCCCACCATTTATTCAGCATTTGAGCTGCGGACCACCATTTGAGGACATTTTAGCCCCACAGACCCCAAAACTAAAGATTTATTTTGCAAACATACAGACCAAAATGACCCTTAATCTTCTAGTTGTGTAGACCTGGGCTAACTAAGATGACTAGACGCAGCGGGCCTCACGCCTAGAGTCCGCGCCGCTGTGGCAACAGGAGACAGGCAACGTGCGCTGAGTCCAATTTAGAAAATCGTGAGTAGTAGTGTTTTTGTACACTTTGCAACACTGCATTTTGTCATAGGCAACTTAATGTTTGGACGTAAGAGGAATTTAGTATTGGATAACATGAAATTATCCAAGTGATTATGAACATGAACAGGGAGGTTGGTAATGTAGCAGTAATGGGGAAAAATGGAATATGGAGGAGGACAGTGGTAATATATATATATATATATATATATATATATATATATATATATATATATATATATATATATATATATATATATATATATATATATATATATATAATATATATATATATATATATAGTCAAAGGTCTGTGCATAATAAACCATAACAAAGAATGATACATAGTTGCAACTGTTTGCACAGCAGTGTAGCCGGCTACTCATGTGAATATTGGAAACGCCAATATATAAGGCAGAGGGCAGAGTGTCTGTGCAGGCCAAACATACAAATGTATAAGTTGATGTACACAGTCACACACATCAATGTTGGCATCATGTCCTGTAGTTGAGGGAGTTTCAGGGGATACCTGAATTTGTGATAGGAGCGAAATGGGCCCTAAAACTAACAAATGGAAGCAAATGAACCATATGGCCCTGGAGACGTGTTAGTGAAATTGCAGATTGGCTACAACGGATCCAAGTAGATTCCTTTTTGTGCACAGTTACACCAACGTAAAGGTCCATTTTGTTCCAAAATATCACAGCTGGTTGGGAGATTATAGCCTATTATTATGATTAGTGGTAATAGTAGTAGTAGTAGTATTCATATTATTATGCCGTTCGATTCATATATTGTTTCCACCAGCGGAGCCCCAATGAATCGCAGCAAAATTTGGTTGCATTTGTACACATGAAAATGGGTGGAATTCCCCTTTAATGTTTACACGTCGTCAGAACGGGGATCCAAGTAGATTCCTTTTTGTGCACAGTTAGGGTCCATTTTGTTCCAAAGTATCACAGCTGGTTGGGAGATAATATTATTATGATTAGTGGTAATAGTAGTAGTATTCCTATTATGATTATGCCGTTCGATTCATATATTGTCCCCACCAGCGGAGCCCCAATCAATCGCAGCAAAATTTGGTTGCATTTGTACACTCATGAAAAAAAGAAAATGGGTGGAATTGCCCTTTAATGTTTACACATCGTCAGAACCGGGACCGCCAACGGTTCACGGTTCACGGAGCTTATTCTCAGGCTGTGTGTGGATGTGTGTTCGAATGGGATAAGTGTATTGAAAGTGGGGAAGTTAACAAAGTAGCTGGGGCGATGCGTTGAGTAGACCCGGAGCGATTGTAACGGTGACCGTAGTGTTTCGAAATGAATGCAGTGAAGCAGGGTTGGAGTTGTCGCCTACATGGCCTGGAGTTAGAGCAACTCTGTGTGTACGCAAGTCTGTGTGTATTGTAAGACTCTGGGCAAGGGGCATGTCGAATCCGAGTTGCGACATTGGGGGGCCAGAAACGGAGCGCCCGAGTGCTGTTCATTCATGCAACCTGAATAGGAGACAAAGGAGCGATAAGTGCTGCGTTATTGCTGGATTGTCCGGCGCTATGAGCACGGCGCTTGAGACGCCTGGCTTCGGGGGTCCAATAAATAGAAAGTGGCGTCCGTTTTCTGCATGGCATGTTGTTAGTTCCAGAGAGTCATGTCGGGGTATTAGCATGGCTTGCTCATGTTATGTGGATGGTGCGGTGACTATTTTGACGTTACAGTAGTTGGGGCCCAAATGTTGTTTCTCGCCCATGTTATGTCAATGTGTGGTCCAAAACGGTGACGATTTTGGCATCACAGTAGTTGGGTTCTAACTGTTAATATTTCATTGATTTTCATAAAAACGACGACTGTACAAAAATATGTTACATGGATGTAATATAGCCTATGCTGTGTGGACATAAGTGCTGGAGGTGTTGTGCATAGTGAGATGTGTGCAAACATTGTAGTTTGGTAGGAGAAGCGTCACAAAGGCGAGCAGATAAACGGGCGAGACGCTCTCCTATTATAGTAGCTAGACTAGATGAATGTCTTAACTCTTGAGAGTGTAAAAATGAAACCAAATGGACCCACAAGGGTCCATTTGGTTTCATTTTTACATTCTCAAGAGTTACATCTGGTTAGCCAACTTAGCTGGGGACCACCTGGAACCCTCTCAAGGACCACTGGTGGTCCCCGGACCACCGGTTGAAACCCACTGCTATAGGTTTAGAATTTAATAAACAAAGCTGAAAACATATTGAGTAAAAAACAAACGGGTGACTCGCTGAGACAGATCTGACCGCCGCACATGCCAAATGTTTTACGTATCGCAGGGAACAATGCCATGTTGGGAGGAGAGAGGGTGCCTCTCCAGTGAGATAAGTTCAACGGCTCGGAGTCTGCCTTGAGTGGACACAAGGCTTGCTTTGGTTAGTTAACCCTTCTCTGAAATGTTACCCTCTTACGCACTGAGATTGAGAAAACTAATTTCTTATTCTAAGTGTCCAGGGTTGAGCAGTAACAAATTACTATTACCTTTACCAGCAAAAGTAGTGTAATGATATTACTATGGGTAATGTGTTACTCCGCCAAAACACACCCCATTACCTACTACAAATGAGCTTATGATAGATGGGAAAATAGAACAGATTTACAAGCTATCAACAGAGATGTGCAGTAGTTTGTAGATCCTAATCCATCGACAAGCTCCAAAATACACAACCTTTCGCATAGTGAAATCTACAAGTTTACAGAACAAAACAGAACAGAATAAGCTGCTGCTCACCACAACAACCTTCATACTGTAAACCATTGTGAACCATGGTGTGAACTCCTGATTTTGAATGTATCTCTATGACTTTAGACCCTTTTTATAACCCTGAAAACCAGAGCACTCAATTATAAATTATATAAGAAATCACTTCCCCTTGTTCTTAAACTGCTGAAGCCTCATATTTCTGCTTGAGAGCTAGTCATTAATGCTGATAAAAGTTAATCATAAAACAATATAAAGTGTATATTAAGAAACTGCTAAATGTATGAAATATACACGCACCCCCTCTCGGATGATTAATCGAGTTTCCCGATCCAATTTAACACATGGGGGAAAAAATATATGACTAGGCACTGCTGTCATTTAATATGATCAACACAGGGGACACCGTTCCCAAAGTAGGCCGAGACAAACCTGGTTGATGGTGATGAAGTGAGATTACTGCCTTGAGAGAGTAGATTTTGAAGCAGTTTTTTATTTTTATTGTGTTTTTCGTTCAGAGAAGTGCTTCAATACATATTGCTTGCTTGGGGCCTGTGTAAATGACATGTTTGCATAGACACCAGCATGCAGGCATAAAATAACAAAGAAACAAAGCCCTAGTCAAGATTCTGATGGTAATGAGCCTAGTGATTAATAGCCATTTTACGATCATTCATTCAGGTCATTTTGTTCCGTTAATGAATATACAAAAGGGAAAAAAGATAAAAACAACTTTGGCTTTCTGGTTGTTTATAGCAGGGGTTTTCAACCTTTTTCATCCCAGGGCCCACCATTTTATTCAGCAGCCCCTCAGACCCCAAAACTAAAGACTTATTTTGCTACTCTCCATGACCATTAATCTTTCAGTTGATTATAGATTTGGACTAATTCACATGATGAATATTTTAACTCTTGAGATTGTAAAAATGAAATTTGGTTTCATTTTTACGTTCTCAAGAGTTACATTGGGTTAAACAACTTAGCTGGGGACCACCTGGAACCCTCTCAAGGACCACTGGTGGTCCCCGGACCACGGGTTGACAACCCCTGGTTTATAGAATTGATTTTACAATTATATTACTCGTTTATAAATCTCTCAGTAGTCTGGGACTTTCCTGCCTACATGACTATGTCCCAAACCTCCCTCTCAGGTCTTAAAATGACAACCAACAAACACGGTGAAGCAGTTTACTTCAGGCCGGCGGCATGGAACAATCTCTCACTGTAACTATGATGGGCAGCCTCTGTAAACATTTTTAAAGCACAGCTCAACATCTAATTCTATACTCTTGCTTTTAACTGATCTTTTAAATTCCTTGTTATTTATATCATCACTGCCTTGCATTTCTGCTATTATTTCAATTTGCTGTATGCTTTGCCTTTTTTCCCCCTGTTTTTCCGACTTCAGAAGCACCTTGAGCTGCATTTCATGTAATGAAAGATGATATATAAGATGATATATAATATATTATTTCGATATTGAGTCATCGTGAATGTGAAGCAGGTTTCACCTTGCGTGAAAAACCTAGTGAATGTTACAACGTACATGTTAACACAAGGTGGGTCAACAGTGGACAACATTCTCTAATTAGAGAATGGAGTCTTGCTTTTCTCTGCCCAGACAAATGTACTTGACCATTATTAAAATAGCTGACCCGTAGAAACATGTATAGCACATCAGCAACGTGAAAAGCCTTTGAAAAGTTTCAGTAGCCAAAGCTTTTGTACTTTTACAATTCACACTGGAGTAACTACCAGCAGCAGATATTTCAGTCTGGGTAAACTCCTGTCTTTGAGATCACATCTTTTTGGCTCCGACGATTGATTTAACATGCCCGGTTGTATAGTATAGGATTTATAGACGAATACGCGCTGAAGGATCCTGAAGAGGATCTACAGTGTGATTTATTCAGCCCGATGAGGAAATGGGTCGCCACTTTATTATTTTTTTTCTCCCCCCAACCCCCCAGCACAGTGTTAGACAATGAGACGAATGGGCGCATTAAAAGATAAAAGAAAAGTGAACAAGAGCCGAATACAAAAGCCAACAGCGAGCATGGCTCGCAAGATATGAACTATAATTCTTTTCATGGAGGCACAGGCTGACCTAGTGTAATGATACCATCCTCCGCTCTATAACCCCACCATCACCTCCATCACCACCACCTCCTCTCTCTCTCTCAATAACAGGCCCGGATACAACATTTCCCAATTGGGGGTGGAAGGCGAAAATGGTATGGGGGCGGCTTCATCGGCCGCACACGGCTCCCCCCCAGCAAGGGGGGAGCCATTGTATACATGTGCTACAGTCTAATATAGCGTATACGTTGTCATCCGAGTGATTTTAACCATTACAGTATTTTATGGTGTGACAGAAACTAATCATGAACAAACCTAAAATAAACGCATCCACAAATATTATGCAACACCGTGCTGTAAGCTTGCAGATCGGCTATTTTCCTGCACGCGCTCCGCTGCATGGCGACCCGGCGAGGTATACTTCCAGGTTGGGAGTCGGATCAGGAGCAGGCATTCAAATTATTAGCGTTATGATACACTGAGGTTAGTTTACCGTGGACAGACAGTTGCACACAAGATGGACGGATAAATCAGACAGATGGATCATGGAAACTAGCGTTATTTGATACTGCCATTCTCTACTGTTTCCATAAACAATAATCACAGCACCCAACCCTGAAACAATGTAGCCAGTGTAGGGGATGACACCTCGGTTAATTAATTAAATCGTGTCTCGCCGTTATACCAAATCACCGTGCAACTGTAGTCGCACCCATACCATTTTCGGTTGCCGGACTTGTATAAGGCAAGTAAGCATCAATAAGGTCTGACTCAGAGTTGTCTGTTTTGAATGATGAAATGCTGTTGGTTTAGAGGTGTGACAATTCTAGTTAGTTAGCATAGTGTTTCAGGTCATTTTAAATATAAGCACTTTAATTTGAAATATCTTTGTAATTTGGGTTGTTTTGCATTCCATCATGTTTGGTGGGGCAGTCAGGGCATTTAGGGGGGCACCCCCCCATGCCCATTGCCTAGATCCTGTCAGATTGCCTAGGCCCTGCTCAATAATGTACAGTGCAGTACTCTTTACTGTCTAAGAAAAGTCGTATTGTGTGTATGTGTGTGCATGTGTGTGTGTGTGTGTGTGTGTGTGTGCGTGCGTGTGTGCTGGCCCGGCATTGACTGACAGGGCAGTGATTATACTGTAGTGGGCTGTGGGAGAGATGTAGAGCCAATAGGCTGTGTGAACAACAGAGGTTGTTCAGATCTCCTTTGTTTTGTTCTGTGGGTGGATGTCATCATAACAGCACCTACAGTATACTGTACATGCGTGTCTACACGAGGTGCTCCGGCATGCAGGCTGCATCGCTCCTGCAAATTCCATCAAGGGTCGGAGAGACCTTTCACTTTCAAACGATAACCTTGTTGTTTTATTCGTCTTTACTCACAGTGTAGTTTCACTGCGGAGTAGCCCATTAAACCGGAGGCTATACTTGTTATACTGTGCGGCGTGTGCTGCTGCTGCTTCTCCCTGCAACGTGCTGCCCAATATCGATCCGGACCGTAACTTTGAGTTGCCTGTGCTCGTGCCTTTCACCTTGGATCATGCGATTTCATTGCCTGGAGAGCGGCCATGATCCAGCCAATGTATGCGCCGCCATGTGACGAGAGACTGTGTCACCTGTCGATCTTCAGGATTATGTACAGTACTCTTCAAGCCGCCAAAGCGATACCGCCGTGGGAGTGTTTTCATAATAGGATTGTCGCAGTGGCGGGGTTAGAGCCACCCCAGAAACGCAGCACTTTTTGCAAGCTGCTGATTCGTACCACTTGAAAAGCCCATAAAGTAGATATCTAGTTCATCTCCAGTTCACTTGGGACGAAACGGTTAGTAAGTGACTTGGAAGTGTACCACCGTGTAGTTCCCTTGTTTGCCCTCTTTTTTCCCATGGAGTCTGAAGGCCATATGACACAATGAAAGATTCAGCTCCCGATGGCGTGTAAAATCTGAATATTTTTTCATTATCTGGGTCATCATCATACACTACAGCCATGCAAGCGTGTAGTTCACAGCCATGAAGTGTGTGTGCACTTGTAGAGCAAGTGCTCATAACCTACAGTAAGGTTCCCAAACAGTAGTACTTCAGAGGGTCACAGGTGATCCCCAGCTAAATGATGGACAGTTGGTAACCAAATGGACCCTTATAGATCTGTAACTCTTGAAATTGTAAAATGATACCAAATGAACGCTTAGGGGTCCATTTGGTATCGTTTTACAATCCCAAGAGTTAAATTATATTTAAACATCTGAATTACATAACTTTCAAGAATCTACACATTTAGAAAATGCAGAAGAATTGTTATTTTCACAAACGTTTTGCCAGTTCTCTCCTAGATTGTGGTCACAAACTTGAAATCCTTAGTTTTGGGTTCCAAGAGACTAAACTCAACATCAAATGGTGGTCCATGGCTCAAATGCTGAATAAATAGTTGGCCCTGGGATCAAAAAGGTTGAAAACCCCTGCTCTCTCAGGATAGCTCAGGATACTCAGGATAACAGAACTCACTCTCCAACCAATAATAGCCAGCGCTAGTCTGGTTGTGTGCCAACTTGCGCATGACACACAAGTAGGAGGCTATGCTTACCAACAGAACCAAATCATATCTTAACTAGATGAGTGCCCCTCGTGGCACAGGTCTCCACCATGCAGGCCAGATCAGGTTGTGGCCTCCTGGTGGCACTATAATAGACCAATATGAAAAGGGTGCTATTATTATTATGCCTGATTAATGGGAACTGAAGAAGGTACTTTGAACTAACGAAGGGTGCTAGCTCGAGTGGGGTCTTAAGATGGGGAAGGGGGTGACGTAGCAGTCGACGTAGACCTGGACCGTGCACAGATGGACACACAGACGGACGGACAGACGGACAGGGGGTAAAACAGTACATCACCATTCGATGACCGTTAAATTCAGCCAAATAAACATCGGCATCCCAAAGCATTTCTAATGTCAGAATTGAACATTATGTGACGTCACACCAGCCAATATTAAGTTGTTGCACTACAATGAGAATGGATGTAGATGTGGCGATAGACGGGCAAGCCTAATGATGTGGCGCATGCGCATTTGCAAAGCGAGAACACCAGCCTCTCACGCTGCCATAGCCGTGGGAAACAACCTTTATTCCTTTATGTGGCATCGTGAAGTAGATGTCAATGTCTTCAACCCAGTGTCTTTATGCTGGAAGAAATTACCTCCAGTGAAAGGGGTGGTTCCCCCCAGGTGCTGCGGGCACACAGCTGTATCGGTAGAATATATGGTCTACATGTGGGAATTCTCGTTAGCATCCAACAATGTGCTTTACGTGTTTGATATTGATGCCCACACAATGTATAACCCTAGGATTTCTGGGACCATTCCAGAGGTGCAAAATCGACACTCGGAATGTGTCTTGGGGAAGGTTGTGTTTATCTGTGTATATAACCCTAACCTTAACCTTAACCCTGACTGCATGTTCAAGTTTGACACCGCCACAATGGTCTGGTCTGCTATCTCCCCTGGACGTCCACCACCAACATGCCTCTTTTCTTTAGCAGTGCACTCATGGCCCATCGGGACAAAGATGTTTGCCCTACATTTGTGTCAGTGGAGGTATCTTTGGCATCGTTGCTCAAGATGCAACATGAGTGTGTTTGACACAGAGACACAACGCTGGCTTGAGACAACTTCTGCTCCATTCCCATCCTACCAGTTGCAGTATCCATTCTTTAACCACTTACAGCATCCAGTCTTTACCTACAATGGCGAGCTACACGTGCATGCCTACAACAACGTCGAAAACACCAGGCATCTGTGGAAATTCAGTCCAGAGACCTTATCCTGGAAGAAGAAACCCTTTAGGTCCACTTGTGACCTGTGTGCCCTGATGTATGCCTCTTATGTGGTGGGAGATCAAGTCGTCTTCTTTGAAAGAGACACAGGGTCCACCACTTATATCTTAGACCTCTGTCCTAGTCTTAAAACGCTGTGCAAACTAGAGGTTGTACAGCACGCTCTGGATCAGTCGGAACTCCCACACAACACCAGATGCGAACTGGCGGCCATGACATTCAAATCACAATGAAGATTGATGAGTGTGCTTTCTACCAACACGCTGTGTGTGCTTATATAAAAAACAAAACGGTAACACTTTCTATGATCCCTACATTTATAATGCATTATGAGAGCATTTATAGTGCATTATAAATGCATTCATAATGCCTCATAACTACACTCATAAACAGACATAATGCTTTGTGATGCACTATATCAGTAGTCATGAAACATTATAATGTCATTGTCATAATGAATTATAACAGCTTAAATTCCAAGGATTCTATGGATGTTCTTGAATACTTATGAAGACCACATCTATAATGCATGATGAGGGTTTATAATGCACTCTTGACTGACTGCTTATAATAGATTATGAAAACCTACACATGCAGTTCATGTGAACTGTAGTATGGCATGCTATAATGGCCCATTCATTATCATGAGTTATCATTGCATGGGTTAAGTAAAGTGACACACATGTATGCATTTATAATCATGCATAATTGATCATAAAGCATCATTGTTGGGGCTAAGTAAAGTGTGATTCATTTGCTTGCATTTAAAAGAATCTATGCTGCATCTTGGGTGATTATTATGCAAGACAAATACAGTAAAATGTGTATGGTGTGAATTTATGGACAAGAGACTAAATACATTTGTCACATTTATTTTGACAATTTCAATTTGAAAATAGCTGGAAACAACAAGGCCAATTCAAAAATAGGTGGCAATCCCAAGTAGAAAAACAAAAAAACAAAAACAAAAACAAACAACAAAGTTGTCATGAGGGGATAGCAGGTGGAAGAATACGTTATCCGTCCCAGTTCTGCTCTTTGTAGAATTAACCTTAAAGCATGTTTGTTCCTTAACTAGTGTATGGAACAAACATAGAGAAGGACATTGGCAAGGTCTGCAGGTGCCCCATGCACAGAGTCAGGTTTTGTGTGTGCGTGTGTGCGTGTGTGTATGTGTGTTTCTACCTTGAACATTTTAATTTGAAAATAGCTGGAAACACCAAAATAGCTGGAAACACCAAGGCCAATTCAAAAATGGGTGGCAATCCCAAGTAGAAAAAACAAACAAACAAACAAACAACAAAACACACTACCCATAAAAGGACAACTTTGTTTTTTGCAGCATAGATTCTTTTAAAAGCAAGCAAATGAATCACACTTTACTTAGCCCCAACAATGACGCTTTATGATCAATTATGCATGATTATAAATGCATACATGTGTGTCACTTTACTTAACCCATGCAATGATAACTCATGATAATGAATGGGCCATTATAGCATGCCATAAGTCATTACTACAGTTCACATGAACTGCATGTGTAGGTTTTCATAATCTATTATAAGCAGTCAGTCAAGAGTGCATTATAAACTCTCATCATGCATTATAGATGTGGTCTTCATAAGTATTCAAGAACATCCATAGAATCCTTGGAATTTAAGCTGTTATAATTCATTATGACAATGACATTATAATGTTTCATGACTACTGATATAGTGCATCACAAAGCATTATGTCTGTTTATGAGTGTAGTTATGAGGCATTATGAATGCATTTATAATGCACTATAAATGCTCTCATAATGTATTATAAATGTAGGGATCATAGAAAGTGTTATATAAAAAACACACCCATGTGAAGTGATGTGGTCTCTGAGGGGTGCCCCAAATTTGGAAACCCACAGGAACATGCCAGGCGTCCCAAGACGTTGCTGGCAAGTTGGCCCACATCAAAATGATAGAGAAATGACCATGTTACTGTGTAGGGGCCCCTGTGAGACAAAATGGGGTCCCAAGAGCATCCAGAGCCCCAGGAACAGGCTCAGGGGCCCATCGTGGTTCTGGTACCACCCATGTCCAAAAAAGTCAAGAAATGACAAAGTTACCATATGGGGGTCCCTGGAGGCCAGGGGGTCCCCTGAACATTTGACCCTCAGGAACACGGACAAGACTGCCGGTTCTGGTGTGTCGGCCCACGTCCAAAACAGTCAAGAAATGACAGTTACCATACGGGGGTCCCCAGGCGTGTCCATCCCCCAGGAACATGGCCAGGGCACGTACTGTAGTATACTCTGTACCACTTTGCTCTGTGTTGTAATCTACTGGCCACTGTAGGTACTTTAGACAGTGGTTTTCAACAATTTTGGTACCAAGGCCCAGTACTTATTCAGCGTTTGAGCCACAGACCACAATTTTAGGACATTTTAGCCCCACAGACCCTGACTGTGTAGACCTGGGCTAATTGTCTCCACCGTAAGGTGGTGACTATAAATCGTACCCCGTCCTTCCGCCCGTGTCTGTCCGCCCGTGTCTGTCCGCCCGCGTCTGTCCGTGCACGTCGCCCCGTGCATACGATGACGTCATGATGACGTCATAAATGAGCCTGGACGGTGGAGACCTGTGCCCGTAGGGGCACAGCTCTTGTTCGGATGATATAATACTTTTTTTTACACTGTCAAAGAGTTACATCTTGTGAATCAACTTTCCATCATTTACCTGGGGACCACATGGAACCCTCTCAAGGACCACTGGTGGTCCCCGGACTACCGGTTGAAATCCACTGGTTTAGGTGTTCCTAGGGGGGGGTCCCTGGGAATATCCTTTACTACCAAATGGACCCTTGCGGTCTATTTGGTTTCTTACACTCTCAAGTTGTGTAAGTCTACACAACTAGAGAATGTGGAAGATTAATGGTCTTTTTGAAATCCACCCTGGTATTCTGGACAAAAACAATTGTGTAATGTTGTGTCACTGTTGTGTCTGTGCTTGTCTCTGATGTTTCATGTATGGCTGTAGTAGGGTGTAAGCCCAAGACAAATTTCCCTCGTGGACAATAAAGTTTACCTTGACCTTGACAATAGTTTTGGGTCTGTGGGGATAAAATGTCACCAAATGGTGGTCCGTGGCTCAAATGCTGAATAAATAGTGGGCCCTGGTATCAAAAATGTTGAAAAACACTGGCCTAGTGAATTTAGTTACCTCCCAGGGGTTGACACGAGTGTTTTTCCAACTGCTCAGGGAAGGTAGATAAAGTGGTCGGACAGGTGAAGTATGCTACCAGATTGCCCCTGTCCCTATCTCTCTGAAGTTGCATGCACACGCGTGCACACACACACACACGCACGCGCGCGCACACGCAGGGTGTGAAGTGGCTGCGGTGATGTGCTCGCTGGCAAAACCAACTACTGTAGGAGGACATGAGGACAGCAAACTAAAATATGAATCCAAACAACATCAGTAAGTTTGTTGAAGAGCGGAAGATCGAGTTTCTGCTGCAGCACATCCCAGAAGAGCGCGTTGCCATCCTGCAATACTTTTCCACAAACACCACTGCTGACCAGTGAGTTCATTTCAATCTTTAAATGTGGCATAATGATGCTGATTAAACTGCACCATATAGAATTGTGCAGATACTCTAAATCAGGGGTTTTCAACCTTTTTCATACCAGGGCCCTATTTATTCAGTATTTGAGCCACGGACCACCATTTGAGGACATTTTAGCCCCACAGACCCCAAAACTAAAGATTTTTTTTGTTTTTGTCCACAATTCCAGGATGGATTTCGGGAACAAAACGTCCCAACATGCAGACCAAAATGACCATTAATCTTCTACATTCTTTAGTTGTGTAAACTTCGGACAATTCAGAGAATGAATATTTTAACTTTTGAGACTGTAAACATTTTTATGCTCTCAAAGAGTTGCATCTTGTTAACCAACTTTCCATCCTTTAGTTGGGGACCATCTGGAACCCTTTCAAGGACCACTGGTTGAAAACCACTGCTCTAAATGTAAATACTGTGCACCCACATTGTTCTACCATATTTGAGGTTTAAAATGAAGCCGATTCACACCTGGCACCATTTCACACCTGCTCCCCTTTTGCCGCATAACGAGGCTTGGGCGCACAATGCCTCTACTGAAGTGCCAATGGTAGGCTCTCTGAAACTCCGGACTCGCGTCCGCAGTCACATCTGTAAATAAAAAAAAACTAAATGTGCAGTGCATGTTGATGTGGCGAACCTCCTACTTTTTTATACCATTCCTATGAAGCGAAACGCAGTGATTGAGAGAGCTAAAGGCGAGTGTGTGGTGCCATGCCAAATAGGATGATAAAACTGCCCGTACTTCCACAGATGGGAATGAGGGATTTGCCAGATTGGAAGATAAAACTGCATCAACCACATCTGAACTAATCATGTTTGATCCCCTATCCTGTAGTATGGAACAAGTACTAGGCTTCCCTCAAAGCCCTTGTCAGCATCCAGAATGGGTGCACATATGGAGCTGACTAGAGGAAGGAGGCAGACAGCATGGGGCGAAGAGAAAAAAAAAACAGTCACAATACGCCACTTATTTCTCATTTATTCACTTATTCCTCACATTTCGCCATTGTTATTTACACCGTTCACAAGGGGACACAAATGATCTGTGTTTATGTTTTTCCTATATTATGCATCATCACATTCACCCAATTCCCTCGCACACCTCTGCCAAGAAAACGCAAGCTGCTCTTTGGGAGCAATTAGGAGCTGGGCGTCTTGCTCAGGTACACCTCGCCGTGCCTCCAGGCAGGAGGAAAGGGAGTTGAACCCATGACCTTTCGGATTCAGCAGGCAGCTGCTCTGCCACCTGAGCCGTTGGTGCCACCCAGACCGTGATTCATGTACAGTCACTGGTGTGTTCGCAGCAGGTTCTAGGCAGGGCGGATCTAGGCATGGGCATGGGGGGGCAATGCCCCCCTAAATGCCCAGATATTTATATTTACCCAAGATATTTCAAATTAAAGTGCTTATATGTACAATGATTTAAAACACTACTACTGCTACTAACTAACTACAGTTGTGTCACCACTAAACCAACAACATTTCAACATTGAAAACAGAAAACTCTCTGAGTCAGACCTTTAGCTTTATGCATGCTGCGTGTCTGTTGCAACTTCAACAACAACTGATGTTATTATTGATGCTTTACTTGCCTAATAACTGAAAATGGTATGGGTGCGGCTTCATTCTTCTCTTGCCCCCCCAAATGGGACATGTTACATCCGCCCCTGGTTTTTGCAGAAGTCCCCGTTTTGTAACATTTATTCCTCCAGAGGAGTTTTCGCTGATGACGCATGCTGGGTTTTCAGCTGCCCCGGCTTTTTACACATGCACACATTTACATTTGGGAGCTGCCCAGAACTGCCATCAGGCGTCTGTTATTAGCCGCTGAGCAGCTGCGCCCAAACAGCCGGGGATTAAATACCTTGCTCAAGGGCACTTAAATGGTTGCTTTTTGAGCGATTGCTAACAAAGTGTTACTCAGTCAATTTCCCCACCCAGATTTGCCCAGAGAATATGACCGTTATTCATATTCAAATGAAACAATGTAGCAGTAGCTATGCATGGCTCACAACCAGGCTCCAATCAATTTAACTGCATTGTCAAAGCACAGGTTGACAGCTGGTGGAATTATTTGTCATACAAGGGACATCGACACAGCTTCAAGTATCAATAAGCAGTAGGAATAGATGTGAGATGAAACTTAAATTAAACTGTCATGCACAAGTAGGTGGAATGTAATGGATATGTTCATCATCATTACATGTACAGTTAAGGCAACACGAAAAGAAAAAGATACAATGCCAGAGAGCTTTTAATAATGAATTTCTTTCTTTCTTACTTATTCTTTTTTCCTCATGCAGTGCTTGTTCTAGCATTCTGTTTAACAATCTAGCACAGAGGTTTTCTACCAGTGGTCCGGGACCACCAGTGGTCCTTGAGAGGGTTCCAGATGGTGGTCCCCAGCTAAGTTGGTTAACCCGATAAAAAGTTGGCTAACCAGATGTAACTCTTGAGAGTGTAAAAATGAAACATGAAACACCCTTGCGGGTCCATTTGGTTTCAATTTCATTTCATGTTTACACTCTAAAGAGTTAAAATGTTCATCTGAATTACCGAAGTCTACACAACTAGAGAATGTAGAAGATGAATGGTCATTATTTATTCTTTTAAGGAAAAGAAATCTTTAGTTTTGGGGTCTGTGGGGATAAAATGTCCGCAAATGGTGGTCCGTGGCTCAAATGCAGAATAAATAGTTGGCCCTGGAATCAAAAACGTTGAAAACCTAGAAATATCTAGCCAAGGAACAGCATCAAAAAAGATAAATCATCACGCTGCTGTAACCTGACAAAGTGCCAAAATACTATGTCAAATAAGCCTTGTTGAAATGAAAGAAAACCACTGCTTGGGGAAAGTTGTGACATTTTTCTAAAGGTTTTGTGTTTTGTTTTGGTGGTTTTGACATACATAACCCTGCCAGGAGGACGAGGTTGTATTTATGTCTAATGAACAAATTGCAAACTGCGTTGTCTTGGAAAATGGCAGTGCGTCCGGGCCATTGATTTCTCTTTGCACAATAATAATAAGCTAATATGCAACAATAGCATAATAACCACAACAGCATTATCTGTGCAGGCCCATGATGAAGTAAGTAATTACTGGATAGTACACACAGGCAGCCAGGAGGAAATTACTATGAAATGAGAAATCTTTGGAGTCTGAGGGTTGATGCTTGGCAAAGCCTGGAAAACCTGCTATGACACACCTGGCACCTGATGTACTGTATGATGTGAGGAAATGATGTTGCTGCCAAAGGAGGAGGGCAAAGAAATACAATGAAATTAAATGAAAAACATGTAATAATACAATTGTGTTTGTGCACAGGGTATGTCTTTTGCAAGAACCTCTCTATGAGCATACTTGTCCAACTAGATGCAGAAACCAGGAATCAAATATGTCATGTTTGAAGGTAATTCAACTACTCTATAGTCTGAAATGATACGTTATACGTTTGAAATCATTACATGACATTGTAGTGTATTTTGCCTCGAACCAAGCCTGTAAAACATTTGATGATATGGTGGGGAAAAGTTGAAAATTAACTAGAGTTGTGATCTATTACTCCGTATTTGAAAATCCCTTAAATCTGACGGCAAAAACAAACAAACAAAACAAAACAAAAAAAAAACGCTTGATTTCCGTTTCCTAGCAACCCAGCATCAATCATCCGTAGGCGAGGTGCACCGCGAAGGACAGTCAGTGTGTTAAGAATGGAGGATATGAGCGCAGCCTTACGCTCAGCCACTGCACGGCTCCTCCTCTGCACAGACGCAGAGATGTAGGAGCAAACACATTCTGGAGACCTTTGATGTAAGTTCACCACGCTGCATAAGAAGGTTATGCAAATGCACCAATTGGGCTGATTGGGGAAATAGGGGCCCAGTGATAAGGCCATGTGACCCCATCCGCTGTTGTCAGGGTGGCTTAACTAATAAGTAATGAGTGACAGAAGCTGCTGTAGCGTGCATCCGCCCTGCTGGGACAGCACTGTGAGACTGACGGAACTCCTGCCTTCAGTGGGAATGCACACATGCATGTCATGCCAACCATAGCTCCGCTAATGACGAGAAGAAAAGAATCACATTTGATAAATGAGAATGATGGGACTGGCTGTGCTTTTGCTTAGATTTCCTTTCTTGCTTTTTGTTCACCGTTCTGCCAGTGCAGTGATCCTATCCTCATTTGTAAACAAAAGTGGTCTTTTTCATCAGAATTTGGTATAATGATATTGAAATAATGTACCCAAAGATGAACATTCAAACTTCAGACTTAATCACATGTTTGTGACCGTGAGCTGACAAAATGAGACTCAATTTAGGTTTTCCTGCTTTTTTGTTTTCTTTAAACCAGTGGTCCAGGGACCACCAGTTGTCCTTGAGATATTCCCAGGTGGTCCACAGCCTAAATGATGGAAAGTTGGTTAACCAAGACCAACTCTTTGAGAGCGTAAACATGAAACATGTTTTATGTTCACAGTCCCTGGGGTGGTTTCATGTTTATGCTCTCAAGAGTTCAAATATTCATCATCTGAATTACCCCAAGTCTACATGACTAGAGAATCTACACGATTAATGGCCATTTTGATCTGTATGTTTGACTGTTATGTTTCTCAAATCCAGCTTGAAATTGTGTACAAAAGCAAAAGAAATCTGTAGTTTTGGGATCTGTGGAGCTAAAATGTCCTCAAATGGTGGTCTGTGGCTCATATGCTGAATAAATGGTGGGCCCTGGTATAAAAAAAAAGGTTGAAAACCAAAGAATTAGTATGTTGAAAGCACTTGATAATGTGTCCGAAAGACACTGCTTTTGATGTTGCTGGAGAAATGTTGAGAGAAATGAGAAATGTGGGGGGGATTTGGTGAGGGGAATGGGTATAATAGGGTAGGATAGTGCATGACCATTTAGGGTGCTATGTTGAAACGCAGAAATCTGGCCTGAGGTGAGCTGCTTCACATGGTGAAGAATGCTGTTGCATTAGCATTTCCTTGTTTTCAAAAAAAAAAAAAAAAAAAAAGAAACATTCATGGCTGAAGCATGACTGATTCTTGCTAGATGGAGCGCAGTCAGGAAGTGTGGAGGGAATTAGGAGGAGGAAATGACTGAAATGTGTGTGACCGGTAGTGAATGGAAGCGTGCGCCAGCAACTCATGAACTGATGGTACCCACAAGCACGTGTGCACTGTGCACATATAGACATCAAAGGGGGTCTGTCCAAAGCGGTCCTCCCAAGACATACCAGGCAGCATTGAGAAGAATTGCCTTTTTCCCAAACCCTCCTGACCAACGTTTTGAATTGAAAGTATGTCTTATGAGTACAGTAGATCATCAGTAGTGCTAAAATAGTGGATATACAACCTCTATCTCCCTTTGGGGTACAGTAGGTGCTCTTGTTCTGTGTTTCCCTGCAGTGAACAAAGTGGCGTGTCAGTGTTTTGTCAAAATCCTGTGGCCTATTTCTCTTATCAACACACTGCTAATAGACTTGATAGATCCTGTGATGTGCAAGCAGGCAGGCAGATGATTAGGACTCTTTGCCTTTGTCTGACGTACTATAAGCCGAAGAACATGGATTATAGGCACAATAACAAGGACACTTTGTCTCCCTAACTGCTACTGTTACAGTGTGCTTTGGCACAGAACTATCAATGGTTTCTTGTAACTTGATATATTATGTTAGCAGTGCAGATCTGGGACATTTCACCTAGTTATGAGAGAAAGAATGGAATCGGAACACTCATCTGTTATTACACAAGTCATTCATTAATGTTCCTGCGCTCAAAACGATGTTAATTTAACTTGTATTCATCGGAGCATGTTACGTAACTTATTAATGTCAAAATAAATCATAATTGTCCAAAATAACCAATTTTGATATGAGTATTGTGAGCTTATAGATTCTAGCCCGTTTCTATTAGGGCTGAAGTGGTTCAAGTCATTTGACCAGTGCATGTTGCATGCACTTTGTGTCAAACAGCAACGTGTAATTTAGACCCATTAGATGCTGTACAGTTTTCAAAACCTGTCTTTTTGCTTTACCCTCAGACCCCTCTTCCTACATCTCTCTCTCTCTCTCTCTCTCTCTCTCTCTCTCTCTCTCTCTCTCTCTCTCTCTCTCTCTCTCTCACTTCACGCCAGGTCTTGTGTCAAAGTCAAGGCCTGAACGTTTCTAAAGGTACTTTAGATGCATAGTGCCTCCAACACCTTTACGCCCGAGAGGAAAATGAGAGAGGAGATTGCAGTGGAGTCTGTCCTCTTCCCTGGGGACTGTGAATCCATACGGAGCTCTGCACTTCCCTTCATGCTTCCCTTTGCATACAATTGAAACACTCCCACCTTCCCTATGTTGCCGAATCTGGAATATATTCAACATATTACTCTTCCCCCTGTTTCCCTTTAATGTAAATCTCTTTTGATGATGAGGTTTATTTATGTGAAAAAAAAGTGCATGGAAAAGGTAAACGATGAACATCTCGGTTTCAAGGACTGAAGACAATTAAAAAGTGTTTGATTCAAAAGGGGGCCTTTCTTCATGAAAGGATTCTCGTGTTCACCACCGCGTGGGCTGGCATGTTCTTTTATCTGTTTTTGTTCACGCTGCCGAGCTTTGTAATATGTAATCTGTCAAAGTAACAATGTTTCCCTACCCAGGCTTTGAAATATTTATGTTTTTGCTTATTTTATTTGCCTCATACCATAATTAAATTAACACAAGACAATAATTTTCATCAAAATATATTTTAAGTAAAGCAATATAACATAACATAGCAACTAATTTGGGTGTTTTCAAAATAAATAAATAAACAAACAAAAAAAATAACGAAACAAAGCGGTCTTCCCTGGTAACACAATGTGCACGTGCACACTCTCCACAGCGGGGGGGACGCAACAGGTCAACAACATGTGCAACAAGGCCTGCCGGCTCGATCCTGATTGAAGGAAGGCCATCCAAAGCCCAATTTTGATCTTGGGATGAAGTAATTAATATGGTCAGCACACCCTATAGTTATCGTTGCCAAATATAACTTTATTATTACATTTAAATTGCACGCTGCAGTCATGATTTGATGATTTTTGTTTAAAACGAGCCAATCCTGCAAACTTTGAAAGCCAATTATAGACAAATAGGATGTAACATGAAATATCTGATCTGTCTTGAGCACATGACTAGCGATTCTGTGTATTCTGTGTACCTGTGTATTTTCAGGATTTTGGGACAGAATCTGTAGGAAATAATGTGTGTTACAAAGATCGGCCTCCTGGTGGCACTATAACAAGCCTAGAACATTTGGGGCAGAGTTTCACGTACTCCCCACGTTTTCTTTGGCCTGGTGGAGACGGCACCAAAACTAGGGTTAACTTGAAAAAGTGTCCTGGTCTCCACCAAGTCAGGTTGCAGCCTCCTGCTGGAAAAAATAGCGCCTCCGGGTGGCGCTATAAAAAGGAGGTTTGGAAAAAAAAACAGGTCAAAGGTTCATCCTTGTCCTCGATGGTGGTTGCATGAAACATTTCCTGCATATCTGCATTTATAGGTAAAAATATGAAAATGTTCCTCACGGTGGCGCTATAGCAGGCCATTCTAGAAAATTAGGGTCAAAGGTTTGTTGTTGGCATCTAGGGATTGTGTGTGCAAACTTTGGCATCAACCGGATTAACAGTGGTAGAATGATGGACAGAGGGCAAAACTTCGGCCTGGTATTATACTGTACATTGAAATGATAAAATGAAATCAAGCTGTGTTAACTCTAAATTAACTGTACACATGCATTATTGTAGTGTCTACCAGTGAAGAGGATAACAGCGTTATCAGTAGCGGCGTTATGTAATCAGATTACCTTTATTAGTAACGGAGTAACTTAACAAGTTATTTTTGCAATTTAGTAGTTAGTTACTTAGTTACATTTCCAAAAAAGTAACTTGTTACTATAGTGCGTCCCAATTCATTTTCTTGAGACTACTTCTGTTAGTGTAGAATAAGCCGTCTGCGCGTTGTCGTTTCATCCTTACTTCTGTGAGTGATGTGTGTAGTTTACATTTTCTGTCTGCACATCCTGTAAGTTCGCCTAAGAAATAAAAGTAAACCTACTGTCTAGCTGGTGTCTAGTTATACTCTAGTATGAATCTTTTATTTTGAAAAGGAAGAAAGAGGAAGTCCGCTGGCTGACACAGCTACTCTAGGCGTGGATTAACACAAAACATAGTACATCCTCTGGCTGCGTTATTAGGTGAGTAATGTTTAATTCATTGTTTGGCCGCTGTGCCTTGTTTTATATACACTACTGTCTAGTTCATAGGCTGGTCAGTTGAGATTGAGAAGCCTGCCGGAGCTGGTTGTTGCCATCGCGCAGCATGGAGAGGGCATCATCATGCTCTATGACTGGTTGTACCGCGTACAACAACATAATATTGTCTGTAGGCCTACTGTGCATCTGACAGCCTACTTTGTAGCAACCTAGTTCATAGTGGGTATAGTGGGTGACATGGTATCACTGTTGAGTACAGTTGTTGTTGTTGTAGCTGTTGTTGGTGGTGGTGGTTTTCATGCACTGGTAATACATTGCAACTAAATTGTGTATACGTTAAAAACAAAGAGAAAAGGAGTATTTTAATTGTGTTCAGGAACGGAAAATAACGGAAAATAATCTATTAAGTTACTTTTATAGAAAGTAATTTGTAACTTAACGAGATTAGTTTTAGGGGGCAGTAGTCCAATAATTTAACGTCGTTAGTTTAGAAAGTAACGATACCCATCACTGCTGTCTACTGAATGCCTAGCAGTCACTTTCAAATTTGCTGAAATAATGTTGCACGACTTTAGAACTATTTTATTCTTATATCTGACATGCTTGCATTTTTCTTGCGCAAAAATCAATCATTTTGTTTCCTACTTTGTTGACTCTACATCACAATTCCTATAAAGGCAATTTCACCTCCCACGTACAGAAAAGGGCCCTCCAAAGAGGTAATTAGCCAGAAACCACCACCACTACCAATTATCTCATCAATTAAGTTTCTAAAAGCGAGTGACGACTTAATTAGCCCGAGTGTCTGCATTAGTGAGATGTACCAACCCACTGCTGTCAAGCCATGATGCTTGTCCGGTGGGGCTTTCCTCCCCAGCCCTCCCTGAGGCTTGGGGTCCATCATCGTGTCTCTCTCTATCTTCCCCCTACTAATGAAATCCTTCTTTAAATCCTCCGTTGTCCCCTCTGTTGCCCCAGTAAGCCTCGCTGGGACTCACTAGCAATACTAGGATGCTACTGGAAATCTTTCCAATTTTAACAGGGCTTTTGTTTGCGGCCCCCAGGGGTCTGTGAACTATATAATGTGCAGCGTGAGATAGAGGGAGCCAAAAGAGTTTTAAAGTAATTAGCACATGGATTATAGAGACACTCACCCCAGGCGTATAGACTGTATGTATAGTCATGTATACAGTACAGTCAGCGCAATGCTGGCAGTGCTGGTGTTGGCACTGCATGCTAACATTCACATATTTGAGGAATCCCCCCTTTGGCCAAGGGTTGGGTTGAGCGTAATTGCCACCCCCACCATGCAAAAAAAAAAAAAAAAAAAAACACGTCACACACGTGACAAAATGCCTTGATGTACTCAGAAGGAACAGCCATATTTATTGATTTGCCCTTTGACCTTTAATCACTGTGAGCTTTAGCTACCCCAACGTCCTGGCCTGATACACTGCTCACGCTTTTCTTTTAAGGCTCAAATTGACAAGCATGAAATGAATGGAGAGTCCAAGGCCGAATCGATCAGCCCCTGCATAAACTGGCCGCCTTAAATCAGCTGGCCAACAAATGATCCAAGGCGATGAAATAATTCATAAATGGGCTGGCCATCCGTGACCATGTTTGTGACTGAAGGGAGCACTTTTGTGCGATAAATGAGAGATGCCAAAGAGCTTGGGAGATGAGGCACTCTCCCCCACACTTAACATGCTGTTTGACCCGCTGATGGTAGGGGCATAACTCTATGAAGCCATGCTGGATACTGAATCCATTTTCATCCTCTGAGATTGGACTTGGCTGCATTACGCAGTTAGAGGCAAACTAATGGGCACACCGTCACATTCTTGTGGGTATAGGATACGCACTTGCAACTAGAGATACGGTTGGGACTATTGCAGCAGTAACATGTACCACATTAGGCTCTAATTAAGCAGAGTGTTAGGATAAAAAGAGCGCAAAAGAATAAGTAGGGGAAGAAAACATATTACTCATGACTCTCCTGACTCGCCTGCCTGTTTTGGGAGAAAGTTTTTAAGGTTTTCAGGAGTCGAGCAGTTGGTGTTGCACGTCTTTCTCTCCAAATGCGAGTAGTAAGTAGGTGTGGTCATCTAGACGCTGGATGCGGCGCAGTGTATTTGCACTCAAAACCTCTTCGGTGGTGGACAGTGAATGTTTTACCAATCGTATACTCCAAGTACATAACGGGTCAGTGGGTCGGTCAGTGGACCACAGGCCACTGACCTTTAAAAAAACAAAAGTGTAGAGAAACCAATCTGATCTTGGAACGAATTCCACGGGTCTATTAAGGTTCGGGGGACTGTCATTTTGGATCTGTGACGATCGACCTCTAGCTTGTATTGCTTTCCTCCCGAGTTCCATCCCTGGGTGAACAGACTGGAATGTCAACAGGCCTGCAGCACACCGTGCATTTCATCACTAACAAACAGACAGGGAATAAAAATGCAGCCTCCCATCGAACTCTGAGCCACTTACACAATATCTTCTCCTGCCCACTTCACTGTCTGTCGTGTGTGTGTGTGTGTGTGTGTGTGTGTGTGTGTGTGTGTGTGTGTGTGTGTGTGTGTGTGTGTGTGTGTGTGTGTGTGTGTGTGTGTGTGTGTGTGTGTGTACGTGTGTACGTGTGTGTGTGTGTGTGTGTGTTCGTGCCTTTTATCCCCGGCCTCTTGAAGACGAACGGATTCTCTTTCTTCTGCCGTTTGCGGGCTGCTCCGTTTGATCTCCGTAATTCTGCTAATGAGGCCTGGGCCCCTGGCAGGCATCTGGCACACACACTGAAGGCACCATGCGTCAAGAAAGATGCCCCCCATCCCCTCTCCCCAGCTCTCAGTTTTTCGCCACACAGCGCCGCCACCCCGTCTGACTCAGCAAGCAAAGTAGAGGCTCTGAGACGTCCAACCGTACCCGACGAAACAAGGTGGAGTATTCACACTTAATTACCTGCTGTTGGACAAATCAGCAGAATTGGAGAAATAATTGAATCTGGGTCAGCTGGATCCTTGGCACGGAAAAAAAAACTACAGAGAGCTGTTATGGCTGAACCTATCAAAGGCAACGCTAGCAAAAATTCATTTCAGTCTTCTTTTGATTTTCTTGCGTGTTTAGGGTACGCGGTGATTAATCTTGTTTTGCCGTAGAAATAGAGGGGCCCTGGCAATTTGTTTCGCATGATGAAGTAGTGCTGAAATGTTCTGTTGTGCAGAATGATTTCCATTCCGCGGGAAGGAGGGAAGAAAAAACGCACGGCGCAGCTAGTCATTCCATCTGTCACGCCCCTGTTATCAAATAGGTGGTGTCCCCCCATCAATTCAACTTCGGCACGTGTCAGCATCTTAGCCTACATCTCCCCTGATGAGGGGGAAAAACGTGAAGTTATTTGTGTCGTGTGAATCAGGGGAGTGTAGTGCTAGACAGATCTTGCCATCAGAGTGCTGGGGGGAGGGGTAGGGAGGGGGGCAGTGGGGGGGCATCTGAGTCAGCATTGTCGGGAGGCAAATGCGAAGCTCTCAAAAATGCTAATGTTTGATTTCCTCCAGATTAGCGCAGGGCTCAAGCTGAGCGGGAGCGGCAGAAACACATGGTAGCTGGCGGCCGTCCTGCCCCGCCTGTCTCCCCTAAGCATCCCATTAAACACAAACACCGAGCCGCCCTCCTTCGCAGTTCTATCTCTCTGTTAGGACTTGAGAGGAAAGAAGACAACACTTCCTCTCTGACGACTGGATTCTTCTTCTTCTTCCCACCTCCCCTTTTTTCCATTCGTACAGCATACTGTATCACCATTATTTTCACTCTGTGTATGAATCCAGCAGTGCTTTGAGATGGCAGGTGATATCCTCAGCAAACCGCTGTAGAGGCTGCTGCACCCAACAGCTCAGAGAGAGAGAGAGAGAAATGATGCAAATCTACGGCCTTCTTTCACAACAAGACCACTGTGCCTTAAGGGCGCCCAGTAAGAGGAAGAAAAAAGCCTTGGTACACGTTGGCGCGTGGCCTGCACGCTTGGCATTTGCAATCTGCTCATACAGGGCGGCCATTATAATTAGCTGCAACGGCATCGCTCACAGACGTGAGAATAAACAACATATGCCCTGACTGCATGGCCGGAGGACGAGGTGCTCCCGCCGCGTTGACGCTCTTTAATGTCACGTGTTGTTTCCTGCGTTAACCAGCTGACCCCCGGCGGCTGTAACGCAACCTAGGATCCACTCGTTTATAGGGCCCGCGGGGGTCTTTTCCGCCTCATTGGAGAGAGCGAGTGGATGCGGTACGTCGTGCCCTGCTGAATGCCAATGCCCCCGCCTGGCTGGCTATGCAGATGGCGTGAAAGAAGAAACCCTGAGCTGTGAAGATAGAGAGGGAGAGAAAGGAAAAACCCAACGCACCCACCCTGGGGGCTTAAATATAAAATACAATGTGCGCACCTCCAAAATCCAACCCCTTCAGCCGTGAACGCATTTTCAGTGTTTTTTCCACGTTCACGCACTTTGCGTTTTAGAACACTCCATGATTAGGTTTTCAAATCCCTCATTGGCTGACTTTGAGACCGCAGGGCAAAAGGATTGGGTCGAGTTGGCATTTGTAAAAAAAAAAAAAAAAAAAAAAAAAAAAAAAAATGTACCTAGTACCTTGTCACTAGTAACCCAGAGATTTGCATTTGTCTTGGGGGTATTTGCAGGTGTGATGAAGAAATGGCAATGAGAGTAAATCAGAGTTTGCTGGCATTTAGAGTTTTCTTCTTTTAAAAGTGTTTCAAAGAACAGGAGAAAGTTTTAATTAATGGAGTCATTAATTTGTTTAATCAGACATGACATGGTGGTCTATATTTACATATTTATTCAACTGAGAGAACATTATGTCAGAGCCCTTAGCGCAAATGTCATCAAAAAGCGAAAAATTTGAAATTCCAATTCTCTGCATGAGAGACATCACTAGAGGGAGGAGAAAGAAGAGAGGGAGCGAAGAATAGTTAATTTGGACAAAACATTTGCTCAGCAACTTGCCTGCAAGTCTCAGGTGACATATCAATCTTGTTGGTGGCGAAAAGCTCTCCCAGAAGGCTGGTTGGAGAGGGGTTTCCAGTGAGGGAAAAGCCAGAGAACGAGAGCGAAACATAATGTGCCTATTTAAGTTGAAATATCGAATAGAAGGCTGTAGTAGCCATAACTTCTGTGGGACCTTAGACATATGATATTTGATTGAAAAACAGGACCAAGTGCATCCCTTTCATATGAACAGCAAATGAACATGGTGATACGACTCCTCGATCGTAGTGCAGGGCCAGCGCTGTCATGTTTGTCCTTGAGAGCTCTGACGTGTCTTTCCTTTTTCAAACACTATATAGTATATACTATATTTTTCCACACTCTTATCTATGATACTGATTTAGTTTTACTGATTTAGTGCTCATAGTAGAGTATATAGATACTGCTGTATGCTGCACTCTTCAAATATAAGACAACCAGAGTTTTCTGATATTAGAAATGTCCTTAATCTCAATGCATGTAAAGAACTGATGCCAGCTAGTTTGTGACTGTACTGCCTGTGTGTGTGTGCGTGTGCGTGCGTGCGTGTGTGCGCGTGCATATCCGTCCAAAGTGCTATGCCCTTGAGTAATGCCAGTGTTTTACTGCTCAGTTATGACATTTAACTTAAATGTACTGTACCTTCAGTGATTTAAGGTGAATAATTACAAAGATTGAATGCGTTGAGCCAAGGAAGAAGCTTCACCTGCACTGGTCCCTAGAAGACCAATTACAGTATGTGTGTGCGCTAATAATAATTAGCATTATTATTTATTTTACATTTTAACTTAAATAAACAAACAGCAGGACAACTTTCTCTCCCACAAAGAGGAGTGATAATTCTAACTGCTTGACAAAGCACATTCAAACACTGTTTTGACAATATCTATACAAATAAAGTTTATAATGACTATTTAATTGTCCATTATAAATAATTGACTTCAGGCTTCATGGAGTTTAAGAGAGGCTGTAAAATGTAATGTTTCTAGTCCACTGTTTTTGTTTAATTGCAAGAATAACTTACAGGGGGGTTAAAATGTGTGATGTTTTTATTTTGTTTTTATATAACTGATCTCCAAGCTTGCAACATTGAGTGGGTCTTATCAGCTATGTCTGAATGCTTGAAAACTTTGAGTACTTTTGTACTTTTCCCCACTCGGATACAATTTGAGTCCTTTTACTTGTGACACAGGACTATAGTGTACTCATAATGGCGTTGCTATTTTGCTATAGGTGAAACAGTGGTTTTCAAACAGTGGTCCGGGGACCACCAGGGATCCTTTAGGGCTAATGTACCCTCATGGGTCTGTTTGGATCACTTTTTGGGAAATAAATGTACTGCAAATAAAGGTAAGAAAGCCTCCTTCTTTAAGGAGATATGGGGGGAGACATGGGGGGGCAATTCTCCTGAATGCTGGCATGGACAGTATACTGTGACATTTGAATTAATTTCACCAATGTACTGTAAATGCATTCTTTGTCTGGAAATGTACAGATGGGGAGAAGGGGCAGGGGCTGAATATTGGTGTCTATATGTGTGCACGTCCCTGTTAGAGAAGAGTTATTCTTTCCCCAACTGAATCCCAGAATAGCAGCAGGTTTTGTGCTGATCCTGGAAGAGCAGAGATGGAGGTTGAGGCTGAAGCAGCAGCGTATCGATCCTAACCCATGGACTCCCAGTAGAAAGAGGAGGACGTCCACCTCTGGGGACAGATTAGTGTGATGAGAAGACCTGGCTGCCTGTCCCTCTGAGGATAGAACACGCCATGCTGCACTCTCCTTCCCCACAACAACAACAAAAACAACAATTACATCTCAATGAGACAATTGGATTTTGTGATCATATACTGGTACTACACAGTGCCGTTTCCCCCGACAGTAGACCCCTTTGTGGGTCACGTATGGACCAATTTTCACACGTGGCCCATGGATCACAACACAAGTAGAAATCCCTCTTTTTTTAAGATTTGATGTTGGGCGGGATTTCTTCTTTATTGACAATTACAAGTGAAAATCGACAGGAATGAGGTAGAGAGAGAGACAGGGGGAGACGTGAACATTATTCGAACACGTGGCACGCTATCAGGCCAAAGCCTATATGTGACATGCAACTGGACAACTAACTGCACCCCCCCCCCCATTTTGCTTTCACATAAATAATTATGTAAATAAATGATTATGTAAATACATGAATCAAAAGATACTTTTCACATAAAAAATAATGTTTTAAAACAAATTAACAAACTAAGAAGTACTGTTCTACAAGGCGAAAATATTCTGTATGTGCGTGTATGGGCGAGCATGCATGTGTGCAACGCGCCTCTACAACACTGCATTCACAAACAAAATCAGGTTGGCTTGAAATATCAATGCAATAAACATCACGTCTACTTCAACATGAATGATGTCCTTTCCTTCCATAACTGGGCGGCAGCCAGTGAAAGCTGTCAAGTGACAGATGTGTGTTGAAGTGTTGCTTGTGTTGTTTGGTCTTCTGTCAACTGTCATTTTCACTGTATCGCATCAGTTTGAATGGATCACTTGTGTCATTTTGTATTGTTTGCTCGGAACTAGATGACTTATCAGCTCACAATAGTTCTTCACTTCTACTCAAGTAAAGATGTGAAGGCAGTCCTTAATACTTAATAAGATAAGCGCTATGTCTCACAAGCTCTCGAGCCTGACAATAATGGAAAATAGACAATGCACTTGTAGTAGGGCCCTGAGGGACTCAACCATATGGCGTTTAACTTGCAAACTCTAGTTAACTAGTGTTAAAGTGGCCTGTCTGTCTGTCTGTCTGTCTGTTAAGGTCCGGCTAGTTGACAGTTGGAGGATGATTTGCTTGATACAGCAGAGCTGGTCAACCGTTATGAAGAAGACTGAAGCTCGGGTTGTGCAATTTTTGGTATCGGACCTAAAAGTGAGGTTTGTGCATATCTTTTCACAAAATATCTGGTTGTGGCACCACTGACCGTCCACTGTGTGATAAAGCAAAATATAATAATTTTAGGAAAACTATTGGTAGAGAGGTTTGTCTATCACAGGACCGTATGTAACATTTCCCAATTGGGGGGGGGGGGGGGGGGGGGGGGGGTGGTAGGCGAAAATGGTACGGCCACGGGCGATGTCGCACCCATACCATTTTCGGTTACAGGACATATATCACTCAAGTAAGCATCAAAAATAACATCAGTTGTTGTTGAAGTTGCAACAGGTGAATGATGAAATGGTGTTGATTTAGTGGTACGACAATTGTAGTTATAGTTAGTAGCATAATGTTTCAAATCATTTTAAATTATAAGCACTTTAATTTGGGCACCCCCCCCCAACATTGAGTGGGTCTTATCAGCTATGTCTGAATGCTTGAAAACTTTGAGTACTTTTGTACTTTTCCCCACTCGGATACAATTTGAGTCCTTTTACTTGTGACACAGGACTATAGTGTACTCATAATGGCGTTGCTATTTTGCTATAGGTGAAACAGTGGTTTTCAAACAGTGGTCCGGGGACCACCAGGGATCCTTAGGGCTAATGTACCCTCATGGGTCTGTTTGGATCACTTTTTGGGAAATAAATGTACTGCAAATAAAGGTAAGAAAGCCTCCTTCTTTAAGGAGATATGGGGGAGACATGGGGGGGGGGGGGGGGGGGGGGGGGCAATTCTCCTGAATGCTGGCATGGACAGTATACTGTGACATTTGAATCAATTTCACCAATGTACTGTAAATGCATTCTTTGTCTGGAAATGTACAGATAGGGAGAAGGGGCAGGGGCTGAATATTGGTGTCTATATGTGTGCACGTCCCCCCCCCCCCCCCGGGCCCTGGTCTATCATATGTTGTACTTAGCTGATTGGACCATAGCAGAGGTCTACTCTATAGTCATTGTTTCAACATTTAATAAAACCCATAGTTAGGCTTTGTGATGGTGCTGATGAGATGAGGGCCTGTAGCCCCCAGCCTCACAGTAATGAGTGGCAGCAGCTAAGCCATCACAGGGTGTAGGTAGGATGAGGTGGGGTCTGGGCCCTGGAAAAGTGCTGAGCAGGAAAAGCAGAGGTGAGCCCCATCGGACTCATTTGGAGGAACGCGATGCTGAGAGCAGCTCAGGAGCCACGCAGGGATCGCAATTACACATAATTACAGCTCGAAAACGACGGTGGAGGGGGCTCTTTATCGCTCTACACATTGGTTCCACACACCTCTACCGCCTGCACTAACTGCTACCCTCCCCCTCTTTCTGTGTCTCAGTTTTCACCGTATGCCTTGTGTGTTCCACCATGTTCAGCCTGGTTGTGCCCTATTTATGGCAACATACGCAACTAAAGGCTATTCAAACACATCACAATAACAGTCACACTTGTGTGACGTGAGAGGCACTTTTATCATCGCACATCATCATACATCGTCTCATCGCCGGGCCAAGCAGAATTTGTGTGAGTTAGGGCTGAAAGTTGTTGGTTTAGATATTGTATGTATGCACTAAACAATATTGAAGTGCAGAGTTTTAAGAAATGGCTGTTGTTGTGGGGCTTATAGGCCTACTGTTGTTCTGTGTAGCTACGAATTCAAATCATGACAAACTTTATTTTGTAAGGCACACTTCACACACAGTAGAAACTCAATATACTGTGTACACAGTGACAGTACATGCATGTATGCATAAATAACCACAGAATTGCGCACATTTCCATACAAATGAAATATTATAAAATATGCAAAAGGGCGGGTGGGGAACTAGCGACATGAAGATACTGCAAAACACACTATATTATTTGTTATACAAAACCTCCTTGTCAACTGAATAATTTTTTAATTGTCACTCATAACAACTAAAAACATGCAGTAGAAATAAGCCAAACATGAAATATTAGTTGCCACCAGGGGGTGTATTTTGTACATACTGTACATACATACAGAATAGGCTATACCATAAATACTGTATTTGTCCAGATTTTGTCAGGCTCAGATCATGTGCTCAAGACAGATCTGTAATATTCCATTTCAAGTTGGCATAGTTTACAGGGTTGGCCTGTTTTTGAACAAAATGCCTCAAATAATGGACACAGACTCTGAACTGCGTACAAAAGACGCAGCGTCTTGAGGTCACCTGACGTGTTTTATACAGGCGCTGGATGGAAAGAGACGTTGGACGCAAGGCAGTGCATCCTCTGGAAGCAGATCTTTGCTGCACTTTGCCACAACGGCCATTTTTATTATCCACAGCCATTCAAAAACTCCAAAAATGGCGTCTACTTTGTTACTTTTCATTACTGCTAGTGTTGTTCCTGTGGACACCTCCTTTCCCTCTGTCTGAGGGGGGGCATGGGGCTTGGCAGAGAGAGCCACCAGCTTGCATGGCCAGGCGTACTAATTCCTTGCGCCATGTTTGTGCACATCATTTGTCTTGCTGTTAGCTATAAGACTAAAATCTATTCTGAATGGAAGGCTTCCATTGAGTTAGGTCATCCAGTAATGAGGCTGTTTGTCAGGTACAAATGCCAGGGTGCTGAGGCCAGTCATTCAAGGGCATATTTTCCACAGCCGTGTCAATATGGCCTTCAGCGGTTCCTCTCTGCAGCCAAGGAGAGAGAGGCACACGCATGCATACACACATACTGTATATGCACATGTTGCTGTTGGTTGGAAAATCTTGCATGCCATTTTATTATTATTATTACAATGTATTATATCTTTTTTAAACTAAAATCTGGACATAGGAGGTGTTATCGCCCCTATACATTGGGGGTGATCAAAGGTCCGTAGGGATCAGGAAAGTTTGTGCACTCATTTGCAATCCTGTATCCACCTGTATTAAATGCCCACCTTGCGCACAAGTAGGCTTACTTGTGTACAATGCCAAGTTGGCACTTGA
>CM076966.1:29816568-29874068 GCA_039105355.1 Benthosema pterotum
CTATTGCCCACACACTTAATAATGACGTGGCATTTTTATTAGAGCTTTTCCAAGTGCTCAAAGCGCTTTACAAATGGTTCATTCATTGAGTGAGGTGAAGCTGCGAACAGTCATCGCCACCGTCCTCACTTATCCCACATTCACACATCAGTGGTGGCGACTCACTCTTGGAGGCAATGCTTCCCATTTTAAAAGTTTCCCATTTTTTGGCATCCATTGTTAGATCAGCCCATGTGATGTAATGACCATAGTCTAGCTCTGATCCAGAGCTCCATTGCTTCTATGAGTCTGCCTTCCATTGGAGCTCTGTAATATACAATGCAATCTGCCATTAGTCGACCCGACCAGCCTCTCTTCTGGAGTGGAAATAGAAAGTAGGCTTTCTATTTCTAATCACACAAGTCGTGTTTGTTTTGGTGAGTAGGTAAAACATTTTTTTTACATATCCAGAGAGCGGCTGGTCAGGTTTGACTTATGACAGATTGCATCGTATGTTGGAGAGTTCCAATGCAAGGCAGACCCATAGAAGTGTTTTTCATTTTACTAGAACTTTAAAAGTGGGAACATAGGAGATACACGGTTAACTTCCGCCCAACAGAGGCGACATATGCTCTATAGTTGGTGGCCTCCCTCATATCCCGCTGTGTGTATGAGTGTGTGAACCCTGTATGCACACTGGAGTCCTACAGAACTGTCATCCATCCACTTTGAAGTTTAATTTTAGAGTGGAAGTCAATGGAGCTGTGTTCATGCATGAAGCCCAAATTGGAGATTAATCTACTGTCGACGTCACAGGATTGTCACATGCGCATACATGTGTGTGTGTGTGTGTGTGTGTGTGTTTGGGGGGGGGGGGGGGGGGGGGGGTACATGCGCACAGTTAATCTCGTAAACTACTTGGCCGATCAGTGTCATATTCATTGTGAATGCTGACATGAAGATCAAGGACCTCCGTAATAGACATCCCTCCAGGCTATGGGATAAGAGTCCCATCAATGTATGAGCTGAAAATAGCCAATCGTGGCAGTTCTAAGGCATAAATGCCCGGTCAGCCTATTGACCCAAACAAGCTGGTTGCTGATTTGAATGATGGGATGTGTTGCTGGAGAGAGAGACACTGAGACATTTGGGGTATTTTCATATGGTGTTAGGTATGGGTGTATGGGTTGAACCCATTCAGTTCTTTTCGGCTCTTAGTCCACAGGCCAGACCTCCAAAATGGGAACATTAATTATGTGAAAAACTATAGCTATATTAATTTATCACAATGAAACCTCCCCAGTTGATAGCTTGCATGAAGACAATTAGGCTATTAATTGATTTACAATTTTTACATTTTTAAATATTTAAATTAGGCATTATTTAAGAACAGATCAAAGAAATGTCAAAAGCTACTACTGTGAAATGGTCATCATGCAACATATATTAAATTACTTATATTGACCATATAGAGAGTTTAATCCAGGTATTTCTTTGCACACTCAATTTATAATTAACTTTCCAATGTTTGAGGTCTGGCTCATGGACTAAAAACAGGTCCTGAAGTAGCCAGCCAGTAGAAAGGGGGTCCCTGTGGAGTACCCCTTTCCAGTTTGATAATGTTTTCACGTCGCATTATCTTAGTTGAACTTCACTGCTTCCATATGATGCTGTGCTGGTGCAGCGCAGCTTAATATTTACAGTCAGATGTAATCACAGAGTGGATCGGGGGGGGGGGGGGGGGGGGGGGGGGGTGTATATACGCAGTATAGGCATCAGTGCTTTCTCAAAGTCATCCCCCCCCCCCCCCCTTTGTTCCAGTTTCCGAGTTTCCAGTGTACGGCATACCGTCTTTTCCCTCGTAAGAGATGTCGGCTCGACCGGGCTATATTTTCTGAGCATCCGTAAAATAATTCAACTCATTAAGACTTTTCTTATCTCCATTAGAGTCTTATCAGTTGTTTATTATTGGATCTTCCGACCGGCGTGTGCACAGAATTTTATTGGTGGGTGATTCCCCGAGGCGACTTCTCCTTCCATGTGCTGTTTTCCTTTACCCCCCCCCCCCCCCCCCCCCCCCCCCCCCACCCCGCTGTCATCATCACAGCGCCTTCTCTCATCTTCCTCCCAAAGTAGTCATAACTGTCCTTAATAACCCCAGGCTCCACTCAGTGGAACAAAAGCGAAACGGCACCGCGCAGCTCCTCACACGCTTGCTGATGTTATCAAGGTCACCCGCCTGCCTGCATGGCAGCGCGCCGTGGAAAAATAAAACAGATAAGAGATCTTCCATAAGTTAATTAGCTTTCTTTTCTCTTTTTTTATCACAATGTAATTACAAAATTGTCAGGCGGCCGATTTAAAAGGCGTGCGAGCACTTTGAAGGGACTAACAATAACAAAGTGGTCAACGAAACCCCCACCGCCGGGAGTGAAGAGAAATGGCCCCCCACCCCCATCACCTCACCACCACCACCCCCCCTGCACCCTCAGCCAGTTCTTGTTATGTCGGCGGCAATGGGCGCTAAATCAGACGGAGGAGACACAGTTTGTTTAGCATGCATTGAGTAACGGCGGTGAGTCCAATGCAGCGAGCGAGGCCCATTCTGCAGTGGTGTAGACTGCAGAGTAGACTGAGTGCATTTACTCAGCTGCTGTACTATTACTTTTCTTCAACAGACGTTTTTGAATACTACTTGGAACAAGAGTATTTTGTTGTTGTTTTCAACTAAACCAGTGGTTTTCAACCCTTTTCATACCAGGGCCCACTATTTATTCTGCATTTTAGCAACGGACCATCATTTCATGTTGAGTTTCGTCTCTCGGACCAAAAACTAAAGATTGTCAAGTTTTTGTCCACAATTTAGAGATACCTGGCAAAATGTTGGTCAAAATAACAATTGTTATATATTTTCTAAATGTGTACATTCTTGAAAAAGTAATTCAGATGTTTAAAGAGAATTTAACTCTTAGCGTGAAGTGAAACCAACCATGGACTAAATGAACTGTCCATCATTTAGCTGGAGACCACCTGAAATCCTCTCAGGGACCACTGGTGGAAAACCACTGAACTCAACGTTACATCAAATGTCCCAAACTATGTGTTTTTTAGTATTCTAATTCTAAGTAGCAAATCAACAGTGGATCTGCTTCTTTCAATGCTTCTGTATGGCACTGGGAAGCATTGGCTCAAGGGTAACGTGAGGTTCCCAGTCCAATCCTAGTCTCCCACAGAGTCTGTGTCGAAGTGTCCTTGAGCAAGACTCTGAAACCCTGTAATGTCGATGTGCTGGTTTGGTGTTTCAGATGGTTTCCTCCATCATTGGCATGTGAACACGACGCACAATAAATACTGTATACAGTATGTAATGCGCCTGCATGGGCTAAAGGCACCATATAAACGCACCATTTACGCTGTAGTATGATGGAGTAGGGCATTCATTTCTGAATCAAAAAAGAAAACCAAACATTAGAATATGGAGATGCAAGGATTCCGTGCGATCGCAGCGTTTTCTGTGCGCTGGTATTGCTACTTTTAGTGGGAGTAGCAGTGCTTCCAGCGGTGGTGCTCTGGGGCCGGAGCAACCCACTGAGATGCTGATAAGAGAGATTAATGGTGTTGTCTGAGACTCTGGCATACCATCAGTGGTTGAGCAACCCAAATGTGTCTGCTATCTAAAAGCATCTCGCTGTGGAAACCCGGTATGTCCAAAACCGTTTACTTTTCAGGCGGGGAGGGAGAGGGGAAAAGAAAAATAGAATGTGTGCAGTTATTATTTGGCCAAGCCGCTCTTGTTTGTGCAATATTTATAAGACCTTGCAGACACACTTTAACCAAGCTTGTAGACTGGCTTTTTGCTACTTTGTAGTGTGTTGAAGGAGGGCATTGATTAATAAAAAATAAAACATTGTACGTTGAAATATGGAGATATGAGGTTTGTGGTTGGCCTGGAAGCAGTGAGCTGACGCATGAGGCGGAAGGACAACATGTCACATGAATAAATACAAAAAAAACATGAGAAGTGAAATACTTAATGGTTTGGTCAATGTGCACTACCTGCATCGTCCTGGCGTATGCGTGCATGTGTGCATGTGTGCATGCGTGCGTGTGCACACATGCGAGACTTTGAGCGAATAGAAAATAAATGGGTATGAATGCATAAACAAAGTAGAGAAAGACAGAGGGTGTTTTGAGTCCCAATCACACCGAGTATGGAAATCATTGAATAAGTGTGCTCAAAATTTGCATGGAAATTGCATCTGGGTCCTGTGTTTTGGAGAGGGGAGGGAGGGAGGGGAGGAGGGGTGGGTCGGGTAGGGTAGTAGAGCAGAGGTCTATTATCGCCTCTGTAATCTCTGCTCTCCGTTGTATTGAGAAACCAGGCCAGTGCAGATAGTCTCTCTCTCTCTCTCTCTCTCAGCTCCCACATACAACTTATTTATGAACGTATGAACTTATTTTTCTCAGACGCCAACCATTTGAGAATTACCCTGCAGGTCCAGGGGGTTTCACTGGTGAGACTATAGCCCTCGGCTATCAATGGCGAGGAATACCATTTTGAGCTTTAATTGTAATTATCCATTCCAACTGTAAAATTTACTGAACTCTGAAGGCATGTTCCTCCGGTGTGATATGGCCTTGTGATATGATCATATAAGTTAGATATTCATTATACATCACTCAGTCATGCTGTAATATATTGACATACTCTTTTGTTTGTTGTATGCTTCAGTTTTGTTGTGCTTGCCCTTGCATATTTTAACAGTTTGTTTACAGCACTTAGGCCATTTTTTTATTAGAAATGTGCTTTATTATAAATAAAATTTGACACTAGCCTTGCGCAATGTACAGTAGCTTGACATGCCTGGACAAAGAATCTGAGATCCACAAACATTTGGCTGCATGGGTTAACTTAGAATGTATGGTTCACCTGAGAATAAACATGTTTTGTGTGCTGTTTGTTGGTTAAAGAACATGCCAGCCTGCATTTCCTTAGAGACTAGAAAAGCATAGTCAAGCCCTATTACACTTCGTCGCTGTGTGCAACACTCAGCTACCTTACCCGCAAGTTGTTAGTTTGGAAGAAAGATTATGACGGCTCAGGAGAGTCAACCGGCTCTGCGGTGCCATGTTTCTGCTGTCATGACAAATGCAGCCTTGTGCTGTGCAATGGGGCCACTGCAGAGCCTGTGCTTTTGAGGAGTATGATGTAATATGTTTTCTTCTCTTACAAATACAATCCACATGTTTTATGTTTCTTCCGGTAAAGAAAGAGGTCATTCCATTGATGTCCGGTGTACAATACAGTTAGATATTGTGTAATTGTAAATTGTGGTCTGTGATCTGCTGCAAATATCTTCAAGCAGCAGGTGTCCTACCAACAAGGTTGTAAAGACAAGACACAAACTACAACTACAACCATATATGCCTGTATATGGATTGGTTATGTTTTATTTGTTAGGCCTATCAGTTAGGCCTATGTTAGATACAGTATACCTCTATATATTTATCGTTTTCCAGTTTGTCTATGCCAAGTCATATGTTTTCTACTGTCTATGTTTGCACGCACATCTATAATTCTTTATGTGTGTCCACCTTGCTCTCTTACAGATGGTTCATGGCCTGACCTGGGAAGACAGACGCCCCTACACTGGAGCGCACCAACTCCATCTGTATGGAAGCTACCATGGCCAAAAGACACCTAATGTGGATAGGACAGTGGACACACCATCCGCATGCTTGACCACCGACTGGCCACTGCACAACTCAAAGCGTGCTGCTGCCTGGTATGATAAGGACTACAGAAAAGACGTTTTGAGGCGCACTGCCATCAACACTACACAGCTTGAAACCCTGGCACTTGAACCGCTCAGCCTGGGGGGTCACCTGTGCCAAGGCAGTTACACAAATACACGACAGCAACCAGAAAAGAAGGTTGGAGGGACGTGCCCAGCGACAGCAGAGGGAAGCCGGCATTCCTCCAACAGACAGGATTCCCTGCCTCGGCTGTGGAAAGATCTGCGGCTCACGCATCGGCCTCGACAAGAAGCATCTTCCCCTCTGTGAAGCCAGCGCCATCATTTCACATGATGGACAGGTAAGACGCTGTGTGTGTGTGTGCGTGTGCGTGTGCGTGTGCGTGCGTTAGCAAATGCAGTTCCTGCATGGAGGCGTAGAGATACATTATGTGATCAAGGACTCACACACTGATGTGTGAATGGTGTGGTCTTGGGACCCCATTTGAAGTGCCATTTGTCAGCCGTTGTAGTCGTAGTGCAGTGGCCTAACAGCTAGAAGGTACTGGGTTCGGTTCTCACTGGGGCACTGGGGGCATGTTATCTTCTCCTGTCATCAGTATCCTGAGGGGTTAGGGGTTCGCGAAAGGTGCTTTCTGTGTGGTAGGGTATATATACCCTCACAAAACATGCATTAATCCTGGCCTCTAAATCCTTCTCCACGTTATGTCCAACCGGGGAAACTCTCATGTCACATGAAAGAAGTGGCTTGGACTCCTTGCATTGGAAGAAGCATGCATTCAGAGTAGAGTCCAGGATTGCATTAGATATTTGACACTTGGATGAAAAATTACAAAATCATGAACAATGAAAAAAAAAGTTAATTGATAATGTCAAATCAAGAAATTCTTTCACACAACGATTTTCTCTTCATTTATTCAACATGCTGCCCATTGTTGTTACAGCCAGACGAATCAGCTATGCCTTCCTGTACCTAGTGAGGCATTCAGAGCCCAAACATGTTGAATAAATCAAAAGAAAAACACATTACCCCCTGCAGTGTCTTGGTCTTTCTGAACTATAGTCCCTGTTTTATGTAGTGATGTTGTCCCTACTGGTCACCTTAGAGAATGGCACCATAGTTTCCAATGCTAGTAGAGAAACATATTTTGTTTGCCCTTTGATTTGGAACGTTGATACTCAGCAATATAAAATAAACACAATAAACTCCTGCCATAAGAATAAGACAGCCTGCGTGAAGTGTGTATGCCTTAATTCCTTGCCTAGATGGTGTAGATCAACCATGGCCACACATAGAGTATTCAATTTGTAGGTTTCTTTGGCATGCAAATGTTTGAGAAAGACTGCTGTGCCTGGTAATGTGTAGTGCAAATAGTTTTGTACTACAAGTTTGCAGTATTTGCTCAAGTGCATTGCTCTTGCACGTTTTGCACACAAGTTATTACTACAGTATCCATAATGTGGCCTTGGTCCTTAATTGCCAGAATAACTCAGCTGGCATATGGCTTTTTGAAATTTATTTTAGTTTATTTGACCTTTATGTTAGTTGTGTTTTGAGTGACATTTGCTCAGATAGGGTTGTAGAGAATGTTAGCAAACACAACAGTTATGAGATGGCATATCCTGATAAGGTCAGGTGGAATCCATGAATACTTAATTACGTGCGGTTCTTACTTTCAGGGCTGGATGTGTAACTATAGAGTACTAGTCACACACACACACACACACACACACACACACACACACACACACACACACACACACACACACACACACACGCACACACACACGCACACACGCACACACGCACATGCATAAAGATGTGAACACATACTTTATCTATACCCATTTAGCATAATTGCCCTAATTATGGAAAACCACACTAATTGTACATACTGGTATGTGACTCTTCATTATGGCTAAAGAGATAAACTATTTTATTCCACAGAATAGAACCTTTCAAGCCTGTTCTCAGCTCTGTTTTCTGTAAGAAATTACTCTAAAACCACATCTCCAGGGTTAGAACAGACAGTACAAACAGTATGTCCATTTGAAGCTACAATTCCCTGCTTTCACCTCACATAGTCATTGAGGTTTTGAAAATCTTCAATGACTTAGCCTCGGACAGAATCGGTTGCATAATAGTCACCGATTTAGACTCTGCCTTATATAGGTCAGCTCTTAAATCAATGGATTTTAAGACAAATGCAAATGAAAATATTCGATTTAACACAATGACATGTAATAATTCATTCAAAAACACTAGACCTGTGGTTGCCGGACTTTCTGTGCAATACTCCTATATTGCATCCATGTATGTTGTGTATATAGGCTATATTAAAATACCCTAATTATGAACTACAGTAGGGATTGTTACTGTATGTTCTGAATCAATAATAGAACATAACTGATAAGTAATGGTTTCACATCATTGTAGTGGAGGAAAACATGCAACATTTGCCATGAATGTAGACTTATAACTTCCTGAGCTAAAATGGAAATATTTACAGTAAGCATCCATCTGAGGAATAACAGCTGCCCAGAACTCTATTCTTCGCTCCGATCAACTATGCTTTTTTTCCCAGTACAGTAGTATGTTTTTGGGTATATTGACGCTGGTGGACGCAAGTTGTACTGGTGAAAATTTACCACACTGCTTTCTGTACAGTACTGGTAGTTACTACTGGGCACCAGTGCCTTTATTAACTGTTCCTTGAAGGAGTGTTGCTGTATGTCTCGGTGTTGTGAGGAGCTCCATTCTGGCTTCTTGGTTATTATCTGGGATCTCTGCACGCTGTCGCTGTTATAATTAAAGTGCCGGTTTGTGGCGATAGTGGACTGTCCCACTGCCACCGCCGAGGGAAAACGGCCTTTGTCTCCGATCGATCGGGGGCCAAGTCGCCTCAGAGTGCGCCAAACGCCAGGCGGAACATCGGCACCCCTGCGTCGAAGGCCTCTGATGGATCGCTCCTCTGCGATAACAATGCCTTCACTTCGGGGGCCAGAACTTCCAAGAGTAGTGTGTTGGATGTGTGTGCGCGTGCGTGTGTGTGTGTGTGTGTGTGTGTGTGTGTGTGTGTGTGTGTGTGTGTTGCGGGATACATAGATTTAATGTGGTACATTAAATGCTAACCCATTTTGTCATGACAACCGTTATACCCTCCTCGATCGGCACGGCAGATCATTCAAAGCCTGGAAAACTGTACGCCAAATCGATCCGGGACTCAGTCTATAAGTGTCCTCATCAATACCTCCGGAGCCTCACACGCTGCATCCTATTAACCATGTTTGACATTTGAGTGTAAAGCAACCCCCCTCATGGTTTACAGCGTCCGTCTTATGCTGATTGTCTGTGTTTTCTGTTGTGCGTTTGTTTATGCATGTCATGTGCACACATGCACATTGCACACACAATTCTGGAGCCAAATCTGTGTCATATCTATAGGGTCCATCGCCACGCTCTTTTGTGTTCCTGTGATTATCCTCATGTTTTATTTATTGTCGGCACTTCCTGCTTGACTGTGTGGAGGAAAGAAGGGTTGTAATTTAAAGGGAGGAGGAGTAGTGGAGAGGCCTGGCTCTGGCTGGCTGTCTTAGAGAGCAGCAGCTCGCAGCCGTCGGGGAAAAGTGTCACTGAAATGAGAAGTGTCCCCTTTTTGTAATCAGCGTGGCATTTATCAACAGTATTGCCCTAATGGGGATGTCAGTGGGAGCAGGAGGGGGACAATCTTCACTGGGCTTTAAGAAGAAGGGTCTCTGTGACAGTGATGGAGAGCAGTGTAAAGATTAGCCATACCTCTTAACAAGACCCCCCCCCTCGCCCCCCACCCACCCTCAAGTCATATTGGAAAGGGAGAAATTGCGCTCCTTAATCTGCATCCCCCTATTTGTCATAATGGCTGTTATCCAGGCCACGTGGGGGGCTGATGGCTTATTGGCTTTGCCGGTGGTATAATTGATGGAAGGTTCAGTCCATCTGAATGTCCGGTTATTCTTTCCGCTGCCTTTCAGCGGACAGGTCGTGGGGCGGCCGGCGGTGATGATGACAAAACGATTAGCGTCGGGGCGGAACAAATCCGGTGCATAAATAATGAAATGACCGCACTCTGGCCCCGTCGGGGTTCCTCTACGCAGCGATTAAAGTGACCTCTGAAGATGTTTTTTCCTTTGCTGGTTTGTCCATTAAAAAGTGGACGCTTCGCAGCGTGACCATATTGGCTCCTTAGTGGTCCCTGGCGGGGGCTTTCTGATAAGGTACTCGCAATTATACTCAACTGAAAGTTGTTGTCAAATGAGTTTAAAGGAGCATTCAGTGATTTGGGTGATTTGGAAAACCCTTCGCCCCCCCAGTACTTTGAGGTAGAGGTCTTCACGGGTTGTCCGAACCCGAAAAAAATCCGAATCCGTCCGAGACCCGACAGTTCCGGTCGGTTCCGGCGGTGTGTTTTACCACAGTCACTCGGACAGGTCGGAATCGGACGTATCCCCGTCGGAAGTCGGACCTGTCAATCATTATGTGCAATACCCGAGAAAATCCGACAAGACCCGAGACTACACTGAGACGTATTCTTTCTCTAGGTTTTTTTTTTTTTGCCTTTTTAATGATAATAAAATATTCTATCAACCAAGTGTGTGTATGATTGTATCTTTGTCACTCTGCGAGTGCGCTTCTGGACATGCACTGACATGTATGATGATAGGGGCGACAGTCTGTGGTGTCCGTGTAGACAGCGTGTTACATAGGGGGCAGGGGCAACCTCCCGTATGAGGGCACTTCTGTGTTTTAGACATGCGAAAGAGCTGGGGCTACAGGCCCCTTTTTAATCTCTGTGTGTGTGCACGTACCTGTAGAGAGTAGACTGGCAGTGCGGAACAGTGTTAGCGAGCCGAGGCAGCGTCGCATGCGAAATATATACTAACTGATCTACAGGTTCATCAAACGTAGGCAAGGCGGGGGAGGGATTTGGTCAAGGCGGGTCTGTCGGACGGTCAAAAATAATCCGACTTCGGTCGGGCTCGGCGAAGCAATTTGGGGAAAATCTCGGAACAGTTCGGAAGCGGAAAACCATGCCACGGATCGACTCGGATCCAATTTATTTATTTGAAAATATTTTCGGAACAGTTCGGAATCGGTGATATTGCACGGATTTATTTCGGATTTCGGATGGCATTTTTGAGACCCGTGAAGACCTCCAGTACTTTGAGGGGAGTGCAACAGGCCAACAGCACGTGCACCAAGGCCCAGCTCCCACTCTATCCTGATTGGAGGAAGGCCCCTCTCATCCTGATTGGACGAAAGGTTTTTCTGCCAAAGCCCAAACTGAAACTAGGGTTTTTCCAACCACACTAGGGACAGGGAGGAACTCCTTATATGGTCATCACACTCTCGGATTATCCAAAAAAAGAAGAAAAAATAAATTAATAACAATATTTGAATTAAGTGAAATCACTTACTATACTACACCTTTGAAGTATACTGAGTTACTTGCTTCTTAAAATATGTACAGTAAGTATTCAAAGGTACTAATTAAATGTACATTTTCGTTTAAATATCAGTGCATTGCTGTATCCAAAAATTAGACTGGACGTTGGAAGTGAGTGGTGAAATAGCGCCCCCTACGCTGACTATAAGGACATAGGGACAGCTGTATAGGGATAATGCTGGGCCCTGGAGCAAATGGCAAAACGTCTGCTACTTTTCACGCTGTAGATCAAGTAGAGGATTAATGTATGATGAAAGTTGAATGTGGCAACATAAACCCTTCTGGTAAATAACAACAGCAGATGCATGGCTACAAATACTGAACCACACATGCTCTTACATTCTTACATACATAGACGCTTGGTCTTATTTATCAATGATTCTGTGTCATGTATCATTTTCCTAATTATGACAAATTACTGCATAGGCCTATATGATCTATAGTAGCCTTCCGTTTACCACAAGAGTGATGAATTGTTTGGAGACAATTTATTTAAATCAACATAAATCAAGGCTTTGTCATCGCAGAAATTTCAAAGCAAGCTTTAACTTGTCCGTATTTTTGAGATAATGTCAACTTTAAACTGCTCCCTATGTAGGCTTGACATTTCTTGATGAATTTCTCAATGGAGGATGAGTGTATAGAGCACTTTGATGGTAGCTGCCTAATAAGCCAGACCGAATCAGCTGTTGGCAACAAAGACCATAATTAGCAGATTAGGGTCTGGACTAGCTTAATTGCAGAACCACTTCCTATTCCAGTAACTGGTGTGGTCGGGGTGTGTCAGCGGGCCTTTCAGGATCACCACATAGCAAGGTGTTGAAAATCATGTATAGAGAATAGATTGATTTCCTACGCCTCAACGTCGGTCTAAAAGTAATGCAGAAAACAAACCTCATCTACCCGGATGGAAACCTCCTGTCCAAAGTGGTTATTTTTCAAGGTTCAGCTAGTTCAACATGGCAGTAACAGAACAAAACACTTTAACACAAGTATATTGAAGAAACCTTTGACCCACAGTATTTTAATATACGTACAGTAACTATAGTTTCTGTCACATCCTCTCCTGGCTGCAAATTGGCTCCGTCCAGGTCCACAGGTGCAAGCTGTTGGCTTAGCTGCTTTGTAAATGTACTCTTTGTTAATGTTCCACCACTGGTGCTTAAGGCCAGAGAACAATTTCTCTCTCTCTCTCTCTCTCTCTCTCTCTCTCTCTCTCTCTCTCTCTCTCTCTCTCTCTCTCTCTCTCTCACACACACACACACACACACACACACACACACACACACACACACACACACACACACACACACACACAACACACAACACACAACACACAACACACAACACACAACACACAACACACAAACACACACACACACACACACACACACACACCATTTTTTTTTTTTGGCATGTACTTGGCTCACTTTCAAAGGTGTCTCATCTGTTTTTACCTAACACGGGGGACTGCAGAGTGAACACGACCCCCTTTCCATTTCACACGAGTGCTGGACCCGAGCAAGTGTCTCATTGCGAAGACATCGTGAGCATAAGTGGCGTCACTTCACTGCTCTACTGCTGTTGCTGCCGCAGCGTTATTTCTGCAGACTTTAATTATGTATGGCCACACTTCTTGGACCTCAGAGGACCTGCCTGGGTGTCTCCAAGCCGAAGCTGTAACTGGCATCGTTATTATTAATGCAGCACCTGAAAGAAATATCTGGCTATATAATATTCACAACGCGTGGCTCAAAGCGGAGAGAAGGGAATCAATTACCTTGTGCTGGACAGTCAGGAACTCAACCCCAGAGTACTTGAGTCAAGGAATATACAACATACTGTACATACATACACCTTGCCAAATATTACACACACGTATGAAAGTTGATCTGTGTTTACTGTCCACCAGAGAAAAAAATCTCACTTTCTTGTGGGAAATTTACAATGTAGGCATTTAAATTCGCAGATGCTCTTAATCGAGAGTGATTAACAGAACAAAAACATGTTAAAAGATCAAATGCATCAAACGTAGTCGATCTGTCGAAGTCGATCTGTGCTCGATAGATAAACCTGCTTGCCGTAGCAGCCGTTCCTACTGCGGCCGAACCTACACTTTAACGTAGTGTCCACAACGCCTGTTTGACACACACTGCATAGACACATCACCATGGTAACTCCGTCACCGTTGTGGATGGCTGGTTGCTCAATGATTTTGACAGGTACGGCTATTCTGTCATAGCAGCCGTACCTCCGGTAAGGGGTGCTGCTCTGAAAATGCGGCAACTTTAAGTGCGGGTCTGCTGCAGGGCTGCTCAAGAGGGTTTGTGACAAAACTAGACAGAATCCAGGTCTGGTTAGTTGTGGGTGTGTGTAAGAAACGAACATGCCCACAGACCATGCAAATATGCTTGCTTTGTCACCCTTGACACATTCAATCCTAAACAGTGTAATCGGTATGATTTTTAAATCACTTAACGGCTTGGCATCTCAGTATCTCTACGGTCTGTAGGCCAGCTAAACCTTAGGGTTAAATTTAAGTCCCGTTTTAAAGACGAGAGGGGACAGAGCTCTCTCTATCATCACCCCAAAGGGTCAGACTGGCCCCTTCCACTGAGACCTTTCAATCCTGCCTAAAGACTCACCTCTATACCTTGGCTTTTAACTCTGGTTGAGCGACCATGGTCCTTGTCTTGTCTCTCTGTGTTTCTCTGTGTCTCTCAGTACCATGATATGCTGTAAGTCAAGCTGTTGTCTATCATCTTTCCCTCTGTGATTAGTGGTCAGTGTTTGAGGAACTGAAAGCGTTAGTACTGTAATATAAATGAACAACCAACTACTTCATTGTACTGCACTGTCACTCAAAAGCATCAAAAGTAGCAGATTTGCAAGCTTTTGCAAAAAAGAGAAAATGCATGTGTGTGTTTGCGTGTGCGTGAATACCGGAATAGCTTTGAGTCCATTAAGTCTGCTGCCAGAGTAACATTGTTGTCACTCAATTTTCAATATTTGTGACATACAGTATTGAATTTAGAATGCAACCGTCTAACATTCCGAAAATTACATGTCAGCAAATCTGCTTTGTTTGCATCATTTTAAGTGCAAAAAGTGCATTTTTGTAGACTTGAAAGGAATCTATATTTGTTTTACAGAGCACAGCAACATACGGTCAACAATATTTGGACTTATAGGCCGATTATGCCCAGGTATATGGGCATACTAAGGTTATTTGTTATTTATTAAAAAAAAGTTGAATGTTGCAAAAAAGAAGTGCAATGTGGCTTCTAAAATGAATACTGCAACAGAGAGAAATAGAAAAAGTGTCTTTCTGGGCACAGGTCTCCAACAGGAGTTCAGGTTGTGGCCTCCTAGTGGCGCTATAGCAGTGGTGTCAAAGTCATTTGGGGTGGGGGCCACATTGGACTTAATGTGACTTCATGGGGGCCGGAGCGCCACGGTGCAACCAGTCGCAGACTGCAAGCATGCACGGCACACGCATGTGACGTATACAGCCGTTACTTCTACACGACAGTGTATCACACAAGTCATATTTATTATTAAGAATAGCATATAGAATAGAATATATATGAATGACTCATTATTGGTTTCAGCCTAGATTAAGACATTTGCTATGAAAGATGCTATTTTTGTTTACAGAGCATCAATAAACCATACGAAAATAGCACTGCTGAAGTATAGTTCTCTCGGTTATACACCATTGTACTGCTGAAGTATAGTTCTTGCTTATACACCCTTGTACTGCTGAAGTATAGTTCTCTCTTTGCAGCGCCAGCAGCCTAGCCTGGTAAAACGACTCCCCCTGCTGGACAACATACATCCATGCCGTTCAGAAGAGAGCTCATAACTTTTGATAGGAACGTGCTAGAAACTTACTTTTTTTGATAGACTCAGACAGTTTTGCTCTACAAGCCTGGGGCCGGATTAAATCAGGGCCTTGACTTTGACATATGTGCGCTATAGGTATTTGTGTAAAGGGTGCCATTTCTTCTTATGCCTTTGATGGCAATTGGATGATTTGAGGCATTCTGTTCCAAAAATGTGATTTGCAAAAGTCCATCTGTTGATTCTGATGCTCTAACAGACCAGTGTGAGAAGGGTTGGATATATTCTTCTGCCTAGTAAGTGTGTGAAAGATGTAAATTGCACGCTGCATTACTGATTTGAGGCTTTCCGTTCAAAACAAGCCAATCCAGCAAACTTTGAAATCCAATGTTAACCAATTCAGATGGAATATGAAATATCGGACAGTTCTGTCTTCAGCAGAATCTGAAGGAGTAATTACCAAAATTGTTCATTGTTGGCATCCAGGGAGTCTGTTTTCAAAATTTGGCATCGACTGGAGATTAGCTGGTACACACAGACAAAACAGTGCAAAACATACAGTACTCTCTCACTTTGGCCTGATGGAGACCAAAATCCCTCTTGTGATTTCTTACCCCTGTGCTTTTGACCCAGCAGCTGCTTCTCCATGTGCCAACCGCTGGCTCATGGAGAAGCAGTGAGGCTTAGGTGTTGTGTTCTAGGACACTTACTTGAAGCCCAGAGGAGCTGAGGGGATCAACCTCGGGACCTTCAGAGTCCCTGATGGCCTCGCTACCTTCCAGGTTGCCAACCATATAGCTCTCAAGATTGACATGGTACGTGGAGCAAATCAATCATCGAGTCGTGGTGGCGCCTCTGTGTCTCCGACAGTTGAGGTTCATAGTCAGACCATATGCTCCGAGACAAGAGCGGGGAGCTAAGGTTCAAAACCAACCTCTGTCGGCCCATCTGGTCTTGCAATTCCTCTCCTCCCTCACTTTGCCATTAGTTTCTCTTTCTTTCTACGCTGAGTCGCTGACCTATACTGATGTAAAGCAATGCATGGTCCCCAAATGTTCTGGCAGGAGAACCAAACTGAAATTATTTGCACCAGACCCAAACTCGTACAAATAAAGCAGATCTACTGTATGAACCTGTGTTCAGACAAGATTGAAAGTTCCTTAAAGTTCCTTAAAGTCTCTGTCTTGACCCATTCTTAAGACAGAGGTGAAGTTGCATGCATTTGGTCTGACATATAAAAACAGGCCAACAGGGTTAACAGGTTAGTTAAAACCTGCTATGCATGTCAGGAGCCACAAGTGACTTTTAATCAGTTATTATTAGTTGTAACCGCCATCACATAGAAGTGTTGTCGGAGAGAGAGACAGTCACAGCAGAGAGAGAGACAGTCACAGCAGAGAGACAGTCACAGCAGAGAGAGAGAGACAGTCACAGCAGAGAGAGAGACAGTCACAGCAGAGAGAGAGACAGTCACAGCAGAGAGAGAGAGACAGTCACAGCAGAGAGAGAGAGACAGTCACAGCAGAGAGAGACAGTCACAGCAGAGAGACAGTCACAGCAGAGAGAGAGACAGTCACAGCAGAGAGAGACAGTCACAGCAGAGAGAGAGACAGTCACAGCAGAGAGAGAGAGACAGTCACAGCAGAGAGAGAGACAGTCACAGCAGAGAGAGAGACAGTCACAGCAGAGAGAGAGACAGTCACAGCAGAGAGAGACAGTCACAGCAGAGAGACAGTCACAGTCAGGGGCGTCGCAGCAAATTTTGGGGCCCCTGAAAAATGTTATCACAGGACCCCCACCGTGCAGCTTTGCGGTGTAAATACAAAACCCTATTAATCTGAGCTTTTTGGGGCCCACCTAGCTTAAAAAACTGTCTAACATCGTAGTCACAGCAGAGAGAAACAGTCACACTTATGCTGAACTTGTGGATCAGCTGTTGTCCCACATTGAATCCTCTTTATGCAGCCAAACACTTCCTGGTTGTGCTGGCAGTAATGGATCCTTCCTGTCGGCCGACTCCCATTCACTGTGCATGTATTGGTTGTGATTTTGTATGAATAAAGTTCACTTCCTTAAACCACACTATTTCATTTGATAATACCATTTCCTAGTTCTTCATAGTTTGCTTTATTTGTGGTGTGCTATTGACATGATCACATGAGTTAGAAATGTCTAAAATCTTCAGTTAAAATCATGAGTACTTCATGGATTTCTCCAAGTGTTGCCATGTCCGCTTTTTATAAGCAACCTTTTCAGTAAAATCTGCTTGCAAGTAATGACAGTTTACTAGGTAGATTTTTAAGGCTTGTTCCATATCTGTGATTCTGCTCAAATGAACAATGAGTCAAAGAGCCCCCATGCTCCATGCATCTGTGCACACAGATCCCCATCTGTAATTTTTTTGTGCCAAGCCAGGTTTTTATTTTTCATCTGTATAAAACAAGAATTATTTTGGAAAATATCAAATCTATCAGATCACAGTGGCACAGTTTGAGCTTTCAGATCTGCTATTCTCAAGTAGCTGCCAATATATAGTCTTAGAGTATAATGCATAGTATGTAATGTACAGTAGATGTATAGCTCATGATTGACTGATTGCTTATCTCTCTCACACAATCTGGCAACACCGGAGCAAGTGCATTGTTCCAGATTGTGTGAGAGAAATAAGCAACCATGGTCTATGACATGGGGTTTCAACTGATTGTGAACCAGGGACCACCAACCTGACTTAGAATCAACACGGGGACCACCACAGTTACCCTAAATCCATTCTGTTACTTCATTCAACCTAGAGAGAAAATATCCGCACTCACATATAGTTCACAAGTTTTTTTTTTTTAATTTCATTTCAGAGTTTCATAGAGAAATGAAATAAAAGAAAACTCATGAACTATATGCGAGTGCGGATATTTTCTCTCTACATTGATCTGCAAGAATCTGCACCCATCAGCCATTGAGAATACAAGTTGGACTCTGAGTAGAGTGCGCCTACCTAACGATAGCCTATACAGTAGCCTAATGATAGTGTAGACATATGGCATTATTATTCCCACAGTGATGTAGGCTAATTATGATAAAATCAGGCAAACCTTCTTGAGATTCTAACACCCATTTCTGTGGATTTTCTTATCCTCAATCAGACTTTCAGTAACTGACAAGGTTGGCATGCTTAGTGTGCTGTTCTATGGAAGAAAAAATGGAATACCTTTCAGGACCACAAGTGGTCCATGGAACACCAATTGAAAATACCTGGACCTGGACTATGAAAACCAAATGAGCTACTATATTACTCTTTAAGACTTTCTTTAAGGCTCTTTAAGACAAGAACTTGAGATTTGTTTTTCATCTGGGGTCCCGGGTTTGTGATCCAGGGACATGGGATCCTTTATGAAAATGTTTGAGGAGAATCACAGGTTTAAGCAACATTAGGGAACAGGCTTAAATAAAACATGCAGCTAGTAACTACCATTATTTTCAAGCAACTTTACTGAAAAGGCTTGCTTATAAAAAGTGGATATGGCAACACATGGATAAATCCATGAAAAACTCCTGGTTTTAACTGAAGATTTTAGACATTTCTTACTCATGTGATCATGTCAATAGCACACCACAAATAATACAAACTATGAAGAACTAGGAAATGGTATTATCAAATGAAATAGTGTGGTTTAAGGAAGTGAACTTTATTCATACAAATTCACAACCAATACATGCAAAGTGAATGGGAGTCTGCCGACAGGAAGGATCCCTTACTGCCAGCACAACCAGGAAGTGTTTGGCTGCATAAAGAGGATTGAGCGCTTGACTTACTAAACCGAATATACTGTATGCCAGTTGCCACCAGATGGCTCCATACAGAGCAAGTACCAGTAAAATGCAAGACTATCTTTAGCCAGGCTTCTTTGAGCTGTGTTGAATGGGAAGTGTTTGTGTGATGAGCAGTATAGCCTCACCCCAGAGCATTATCTGTCAACATCAAGGTTTTTACACACACATTCAAATTAAAGTTTTGAGGTAAACACTATCCATTACCTTGAGCACCAAAGATGTTTTAGATAAGTGTGTGGGTGTCTGTGTGTACACAAAGATTTGGGATAGCTGGTGACTGCACATGCACAGGTGCCACCGGAGGCGAGCAAGTTACAGTATGCTAAAAACATCCAATGGACAATAAATAAAATACTGTTAATTCTGGATTTATTACAGATTTCCCATGCTGGCAAAAGAGCATTTATTTTTCGCTCTTACACTTATTTTAATGCAGTAATTTGTGGGTGTGACATGCACTGGGTTAAAAGAGAATTCCACACCAAAACACATAGGCCATCAATCTTGATTCCTGTACCTTGATTCCTGTAACATCCTTGATTTTTGTCACAGATGCCCCATTTTCTACAGTTCACCATGAGGTCAGTTGCAGTTGCTGCCTCTGTTGTTGTTGGCTGCAGGTTGTCTTTATTCTACTGTGGGTATTTCCGTAACTCCAAACTTATTTTTTTTAATACATCACATCAAGCCACATACTACAAGATAATTGGACCACTATATGATTTTTAAAAACTCAGGTGGCACCCCTGTGACAAGAGTTTATTGGAGGGGAGGAGGAATAGATTACCTCTGGGATTACAAGTAAAGTCTGCTCCAGAGTGACATAAAACTCATGCATGTTTATCACTATACAATTAAAAATGTGTGGAAAAAAATAACTTTGGAGTTACTAAAATACCAGCATTAGAATACTTGCGGCCATGCAAACTGCATTGGCACAACAGAGGCTGCAACTGCAACTGACCTCATGGTGAAATGTAGAAAAGGGGGCATCTGTGACAAAAATCAAGGACATTATGAATCATGTCACAGGAATCAAGGTAGATTATCAATGTGTTTTGGTGTGGAATTCTCTTTTAAGTGAAACAATATTTTGTATTTTGCGCTGGATGAAAGAGGTATACAGTATGACCTGGGAGGAGGGGGTGGTTGTGAGGTAACCTGGGATGGGGGGCAGGTGGGTTGCATGCTGTGACGCGGTGGCTGACGGGGGTCCTGTTGACAGATGGGGACAGACAGGGGATTCGGGGAGCCTGGGGGCAGCAGCATGCAGCGGTGTGCTTCAAGTCTCACAAGCATCAAATCGCTGCTGTACATGGGTGCAGAAACCTCTTATCTCCATCCACCTTCTATAACATGCCGTTGTAAATGAATGCCCTACATTTCATCATATCGCCGACGTGTCACAAGGGCATCAAAAACGGCAGATCCACAAGCTTGTGCATTCTACCATGTTTGACTTTGAACCCTGAAAAGTGACAGTACTTGGACATAAGAGGTTTCCACCCAACAGAGGTGGCATCATAGCGTGCGATTAATGAAACCACGTGGAGAAAGCGAGCACCGCGTCGCCGAGTCATGAAACCGAAGAGACAAGGTGACCCTTTTAAAGCATGACTTTGCCCTCTTGCCGGTTATGTTTTGAACGAGTGAGCTGTGCTGTTACCAGGGCGGATCTAGAACATGACATGATGGCATGTAAAACAACCCAAGATATTTCAGTGCTTATATTTAAAAGTATTTGAAACACTACTGCTGGTAAATAACTACAATCATCTCACCACTAAACAACAGCATTTCATTATTGAAAAGAGTCAGACCTTTTGCTTTATGCATACTGCATGTCTGTTGCAACTTCAACAACAACTGTTGTTATTATTGATGCTTACTTGCCCAATGAAAGTCCTGTAACTGAAAATGGTATGTGAGCGGCTTCATCGCCCGTGACGTGAAGCGTCACAGGCGTCACAGGCTTCAATGACGTGTGTGTGTGTGTGTGTGTGTGTGTGTGTGTGTGTGTGTGTGTGTGTGTGTGTGTGTGTGTGTGTGTGTGTGTGTGTGTGTGTGTGTGTGTGTGTGTGTGTGTGTGTGTGTGTGTGTGTGTGTGTGTGTGTGTGTGACTGACATGCTGTACCGCCCCTGCTGATATTTTTAGTGGACAATCCAAATGATTGGATTAATTATTAATCCTATATTGCCTTGAATCTAGGACCATACATGAAGCGTGTACAGTGGACATCAGAAACCAAGACTCAAGTGCTTACCACTAGGGGTGTGCTGAAATATCGTTATCGTGATAACATCGTATACTACCTCCCGCAATATATATATCATATATTCCTCAGCAAATATCACAATATTTGCTGAGGAATAATTCCTGGAGGAAAAACGGAACTAAATGTTAAATGACTTCTATAGCTGCTTCATTCCCCCAAAAAACAAACACAAGATAAAAACAAAAAGCCTGGTATGAGAATCAGTTGAGACAAATAAAAGCTAAGATTAATAACTGAGGATATACATTAGTAAGTTCTGATTTTTACCTTTTAATTTTTTTATTCATTAATTTATTGTTTTTAGTTTTTGTTTTTCAGCTGCATTTACAGTATCACGATATATTGTTGATGAATTTCATGCAATATATTGATATATCGCAAATATCACAATATATCAAATATCAGGGATATATTCATTATTGAAGGCCTAATATCGCCACCTATATTGTATCGTGAGGGACCAATATCGTCCCAGCCCTACTTGCCACCAACACTGTTTAGTTCTCTGCCATGAGAATCACCACACACAGGATAGGGCTTAATAGGTCAATTATAGTACTTAAAGTGGATTTTTTTTCCTGAAAGTGTACAAATGTGAACCAAATGGACCCTATAGTCAAGTGGGACCATTTGGTACCATTTGTACACTCTCAAAAAAGAGGTCATGAAAATCATTAATGATGTCATCAAGTTGTGTCTCACCATGTTAATGATTCTTTTCAGACCTTCACTTCTAGTAAACACAGAAGAGGGGAACTTTTTTTATCATGTCCACACAACATTTCTAAGGTATATTAAGACATGGTTAGATGTTGAAAATGGGTGGAATTCCCCTTTAATATTCTGTATTAATCCGGAATCTGAAAGTAACTAGTAAATAAAGTTGACAAATACTTGTAGCAGAGTAAATGGTACAATATGTCAGTTTTGGCAAAATGAAAATACGCACGTAAAGTAAAGAAACTAAATCTCAATTGTACTACACAGTACTTAGTTACTTCACCAACTGGCAAAACAGCACAGCGGGGAATTGCAGCTCTCAGCACTGTGAGATAGAGACCCGATTATAAAGTTGTGTTGAAGCGCAAAGCATTTAAAGAGTTTTAAGAAATGTGTTGGGTCAGCCAAAGCTGACCTGAGAAGCGATCCGTCGGCGAGCCGTCGCTGCCAAGGAAGACTTATGGCCCGCAGGCGTCTGAAGCGGAGAAAATGGCATCTTTAACAAAGTGGCTTGGCAGACTGATGGAGACTCTTGTTCGTTCTCACAAAAGCCAACAGCTGTTTGCTAAATCATCTGTTAACGAAACCATAGAGCTAAAACCCCTGTTTAAATACTCGGCTACACCTTAATGCCGCTTTCATATTTTAATCGCCTCCTGGAAACAGATGCTGGCTTCTTTTGATTAAGGGAGTTTTGTACTGACTATCCGGGTGAGCGCAGAACGCATTCTGGCTTCCAGAAACCTCCGACTGGAAAAAAAAAACGGTGAAGGTTCCATTTTCCACATTGCTGAGCTGGTGCTAATGGCTGGTTGATAATTGCCTCGATCTTTCTATTGGAGTTAAGTCAACCCATTGGATTCAACTGGTTTCCCAACTGTACTTCAGTGTTTGTCTTGAGATCCCATAATGATGATGATGAATTGTGCCATCAATAAACTATCATGATCATCAAACTGTGGGTGTTCACACAGTGGGTGGCCAGTAGTGGAAGAAGTTCTCAGATTTTTGGAACTAAGTAAAAGTAGCAATACTATGAAGATCTGGTAGCAACATAAAAGGTCCTGTATTCTATTACTGCTTCAAAGTAGTATAAATGTATTAGTATCAAAATTGTACCAACAGCAAATACAATAAATAAATAAATAAAATCATTGTAATTTCAGAATCATAGTATGATGTTGACTATAACATAGTATAGTGGACTACTGTATAATCAATCACTGAACGTTAAATTCGTAAATAATAAGTCTTAATGTCAGTCGTTCAAAAATAGCTGTGATTGAGCTCTGAGCTACAGTACAAGCTCACAAAGTGTTAACCCAGCATGTTGTGAGCTTGTACTGTAGATCTGCAAATATTGATTAATAATTTGAATGTGCAGTGCGGCTTCCATCACTGAATGGAGCTGTAAAATAAGAATACAAACAAAGAGATTGCTCTCCCCCTGTGTTATATAAAGAGTTTAGACCACAAACCAAATACAGAGTTGTGCACCTCATTACATTGCTAATAAAAACTAATTATGATATGCTGAGGGATCATAAGCCAGAGCTATGTGTGTTCCTTTTTGTAGAAATATTTTCTTTCTTTATAAGCAACTGGAGGTAATGGCATTTCCTCCTCACACTTGAAGCTCCAGCCAGGCAGCAGTGCTAGCCCCTGTGGTCCGTGACATTGTTTTCAAGGTTTAATTAAGTCACAGGCACTCTTGATGGAGTTAGTTAAAGTCATGAGCCCCTATTGACTTTGGAATGGCTGAGTGAAGCCCATTCGTGTTGTTGGTTTGATTGTTTTTAGTCATTAAAAGACTGGGACCTTGGGGAAGCTTGCAGGGGGAAAAGGGCCACTTTCGGGAAAACACTGTGTTTTCGCAAATCCTGCACTTTATATTTAAACCTTTCTCGGAATCAGAATGCCTTTTATTGTCACAGTCCATCACAAGGATCATTGAAGGAATCGGTCGAAGTTTTTGTGCAAGCTCCGTCATTCGTTTTCAGGGGGAAAATTGGGGGGTCAGGGCCAGGGGAAAAACTAAAAAGAAACCTCTAAAATGTAAAGACATACTGTACATATACTGTCCCGGCCAGGTCACACCAAAGACTCTAAAAATGGGCCCCAATGCCTCCCTGCTTGGCACTCAGCATCAAGGGTTGGATTCGGGGTAAGTCCCTGTGACGTTTTAGCGTCATGTCCAGGGGGTGTACTTGAACATCAAGCTTCCTCACGCTATAGAGAAACAGGAGATAGGCTCCTGACCTACAGTATATGGGCCTCAATGACTCAGCCAAGTCTCATGACTTCCTGGCCAGGGAAGGCTTACTTACTTACTTCCTTACTATTATATACAGTACTTAACATAAAAAGCATGGGGTGAGACACCATACAGTAGGGAGCTAAGCAAACGTGTCAATTCATCGGTAGGCCTACAGGTATACAAAGCAGCAAAGTATGACATAGGTGCAAAATAGTGTTAACACATCAGTATACATTGACAGTTCCACATAATGACACAGCATGTGTCCATGGTAGAGCAATTGCTGATGATCAAATAATGAAAATCAAATTCAAACAAACTGAGGTAATACTCAACTCAAGGGAATTTGCAATGATCTGGAACAATATATTGTACTAAAGGTATTGTGGTCTCTAACAGACTTTCCAAATTAAAAACCTTTGTGAAACAGCCTTTTTGCTCATGTGAAGGCAACAGCCATTTAACTATACTAATAGCTATAATAATTAGACCTGTTTGTTCCTGGTGCCTGTATTTGAAAACATTGGCTGCAGCAGGAATGGAGTTTCTATTATGGTCTTGGCTGGTATAGATGATTATATAGCCCAGAGGTACTTTTCACTCATCTCTCATATTTACGGAGTAATCCAAGGGCGAACCACAAATCAGTCGACACAAATGCTGCATTAATAACGCTGGAACCTGAAGAGCCTGGGTGTGGTGGATACGCTGAAGCTGCCAGATGTCTGAACAATTATTATGTCTTAATTCAGCGTTTCCCAACAGGCTATGAAACATATGTGATCGATGAAGAAAGCCTCGTCGGTCAGAAGGCCATTAGACGAAGCAGTGCAAACTTGTCAGAATGAACCAGACTATTAGTATATTAATAACACATTCATATGTTGTTAAATTAGTTGAGTCGTTCTGAGTACTCCGTTTTATGAAAAGGAATTAAGTCTTTTTAAACTTTAGGTATCACTGTATTATCATAGACAAGACAAGCGTATGCAAGCATTCAAATGTTTATATCACACTTATATTATAAATACTTAGGCCAGTATCAAAAGATACAGCACCGCTTAAGTTCTGAAGGTGAGCCGAGCAGATTGAATGTGCAGACAACCCATCATAAGTAGCGGCAATAGGTAATACGATCAACATTTATTGATCCCTGTGGGGTTATTCGGATGTCGTATAATAGCTGGAATAATGAAACAGGATAGGTACAGGTAAGAGTGGAGAATATAAAACAGACACATAAAATATCCAGTTACCAGTATACTTATCGCACTACAGTGCGGCTATCCCCGGCTGTGAGGACGCGCTGGCCAGCCGCCACCCATGTATATATTATGACTATGTGCAAAGCAGCACTTAATCTGAAGAAATAACATGCAAGAGCCAGCAAACGAACCCTCGCTGGGGTAAATAAGGATTAAATAAGGGGCTAAATATGTTGCGGCGTAATCTTTTGCGAGCGCAAAGTACACTTTTACATCCTCTCTGACCCCCACGTTAAACCACCAGGGGATGTTGTGACAGGGAGGGAGGGCTGTCTGTGATGTGGGGAGGGAAAATTACTGTATATGTATACCGGTATATCCATATAGGCTAGAGAGAGGGAGATATGCATGAAGGAAGCTTAAAATAAAAGGGAAAAAGCATGCAGCTTTCTAAAATTACCTGATTTTTCTCTGGCATCCTGTGCCATGTACCATTAAAGATCTGAGGCCCTCCAGTCCATATGTATATGTAGTATCTCTTTCGACACATGGATTAAGGACTGGAAATTAAGCCAAGCTTCCATGAGCTTCAACCAAACAGACGGACTTGATAGACCGACTCACCACTTGTCCTTATGCATCTAGCACTCCGAATGACCACTGCTGGACTGTTCTCCGGCCGCCATTACATAATGCCACATTAAAAAAGCACATTAGTCATTGCCAACTTTGTAATGTCTCACCACTATTTTGCTGTACAACTAGTGTAGTAGCACACAATAAATAGCCATTCTGCAGGCTTGCAAGGTGTCAGTCAGTGGAGACACATACAGTAATCTTGCTTAGACCATTTTAATCATTCCAAACATTTCTCTGTAAAGCAAAGACGTGGCCTAAATAAAAATGCCAGGTTTGTCTTTCTTCCCGTGTCCTTGATGTCTGTACAGTAACTAAAGGATCTCGCCTCAGTCCTTCTATACTGTATATTACAACGACAGTGTATTAGAGCTGAGGGCATATTGAAGTGTCACAAAAAACATTGTGCCTGTAACTGTAGAAATGTGTTGCTGGAAAGCTCAGGTCAAAGAATAAATTAATAAATAAGGCTACAGTAACAAGAACAGCAATAATAATAATAAATATGTTAGGCTACTAATCGAGGTGGGGTGCCACGATTTTGGTATTTTCTTTTTTACTTACTGTTGTGTCTATGGAGTGACCATTTGGCCACTCTTCAGACCCCCAAGTTGAGATATTCAAGTATATCTTCCCTGTGTGTTAGTCTTTCTCCTCTTTCTTCATCCAAGTCTTTCAGTCAAAGTTTCCTTTTGAAATACACCTTGTGACACATCTTGTGACATCATAACCCTAACCCTCCCCTGTTCTCCAACAACAGCTGTGGGCGAGGCTAAAGTTCAGGTGCTCAGGTGATGAATTGATGAGCCTGATGGCAAGAACAAAGTTTGAGAACTGCTTTTCTTGGGTTCTCACATGCCCTGTCAACCAGTCTGAACTTGAGTACAATTATAATATTTCTTAGTTTCCTTGGCACTGCGTTTTCTCACTGATGCAATTTAAGTGCATCACAAGAGACTATGAAGTAAAAAATCTCTATTATGTGAAAACCGATTGAAACGTCTTGCAAAAGTGTTCTCAAAGCATTCAAAAATCGGTGCTGACCTTGAGAGAGTGAGAGTGCTAAACTATTGGCAAATAACTCCATGGTAACCCAGCCGTTTTGTAGCAGAGAGCTGAATTCCTGGAGTTAACACAATTGATTGAATCAAAGAGTTCGTCTGAGGCTCACAACTCCTCCACCAAATGAATCTCAATTAGAAAATGCTACACATTAATTGGGTGAATTAAGGCTTGTTTCTCTTTTGGGTACCTGTGCATTGAAGACCACTTGCTCTCAACATGTGGTCCGTGGACCGCTGCCGGTCCAAAATGAACCAGCGACAAAGACTAGGACTGTCACTATTACAGCATTTAATTCAGGGGTTTTCAACCTTTTTGATACCAGGGCCCACTATTTATTCAGCATCTGAGCCACGGACCACCATTTGAGTACATTTTAGCCCCACAGACACCAAAACTAAAGATTTATTTTGTTTTTGTCCACAGTTCCAGGCTGGATACAAAACAGATCAAAATGACCTTCTACATTCTGTACTCTCTCTCTCTCTCTCTCTCTCTCTCTCTCTCTCTCTCTCTCTCTCTCTCTCTCTCTCTCTCTCTCTCTCTCTCTCTCCTCTTCTCTCTCTCTCTCCTCTTCTCTCTCTCCTCTTCCACACGGCCATGCCACCTGCGCCATGCACCTAAAAGAGGGCACTGAAAAATTCTTGAGAATGACTTTTCCCATCAGCTAAAACGCTTGTGCTATGCAAACGCTACAAACCGTGTGTCATTTAAAGTGAGAACTGTACTCTCCTCCTCGGTGTGCTGCGTCATCCTAACGGAAGCTGCAAGGTTATCCGTTATTAGCTTTTGCACCAAGCTGCAGCCATCACGTTGCTGTGCTGGGCGTATAGCATATACGTAAACCGACTCCGCTGGATTGAGGAAGCTTGCTTCCCACTCGTTTCACATACTACTTCCATCTAGGGTCACTGTAACCCAACTGCTGAAGAAGGTGTTCCCTTTTTAAGCTACTTGGCAAGTTATTGGCAAATCCTGCCCGTAGCTGCCGCTGATTGGTGCACATGGTTTGTTTCATCATTGCTGCGTCAGCGATTCCAGTTGGAAGCTGGTGTTGTGATATACTGTATATGATGTCCTGTGTATATACAGTATATATGAATAGAGCTCAGCAGTCCCGCCCCCTTGTGTCGTCGCCCTTGTTCTAGAAATGGAGTCCCCGTTCATTTTTCTTGTAGACTTTTCGAAAATCATTCATATAAAGATGATTATGACGCGAACAACGCCAACTCGCGTCGTGACAAATTATGACAACACACACATTGTTTTCAGACAAGCATTTCTAAGATGAAACACTAAATAAAAAGTGTTATATCCTGCCATTTTTTTCTTCTAGCTAATTAGATATTGCATGATAATATTTCTTTGTTATCATGATTTGTCACGACCCGAGATGGCTTTGGCTGCAGCAAAACCATCTTTATATAGATTATTTTCGAAAAGTCTATGAAGAAAATCAAGGATTCCATTTCTGGAACACGGGCGACATCATGAAAGGGGCGGGACTGCACAGCTCTATTGGGTTCGGTGTATACAAGAAATGTTTCCTGAAATTTGGCATGCGACGGTGCTAATCTCCATACTACAATTATGTCTAACACCCATGTCGCCTGCGATGACGAGTACTTTATATTTGTAATCGGAACGTTTATGTAGGCGTTTGCTCTACAAATGTAAATGTCTGAAAATGTAAATTGCACCATGAGGTCACGAGCGCCATCTGTGAATCACGCCTAATACTGGAGCTGAATTAGCGGTCCAGAAATGTACTGTAAGACTTTCTCCAACAAAAACTACATGCATGAAATTATGCAAAAAGGGGAGAAGGGGGACTGCCAATTCCCTACATCCCCCTCAGAGCAGAGCAGAGCAGCAGCATCCTGAAAAGCCCCCTCTGCTGCTGCAGCGCCTCTCTAATCCACAGCTTTATTTTTATTTATCTGTCTTCTTCCTTAAATGTATCATTGAACAAGATCTTGTCTCATGAATTTGTAATTTCGGCAAGGCCTCAGAAGTCCCAAACGGGGGCAGCTATTTCTCTCTCTCTCTCTCTCTCTCTCTCTCTCTCTCTGTCTCTCTGTCTCTCTGTCTCTCTGTCTCTCTGTCTCTCTGTCTCTCTCTCTCTCTCTCTCTCTCTCTCTCTCTCTCTCTCTGTCTATCTGTCTTTTATGCTGCTGTGATCATTTGCATAACTAATCTGGTATTTACATTCATCAATTGCTTCATTAATTAGGTCAGTGATCAAAGCAGGGTTTCTCTATCACTGCGGAGAATAAGAGGAGAGAGGGAGGGGCTGGGCATTTTGGTGACTCATGAATAGAGTCCTTATTATTAAGAACAACAACAGCAGCAGCAGCAAAATCAGGTGGGGGAGGGGTTGGCGGAGGGACCTTTCAGTTGAGATCTACTGTAACAGCGTTTCTCATGCAGCACACGAAAAGACATAATGGTCCTTAATGGTTCTTTGAAAGTCCGTAATATAGTTCCACAAAGAATGTCCCCTTCCAAGTAATTTGAAACAACCATCAAAAAAACGTTATGAGCTCTATTTCGCGTGTGTTATGTTCAGGCGTTATGCCATAATTAGGCCATAACACCATCTTATTTCATCTATATTATGCAAGTTGCACTGAGCGCACACACATACCGTAAGGCTTATGAGCATGTTTTACACATTGAGAGGAGCGTTCATATGTTAATTAAGGGCACAGTGCAGTATTTGGTATCATGCCTCTTTAAAAGACAAAGGCATAGATGTTAAAACGTGGGTCACACCAGCCAACCACCAACCAAATGGACCCGCAAGGGTCTCCCCAAGAGTTACATCTTGTTAACCAACTTTCCACCATTTAGCCTGGGGACCACCTGGAACTCTCTCAAGGGCCACTGGTGGTCCCCAGGCCACTGGTTAAAAAACCACTGATATTACCTTTCATTGGGTGGGCAGGATGCACGTTTGGGCGGGCTATGCCCGCTCCTGCCCCCCTCTAGATCCGGCCCTGCGTCTTACCTAACTTTCCTGCAAGGTGGTAGTCACTGATGACAATGACATGAAGTTACTCTGTAGAGGAGGGGTTTTCAACAGGTGGTCCGGGCCTCCGGGGACCACCAGTGGTCCCTGAAAGGGTTCCAGGTGGTCCCCAGATAAGTTGGTTAAACAGATGTAACTCTTGAGAGCGTAAAAATGAAACCAAATGGACCCTTGCGGGTCCATTTGGTTTCATTTTTACACTCTCAAGAGTTAAAATATTCACCATGTAAATTAGTCCAAGTCAACACAACTAGAAGATGGACAAAAGCAAAATAAATCTTTAGTTTTGGGGTCTGTGGGGCTAAAATGTCCTCAAGGGGTGGTCCGTGGCTCAAATTCGGAATAAATGGTGGGCCCTGGTATCAAAAAGGTTGAAAACCACTGCTGTAGAGGAAAAGGAATATTGCTCATGTTGGCATTGCATTGCCTTGTAATAATCTACTCTTCTGTCCATATCAGGTTGCAACTCAACAGACAGGGCTGTTGATTTGGCTCTAGAGAACTATCCGATAGCTGCAATAGAGCTGGGCAGTATTATAGTAAAGACAATTATGCCGCAGACAAAGACAACTCGGGGCGTGACAAATCGTGACAATCAAATCATTTTTAAAAAAGAACACCCAAAAAAAGAGTTACGTATGCTTCTTACTAATTAGATACCGTATGATAATATTGTTTTTCTTGTCATGATTTGTCACAACCTGAGTTGGGTTTGTCTGCGGCGCAATCATCATTATATAAATCATTTTTGAAAAGTCTATGAGGAATATGAATGGGGAAATTGCTTCTGGGCTGCAGGCAACATCATGAAAGGGACGGGACTGCTGAACTCTATTGTGGCCATGTTTTAATAACAGGAACAATTTGGTGTAGAGGGAAAAGGGAGCAGTGGTCACCGACCACTGGTTAGTGCCACTGGGAGCTTATCTGGTTCAAGTTCTTAAACTAAAAATAAATGGTTCTTGATATAGCCTGGAACCTTTTTTTTTTCTATACCGGCATCATTCTGAAAATCCAATGGTCTCAGCTGGCGCCTTCATTTTATGTCTGTTGAGAAGAGCCTGCTGAGATTATGCTGCACTCTTATGTAACTGCATTATTAGGAAGCCAGTGAGGAAAAAACCTTGCATCTTCAAAACGGCCAGAGCTCCTGCACCATATATTGGTGAAGGCTAGAGAGTTGTTTCAAAAAAGTGAGATAAATGATTAAAATAAAGGCATGTCCTGACTAGATTCTAGTTTCTGCCGCTAGATTCTAGATTCTAGTTTCTGGTGCCAGATCCTAGTTTCCGACACTAGATCCTAGATTTTGACACTAGATTGTATTTCCTGACGCTACAATGTAGTTCCTGATGCTAGATTCTACTTTTTCTGAAATATCCATTTCTGTGTCAGTGATGCTCAAACATCTTTCAAACATTTCATGCCAAGGACCCCCAGAATTATCTATATTTGGCTGTGGACCCCCATCTGAAAACATGTTGTTCTAGTGCTCTAAAAATGTTTGCCTCCGAAATAAAATATTCAAAGATTTGTGTCACATTTTCACTTTTTTTTTTTTTTTGAAAAAGATATCAGACCTACAAGCTCACAGCACGCCACTAGGTGGCGCGCTAGCTGAAGTGTAACATACTGTAATGCTTTGAACACCAAAACACTTCACAGTACAGAAAGGGTTAATAAGAGTAACAATAAAATATAATAATTTATTGCCCATATAGAGCAGGAGCCTGTCTTCCTGTTTTCATAGTGTGAGGGTGTTTGATGTACTCCCACTGGACATGATGCTATTTGTCGCAGAGACTTCCATCCAAACATTGATGATGTGGAGTGCCAAGCTGCTGGAGCACCTCTTTTTGCAGTTGTGACACCAGGCTTCATGCTGGTATTTCTGAGGAAATCTTAGTCCATGTGCAAAGGCCTCCGGTTCACTCCCTATTCTTGGATTTGGGTTTTGCCAAACGCCTTCTTCAAATCCCATGGAGATTGTCTATGGCTGCCATGCAGGGTTCAAGTCAGGAGACATGTCACCATGGCTAAAAATCCTCCAGGACCTCCTATAAGTGTTGGGAGGAAAGCAGATTTTATTTCACATAACTCAATGCTTTTTAAGCATATTAAATCAATGAAAAGTATACCAAAAAGTGCTTCAGACAAACAAGCATTAACTGCCTGCTAAAGCAGCTGACTCCACCACCTCCCACAATAACGGAAAACAGAAAAAATATGGAGCCCTGAGGGACTCCATATGGCGTTAGTGTTTACTCAGAATGATCACAGACGATTCAAATATGATATATCTACAGTAAGTCGGTTATTGGTTACAGATATTGGTTTTCATATGTATTTTCAGTTAATTGCCATGCATGTAGACCATAGGTCTTCTATTGGAAGAAAGGCCATTGTTGCACTGTTCACCCTGGTGACACGTAGCCTATGATCCAGTACTGTTGACCAGCGGCCTCATTACTCATGTGAGACAAACCCAGGCCTGGCCGGGACCCCCGAGAGTGAGCTCCTCCCATTCTCCAGCAGCTTCCCTTTGTCAGTGCTGATGTGTGTAATTTGTCTATAGCTCTCTTCCACGCGCTGACCTTCCATAGACAAGGCATCGTCTGAAATAGACAGGGTGTGTGTGTGTGTGTGTGTGTGTGTGTGTGTGTGTGTGTGTGTGTGTGTGTGTGTGTGTGTGTGTGTGTGTGTGTGTGTGTGTGTGTGTGTGTGTGTGTGTGTGTGTGTGTGTGTGTGTGTGTGTGTGTGTGTGTGTGTGTGTGTGTGTGTTTTACTATAATTGTGAGGACCAAAGGGCTTCATTATCGTCACACGCTAAACCCCTGATGCCTAAACTTCTTTGCCTTTTTTTACTATACTTTAAATTAAACTTTTAATAGCTAAAATGGCCACTATACAAGTTCACAAGTTGTCAATGCAGACTGGCTAGTCGAACTATTCAACATTGTTTTCCAAAATTACTATTTTGTGGTGGAGGTTTGGCTTCCACAAGTCCGGGAGTAACAATTTCACCCCAGGTGTTTCAGGCTGGCTGAGTTTAGGTTTTACAATATTCACTATTCTGTAAGTATCGCTTCGTAACTCGGACGGCTGAGTCGGCCCTACAGAACTTCGCAATATCCCTCGGCGGTGCTTCAGGATGTTCAATTTCGGCAGAGATGGCACTTGTCAATGGAGAGTTAGTACTTAGTAGTACTAAGCAGTAGTACTTTATCTATGGAATGTCAAGCCCATTCATATACGATTTATATGAGACCAGGTTGGGTGAGTTAGACATTGTGATTTTACTATACTCTACTCGTTTCTACTACTACTACTACTACTACTACTACTACTCGTTTCTAATGCAGTGGATCATGGTGAAGACTACAGCAATATTTTATTATTAATCTAATATTGAGTAGAAAAAGGAGCACACACACACACACACACACACACACACACACACACACACACACACTGTAGCGCCCCCGTTTGGAGAAAAACCACCAGCAGCCACTAGACTTGCCTATAGTACAGTATAAGGGAGCCTGTAGGAGCCGTAGTGAGTGCTGTTGGCTTGAGGCAACCAGGTTACACCCAGGGAGAGCTGCTAGGAAGGTCTGTTTCTTTGTTTTGTAAGTTTAGTTTTCAATGATTTTTTGTGTGTGATGCCTGTGTGAAACCTGTGAATACACTGCTACTGGGAAAAATAAAACCCTTAAAGGTATTTCTGGACTTTGTCACTTTTTTGGAGCCTTGGCTGCTCAACCAAGGCATGCGTCACGCCGTCACACACTCCATTTTTTTTTTCCTGACCCAGAACTCCAGTGTAGTTGGGTAGTGGTGTAGTTATGGGTTTGTAGTTATACATGATCTATACTTTATAAGTGGGTGGCATGTGTCAAATATCCTGCACCATATTATACAGTCGAGCAAAATCTATATGAGCGAATCCCTTTCCGCTTTAATGAGAAAATAGAATGTCATATCGGCATCGTAAAACGTATACATCCTCACAAGTATAGTAAGTGTGTGTGTGTGTGTGTTTTCGCGCACGTGCATGCGTACGTACGCTACCAGGCTTTTGTGTGATCCTGCTGATGCACTCACATTGCAGTCTCACGGCAGCAGCCGCGGAGGAGAGAGGATCCGAGGTCTCAGCAGCAACACACAGCCCGTCTGTCCCGTACATCACCATCACCGCCACCTGAACACGCCTCAGAGAGACACACGCACCACAACGCACGCACACACACGCCATCAGAGAGTGAATAGAAACTGCTGACCGTATGTTTTCTCTACCCCCCTTTTGCTATTTCAGAAACTAGGGGGAGAAGGGGAGGGCAGGCAGGGGGGGGACCAAGGCAAAAAAAAAAAAACGCGATCAATTTGATAGGCATGACTGCATTGAAAAATGAGTGTTGCCTTGCTTTAATTGCATCCATTGAAGTGTTCTGCGCCTCAGTGAGTTAAGTGTCCCATTATTTGAGTTCAGTCACTATAGCCTTTCGCTCGGTACGCTCATCTTAAAAATAGGGTTTGCACATACGCTATTAGGCCATATGTTATTCCGCTTTGCATTGGCCGCAGGCCTGAATAAGGGCCGTCATGCTCAGCAACTCACATACTGTAGCTCTTTATTCTTAACTAGAGCGGTGCCCGTTGGGCAATGGCCTGCCTACCTGGAACGATGCAAGTTGGAAATGCATGCCCCACCCATAGTTAATACAGTATGTACGAGTCCCCTTCATGGAGCTCTTTGACAGGCATTCACACATGGAGTCTATATGCAGAACACATTGGTGATGTCAGAACAGTCCTGCTCCATATGGAGCCCATGGGCAGGCGCCCTGTCCAGAGATAATAAAGGGCAGAGAGGTCTTTTATGGTGGTTCTGGACAACCGTAATCCTGACCGACTCGGGGCATGTTCCCTATTTGGGGCATGTTGTTAAAGGCTACACCTTGCAGATGTAGCTGTGTAGGCCTAGGACTTATGCTATACATACATACACACATTTATACGTCATCACTGATCAGCTGTTGCATGTCCAAAATAGAACCATGCATTACCATTACATTGTAAGAGCAGGTGCTACCGGTGCTCAGAGCTGCAACTGGAAATACATTTGCTAAAAGAGCCGCGACAGCTTTCCACAATCCCACACTCTTCTCTTTTTTTCTCCAAAACTATGAAATGCACTTCCCATAATTGCAATCAGAAGTGCAGATTCACTTCCAATCTTCCGCTGTTGTCTGAAATCCCTTCTCTTCAGACTCATCTCAGCCCGTATAGCAGTTGCTGTAGTAACTGCCCTATCCCTGATGACCTGACAGGTCGTATGAAAGGCTCAACTAGATAGCATATAGACATAGCCAGGGTGACCAGATGTCCCTCTTTGTGTTATGTGGGACAGTTCCCCATTCCCAAGAATTTTCAGGTGTCCCACATTGTGACTGACAGGCATCATAGTTCAAATGCCGTATTAATTATTCCTGTGATAGTTGGCGTCAGGGGTGGATGTAACATTTCCCAATTGGGGGGGCAGGTGAAATGGTATGGGTGGTGCCCGCTTCGTGCCACGGGCGATGAAGCCACACCCCTACCATTTTTGGCTACAGGACTTAGGCATTAGGCAAGTAAGCATCAATAACAAAATCAGTTGTTGAAGTTGCTTGTTGTTTTCTAGTTTCAATGATAAAAAGGGTTTGACAATTGTTGTTAGTTAGTAGCATAGTGTTTCAAATCATTTGAAACACTATGCTACACTACCTCTGGTCTGATCTGCCCCTGGTTGGCGTTTTGATGTAAAGAGCTTGTCTCTTTTCATGCTGGATGTGTCTGTTAAAATAACATAAGATACTGTATATTCCCTCTAGGCTATAAAGCATTGGCGGGCAAATTTAGAAATGGAGATCTACAAGCTCAAAGCATGTCTCAAATCGCAATGTGACACGTTTTGAGCCTGTAGATCTGCTCTTTTTGCTAAATTTATATTTTGTCTCATTTCCCTACTTGTCCCAAACATGCAATACTAACATTCCTCAAATGAATAGTTTGGATCTGGTCACCTTAGACATAGCAATAGTGTATACGCAGAGTTTCATTATGTAGGTCCTGATGTTACATATAATCCCTTGAGGACAATTTTTATGTATTTGATGTATTTCCATATTTTGTTCTTGTTACTGTGCATCACTCTGGTTTAAGAGCATCTGCTAAATACCTCAGTTTGTAATTGCAAACAGAAACAGTAAACTAGATTCAGCTCTTTTGGTGGAAAAAGGATCCAGAGGAGTACCAAATACATAAAGCCATGTTTAGGACCCGAATAAAGGTACTCAGTTACTTTACAATGCCCCAATGAATCCATCTTGACCCGGCGAGTCACTCAGGTGGGCTGGCGGTGGTCCCTGGGTACACAGCAGCAGTCGGGCCGCTCCCCGTGGCCAAGCATGACTAATCCACATGTGGGCCATTCCTCAACCCTTGGACATGGCTGCCACCAGGCACATGCATTATCGGAGCACTATTTATTCATGACCGCAGTTGATATATTAGATTTATAAATGTCACCCCCTACTGCAACAATGATTCAAATCCAATATCTGGCCCCTAGTATAGCCATCAAGCTAAGGCAATGACATTTTTTGTTGTCTGCCTCAGTCCAGGGACGTGTGTGTGACTGTGTGTGTGTGTGTGTGTGTGTGTGTGTGTGTGTGTGTGTGTGTGTGCGTGTGTGCGTGTGTGCGTGTGTGCGTGTGTGCGTGTGTGCGTGTGTGCGTGTGTGTGTGCGTGCGTGTGCTGTTCTCTGTGCATCGGGAGGCTTATAACCATCGTTAAACCCTGGCGACCCGAGTTTGGGCATCGTATTATGTGGTACTATTAGCAGTACTAGTAGCAAGGGCAACTGCTTCTAGGATTTGGCATCACAACACTCCATCTTTTATTTTATTATATCTGTTATAACTATTTATATTCATAGTTATATTTTCCTTCTTTATTACTATTTAACTATAAGCACTACTTGTGGGAGGTGGTGTGTAAGCCTGGTGAGGTGTGCAAGTCACTATTACTATACTGTATTGTATTGTTCTGTAATATCTTACATGTCGCTGCAGGTCTGTATGTCCAAGATTTCTCCACCAAGAAGAAATAAAATGAACTTGAACATAGAACCTATTTTGAATAGCAAGCATACAGTATAAACGGACAAAGTGTTTAAAATGGTTGTGATGCATATAGTATGTTGCTACTTTTGCTGGTTGTGATGCATACAGCTACTTTTGCTGTGGAGCCCCATGGGACTGCCTCTCCCAGAAGGACCCCTGGGGGTCCCTGGGTCCCACTTTCAGAACAAAATGCCATAGGGAAGTTAGGGAACCGATGAGAGATGTTATTCCCACACCTCCCAAGTTAACGACTTCCAGAATGAGCTTTGAAATATTAATTTCCTTCGTACAGTAAGTCAGTGGTATAATCCAGGCTGAGGAATGACGATCTCCTCGCCAGCCAACCCCGGGAAGATTGCGGTTGCACACTTCCACGTCAAGCATGCAACTAGATTTATAATATGTGGTCGGGAAGTCTTGAAAAAATGTGCATACAGCACATACTCGGCACATTCTTCCCTGGAATAAATAACATCTATACAAAAAACACCTAGAACGACGCTGTACTGCGTGAAAGACCATAACCGTTTGAATCTCATCCCATGTTCAGTGGGATGAAAATAGTCTGACTAGACAACTTTATTTTATGTACCATATCACCACTCCAGCATGCATGCATATCCTCCTACGCTGAGGAAGAGAAATTGCTGATCTACAAGCTCACAACACTTTGCAAACAGTGGCAAACTGATTTGCAATCATATTATGGACGGAAAAAAGTACTCAAGTGAGTATTTCCCTTTATTACTACTGTATACTAGCATATACGTGATATGCCAATGCAGTAAATTCTACAGGGAAACAGCAACTCCCTCTTAACTCATTTACCACAGACACCCCCATCTAGTGTTTGAGAAGGGTATAGTCCAGAACAGCCACCAAGTCATATAATATGAAAGCGTTTTCACTCCGAAACTGAGACCCCGGAAGTGATTTACTGCTATGCAACTGGTGCCACAATTGTAACCGAAACATGCATTTATAGTAAGTGTGGATCGTTTAATTTAGAGGTGCAAGTCATGCATGTTTTGAGTGAAAAAAAAAATCCGAGATAGTAGGATTCTAAAACCTGTGTCGACAACATAAGCCAGCAGAATTTTCTTTTTTCTTTTTTTAATCACACCGTAGTGTTATGTGCATGTACAGGGCGCTTGGTCCTGGCGGCATCAAAAGGCGATCTCTGCATTGAGTGAATAAAAGTACCCCACCCATCAGGCATCACCTGTTTGCCTATCACTGCCCCAGGAAGATGCAAGACCAAGCCTCCAGACAAGGCGCTTCAGCGCCAGTCTTTAGAAATGTACATACTTTAGACACATGCAAGGCATTTCTTTCCTCGGTCAGCTTGCAGGGTCATCGGTACGTGCCCCTGGAATGGGTATTGCCCAGTGCCAGTGCATCTGATGGAATGATGACCGTGCAATGTAACATTTCATCATGCAGTATCTGCTATCAGGACAACATTTCTATTCTAAAGGCGGAGAAAGTTGCAAAAGAGTGTGCGTGTGTGCCTCTGTGCGCGTGTGCGTGCATGTGTGCATCAACTGTAGCTACGTCACGGTTCAAGTCTCCTATATTTGAAGTTAACCATAGTTTCCATTCTCTGGCTTATTCCATCTGGGATTAGTCACACACCGTCACTGAGAGTGATGCTGAAACACTGACTGAATAAGAAAGATATCATTTGTTGTTTCTCGTTTTCTCTCCCTTGTTCTATGAAATTGCAACATATATAGCCTGCCTCCTATCTTGCAGTCGGTAACAAACATTAATCGTCTCTCTGTCGGATGGAAACCTCATATGTCCAAAACTAGGGGCTGATACACCGATATGGAAATTCTTGGCTGATACCGATGTCTGAAATAACAATTTAAGTGTTAGCTGATATTAATACCCAATATATGCTTATTTAGTCCTCCTTATATACATGCAATGGCTCAGGGGTAGAGTAAGCGGATGGCAACCGCAAGGTTGCCGGTTCGATTCTGGGCTGCTCCAGAGTTAGTGTTGAAGTGTCCTTGAGAAAGACACTGAACCCCTAATTGCTCCTGGTGTGCTAGTAGGTACCTTGCATGGTTTCCACTGCCATCAGTGTATTAATGGGTGTGTCAATGGGTGAATGTGATGCACAAGCTATGTAAAGCGTGTTGCATTAAGGCGCTATATACTGTAAATGCACCATTTACCATTTACAGATGACCAACATACCCACACAGAGTGTGGTCCTGTTGGGTGCATGAGATGGTTCATGATTATATTTATCACAATTATTTCAAACTTTTGTCATGAATATATACAATTCTGAAAAGTATTATAACCGATTGTGAAAATAGCAGATCTACAAGATTAAAAGGTGTCACAATGCGACACATTTGCATTGTCCCATGCACCCTGGATGAGCAATCATTGTGACAGTCACAACAAAACAAATTGGAAGAAACATCAAGCAAAGACCCCAGGCTGCGGTCAGCACCATGGATAGCGCTCTGACACGTGGTAATGTGAAAATAGACAGAGAACCAAATGGACCCTAAGGGCCCTATTTTGGGCGGAAGTTTCTATAAGTTGGTTTAAAAGTTTCTCAAGATTTTTTTTTTTTTTTTTTCAAAATGTTCTGAAAGCAGTGATGGCTGTTCCTTGTATATTGTATATCCTGTTCATTTCTGTGTGTGTGTGTGTGTGTGTGTGTGTGTGTGTGTGTGTGTGTGTGTGTGTGTGTGTGTGTGTGTGTGTGTGTGTGTGTGTGTGTGTGTGTGTGTGTGTGTGTGTGTGTGTGTGTGTGTGTGTGTGTGTGTGTGTGTGTGTGTGTGAGAGAGAGGGTGCAGAGACTGTTGGCTGGCTGTGTTTGTGCCCCCCTGTGACCCCCTGGAACTCCTCAGACCCCACTTTTGAGAACAACCGCTATAGAGTGTTTCTTTTTGCGAGGTGATGTCTATGAAAAATGGTCTTCTCACCCCAAAGTAAAGTTTGTACTTACTTATTGTGTTCTGTCTCCTTCCGACAAGATCCATCTGTCCACAGTGGACAAGCACAGTGCCTCTCTGAATGAGCTGACAGTCGGCACAAATTCATGAGAGCACTTCAACAGAGCTTGCACTGTTCTTCAGCACACTGGCGCTGCTCAAGCATTTTCATGTCAAGGCCATGTGAAGGACATGACATGCCAGGGACCCCTAGAAAAGAAGATTTGTGTAAAGAAAAAGAATATACTAGTCGTTTAACGATACATTTTAACAGTGATTCGATGTGTATCACGATATGTTGTTGGTGATACGATACATGGACGATATTGGTTCATTCTAGCAATACGATTTTATTCAATGATCTAAAATGGATTCAGTAACTATTTAGCAAATACATTAAATATGTGTGAAATGTGTGGATACTTCAGGTTTTTAAAGAGAAAATGTATTATAAAAATAGTGGTATGGCATATAGATGGGCATTGTATTTGTACACAAGACGTGTTTTTCTTATAATTGCTAAATACATTGCAATTAGTACAACGTACTTAGTATTGGTAGTGATTCAATTCAACTCAAAATCAAAAATGATATTTTGATACAGTTACTATATTGTTACACACCATACTTGATCATGCAGTAGACTGTTTCACACAAAACGATCAAAAGCAGCAGATCCACACACTCACAGATGCTGTGCAGAGAGCGAAGTCACGTTTCAAGCTCGCACACACTCTACTCAAAAGTATAACCGTTTTTGCACATATGAGGTTTCCGACCCCGTGAACAAAGAGACAACACACAGGAGTCAACGATGTCACAGGGGTTATAGCATCTCCTACAATGAGATGAAACCGAGAAAGAATGAAGGAGAGAGTGGATGTGAAGGCTGGCCAGTTAGGGGGGGAGGGAGGGCCTTGCACAGGGCCACAGGAGTAAATAAGAGCCCAGATGACAGCGCAGGCGGCTCACTGTAATAAGTAAACACATCACAACCCCATGTGATTTATTGCAGGGCCTGGATGACATTTTCTCTGGCGGAATGAGGAGCCCGGCCGGCTCCTGTGTTTCCTATACAGCACCCCCCCCCCCCCAACCCCCTCCCCACCTCTTTTTTTTAATGCAGAGGACGAATGCTGCATTCTTGCTCTCGCATTTCTCAGCGAAAGAAAGGGCAGTCCTCTTATCTCCCCAGAGGACAGGAATCCAAGTCACCCGAAGGGGGGTGGAGTGGGGGGGTTGGGGTCTGACGCTGTTGGAAAATAGGGGTGGGAGGGTTGTGCCTTGATAAGGACCTGAGAAGTACACCACCAGGAGAATATCAAGCCCTTCCATTTATTGATTCTGTGTGTGTGTGTGTGTGTGTGTGTGTGTGTGTGTGTGTGTGTGTGTGTGTGTGTGTGTGTGTGTGTGTGTGTGTGTGTGTGTGTGTGTGTGTGTGTGTGTGTGTGTGTGTGTGTGTGTGTGTGTGTGTGTGTGTCTGAGGCATGGGTCTCAATTGAGGGTACAATTTTCCCAAGATACCTCGCAAAGCATTTGCCTTGATGAGTGTGTAATATAAGTGCCGGCAAGACGTGCTGTGATTGACCAGCAGTAAGTCGAGTGACGGCAAGACATCGAAGAGTCGCATGAGTGATGTCACAGGGGGGCGTGGCTCAAATGATGTGACATAGCACAGCAGTGAAGGGGTGGAGGAGGGGTCCGGGGATGACGACACGTTGGTGAGATCAAATCAGATCAGCTCATCTGCCGTGGAAATCCTCCATCCCCCACCCCAGGCCAAAATCATTTCAGGTTAGACCAGGCTACTTAATCAGCGACGCAGCACTATGGCGCATGCAGCGTGCCTTCAGTAATGCCTTCAGCACTTCTAAATAAGTAATCCCCATGGCTCTGTTAGATTGTTGTATTTTTGGCCTCAAAGCTGGCAGTAGGAGTGGTCCTAGCTCCTCTTATGCTATGTTCCACATTGCTGGTGTGGAACTATGGTATGGTCTTTTACAGTATGTGTTGCTGTTTTTGTCTGTTGGGAAGCACTTTGGTCAATTGCTGTTGCCCACAATTGAGTAATATTTAGTTTCTGTCCTTTGAAGCAGGTACAAGTAAGGTCTACTGTGGTTGAGTAGTAGTAGTAGCCTATAATGACACCCACAAGGGGGCAGTGCATGTGATTGCCATGTGGGAGGTTTATTGCTGCAGTGATGGTCATTACATGCTGACCATTAACACACAGGTGTTCTATTGAAGACCTTTAACCTATTCACTTTATTATTTCTCCTGTGCAGTACACCCCCCACACCTTAACCTCCACTCTTCAGCCGGCCAAACCAAGGATGTGAATTATCTTGTTTATTCCCATATCGCTACAGAAATGCCACGCTCATGTGAGTCACAATCTAAGTTAAAGCTCTATGATAGTAATCATAGAATGTTCAGTATAACAGGATCTCTCCGACTCCATACATTACCTGAAAATGTACAATTTCACCAGTGTTAAATGATGTGTTGAATCATTGTCTATATTCTATACGGGCAAAGAGCATGTCCCTTTGGAAAATTGCCAACTTCTTTTCTTCCAAGTGGAGACTAGGTCAGTAACATCTCACTGCTACGTCGGCTGATGTGTTGCCATGGTAGTGTGCTGTGGTGAACATTAGAACCGTTAGGTTGGCGCCCTCTACTCAGAGTCCAGCTTATATTCTCAGTAGCTGATGGGTGCAGATTCTTGCAGATCTACAGTATGTCGAGAGGAAATATCTGCACTTGTAGGAATATTTAAGTTCATGGGTTTTCTTTTTTTTCACAACACAACAGCAGTGTACCTAGAGAAACAAAATCCTTTTCGTAACTCTGGCCTTCCCCAGCGTTTCAAACTATTCTCGGTTTCGCAGAGACTCCATATAGAGTATAGCCTAGTTGGGTGACAAATCACAGCTGCGTCTCATTGTAGAAAGCATTCAATCAGTTTGTGCCATATAATACATTTCATATGTAAGTAGAAACATTTTTCACATCATACAATTTCATATTGTTTCCACAAATACATCGTTCTGAAATTGATTAAAAAAACAACTTAATAAAAGCTCTTCATTTACTAAGGGTGTGAATGAAGAGCTTTTATTAAGTTGTTTTGTAACAACAAGTCTCATTGGAAACCTCATAAAACACAGGTCAAAGTCAACTAGCCAAACCTAAAATTTCATCATACTTAGGGGGGTTTCATGATCCAATCCAAGCATTAGTTTTGGAAAACCAACACATGCATTGGCCTGAAAACAGCCATATAGCAGTTGTCCAAATGTGCTGACTACATTTATGATGACGGCTATGGCTGGTTTTAGCACAAGAAAGCAAGACTAATGCTTGGAATGGGTTCAGCACCATGACAATCTATTTAGGCATATCACACACTACATAGAGTAAAGCATGATGACATTTTGGTTTCATGGCCTTCTATAGGCAGGTTGTGACTAGTACCCCGACTTTGACCTATTTTTTAGGTTTACCACGGGAGTTGAATTTATTTTTTTAGTAAATGTTATTAGGCACCGAAACACATTGGTGAAGATTTTTTATATACTGTATATATAAACGTTTTAGTGCCAGATTTTCATAACTTCCCCACAGTATTTGGATCAACCCCATCAAACTGATTGCCTGCTGTGTTAAGCAGCTTTAACTTATTTTTTAGGTTTACCACGGGAGCTGAATTTATTTTTTAGTAAACGTTATTAGACACACGAAACACAAATGATTTAGTTCCCAGATTTTTATAACTTTCCCATAGTATTTGGATCAACCCCATCAAACCGATTGCCTGCTGTGTTAAAGTGGCCAGATGGGTTGGCGGTGAACGCTGTCAATGGTTTCAAGTGGGAACAGATACAATTGGGAACCGCCGAGGTATCCAAAAGGCCAATTAAATCATGTAAGTGTGCAATCACATTTTTTGTGTAGGTCTGACAAACCAGGGCAGCGGCAAAAAGAAAGAGACAGGGGCAATCGTTCGCATCCGTATCAATTCCTGAGGACATGGAATGCCTGCCAGCCAACAGGTATCTGCCTACTGTGGAGCCGTCAAGGAAATGCCTAGGAAGTGTTTTAACCTGCCCATCTTAATCCAGAATGCCAGAGCACTAAATCAGGCGGCCTCAGAGCAAATATCCCAGCGTCGTTTTTGGCTGGAAGCGTGGTATAGGTTTGCACAGCGCACTCACATGCTCTCACTCTCTCTCTCCCTCTCCGAAGTGTGCACTTTGGCAACGGCCTTTCATACTTGAATACATAACTGAAATACTCAGTCAGGCCCTTGAGACTGTGTAGAATGCTCATCAATCAGCATTAAAATAAAATATATATATTAAAAACACTATTTGCCCTTAGGCAAGACACTCCCTGAAATGCTGAACTGTTCCTGAACACTACATACTCATACTGTAGAAGTTGAACAAGAAAATGTCCCGTTGGTCTGGATATGCTGCATGTGTTCACTATGCTGAGAGTCTTCTGTAGCCTATATTGTGCAAATACTGTATATATACAGTATATATGTATATATATATTTTTTCCTTTTTTTGTTTTTTTTCACTTGGCCTCAAATTAATGTAAATGTGAAATCCACTGTATACAGTACCACTGTGCACAGAAACACTTGAGATGGAAAATGTTTGCATTGTGACCCTGTAGATCTGACATTTTTAACGTACACTTTTGCTTTTTTTTTTTACACACAAAACAGAGTAATTCTCTCACAGTAGTATTTTACTTTTACTATTATGAACTACTGTGTATCTAGATAGTATATCAAGTTATAGAGTATATTAAACTGTCTGTCTGTCCTTTCAGGGGTTTGAATTGTGTTTCCAATTTTAGTTCATGTCCCCAAACGCCAGAGGTCTCTGTCAGACGTAGTGTGGGCTTGGGAGGGCTGCGTGCGTGCCTGTGAGGGGAAAGAGAGAGAGAGAGACAGACAGACAGACACACAGACAGACAGGGTGAAGGTGAAGTTTAGATTGCAGTGAGCACTGCTGACCCGTGACTTTAAACAAGACCTGGTTTAACGTGGGAATTTGTGGAGGAAGCTCCACATTCTACACCTGTCAGGACTACACAGAATGCCTTCAAATATTGTACCAGGAAGGAAGGAAAGTAAAAAAAAAAATGCATTCCTCTGCTTGACTGTACTTTTACTTGACATCAACAGTAGTGGAAGTACTGCAGTGTGTGTGTTACTTAAAGGACAACTTCTGTTGTGGTTTGTAATAATAATGCTAAACCTAACCTAACCCTAACACCTATCCCTAAACATAACCTCATTAAAACATATGCCTTAACCCTAACCTTAGGACTGTTATGCAAAGCGGTCGAATGTCATGCAAAACAGTTGCAACTGTTATGCAAAATGGTTGCGATGGTTATAAAAGCACCGCGACGGCCGCCACATTCGCAAATGGATTTCGTCCCTCCATCAGAAAGCACACTGGCTCGGCCAGACTGTAGTACTTTACTAAATTACTTTGTTGCTTTCCACCATTGCACCTTTTATAGATATTTTTATCAGTATATTTTAAAATAAATAAATAAATCAGTGAGCCATTACTTTTCTGTTTACGTCAACGCTCATGACCCATAATGGTGTAATCAGTATCGAAAGGCCTCGGATGAAAATGAATAATGGTATCTAGTCAGTGAGGTCTGCTCTCTCTCTCTGGAAACACACAGTCCCTCCAAGGAGATAAGGAAAAAGAAAATAGTTGTTTCGAGCTTGTCTTATCGGCAAGAACTGCATAATGTAATCTGACTCATTGGCGGATTAGATCAATCACTCGGCCCGTCACGGGAAGGGAGAGAGATAGAGAGAGAGGCACACTAAGGAGAGAGAGTGAAATGAGGGCGAGAGAGAAAGAGACTGGTCAGTGGTAGGAAAAGGTATACTCAGTTATAAATAAACAAACAAATAAAAATAGGAGTGCTATAACTGAAAAAATAAAAAATAAATAACAGGCCTGCTTTTATAACTTTTTATTGGGTAAACTAGGCCATAAAAACAAGAATGCTGATAAGCACATAATTATCTAATAAAATTTGCAGCGATTTACTTTGAGCATTCCAGAATGCATACTTCATGAATGTGTTCCTGCATTGGCCCAGTTTGAATGAATGAATGCCAGCAGGAATACAATCAACCATTATCACCCCTTGATGGAGGGCTATTTGCTTGAATGATGTCATTTAAAGATAATGAAAATATACCGTGTCTATACCATTTAGTTCTCTTAAGTAATCCTGTTCTCTAGACTGCCTACCCCTGGCCAGATTGGGGCACCTGACGGAGGGGACAGGAATAACGTGTTGGGACATGTGCACTACGTAACTCAATATATTACATAATATATTACCAAAATGCAGTAACTTGTAATATAAATATATTACTTAACAAAAACAATCTAATACATTATACTTTTCTTTCTGCATTACTGCATTACTTTCAATATTACTTTCTGTCAATCTTTCTCGTTGAAAATGTTCTTGTGAAATTATCTTGACAACTGCAGGAAGTTAAATAATTTCTTATTTTCTATCATTTGTCATCAAATTATTTATTCAGGAGTGACGTTTTTTCAAGTTGATTTCATATGGATTTGGCCAGATAGCCAAGTGTGCTTTCTTTATTGTAGCTATGCCACTGGCCTACACAATATTTGATTAATAGTGATACTAAATATTTAATTATATATTTTGTACAACATTTTTTCTTTTAAGTAATATGTAATAGTAATATTAATATATTACACTTGCTCAGACAGCAATATTGTAATACAATATATTGCTTTAAAATGAAGGTAATTAGTAATAAGTAATACATTAACAAGGTATAGTAATATTCCCAACACTGGACAGGAATAACGTGTTCTTTCCACATGCTCCGTCCAAACAGGGAAATTCCCCCCTGACAGGTGAAAAGAAGGCAGCTTGGACTCTGCATGCATTGAAGGAGGCATGAAGCAGTCCGCTGCCTCCCCAGATTGGCGGATGGAGTCTAGAGCCCAGGATGACACATCTGTCTGAAAGAACCTACCTAGGTAATTCCAGGATGATAGAATATTCTTTTTCTTGGAAATGAATGAATGAATGAATCCAGCTCAAGTGGAGTTACAAGGTTTTCAATACTTTCCATTGGTTCATTTTTTTATTATCACCAACACACAGTGACGTACTGTACGTACGCCCTTTCCAGACGTAAAGGGTGTTGAAGTGGAGTTATAGTGGAGTTAAGTGGTTTCCTCACCACCGGCAACGATATGTAGGTGTTTGTTTTGTGTGTGTTGTCTCTTTGTGTTGCCGGAGAGGATGGAGGGCTTAGAGTTGACTCTTTGTCCTTGAACAATATGAAGTAGAGGTGTGAGATGATTTCTGATTCCGTCTGTACTACGGTGTCTCTCACTCTGCTGTCTATCCCTCCCTCGGCTAGCATCTGATTACCACTGTGTCGTTGTGTTTACTAGACAGTGGAACAGAGAGAGAGAGACCGCAGGTAGCTGTTTGTTAGGCCTTAGAGACAGTGATGAAAAGTAACTAAGTATTGCCCCTGTTAGTATAGTACTCCACTATACTATTACTCAGAGACAAGTCATGTACTTTTTTACTCAACTGCAATCATTTGAACACCTAACACAAAGACTGCTTCCCTTGCTTTTTGACGGGCTGCACCACCCTATAAGCTTTATTATTGATATAAAACCAAATCGCTGTTTTCTTGGGCTCAGCTACCTGAGTATGTAGTCAGTCTATGACCGCATCCCACATACACACTGCCGCCCACCTCCATTATAACGGCGGAGTAAAACACTGACTATCTCAAGATCTAGTTCGGGGGTCCCTGCTGATTCTCTGGTGGTGTAGATGGGAAAAAATTTTTGGAGCAAGGATAGAGCAAGGGTGGGTCTGTTTAACTAGCTAGCATTGACATTACCAAGACAGCTTCCCAAATTAGGGAATGCACACGGCTGCAGTGTTTTACACTTTAGGAGACACGGCAGGCAACGGTTGGCTCTCAGCCCTAAAGCCTGGCAGTCTTTGTGTTCAGTTACCGCTCTTTAAGTCCAGTCCCAAACATGATTCAAATTGGTTGTCATACTGTATATTTCTTATTATTTACTATGATTGGCTAAGATTGGCTTCTAAAGTTGTCAGGAATGCTTGGTTTTGAACAGAATTTCTCAAATAATGAACATCAGGAATGTTTGGTTTTGAACTAAATGCCTCAGATAATGAACGCAGCATTCATACACACGTACACATTTCCTCTAGGCTGAGAAAAAGAGGACAATTGATCTTTTTTTTTCATCAGCATCATGGTGGCACCATGGCACCTGTATATGATATGATATTTGTTTGTGTTTTCATATTCCGCCTTGACTATCTAAGATTGACATCTAAAGCATGCAGGAGTGGCCCGTTTTGAACAACTTGAACGCACGGTCCATTTTGGATATAGAGGAGAGAAAGGGGGGGAGAGGTTGTTACAGCACATCTGTGGATATGAGTCTCCAAGGACCAGCTGTGTGGATGACTGGAGCTAATTGAATAGGCTGCTTCATCACATTTACAGGCTCCACTTGCTTTGGGAAACACATGACAATGGAATTCTCTCCTGCCCTTTACTACCCCCCAAAACACCAACACCCACCCCACTCAGCATCCGCCCATCTCCACCTTATCTTCTTTCTTCATTTCATACATGTTGATACATTTATGAAAGCCACGTTGCAGCGCGTGAGCAGGAGCTGGAGGTGCCCAGAGATAAGACAGGAAGACAGGCAGGAAAGCAACGCTAGTAGGCAAACAGGCAGGAAGGAAGTAAGGCAGGCAGGCAGGCAGGCAGGCAGGCAGGCAGACATGCAGACATGCAGACAGGCAGGCAGGCAGGCAGGCAGACAGACAGACAGGCAGGCAGGCAGGCAGGCAGACAGGCAGGCAGACAGGCAGACAGGCAGGCAGGCAGGCAGACATGCAGGCAGGCAGACAGGCAGACAGACAGACTCGGCATCTTACTATGCCAGTCACATGACTTCAATCTTGGCGTCTCTAGAGCAGACCTAACTGCTCTTCCACTCTGTATGGGTCTGACCTTAGTCATTAGGGAGCTCCCACTGGCCTGTTTGCATTATAATCTCTTATTTTAGATTGTCCTTAAAGAGGCTCTGCTCCACCATGAATTTGACATTTTTTCGAAATGTTTTGTGTTTTTGCCATCCCCAGTGTATTTTTTTGAACAGTCAGACCTATATTGAAATATTTGTGATTTTCTGTGTGTGCCTGAATGGATTGGGGGTGCATCATGACCGAGAAAAATTACAGAACAAATCTGGGGTTCCCTTGTTGGTTAGATAGGGATCCTTGGCCAAAACATACTGTACATTTGCATGTGCTTGACGTGAACACTTTTGAAATGCAGACATCTGAAGGAATGGACTCACCAGAACATTTTGGTTTCTTATAGGAGAGACTAATTGACAGATTATGGATTAGGGAAGGATTATGGAAAAAGAAAACTCAATATTTTATTACATGTACGTACCAGTATATGTATACGTAATATACGCTTTGATTTTTTTTTTTACCCTTTCACAGCAATAAATGTTGTACGGCGATTACATCAGGCCTAGGTCTCTGTTGCATTCACAGTATGAAAAGTGCTTTATTGCATGTAAAGTGTCTCCAAAGGAAACTCCTGCCATAATGGTATATAAGACAACATGCAGGATCAGGAGAGAATCAAAGCATGCTTTAGCTCTCTGCGTTTCCATCCCCTCACAAAAAAAACATTTTCCTGTGCTAATCTGTATGTGATTACAAGCTTTGATGTTTCATGAACTCCACAGTATGTAAATCACGCTTGTCTAAAGGCGTCTATGTTGTATTACAGTCATTGGTGGATTTAACTCCTACATCTGCAACTAGGTACTTCCAATTTTCAACACATTATACTTCCACTCTGTCTAGTGCAATGAAAGAATAGTCTTTCACACTCTTGATGCCAACGATACTCGCCTGCATCTACAGCTCAACATCTCAGAGACAAACATTTTTATTTATGTGTGTGTTTTCAACTGTTTGGCCCCCCAGAATTTATTATACACGGGTGTGTATAATTTACACCAGCATTTGGCCCCATTCAACCCTTATTTTGAAGAGCCAAGAATCCACAAACTGAAGTTATGGTGTCTAACTAGTACTGTATGTGTGTTGTCATGTATTACTTCTGGTCTCCCACTGGAAGACCTTCAGAAAGGACTCCCACAGCGCCACTTATCGGATGTGGAATAAAGCTTGTTTTGACCAGAATTGGCATCTGGGACAAGGAATTGGACATAAAGGCGATGGCGTGGTCCAGTGTTATCGACCAAATCAGCTAGCAACGACTTTCGACTATCGATGTTTATTAATTGCCGAAGATTGGCAATGGCATTAAATGAGAGAGAGAGAGAGAGGGAGAGAGGGAGAGAGGGAGAGAGGGAGAGAGGGAGAGAGGGAGAGGGAGAGAGAGAGACGCAGAATGCAGGTGAACCTTGTGTCTATCCTGGAAAAAAAGAGAAAAAAAGGAAATAATGGACAGGTGCAGGCACATCAAAGGCTGGCTGATCTGACAGCATGACCAAACGGGCCCACATACAACAGCCACAGGATCAGCTGTTGTAATCACTGCTGCTAGAGTGAAACGCTGCATGGCCCCGTTGAATGAAGCTAACTGCTAATACATTCGCGTATACTACATAATTTATAGCAGAGACTTTGTAAACAGAACAGATCAAAGCTGTGAGTCACCAAAAAGCCCACAGTACGAGGGTGCTAAGTACACAGAGGATACAGCTAACTGCAGGTCACAAATGCTCTCTATCCTTGTTTGTCTTGTATACTTAATAAATAAGAGCATTTCACGCTCTGTTAACATGCAGGGGGAGACAACCAGAGTCGGAGAAAGTAACTCAACCAAAAGTATGTTTACTCAAGTAGTGTGCTTTAGTGCACTTTTGAGGCCTTTCATGATTGCTGCCGTTCCTTTTTTTTTTCAGAACTGGGCTGTATATATCTACACCACTTCATATTGGAGGCAAAATATGCAACTAGGCAATTATTTTACACAGTTAAAATAGAAGCTTAAGACTAACTATTTTTGTCTTACGTTATCCAAGTGGAATTGCTCTGCTATATATGTCGCATAAGCTGTCATATTCTAACACTCGGTGGTAGTGGCGATTTCCAATGCACACAGTGAAAACCAATTTGCTGCAACAGTAAACCGGGACAATTATGCATAACTGACCTGCTTTAACACCTGGGTATATAGCGTATTGAACTCTTCTCGGCGAAAAAGGCACAGCATGCTGGAACTTTTAGATGCAATTTATCAAAAGAACACCTTGTTGTTTTTTAACTGTGACCTTAAAATATAATTGAAACCAGTTGGAAGTGTTTCAGGGGGGGAAAGGCAGCCAGAGCGATGCGTGGATGTTCTCTCCCAGCATGCTGCAGATGGAACAGAGAGAGTCTAGGACGGCTGAATGCGCTGAATTCTTAACAGACACCAGGAAGTGGTCTATCACTCTGCGTGGCTGCGTGTCTGTGTGTACTTACAGATGTAAACCATACAACACTCTCATTTGCATACCATTGCTGTCAGGCAGGAACCTCTTATCTCCATTCATACTTTTTTGTTTCTTCGCAACTTAACGCCGAACTTCAGGGGTTGTCAACCTTTTTGACACCAAGGCCCACTATTTATTCAGCATTTATTTGAGCCACAGACCACCAATTGAAAACATTTGTTTTGCTTTTCTCCACAATTCCAAGCTGGATTTTCGCAAACAAAACACTTACAGTAGATCAAAATGCCCATTAATCTTCTACATTCTCTAATTGTGTAGACTTCTTAATTAAGTGGTGCTAAATTAGATGATGAATATTTTAACTCTTGGGAGCATAAAAATGAAACCAAATGGACCCACATGGGTTGATTTGGTTGATGTGTCACACAAAAGCATCAAAAGTGTCAGATCTGCAAGCGCGATAACTGGCACGAAGCATTGGGTTTCAAGCTTGTGTCAATCTGCTACTTTTTGCTGATTTGGAATTTGAATCCAGAAAAAAAGGTTTTGAACTTACAAGGTTTCCACTCAAGAGAAAGTCTCTCTCTGCTGCATTAATGTTGTGTTGCTGTTTAACACCCCATGAGGGGAAGTGTTTGGGGAATGTAGGCCATGCATTGGTGTTGCATTGTTATAACAGTTGCTATAGATATAGCTGTAGAGGAGTAATTGCAATCTTGTCTGGACATTGTCAAACAAACAAACAAACTAACAAACAAACTAATCTAAACCTCATCATATATGATGCATCATATACACATTTCAAACACACATGCTGTGTTCTCTCTTTGTTTGATGCCGCCTCATTGCTTTTCCAATGGGAGTCACAGGCCTCATGCATAGGTACAAAATGCATGTTCTGTGTTCTGTCTGTTTTTGATGCCCCCCTCAATGCTTTTCCAGTGACAGTCATACTGTATGGATTAACCACACGTTTGTGTTTAATTGCTGATTGCTGCCCCCTGCCACCATCAAACAAATGCTTGGTCAAACCATGTGACTCCATTTGGAAAAGCAAACACCGACAGCATACAGAACATGCGTACTGTATCCGTGTATGAGTCCTCATTGGTAGAGCAGTGGGACACCACCTCCAACCAATGCAGATATGAGATGGTTTGAATTTCTCTACCATATACAGACTGGTTCACTTCAAATACAGTTTTATTCACTGATACAAGTCCTGGAATACAGTGACAAGTGTGAGAGCATAAAAAGGAAACCTTTAAGGGACTATTTTGACACACTCATAGCAGTATGTCGGACAGATTTGACCACATACTGAGTGTGTGTCTCATAAGAAAAAGGGAGAGAGATGGGGTGGAGGCACACAGCGAAGTTTGGTGGGATCGCAACTAAAAACGGCGACATCCTGTCCCACTGGATTACCAGAAAAGGTCTTGTTTTACACAGTGGATGCACAGTATACTGTGGGTGTTTGCGTATTAGAACTAGAGCACACCGTGTTTCTATTCTGTGGAGAGAACAAAAAAGGTTTACTCTCAACAGTAGGGAGTAGGGACCCACTCCCTTTGGGCCTTCCATCCTGCATACTGTACTGTATGTGGCACATTGTGGCTCAGATCAATGCATGCTTTCACCGTGTACTTCATAGAGGACATGGTTGTATTTCCACCAGACTGCAAGACGCGTGCTGCTATACAGTGTAGTTCTCACAAAAACAAGAGCACGTCGCCATCCACTGCTGAGCTCCAATAATCTCTACGGAATGTTTCAAAGACAGGATTTCAGGGCATTCCGAGACTCAACCTCTCTCTCTCTCTCTCTCTCTCTCTCTCTCTCTCTCTCTCTCTCTCTCTCGAAATCAACGCTATCTCATCTGCGAGTGCTGAGGAAATCCCTCGGGGATCATCCTGTAATGAAAAATTACAACTGCAAGCTTAATTTAAGCACGAGAAGCCTAATGGCATGTAATATGAATGCAGGAAAGGAAGGGGATACAGTAAGACACAATCCTGGGTTCCACTGCACAGGAAGGAAGCGTGCAGCTTTAAAAGAATATTAACATGCCAGCAAAGTGGAAACTAAAGAATCTGGGCACTTGTCCCATCCTGCCGACAAGGAATTTCTCCATTTTGTGACAATATGTGGCAACAACAACAAAAAGAAACATGAACATGGCCTTGTTATCACAACCCTAAGTGTGTACCCCTTGAAGAGTTAACTCTTACAATGCTAAACCAGCTAAGACTCAGTGTAGCTTTTCTGCACATTTTCCGGCTGAGGCCAAAATACTGATTACTGATTTTTTGTTTGACTCCGTTTCACAGATAAGCATAGTCTGACTCTTTCTTATATTATTATATAATTTGGCCAACATTTGACTTGTATTTTTCCTTTTCATTTTTTATTCTTGTTATTGTATTAAAAGCTCTTAGTGTAGTATAAGCAAATGTCGGGTTCTCCCAGCAAATAATATTCCTGGGATAACCCGAGTTGATGTAATCGCTCCATCTCAGCCTTGGTCTGCCCCGGGGTCTCCCCCCATGGGGATGTCGTTAAGGACCTCCCTAGTGAGACGCTCGAGAGGCATCCTAACCAGATGCCTGAACCATCTAAGCTGACTCCTTTCCAGGCAAAGGAGCAGCAGATCTACTCTGAGTTTGTTTTGCGTAACTGAACTTCTCACTCTATCTCTTTAAGGGAAATACCAGCTACCCGTCGTTTTTTTTTGTCTCTGACATATCTAGGGGCCACAATCTACATCTGATGTCATTGATAAAAAAAAAATATATATATATATATCATAATGACTAACCAATCAGGAAGTAGACAGGAAAATCAATAAACATATTCAGATTATGCCCCCTAGATGTTTCATAGAGTTTTACCCATTGCTGGCTATGTAATTAACCCTATAATGAAGTACTTGACATCCATATAGTAGTTCCCTGCCAGTGGTTTTCGCATTTTTCATTTATCAAATTATTCCCATTCAAATAGCGTTTGTATTATCATATTGGTCCTCCAAGATACACTATACAATGCGCTACATGACTATCACCACTAGGTGTCAGTAGGTGGCCGATCGCCGGATCTCTTTGACTCAAACAGGTTACTTCCGGGTCATATTTTTTCCGGCAAATTTTGGCTTTATCATAACAAACGAAGGGGTGTTGATCGGTAGGATGACAATCATTATCATAAATAATTCAAATCAGGCGATTTTGATCATTTCTGAGTGATTGTGCAGCTAAAAATGCTGATTGCTTGTTTTATTGTAGACAAATCAATTTACACGTCATAGGTATCAATTTACCCGTCATCGGGTGGCTCGCCAAAAAAACAATAAATCAATCAGAAGCGAAATGGTTAAAACTGTGATAAAATAGACTCTACATTTATTGTCACTGCACTGTCATCTGGGGGACCCATTCCCATAATCACATAGGGGCTCCAGGCCTACAGGTTGAGAAACCGCATGACTTAATGGATGGTAAAAGTTCAAAGACTAAATTCGCAAGAAATATAGCACTGTCACCAGGTCCAAAACATCTCAGCAACGGAGCATCAAGCTATGAAATGGAAAATGACCTGATGTGTGTAATAAAGAAGGCAATTGTTTTAATTAAACGGGCGAAGCTGCCCACAAAAGGGAAATTATTTACACAGCAAGTGTGAAAAGCAATTGAAGAGTTATAATGTAGTCTAAAGCGTTGCATTTCAATTTGGAATATGAATAGCAAATTGTTTGGCCTAAATATCCAGTCAAGAAGGAGAGGCCGTGTATTGTGTACACATGTACAACACCACCAACCACGGATTTGGGAACGCCAGTCCTTATTAACACTACTATATTAAGTGATTTTGTTTAATTGATTTGTTTGTTTATTTGTTTGTCATTTAAAAAATGTTGCCCAATTTAAATATTTGAAGAAAAAAAAAAATCTATTTAGCACCGGATGGCTTTTATTTCCCTTTGCATTTGGCTACTACAGCCTATTGTGTTTTGTTCCCTTTGCTGGGGATTAAACCCCAGGGCCTCTGTGGGTGAGGGCTGAATGTTTTACATCAACAAACAGTATGTTGTTGTAATTAATTTCATTCATATTTGCCAGGTCCCATGTTTTTCATGTGATGGCTGTTCCCCCCTTTTTAACAATGACACATCTTCAAACCCAAAGGAATATGGAAGGGAATGCCCATTGTGTTGCCAAACTCAGTCTGAACGGCGGCTGGTCTCAACACGCGCCGTAGTATAGCCCCCGCTGTTCGCCAAACAAGGACGAAATTGAGGGTAATTGCTTCTATCCTGTAGCACTTTGCTGCAACGCCTGAGAGGTCGTTCATTTTAGCATGCTATAACAGCTACTCAGAGCATAACAATCAACTCATTCTAAGCAACAGACCTGATTCAGCGTGACCCATTATTCTCAATGAATGAACGCTGAATGGTGTTTCATTTTGGACAATTCACACATTGTTGTAGTGGTACCTGTTGTCTAAATGGTATAAATGGCTTGCATTTATATTGCGTCTTTATCCAAAGCCCCTTCACTACATTCACAGACGTTAACAAGGCAACATCACACAGCTTCATGGGAACAGTGCCTTGCTCAAGAACACTTTGACAATAAGGAGTCTGGGGATGGAACCGGGAAGATGCTGTTCTACTTCCAGAGCCACTGCTATCACAGACAAAATATCGTCTCTGTCAGCTGGAAACCTCATACAAAACTCTTATTTTTCAGGATTCAAACTCATATGCAAAAGCATAGCAGAACCTTTATTTAAAGGTTTTAGGACATTCATTTTAATTTGCAGACTTGTTTTTGTCTTTTTTTTCTTCCACCAAAAATAGCTGTTCTTCCATTATTCTATGGCTTATTTGTGCATATTGTTCTCTTTGCTTATTCCCTTAGTTGCTTGCTTGGTCCCATCTTATCACTGCTTGTGCTTGCAGCTATATTTTGTTTTTATTTTAGGTTTTTGAACATTCTGTGGATGGTCTGGCATTTGCACTGGGATTTGGAAGCCTTTTGAGCTCTAATGAAAACATGCTAACACATTGAAAACAGTGACATCTGCTGGAAATCCCATTGACATGGGATTTGCAGGCTGTGACATCACAAACAGCAGGAAAGCCAGAAAACCCCAAAACCCAGAAAATACTGAATGTTAAAAGTCTTAATTGGGTGCAATTGACCTCAGAAAAAGATAAACATACATTTTTGTCACAAAAAATACTTCTTCCAATATCCTTGTTATCTATTAAGGAAATTATCATTTAAATGGGCTGAGTAATGTATGGTCCACTATAGTTACCATAAATATTGCTTTTAGCGTCTGAAAATGGCAAACCCATCATATTTCCGGTGGTTGTGAGCTCTTCATAAACTGAAGGAAAGAATTATGCTAAACGTTAAATGTGAGGTAGAAAGAACTAAATTGAATAATGTGTTAATATTGGTCCAGTAATGCGGTCTTTGTTGCTTTAGTCTGAGGCTTAAAGGACTGTTTTGAATCATAATAAAGTGACAGACAAATGAATGGTTTACAACCAAAGAGAGAGAGAGAGAGAGACGGACAGACAGACAGACAGACAGACAGACAGACAGACAGACAGACAGACAGACAGACAGACAGACAGACAGACAGACAGACAGACAGACAGACAGACAGACAG
>CM076966.1:29879068-29911568 GCA_039105355.1 Benthosema pterotum
ACCGTACCCAAGGATAAAGAGGTTGCACATGCTTTGCTGACAGAGCCGCAGGTGGTTTGAGTTTGAGCTGGTTGGTGGTGGTGGAGGTGGTAGTTTATTTTCCTGCTTGGTGCGGTGGTGTCTTCGGGGGTCCGATATGCTGCCTAACATCGTCGCGGCGTGTTCGCTGTGCCTCCTGCTGTGCCTGGCGTGGGCTCAGGACGCCGGCACGCAAACTCAGGGGCAAACTCCAAGGCAACAGCAAACTCCGAGTCAGGGGCAGGACGGCACCGCCGGCGCCGCCGGTGCCCCGTGGAGGCAGGTGATCCAGTGGGAGAACAACGGCCGGCGCTTCAGCCTGCTGAACAGCGGGGCGGAGTACGTCCCGGCCGGCGCCCAGACCCAGGACAGGGCCCCCCGGGTGGTGGTGGCCGACGCCGCCCCCAGGCCCCGCTCGCCCCGCCGGCCCCAGAGCCCTGTGCGCCGGCAGGCCCCCTCCAGGGGAGGCTCAGAGACGGTCCGTGGGCAGGCCAGGCACCCCTTCGGCTTCGGACAGGTGCCCGACAACTGGAGGCAGACGTCGGGGGGCACCGGGACGGGCGGCGGAGGAACCGGACGCTTCCAGCCATCCTCCGGCTCGCGCTTCAGGCCCTCCACGGGCTCCTCGTCGTCGTCGTCCTCGACCTTCTCCTCGTCCTCGTACAACCCCTACCCGCAGTACCCCTTCCCCGGGCAGCCAGCCTTCCCCGCCGTGCCCTATGACCCCAGCTACATGGAGCCGGTCAGGAGCTTCGAGCCGCCCTTCCTCCCCGCAGGGGGAGGCTACGGTGGCGGAGTGTACGGGGGAGGGGGCTACGTGGGAGGCGGAGGAGGAGGCTACGCCGGAGCCGGATACGGTGGCGTCGGCCTGGGCCCCGTGATCCCCGGTGGCGGCGAATACACCGAGGACGGCTACCGCTACTACCAGCCGTACGGGGCCTACGTGCCGAACCCGGCCGTGGTGGTGCAGCCGCGGGCCGCGCAGCCGCAGCCGCCCGCTGACCCCCTGGACCGCCGCTACACGCACAGTCTGTTCAACGAGGACTCGTCTCCTGCGGTCGCCGCCCCCGATCCCAGCGTGGACCGGACGGGTCCCGGCGGCGGGGCTCAGTCCAGCCCGGTCAGAAGCCCTCAGTACGAGCAGTTCCCTCCGTTCGGAAGACCCCAGCCCCTGCCTCCGTTCCTGCAGCCTGTGCAACCCGGACGGAGCTCTCCCAACTCGGCCGTGGACAACCCCAGTGTCAGCGTGGGGAGTGTGTACCGGCCTGACCAGAGAGGTAGTGTAAAAAACCTCCTGTGTGGCACACCTGCTGCCCTCTCTTTCAGTCAACAAGTCCCAGGTCAATTTTCAGTAGGTTTACTGTTACGTCCCATTGCTGGAAAGTACATTTACTCAAGTAATTAAGTGCTTAAGTACAAGTTACCTTTACTTTTATTCATGTTTTTCCTATTACCACTTCGTTATGTAATACTACGTCTCACAAACAAATACTGTACTTTTTACTATTTACTGATCTACACAGTATGAGCTTAGATTGATTGGCTATTTTCAAACCAGCTTGAAAGTTTCTTTTTAACTTCATATGATTAGAAACAGAAGAAAAAAAACCCAAGGAACAGTTGAAAAGTATCTGTTTGGTGTTCAAGAAACTTTGTGAAGCAGCACTTCAGAGAGAGAGAGAGAGAGAGAGAGTTAAATGAATCGCAAAGGGAGCCATTACGTATTGTAGACTCTCGTCCAAGCATCCGTTTCTGCCTTTTAAGATACAGTCAAAAAAAGTAAAACAAGACTCCCCTGACATTTCTCTGTGTTGTCTTGCAGCGAGTGGACATAATGGTTTGAATGTGAGAAACTTTGAATGTGCAAAACTTCAGTCGGAACCCCCCAGGGTCCGGAAAGCCGCACCACCTGACGTCTTTAAACTATCCCACATATTCCGGAAAACAATCTAGGTTTTCTTTATTCCGGTCAGATGTTTCCTCCTTTTGATCTGTGCAACGTCACCCCAATGAAAAATACTGTGCCTGCATGTTCTGTGAATGTCACAAATATGTGAACGTTCTTTTGTTAATAGCTTACACACTTGGCATCTGAAAATAGACGATCAACAAGTTTGGCTATATTTGATTTACAGTCACCCAGAGCTTTAGATTCTCCTGCATGCCTCGCTTTCGATGCGTAAACAAAAGCAAGCGCTGGACTCAAAGGTTCGTCCTTTTCCCCCATTCACGCAATTATTGAAACCAGGTGTTGTGAATGCCCTGCCAATGCACGGAGCAGAGCACACACACACAGGACCCCTCTGTATGCGTGTGAGTGAGTGTTTTTCGGTGTGGAGGGAAGCAGCACTACACAGATTGGTTGATACAGGGAAGGAGGGCTGAATGGCGTAGAGCAGAGTCTCCCATAAGGGTGGTGACCTCACAAGGGGATTGAGGCAGAGGGGGGAATAGTGGGCCTGGCAGTTGCTCAAAGGTCTATAGGCTATATGTCATGTAAGACACGGTATAGAGGGGGGAAACGAGAGTTGAGGTGTGTGCGTGCGGTTTGTGCGCGCGTGCTGTACCACTCCTTCAAGAAGGAGGGGGAGAAGGAGGGCTTTGGAAAGTCCCTGTAAGTAACACATGGGGTCCATTGCCTCAGAAATATTAAGAACTCACGGTGGAGGGAAGGGGGGCTGGGAGGGGGTGTACTGCACCCCAGCCATACAAAAAAGCAGCAATGTTTTGTATAACACAAAAGGCACAGTGTGTTTTTGAATCCTTGCATGAGCAATCTTTGTTTTGAGTCACTAGGCAGCGCGCGGTGGCACACAAACTGACATATTGAGACTATGGTATAACACAGTACAGCAGACCACTACATGGTACCCCCCCCCCCCCCCCCCCTCCATATTCAGTAGATCTTTTGTGGCCAAATGTAATTACCTGCGGTTGTAGTAGGACTATAGAATCCCTATTAAAGTTTGTAAATAAATACAAATTCTTTCCCATGTCCAAATGCCCCCACCCCCAGCTAAAATTGCAAAAGCAGCAAATGAAGACAAATTAACACCTATCCTTTACATGGTCTAACCTAAAACATGAACCTTGGTTGAAAAGACTAAAGCGATCCTTTAACTGGATTACGAAGGACCTTCAATGTTATAGATTTGCAGGAAAAAGTATACTATAGTATACAGTATTCAGTATATAGCGGTAATATAGAGTATTTTAGCCTGTGTGCAGGCATAGTGTTAATAATGATGCAATGTGAGCATGTGCAGTGTTTCCTGACTGGTTGTTTGCCTCCAGTCAGAGTAACTGATGACCTCAGAGAGGATCCACAGCTCTGTCTTCCAGGCACACACTGTATTATTATTATTGCACAACTCTTTAAAAATAGTTTTAATGGTTTCTTCCACATCTGTTGTTCTCAATCATTTCCACGTCAAGGACTCCCATAAAATGATTTGGATTTGTCCACAAACCCCCATCTGAAAAAGATTTTAAGTACTGTAGTATAGTGAAACCATGTGGACTTGTAGATCTATTGTCTATTCTTGTATAGAGCAGTGGTTTCAACCTTTTTTATACCAGGGGCCACTATTTATTCAGAATTTGAGCCATGGACCGCCATTTGAGGACATTTTAGCCTCACAGACGCCAAAACTAGAGATTTGTTTTGCTTTTGTCCACAATTCCAGGCTGGATTTGGGAAACAAAACAGTCAAACATACAGATCAAAGTGACCATTAATCTGTAGACTAGGGATAATTCATGAGATGCATATTTCAACTCTTGAGAGCGTAAAAACGAAACCAAATCGACCCTTGCGGATCCATTTGGTTTTGTTTTTACGCTCTCGAAGAGTTACAACTGGTTAACCAACTTTCCATCATTTAGCCTGGGGACCACCTGGAATTCTCTCAGGGACCACTGGTATAAATGATTTGTCCACAAACCCCCATCTGAAAAATATTTTAAGTACTGTAGTATAGTGAAACTATGTGGACGTGTAGATCTGCTATTGTCACCCGTTTTGGGTCCTGGCTGGGGAAACATCAGATTCCCGTATTGGGTGACTGGGGACCAGCGCTGCTAATGTGTTCATTATTAGCTCCTCCATGCATGGGAGCTCTTATCTCCACCACGGTGGAGGATGCCTTCGCACTCTCACACAACATTTAATCAAGTGTGATAGAAGCGCAGCCAATGGGAGTTGTTGAATAGCTGCTGCAACAACAGCAGAGATCTTTATTGCTCGCAGCCTCTTGCCAAGGAATTCCACCGGAGTCGTTACTGTAATTGTAATAAAACGTTGTGAATTTTCGAGGCTAAAAAGACGACTCAGGATGAAACCAGACGGAAGAGTGTGCTGTAACTTTGCCACATGGTGTTTAAGAAATGAATGAGAAATAGAAGGAGAAAAACAATTAGAGGCTAAGTCTTGTACGGTGTGTTGCTGGCGACTAGGACGCACAACACATAATAATGTGATAAGACTCGTTCATTATGCACTATATAAAACACTTTCCTGTCCAATTTGGCAACAGTTCTGTAACTACCACCTCAAACGCCAGCCAACAGCCACCAGCTAAACATTCAAACATGGAAAGAAATCCATCACACCTAACCCTGTGTGGGTGGGCTGTAAGTATGCTCTCGAGTTCCCCTAAAGCCAGAATAATGGCTGTTTAAATTATATTTACTACAGTTAAGTATTGGTAAAAATGTACGCGCCGCTTTCCTACACAGATCTACCAGTTGCCTCCCTGCTGCAGTGCACGGTGTTATGGGCTTGCAAATCTGTGTTTTCCCCGCAGTTACTGCACTTGAATCGATATATGACGCTAGGATCGAACCAACGTGCGATTCAGACGCTATTTGTACCAATGTAGACATGCGCACATCGATCCAGTCAGATTGTTGACGTTTAAATCGATTATCGATTCATATCGAATAGTGTGTGTGTGTGTGTGTGTGTGTGTGTGTGTGTGTGTGTGTGTGTGTGTGTGTGTGTGTGTGTGTGTGTGCGTGTGCGTGCCTGCCTGTGTCCCTCTTCGGTTTTGTGGCAACCAACGTTGGCAGGTCCTCTGCATACACTTCTATTGACAATACTTGGCTCTTTGTAGCGGTGCGCTGCGTCACTGCCAGGGTATCGATGCAGTTGACAGCTGTTTTTGCCATGGAGGGTATGTCAGAACCACACCAGCCCCCTCAGTGTGTTCCTGGGGGTCTGGATATGCCCACGACCCCCTGTTGACCCCTCAGGGACCCCTGCAAGGCAACTGTCATTTATCTACCGTTTCGGATGTCGGGCAGACCGCCGTAAATATCCCAGCACTTCACTTCACAATGGGAAGTTCTTAAAACCTTAAAGCCTTTTTTCTATGAAAAGAAAAGAAAGATAAAGGGGCCCCATCCGGGATTTAAGATTTAAGAAAATACTTTTCCCCTCTCATTCCTAATGTGATGTCATATTCAGGGACAAATTTAAATAGCCCTCCTCCTTTAACATCTCAACCACCAACCCTTTAAGTCATTGTTATGCATCGTATGGGGGGGGGGACATGTTGCCCCTGAGGTGTGGAAATTTGTGGTACTGCAGCTGAAATGGCTTGGTATAGAATCCCAAGAGAGGAGGAAAATTAATGATCTGAGTGGTTGTTTAGGCTTCATTGGATATAAAGAGGTATTATTCTGTAAATTCATGGTTGGTGCCATTTAAATGGATATCTGTGGCCAAATGCATACAACCGCGTGTCCTTGTTGACATGAAAATGTTTGAGAACCACAGATTTAGAATGACGGTTAACTGCACAACGTGCACATGGCCTCCTGCCAGCACCCCTCCCCCAGTTCACTCCCTATTACTCACCAAAACCACCGCTGAGGCAATCATGTTATATGGCCATGATGAGAAAACAAAACCACAGACATTCTGCACACCACCAGAAACAGAACAACACGGGACACTTGCAGCAGCTGCTTGGAGCTCATGAGGAGTTAGTTAACCACATCATGTAAGGCTGGGGCGTATATGGGTTTGTAGAAGGATCCCCGAGAATACGTTATATGTCATCACTCAGTTGCCTTGTGGTTAGAGTGGTGTCCACCCTGGGACTGGGAGACCGGGGTCATACAGTGCAAAACATACAGTAGATACCTCATACACAGTGATGGGCAGTAACTTGTTACAAGTAGCTAAGCTACATAGCTTAAAGGTAGGGTAAGTGATTTGAAATGCATGGTGTAGTACCAGCCTGGTGCACTAGGGGCGTCCAAGAGTAGCTACACTATGTGAACCTGCTGCTCGATCCTGATTGGAGGAGAATTCACCCTCCATCTGGGGAACTTTTATTAGCTCCTCTGCTAACGTGGGGGAGGGGGAAACTCCATATATGGTCTGCACACCTTATAATAGAGCATTTTAACAGAAAAAAAAGGGTGATATCTGACAAAAGTGAAATCACTTTCCATACCTTTAACTACATTTTCCCATAGCTTGTAGTGTAGCTTACTACATTTGTTCTGGGAATAGCTTGTATAGTGAAGCTACACTACTTGTTTCGAGTAACAAGGAATGTTGCTTACTACATTTTCTCACACACATTTTCGAATTCCGCCCATTTTTAATGGGTAGAAAACCTCTCATATACATCCCAAAATTAGGACATGCCACCATCCTAGGTTCAAACCCACCCTAGATTATTATTATGATTTTATTATGATTATTATTTAGAATGTTGTACATTAAGTTGAGATATATATTTATATATATCTAATGTTGATGTAGCAAGCTACTTTTGTCATGTAGCTTGTAGTGTAGCTTGCTACAATTTTTCTGGGGATAGCTTGTAGTGAAGCTACACTACTTGTTTTGAGAGTAACAAGTAGTGCAGCTTACTACATTTTCCCAGTAACTTGCCCATCACTGCTCATACATTGTTGCTGTTCATTGAAGCGCCATGTAAGTCGCCATATTGTGCTCCAAAATGGCAGAGGCGCTGCACGCTGCCACTCAAAGTGGACTACTGGCCAAGCACAGTCTTTTATGGCACTTGTCAGAATCTAGGATAAATGAAGGTGTTTATTCACAGAGGTGGAAGCGATGCCACTGATGAGGTTTTGACATGTTCTGCAACACACTGCGATTGGCCAGCAGTCACTTTGAGTGGCCGTGTGAATGTGAAGTGCCTCCGCCATACTGGAAACAAAAAAGGCAGCCACCAGTGAAAGTGTCTACCTTTTGTGTCTATGGTACAAACGACTATACTGAGACTGCTTGGCACTCTGCATCCAAGGTTGGATTGTGGGCAGGGGTGTAGTGGAGGGGGGACGCGGGGGGACGGCATCCCCCCACTTCTCACATCTAAAACATTTTTGGGTCTGAAAAAAAAATCATTAGCATGGTGAAATACATCTTGAATTGATGACATCATCAAGATGTGTTTCACCATGTTAATGAGTTTCCTTTTTTCTGAGAGTGTACAAATGGAACCAAATGGACCGCTAGGGTCCATTTGGTTCACATTTTTACACATTTGTTCACATTTGTGCACACATTTGTTCAGGGGGGAATTCCCCTTTCAGAGGCGTCCCCCCACTTCTAAAAGTACCACTACAACACTGATTGTGGGTAAGTCCATGTGACGTATTTGACAACGTCATGGATGGTTGGGGGATGTACTTGTACATCGAGCTACAGCACTGCAGCAGGTTAATTGGCTCCTGAACTATCATTCCACATGGCTCAACTAGGCTACTTAAAATGTAACAACTGGTCACAAGCGTTTGTGGGCTTCTAGATTGTATATCTTTGCTATAGTTTTGTGTGACAATTCGCTGTAGTAACGACAAACTAGGGAATAACTTAACAAAAAAATAAAACAAATTGACAATTTGAAAGATGGTCATAAAGGTTCAGCAGTGATATGGTATACACATTGTGTACAGGTGCTTCTTTTTGTGGCTGGTAGTGGTGGGCGATAGTGCAGCAGACTATGACAGCTTGGTGACAGCCGACATTTGGTAGAAGCTATGTATTCACCATTGCCTCAATCAGCATGATTCCCAGATAAATGAAAGCTTTAGTTTATAATGCTGGCTCCAAGCCCAACACATTCCCAAGCTGGGTCTAGTTGAGTCTCTGTTTCTGATCCTATACCTCACGCAATTTCCTTTTCAAGAACGATTTGAAAACCAGCAGCGTGTTGTTTGTACCGAGACAGTGGCTTGCTTTGAAACTGTAATGGGTCTCAAGTTCATGGGCCCCTGGGCCTGAAAAGACCCCAGGCCCCCAAAACCACCCACTAACCCAGCCTACACACATCACGGCGGCAGCCAGAACCAGCCCACAAATGCACCAAAGAAAAGTTGTGCACTTAAATTTCAGCCAACTGCCTACACAGTGTATTATGTCTATTTTAAAAATAAAGTTCATATACAGATTCTATATAGACCTACCATACCATTAACGAGTTAGAGCATGACATTGAGATCACTATTTCTCATAATGTGGTTTCAGGGCTGAAACCACATCATGAGAAATAGTGATCCATTTAATGGTCAATGATCTGTAAGTCTGTAGTACTCTTACTGGTGTTAACAAATAGTCTAAAAACAAATTTGATTTAGAGCATACATGGGTCTTCAATTATGTATTTATTTTCGGGCGAGGAACCCAAAAATTCACACCAAAGATTCACAACACAACTACGTTGTAGTATTTAGTGTGTAACCAATCAGAAACATTATCCCAAAACCTGTATCAGCCAGGTCAGTTGAGACCTATTCTTACAGCTGGTTGCAAGTTGGCAACTAATTGTGAATCATTGGTGTGGACTGGCCTTAAGTTAAATCCACTTTGGGCACGCATAACATGGAAGCCTTTGTCTGGCGAGGGCATGCTGTGATTGGCCAGTTTTTGCTTTGACTGGCAGTCATATGTCATTTGTAGTCATATGTACTGTAGCCTTATGTAGTCACTTTCATTCATTGTATATTCACTGTCTCATTATGTGTTACGAGACATTTTTTTGGTATTAATCAAACTCATTCACATTACGTCTTGTGGCCATTTATAAATGGCCACAAGACGTAATGTGTGTCTTGTGAATGAGTTTGTCTCATGTGGTCAATCTGGTCATGTCAGTGCCTGAACAACAATGATCCAGCCTAGGCTGCCATATGAGATGTCATTTCAAAAGCCAGGCATTGGTAGCGCCCCTCAAAAGCTTACACGTGACTTTAAAGGATAGAGAGAGACAGAGACAGTGAGAGAGACAGACAGAGAGAGAAAGCATTCACTCATGGCGGCCCAAAAATGCCATAGCCTGAAGCCAAATCAAAATAGATATCTAGCTATATTTGTATATTTGCCTTTATTTATATTTGTCCAGTTGTTGTCAACAAATCATGAAAACAAAACATGTGTCTGGTTCGGGAAAGGCGCTGCTAATGGGAGGGGCATTGTGTTGGTGAGGCAGTGTTTTAGCCAATCACAGCACAACAGTCTCCATCAGTTTCATAGTGAGCCAATAGAGTGTAGGTGAGGTGGAGTTAGATTCTTTTTTTTAATACAAATGCTGTCTCTATTACCTTTAAGCCTGAGACATACAATGTAAAGACCAGCCATGTGACATCAACAAACGTGTGCACAACCTTGTTCCTGACGTGGAGCGACACAACTCACACAAGCAAGAAAAGTGATTAAAAGGCACTGGACTGGACGAGGAGAACTTAGAGACAAGGAAATTGGATGTTGAAATGGCATTGTGGGTACACAACACATCAGAGTGTGCTGGCTACAACTCGAGCTTTGCATGCATGCCTTTCGGAAATTGCAGTTCGACAAGCTCATGTTAGACTCCTAACCATGACACTGTGAGCTTGGATCAGCTATTTGGCATTCATCAACTCGCTGTTGTAAAATGTTGAGATCCTCAAAACCCTAGTACTACAAACCATTGTGTGTGTTTCTGCACTGTAGGAAGAGGATATTATTCTCCTCAACTCATCTCTTCTCTCCTCAGAAAATAAGTTGTTTATGCCTCTAGTTATTTGAATTGGTTCAGGCTTGTTTCGTTTTGACAGACGACTCTACATACTGTAACGAGGACATTTCCGCATATGCCAGTTTGGTCTCTCGCTAGCTGTCAAGAACCGTTGCCCAGAGGCCTTGGGCAACTAGACCAGCCGAACAAAATATTTTGTCGTCCTTAAGCCAGGGCTCCATCTTGTGAAGTGAAATGAGTAGACAACTAAACAGGTGAAACAGTTGTACTGTATAGTATAAGAATCATTTACACAGGGCAGTATTGCAGGGATGTATTTACCTCCTCAAGGGCCCCTGCTTCGCCAAAGGAAGCCAAGGGCCCCTGGGCCACGGCCTCACTGGACTAATGGCTAATTTGGAGCTGACTCACTGTCAGGATACTTAGACTAGAGTAATGGCATAACCTGTTATCAGAATACTTGACTGAAATATTCTGTGACGTCAAGCATACAGGATGCAATACAGTACAGTATGCAACTGTGGTGTCAGTTCTGTGGGGTTCAAGCATCTCTTAGGTAGAATGACGGACGGGCAGGCATACATAAATAGATTAGTCAGTTATTATTCAAGCTGACAGACAGACGTTCATACATAAATAGATTAGCCATTTCTTTCTGAAGCTGACATTTGCAAGCTTACAATTAAGGCATCTCAGATTTGTATGCTGCCTTCTAGTTTCAGATTCTTTTGAGTGGCTTTTAGCTATCCTGAGGTATATGTGGCAATGTCTGCTTGTTTATTATTATTTATATTAGTAAAACGCTGAATAATGTCCAATGAGGTCGCTAACTGAAATTATATGATGAAGATTAGAGCAGACACATCAAATAGCTCCCATTAAGAGGATTGCATTTAATGCAATGAGGTGATACTGAGGTGAGACTTCACTGACTGGAAGCTGCTTGTTGCTTGAAGCGCCGCTTTATTGCATTGAATAAATTCCTCCTAATGGCGACGATATTTCTTTTGCATCAACATATGAAAATGCTAAATACCATCATGATACGATTTCTGAGTGAATCCATGGCCAAGGCTCACATACACGCAACAGGCTTTGAGGAGGCGGCGCATAGATCCGAAGTGCCATTGGAGATAGGGTTAGTAATGTTTGGACTAATGGGAGGCACATTCAAAGACATGTTACTGGAGACAGTGTGTCCAGCCCGGCAGTGGAGTTGCATGTGTGTCACACAAGAACAGATATTACCACAATAATATGTTTAGTGCACATAGAAGAAGATCAGCAAGTATGGGTGGATAATTCCACACACTATTGTAGGTGGCGGTATACACCATATTGGTAGTAACACGCCGTTAATCTGACAGAAGAAGAAGATAATATGTTTAGAGACAGAAAATAGGGAAGAGGCAAGAAGGAGATATCTTGAAGCAGCTACAAAAGATACAAAGGTACAAAGGACCATATCTCTTGCAGAGTCGTTGCTGAAGTCAATACATGTCCGTTGACGTCAAGCATGTGCCAGATAAGCAAGAATAAAAAGGAACGGAGGGTAAAACAAATGAAAGTTTCCCCATGAAATCATGAATTGTGTGGAAAGAGAGGGTGAGTGGAAATGGTTAAACAGCAGCTGTAGTTAAAGCTACCTAAAGGTTTTGTAGGTTTGTAGACAAGTTACAAACACATGAGTGTCACATTCTATCTTCACTCACTTTGAATCAAACATGAATGGTACTGTAGCTCACACACAGCCAGCTACTAAGCTACAATGGTGTGAGGCAAAATAGAAATTGTACTTTGGTATGAGTATATTTTGTGTGTTTGCTATATTTCAATGTTAGGATCCATCATGTAAAAGGTTCACTGTAGCCAAATCCTATAAATAGCTATAGAAGAAATTTTTGTACTTTCTATACAGTATCTTATGGACTTCATGAGAAAAAGAAACTTTAATTGAAAGTATAGTTTGCTATAGGATTACTCTTGAGAGGTTATTACCATACTACTATTATATTTTAACATATTATATTTCAATTTTGTGGTCTATTTCTCAACACTATAATTCAACTTATTTCATCTAATATCTAAAAAAGTAGCAACATCTTCAACATCATACGTGCAAATGAATTATTGATGAAAAAGATTCTGTATTTGATATTTGCAATGTATTTGCTTCAGTTATATCCTGCATGGGGCTGTACAGATTTGGGTTTATTATTTTTTGACCAACTAGCACTAGCCTGTCTTCCAAAGATTAGCAGCTGGAGAACAAAATCTTCCAAAGTTCCCAGCAAAAGGAGAACAGATGATGCTTAGTACTGTAGGTGTCTAAGGGTGTCTTCATTAGACACTGTCCTTGCCATGTCCATGCTTCATTACCATACAGTTATGTGGTGGAGTTGCACACAAAACACTTGCCTATCCCCATGGTTATGTTTGAGCCTGGCAGCCACCTGTGTATGCCTCAATGTCTGAGCATGCAACGACTGTGATGTCATGATGTTGACATCATGAGATTTTATCATCTTGATGAAAGCCACTGCTCACTTCACGTGAGTGTGACAAATATCAATTGCATGTTATGTGTTTACATGGTTCTGGCATTTAGGAGGACACCACTTTGAGAACCAATTCCTGTTAGTGCTAACATGTTTGTGGCACATGGGACACTACCTTTGGCCTGTAATGCATACACCTGACAAACAGAACATGTGCATGTGGCAAATAGGAAGGGGGTAGTGATTTGAACCCTTGGCTTAGCAAAAGACTCACCTGGGCTCGCAACAGAAACAGCTGAAGGGAAACATACCAATCCGGTTTCCACGAAAAGCTTTCCTGTTGTTGGCAACAGAGGAGGAAATGAATGGAGAACCGAGCTCTTGCATGTGCTCTTTTTGGCGCCTATAGGACGTAAGAATACCAGTCCAAGATACAGTATTTATCAAGATGTTTTAATTTCTGCACCAAGTTGCTTAAATTACCAAACGATCTACGAGAATCACTATAATAAAACAATACAATGTTTGGCCTGAGTACCCTTCACAGGCCGACAACAACATCCATACATCCATGACATTTATTTTGTCATTGTGATATCACAATAACGATTAGTACATTAGTTTTTCTTTTTTGTCTTTTTTTACCGTATAATACGTTAGGCATCACGGGTCAAATGGCTTTCAGTTCCCTGGAACAAAGCTCACGTTTAAATCTCATCTGGCCTTGGCAAGCTAAGCAGGGGAAGACGACAAGCGCTCCCAGAGACCCTTGTTGGCATGCCCTTTACTGGAAATGTGACAGACATTAGCTCTGACATCCCTGGCCTGCTTTTTGATTCCTCTGTTTTTCTGACAGTCTTGGTCACTGGCCCACTTTTAAAAACAGCAGGGGTGTGAGATCATTGTTGTTTTACCCTGGCACGCATGTTCTGTCTCCCACTCTCTTGCTCGAAAGGCTTGTGTTGCCTTCTTTCTCTCTCTCTCTCTCTCTCTCTCTCTCTCTCTCTCTCTCTCTCTCTCTCTCTCTCTCTCTCTCTCTCTCTCTCTCTCTCTCTCTCTCTCTCTCTCTCTCTCTCTTTAACTCTCTCTCTCCTGTCATTCCCTCTCTCTTATCTCTCCCCTTCTCCATTCTCTCATGCTTTATCTCTGTATCATTCACTCAAAAAACGCTTTTGTAGATTGCAGCGACTGAAAGGAGTTTGTGGCTTGCGCTTCAGATGTTTCTAGGTTTAGATGCGACGCCTGCAGCTACGAGCAGTCAACCTACATTCTGTATGCTAGAGGTTCAGCAGGAGTGAGGGGATATATTAAGATTAGTGTCACGGCACATCACATCATGCTGTGTGCCATACAGTATGGGCAAGGCTTCCAGTGAGTCGTATGTGAACTACCTCTATGAGTCAACTGTTTGGTAAAAGGTTAAATGTTAAAATTATTTTCTCCTAAAGCCCAAAATGAAACTAGGGTTTTTTGACCCAGGAGCTCACTGCGGGCAGGGAGGAACTCCTTATATAGTCATCATAATCTATAGTAGGGCGGATTAGCCAAAAAAGAAGGAAACAATAACAATATTTGAATTAAGTGAAAGCACTTACTATACTTCTAACACTATTATAATAAAGGCAAGTATTTCATACGGCAACAAAACATGTGAATGTGAAACATGTGAAAGATGTGAAAGACATGTGAAAGACAGAACCTTGAACAGTGGGTTTAATACATCCTGCCTCCAGGTCTTTATAAAGGTTACAATAGACTACCCGGGTTGTACATAATGTATGTGTTTTTGGCAGAAACCTCTTACTATCTTTGTCATGTCTTGGCTTACGTGATCATCACACTACAGTGTTGCACATGCATGCATCAAAAGTAGCAGTAATCTCGAAAGTCTTCGCGTTTTGAATTTGGATCCTGGAAAGTATTAGTTTGGACCTATATTATATGAGGTCTCTACCCAAGAGTTCTAGGTACAGTACATTTTGTCTTTTGTAAAACAGGGGGGAGCAAACTTTAACCCCCACGAACCTCCTTTGTTCAGACTCAGCCAGAGAGGCCTATAGGGAATACAAGCGTCCTGTTAGAAAACTATGACCTGCCAGTTTGTGAAAGATAATCATCAGGAATGTGGAGTCATTAGTGGCCAATGCTGTTCTCCAGTGTGCCCCGTTCTTGAACTACGGGCCTATTGGCTCCGTACCGTAATGCCTGATTCACACTTTGGTAGTCTGCCAGTGTGGCACATCAGAGAGAGAAAAGAAAATCAGAATCCAAAAGGCTAAGTGTGATTCAGCAACCTCTACTGTGCTCTGTGGACAGTGGGTGAGTGGCCCAGTGTTTTACATAACGGTTACACACCGGCATCCCAGAGCCAAATGACTAACCCTGTCCCAAAGCCTGGCCGCATGCTGACTGTATGAGCTGCTCTGTACCCACATTATTTATCTATAGCAGTGGTTTTCAACCATTTTGATACCAGGGCGGCAGGGCACACTATTTATTCAGCATTTGAGCCACGGACCACCATTCAATGACATTTTAAGACCCCAAAACTAAAGATTTCTTTTGTTTTTGTCTACAATTCCAGGCTGGACAAAACAATCAAAAATGACCATTTTTCTTACATTCTCTAGTTGTGTAGACTTCTTAATTAAGTGGTGCTAATTCAGATGACCAATATTTTAACTCTTGAGAGTGTAAACATGAAACCATGTGGTTTGGTTTCATTTTTACGCTCTCAAGAGTTACATCTGGTTCACCAACTTTCCATCATTTAGTCTGGGGACCACCTGGAACCCTCTCAAGGACCACTGGTTGAAAAACAATGCTCTGTGAGATTCAAGAATGATCCATATTTTCATGTTCAATTCTGATTGGCAAACTGTGAACATTGTTGGCCCACAACAACCTATACAGTACACTGTCTCATAAATAAACAAATAAAGAAAACAAAAAAGAAACAAAAAAAAAGTGTTGTGCATTGAAGGAACGTTAAGTGACAGCGCTAACCTGGCAGGTCAGGTAAACAGGACTCTCTGCCACAAGTTGATAAGACTGTGGAAGGGAGGAAAGGCAAGCCTAAAACTGTCTAATATAAATATGTGAAACACTGATAGTTCTGTAGAGAATAGAGAATGTTTTTATACCATTCAACTGTCAACCTCGTCTGATTCTCTCAATAGAATGATTTATTGCATAAACCACCGACTGTGACTGTTTATGTGAGTTACTCTTTTCTTACAGATGGTGGAACAGTTTTTAGTGTAAAACAAATGGTGCTTCGAAATATACTGTATCTATCAATAACCTGTAATGATGTTTATTGCTGTAGGTTTGCCTGACCTGGTTCCTGACCCCAACTATGTCCAGGCCTCCACATACATCCAGAGGGCACACATGTACTCTCTCCGCTGTGCTGCTGAGGAGAAATGCCTGTCAAGGTAAGTTCAGAAACTGATGCCTTAGTGTTAACTGTATGCAATATGCATGGAAGAAACTGCTGGGCTGCTTCATTACTTCCTTCACAGGTTTTCCCAATGATTCTAATGAAGGCTGTGTTCCATTTAGTGCAGCCAGACTATAGACAGAGTTATGCACACTCAGTTCACTTCCACTGGTCCGATATGGCGTCTCCTCTACATAGACTTCTATTGAGAATGGGGAAACAACCAACTGTGACAAGTCCTGGACCAGAGGTAGAAATGCACTGAACCCTGGTAACAGCCGATCTATTTAGATTGCTTTGTACTAATAGTACATGAACAGATAACATTTATTTGTTACTGTACGTTAAAACAGTTGACATGTTAGAAAATATCTCTTTGCGCCACACCCGTTGACAACAATGTATTTCCAAAATGAACAGTGGGCAAGCGCAGCACAGTTGTTAGACCGATTTTCATACAGTATCTCTGTGCAAATGTAATCAAAAATAATCCAGCCGTAATTGGGAGCATTTGGAACCCACTCAAGGAACTATGATATGGTCCGTGCTTGGTCCACAATGGTGTAGAGTCTTTTCATTGAGCCTGCCGTGCCCAATATCAGCACCTTGACTCTGTTTGACCAGAATGGAACACAACCTAAAATAGCGTCATTGGTAACACCTGAAGGGCCTCGATCAGTTTCTTTCTAATATGCTGTGGCTGTGAATAGAGCCTATATTTACTCAAATTACACGTGCTTTGTCACTTACACACTCTACAATAGCCTATGTCACAATCTGCAGGTAACAAAGGTTCTCAGCCGTTTAACCCAAAGTAAGGACACATATTTGTAAGATGAAAAATAAATAAAGAGTTTTAATACTTAATATAGCACCACAAATACCTCAACCACATTTGGATCAATTTATATGTCGGCTAAAAAAAAAAAAAGAAGATTGGTCGTACATCTGCTATTTTCCCATAAGTAAATAAAAAGAACAAGCTCAGTACAGCATAAAATGAAGTGAAACACTAGTGGTCACCTTGAGGGTCACTGTATAGTCATGGGGCACGTACAGTACAGTATATGGTCTGTTCCCTTCACTGAACGCCACCGGGCTACCAGGCCTTTTGCTTTACACATAGACCCACTTGAGAAGATGGAAGTGTACCGTCCCCTTCGGTGCAGCTTCCCCCCATCATCACAAACACACAGCCATCCCTCAGCAGATCCCTCTCTCATATCCTGTCTTGAGTTCACAGCAATCACACACAGATGGCCCGCTGTAATTTGCCATACACTCCCAATGTCAACACTCGGCCAGCAAGATGAATGGCTTTAGAGCCTCTCTCTCTGGTATTGAGGGATCACGGTTTGTGCCCCCGCTCCCCCACCCCCCTCTTCTCCAAGATAAGAGAAAACCCTGTGCAGATCGAAATCTCGCATCACAGTACAGAGCACTGCAGCTACCTGAATGTTTTTCTCACAGTGGAGTTGGAACAAAACAAAAAAGTGTTATCAATAGATAGTGTTATCTGTGATCTGTTGTTATGAATAATTTATTTGATGCCGAGGGTGTATGTCCCTCGAAGCTTTAGCTATTTTTTTTATGCATGCATGCATTTATTTATATGTATTTATTTGTGAGTGATTGAGTGAGTGAGTGAGAGGTAATCACGTAGAGGGTTTAATATCCATGTTTCTCTGTGCTTTTCCACAAAAGTAAGGAAGGTACCCACAAGCTCAAAGCTGCACAGCTGCTTGTTTGAGTTCACAGATCTGCTACTAATTACTTATTTATTTATTTTTCCCCCCAATTTGAATCCTGAAATGTACCCGTTTTGGGGGTTTCTTCCCTGCAGAAATGATAGAACTACCACCAGCAAAATGTTAAAGGGGCTCCATTGATTTGACATTTTTGGTGTTTTTTTTTCTGTGATCTGTGATGAGGTTTGAGGAGAAGATACGGGCAGAGGGTGCCCGTACGATGGACATTAGGGTGCTGCAGCTGAAATGGCTTGGCATAGAATCCTGAGACAGGATGGATGAATGACCTGATGAGATCATTCAATGAGATGATCTGGTTGTTTAGGGTTAACTGGGTATAAACAGGTAAAAGGGCATGGGTGGTGAAAATGTTGTGCTAACATCACAGACATACGTATTATTGCTTGGGTCTTTGTGTGCTCATGACGTTCCATGTGGTCTCTTTCTCCCTCTAGCACTGCCTACAGCTCAGAGACCACAGACTATGATGTCAGGGTGCTGCTGCGTTTCCCACAGAGAGTGAAGAACCAAGGCATCGCTGACTTCATGCCCAACAGACCCCGTCACACATGGGAGTGGCACAGCTGCCATCAGTGAGTACCCCCTACCACCAAGTGGTGTAAAGTATCGAAAGTACAAAGCACATTTACTACTGTCTCCAGAAAAAATGTATATTGCGTCCAGTGATGGGCATACGTACAATGCTACATATCGAAACTAGCGCCACGCTTTGATCTCGGATCAAAATATTCCATTGAGAAAGAATAAGCATGTTCCACTGTTAGGCTCAGAGTACTGCTACAATCGAATGGGGAAGATTACAAGTAAAACCATGCTTGGCTGATTTATGTATGATGAGTCATGATTGGATAAAAACAGTATAGGAATCCCAATCAAATGCAAGATAGGGAAGGTCATGTCCCTGAAAATTAGGAAGCAAACCACAAGCGTGATGTGAATGTGAAACATTCATTGTCAGTTCATCACACGGGGCAACGAAGATACAACACAACTTTATTGCATAATTACACACATCTGTGCTTTCATCCACACTTCCATAGCCTTTTAATATTATTTCCAATCCACAGGGACAAGTGAAGTGATATCTCTAGATGGTGGTGGTGGTGTTAGACGTCTCAGCGTGTAGTTACAGTAATAGTTAGCAGAGGACTAAGAATTAGTCCAGCTCTATAGCATTAGGCGTTGTGGCGTTCACACGGGCAGATGCAGATAGACTAATAGGCCATTGATTGATTGATTGATTGAGTAGTTTATTGGCAGAAAGTAATCGGTACAGGTACAGTCATACAGTACATAAATGAAGTCAGCCTACGTGGAAAAGTTTAAGATTGACTGGCCAACTCTAAATCACTCCGACGCCAACACTGTAATTTAACTCAAGTTGCTAGGCTACAATGTTGCTAATATCACTTTTCATCATCGAGTTGCTGCAAAAATCCGAGTACAGCCTATACTCCCGTCGGCGCATTAACAGTCTTACTGTACCGTAGCTCTCGTAATGAAAAAGAAAAATCATGATAGAGTGAGCGAACGCCAAAGCCTCCAGAGATCCTCCTCATCATCATTAGTTAGGTGCTGTCTGTCTGTAGACACGGCTGGTATTTGACAGCAGCAGCAGCAGCAGCAGTGGGTGAAACGCAGCGCTAATGATGTCCTGTTAAGGTACCCACTTCACTTATCTGACTCAGGGACATTTTAATGACCCAACTAGCTTAATAGGAATATGTCTTTTTTGGGTACAACTGGGTCACATGCTGACAATTTATAGACTCAACAGTTAACACATGCTGCTGTTTTGTGGGCATGAGGACAATAGGGCTCCATACATCGTTGTCATTGGGTAGACGCCTCTTATAGGCCATCCGTATATACAGTACAGTATCACAAGTTGTTTTATGTATTCTGTGGAAAGTACTGTAGCGAAAACAGCCATTCTTCCATTTCCGTAGAAGTAACGGTTTTGTTCGTACAAGGCTGTCCACCGCAGCAACGATGCGCAACACAAAATGTACCCTATTCATGGTACAGTATAAATTACTATTCATAAAGCAACCGACTCTATTGTATATGTTCGTGCTTGTGCAGCATGGCACATACTGTACCATGTACTGAGCCTTTTTCTTTTTGTCTTTGCATTGCGTCTGCACATTTTTGTTTGAACGTACAGATTCGTGTTGCTTTAGCAAGCTGATAGCTAGCGGGCTCACGTCGGGAAGAGTCTCTGGAGGTTCTGCGGGGAGTGAGGTGATGTTTGGATACCCCTAGTGTTTTCTCTATGACCCCATGCTCCATGCATCCCATGGCTGCTCTGTGTCTCGCTTTTCGACACGTCTTGTCTGCTTCTTCAACCACGGCGGTCGCCCCCCTGGCAGACCAATAAGCTCCACTCACTGCCCGGGCGGGCTGGCTGGCTGGCCGGGGATCATCTGTGTGGAATGTTTGGCCATGTCCACTGGTCGGCTTTCTTTTGTCACTCTAACTCAAATGTTTCTCAAAGCAGGGTCCAGGGATCCACAAATGATCCTTGAGGTTAATAGAATTAACAGAGCATATTGGATTGCTCAATGCATTGCCAAGGACCTTGAAATTGTTATTTATTTCCATCAAACACATTTTCAAACACTTGACTGAGTGGCGCTGTACTCTATATTAGTGAGACAAACGGCACCTCCTGTTGGTACTCTATATAGTGATAGGTGTACATGTGTACACATATACACGTGTATACATGTACAGTACATATAAAGACAACACCGGACCTTGGAGTGGTTACGCCAGTCAAAAATAGCTATAGGGGATCCCCTGGATGTATGTTCTGGGGACGTCCTGCAACCCCTCTAAGGACCCCTGAGGGTCCCACCCCCAATCGGCAAAAAATAATTTTCAGATTGGGGTCCGCAACAAAGCATATGAATTGGGCAGTGCAACGTGTCTGGCTGTGTGTCGTCAGGCAGCCTTGTACCCACTTGGGGGTACAGACATTCGAGACGTGCTGAGGCAATCGTTGCACTACTGGGCATTATGAGTGGAATGACAAATCTTTTTTTCTCCCATCAATCTAGTTTTCTTTTTCTTTTCTTTTTTTTCTTCTTCCTTTTTTCCTTTTTTAAATAAACTTTTTCTTTTTCTCCGCTCCACAATTTTGTCTGTAGTTTCATTCCCAAGCTGTCTCTGCCAGCTGGAAAACATGTATGCCTAAAAACTGTTATTTTTTTTAGGTTTCAAAAGCAACTACCAAAGTACCAGACGCTGTTAAACACTGTGCAAACATTTTAATCAAGTACAAATTTGTCACCATCGTAGGCCTAGCTATATTACATGAACTATGATTTGTTTGTCCATCACTTTGCATTTACGTTAGTAGAACATTTACCGATAGCCATTGAGAACAAATATCTTTGGGGAATGAAAAGTTTATTGTCAGATTTGACAATAAACCTTATTGCCTTACATTTGATTCACATAAACTTTGTTGTAGAGATGTTTTATTTATTTATTTATTTATTTTGCATCTTGGCCAATTGTTTTCACTTGAGTATTCAAAACAGGGAAAAGGAAATTGAATCGGTTGGGTTTTCACAAGCTATGACAAAGTTTGAATCTTTTAAAGCTCTCTCCAAGTTTGGTCCGGGGCACACCAGCTAAAAATGGACTCTTTAGGTTCTCTATAACTGCCAGGCTGGAGAAATGGAACCAAATGGATCTGTAATGGCCGAACCACACCACAGCGCCGATGTTGTGTCGGCTTGTGAGAGATTGGTGCTTTAACTGCTCATATCAGACCAATAGACCTTTAGGTAAGCCCCGCCCTCTTGTCCACCCTAGGACACTTTCCAGCCGGGCTCATTCATTCCAATGTAAATATCATGGACTTTATTTATACACAATAAATACTGGTTCATTTTTGGAACCGGACCTTCAAAGTCCATGAACAAGGCATGCCCTATGCAGTGGAAAAATGTGTGTATGACCTTTATTTATTTATTTATTTTTTTTAACTATTTTTATCATATAGGGAAGCTATTTGTGGAGAAGTTTGTCTATCACATGTTATGCTTAGCTGTGATTGGACCATAGCAGATTGGGGAGGGGCTTAGCTAAAGGTCTATTCTACAGGGCTGCCTGGAGTAGCAGCAGCGTGGATCATTTCTGGCCCTTTTAATTTACCACATGCTTGGCTGGTTAACTGGGATTTTATGTTGATAAGATAACAGGAATAGCATATGCAGGAATTACAGTTTGGGCAGGCTCATTTTTGAATCTGAAAGCAACAAATCATTGAAACGTCAAAACTTGAACACAAAGGAATTGTTCAATTTTCATGTATGGAGGGTCGCCTTGTAATGGACACGGCTGTGGCGGGGTCAGTGTGAATGAATGAGCAAGTCAGAGCAAAGTGTTCTCTTCATATTGCTTTAACTTATGTGCCGAAGTGCAACAAGACATATCACACACCGAAGGGACATGCGCCAACATGCGTCAAGACCGACTTTCTTGACACTTCAATGTGATAAGGGCATAAGGGTCTGATTCTTTAAAAAAAATGTTTGTGATGCAGCCACTCCAATGCACGGCTTTGTGTGAATGTCTGTCCATTTGAGAACAAAATGTCTGTGACATTATGTAGTTGACATCATCAGACATCATGTGATGAAAGCACTCACTTCACATGGGTGTGATTTTTTGTAGTCATGCATCGATCCCCCCGAAAAGCCAATAGTTGTTTGAGACTGTAGGTGTCTCCATGTATGATGATCACGGCACTGACCTCGCTCTGACCTAATCAAACCCTTGAATACAGGTAAGTATATTTGTCCAGCCATGATTTCATGAGGCCTGGCTGAGCCATTGAGGCCCATACAGCTCAGTTTATGTAGCGTGAGGCAGCTTGATGTACATGACACTAGTATGTCGCAGGGACTTACCTCAATCCAACCCTTGATGCTGAGTGCCAGGCATGGACGCTTTGGGTCCCATTTTTAGATCACAAAACAATGGAAACGGTTTCATCTGCTAGCAAATGGCATGCCATTGACATATGTGGGATTTACAGAATGTGACATCACATTCAGCAAGAACATCGGAACTCTTGTTTGAGCCAGTAAACCCCAGAGCACAGATGATCTACGGATTGTGAAAATTCTTTTTTCCCCCACATACAAACATTTTCTAGCCACTGCTCTGAAGAACCAGTTTTGGTTTGATTCGAGTACCTTTTATTTCTCTGTGTGCAGTGCTTGGAATGCAGCACGTCAGGCCTGTTCTAAATAGTTCCCATACATGCCTTGTTTCTGTGTAATGACACACACTGTGATCCCCCCCCCCCACACACACACACACATCCATCCCTGTAAGTCCCTCTGCTGTTGCAACACAAGTGGAAAATGACTCATGGGTGCATAGAGAAGGATTGGAATGTTTTGTATATCGTTGCTGTCGGGTTGGAAACCTTGTATGTCCTTGAAACCGTTACTTTTCAGGAAATTAACCACATGCTTAGCCCCGGATTGGACATGACGGTAAACATCACACCTGTGTGAAGAGAGTGGGCACTCTTATCATGTTATCAATATCGATTATAACATGATGTTTGTTTAAGCGACGGGTTATAATGTCTGTGTTTAGTGACAAAACAAACAGTCATTTCTCTTCATTGTCAATGGTGTTTTAAAAACAAACATTGTTGAAAAACATCAAGGAAGTGAGTGAGGAAGATGATTGTGATTGGCCGGAATGTGATGATGTACGATAATGAGAGCGGTGAGCGGCCGTCGCTTCACACGGTCGGCACAGTGTGTGTCAGGCTTGCGACGGTGCAACTTGCGTTAGTATTGTGTGACTCCACTCTGTTATAAAGTAAGGTGTTCATTCTACTCTTTTGGAATAGAATAGTTAGAATACGCTTGTGAGGTTAGTAGTTCAGGTGCTGTACAACAAACTTTGAACATGGATATACGAGGTTTCTGCACGACAGCAATGGTATAAGGATTAATTTACTAGTCATTCTTATTCTGGCTGCTGCTGTGTTCTTCCAGCACTGCATTCCCTATAGCTGACATAGCCGTGTGTGTAGGGGGAGGGGGGGGGGGGGTTCTATGATACTGAGTAAATGCAAGGACCCATTCCAGACAGCTCATGTGCAGCCGTGCACATAAGCACTCGCACACACGCACACACATACGCGCACACACGCACACATGTACAGTACAAGCACAGATAATCATCTCAAGACTTCGGTCCAAATAAATGCCTGGTGTGGGAACAAAAATAAAGAGCGTTTCAGGCCCCTGGCGTCCGCCTCTCCAAATTCCCTCGTCCAAAGACAGCCCGGCACTGAGGCGTATGTGAGTGTGCAACATACTGTAAACGTGCACTCAACCCGCGCATGCATTGCACCGCCCGCCACTCATATAAAGTACAACATTCTTGCCTCTGAGTGGAGTAGAAGGCACCGAGTGTTGGGAAAACAGAAATACTCGTCCTGTTTTCCTCGAAATTCTTAGTTACTTTCCTCAATATCAAGTGGGAGTCATTCACTCTGTGGCCTTGCATGGTAACAGCCATGTGTAGTGGTAGCAGAGCGAACATGGTGTGACAGATGTACTGTAGCTTTCAGCCCCCGCAGAGATTGGCAAACAGCACTTCACCTGAGAGCTCCTCTTCACTCCCCCAACACTCTCTCTCCCCCCTTTTAATATGGAAAATATGAGCCAGTTTGCATTATTGTCACCCGCTCCGACGGTGGAAAGTACCCACTTTTCGCTCCAAAGCCGTCAGTCATTCTTTTAATGACTGTTCCAGTAAAAGTCCTCGTCCGTGTTGAAACATGGACCATGAGCTCAGGAGCGCTGGCATCATTCACCGTCTGTCTGACTTTTTTTGTGTCTGACTGTACAGCGTCCAGCACTTACCTCACCTGTGTGACATCCATACAAAGCGAGCGCATGCTGCTCGACACGTTGCGGAGCTCGCGTGACTTTCATTCATTGAGAATATCTTTTTAGTGTCCTCCACTGCAGTAGTTTTCAACCTTTTTGGCATTCTTCAGCATTTGAGCCACGGACCACCATTTGAGGACATTTTAGCCCCACAAACCCAAAAACTAAAGATTTCTTTTGCTTTTGTCCACAATACCAGGCTGTATTTGGGAAACAAAACAGGCTAACATAGTTAAAAATTACCATTCATCTTCTACATTCTCTCGCTGTGTAGACTTGGTCTAATTCACATGGTGAAAAAGTAACTCTTGAGAGTGTAAACTTGAAATGGACCCGTAAGGATCCATTTGGTTTCATGTTTTTAAACAAAGAGTTACATCTGCTTAACCGACTGTCCATCATTTAGCTGGGCCTGGGGACCACCTGGAACCCTCTCAACGACCACTGTAGTATAACAGTTCATTATCCAGGGTAGACCGGGCCGGGTAAAAGGCCAGCTTGGAATTAACCAGAGCCTTCTAGTGGGAGAGTTAGGATATTCGCGTTCACTCCTGTGCGTCAGGGCAATGGCGCTGCTGGAGGAGCAGCAGCGCTGATGTAGAAGCCATTTGAGTGCACTCTGAAAGCGGAAGTGGATGAAAATTAATGGGATTTAATCATAGGGACCAGCAAAGAAGGCATGAAAACATCATGTATTAATGGCGGTGACCTCGTAAACAAACTATCGATGCAGGCAAATTAAGGAATGCCTTCTGGAGGTTGATTTCGGATACTTTTGTGCTTGTCAATCTTAATCTGAAATCTAGCTGCAAGCAGCAATAAAGCGGGGCGAAGCAAGCAGCTCTGTCCCTTTTGTGCCCATATATGAAGATCTCTGTGTATCTGGTTTATCCCGTGTCTCTAGTCAAGTCAATGGGGTAAATTTAATGCACTATTAATTTAGTGAATAATTAACACTTGGTTAATTTGAAAAAAGGGCTTTGTTAGTCTCTTCCTAATATTATGGTCAATGACCGTGTGAGTGATTGGTGCGGTAAGTGAGGAGTTACGGCGCTTTTAAACATCCAGACATTCATTCATTATAGTTCCCTCATCCAATTGACAAAAACAAGAATGGACCAAGTCCCCTTCGGGGACTGCTTGGATCCCTTAATTACAGACACCTGGCAGAGATGACACAGAATGCAAAAAGGCACTAACAAATATTTATTAAAACACACCATAATTAAACTGATAGATGCAATGCACACACACCAGCCACATGAAAGCGCATGCATGCAAAGCCCACCTCTGATCTTACTTTGCAGATACAGTCATTAACAGCCGTTCATACATCATTGGGGTGTTAATGTCTTGTCTCATCAGTGCATTATTGTTGTCATTAATTAAAATGCCTTGTCCTTTGATACCGTGGTGATGTTTATCCATGCTGCAACATCATTGACAATGTAAACGTGAACAGGTGAGGGGCCGCAGGTTGAGCAAATCAACAACTCCTCTCATTTACATCAGAGGACTGCTGTACAAAGTACACAATATTTGTACTTGTATTTGTACTAGTGATGGTAGATTCACGGTGATGTGAGTGTGATGTTACAGATCACTCTAGAATAGATGAAGGAAAGGCATGGTTTGTTTACACTGGGTTGTCACGGTCACCCCTGATAGCTGATATGTCCTTTGCATGGCCGACTCACCCAGTTTAACAGCATGAAAGCAGCGGTCTATCAACAGTGTCACTCAGTGGTATTAGCAGTCTATCTCTCGACGAAACTGTTAATTGATGATTGAACTAACACGTCAGACCAGAGTGATGGAGAACCTGTTGAATGAACAGCCAGCGGTTTCTGGCGACACTGAGTTCCATGTAGAGCTGAGAGACCGGAAAGACCGGTCATGAATCGGGCCGAGATGAGGACGCCCCAGAGGCAGCCAGCAAGCCGGTGATGCCTCCGGTGCAGACGCAGCGCTGCCTGTGCTGGGTGTGCGAGAGAGAGCGCCTGTCTGACTCCCTGGATCTCAGGGAGGAGCAGCTGCGTAAAACCCGTAGAGACCTGGCCCTGGCGCTGGAGCAGAGGGAGCGGGTGGAGAGGGAGAAGAGGGCAGATCACTGCATTTAGAGCTAAAGATGTGGAAAGCTGCCTTGTGGTGGCACTATAACCAGCCATTCAAGAAAATTTGGGGCAGAGGTTCATCGTTGGCGTCCAGGGAGTGTGTCTGCAAAGTTTGGCATTGATTGGATTAACAGTGCCGGAGATGAGCTGGAAATGGACGGACGGATACACGGACGGACAGAGTGCAAATCATACTCTTCACCATGCTTTCGGCCTGGTGGGGACAAGCATGGTCACAGTGTGCAATTTCTTTCTTTCCAAACATCTCAAACCTTCCTAACCTCCATGGGGAACTTTTTCTAGTTTGTCATAACATGGATCTTGATGAAGAAAAATAATTGGAAGATTTATACAGCTGCTGGCTTTGCCAACATGTACACTATAACTCCACATTGTTAGTACAAGAGAAAAAAATGTTAAAGGATGATGATGCCCCTTGATAACCCTGCATGGCAAACATGCCTGCACTCACACAGAAACCGTGGGCGATGGAGGTGCTTTCCCCCCTTTTTTGAGTGGTGCTAGACACGCAGCTACAGTATGTATGTCCCTACACATGTCCTCAGCATGAACAGCTGAAACACCTCTCAATACCACTGGATGGTACTGTTGAGCAGTCTCTCTCTCTCTCTCTCTCTCTCTCTCTCTCTCTCTCTCTCTCTCTCTCTCTCTCTCTCTCTCTTTCTTTCTCTCTCTCTCTCTCTCTCTCTCTCTCTCTCTCTCTCTCTCTCTCTCTCTCTCTCTCTCTCTCTCTCTCTCTCTCTCTCTCTCTCTCACACACAGACACACACACTCGCACACACTCACAAAGAGGCCAGGGAGGAGAGCATGTAGTATGTAATACAGCAACGAGTACAGCAAAGCACCACACAATTTAGAAATATTCTGTTACATATTGAAAAGAAATACGACAAAGTTTTGTTACAAACTGTAACAAACTGTCTGGAAGGTTACCAAACTGTGCTCCCAATTTGATGGTCCACTACATCCATGATGCGATAGTGTAGCGTGGTGATTTCTATAAGCAGTCATTAGTGGGTGAGGCCAGACCTAGTGCATCATTCTTTCAACATGTGAACGGCCGGGCCCATCTGTTTGAAGGAACCGCCCTGCATTCTGGCGTGCGTGTGCACCATTGTCTCACATCCTGTGATCTGATTGGGTTTTTATTTAGGAATGTAAAAGCACAAACATTCAAAGTATAGCATCATGATGACACCAAACCCCAGAAAACAGCCCTTTATAAATGCATTACTGTAAAGCCCCTTTTATTGCCAAAGAGGTCCTTAGTGAAAATAAACTAATCTCTGGAAGCAAACTAATGGCCAGATAAACCTGCCATTCCCTGTTGCAGCTCCAGTCCAATGGTTTAAACTCCCTCTCTTAAACGTGAAACAAGCAACGCTCCATGTCACAATGCTGTCTTATTGCCATAATAAAAGTACTTTGTTTTTATTTAAAAGAGAATTTGTCTGGCTTTTAAATGTACAGTATCTTTGTGTATAATTGGTCCTCACATAATGCTGAATTATGAGATGCTAAAATGTCTTTCTACGTAAATCTGTACAGCCTTCCTTGGAATGTAAATGTAAGAAATGTATTGTAATAAAGACAAACAAAAGCCTTTGTTTATCTTTATAATTAAGGGAAATTTTACTTTTTTAGCACCTACTCAGACTCATGTTTTGTTTTTTTAAGTGAAACATCCTTTTAAGTTAATTGCATTAATACTACATAAATAAATCACACACACACACACACACACACACACACACACACACACACACACACACACACACACACACACACACACACACACACACACACACATACACACACACACGCATGCACGCATGCACGCACGCACGCACACACACACACGCACACACACACACAGTAATGTTTGCCATAGACACATACAAAACAGAAAAGGTACAACAATCACAGCACTCTATCTTTAAATTTTCCCTGCTTTTCTCTTCTTTTTTTCCAAACAGGCACTACCACAGTATGGATGAGTTCAGCCACTATGACCTGTTGGAGGTGTCCACTGGCCGCAAGGTGGCCGAAGGACACAAGGCCAGCTTCTGTCTGGAGGACACCACATGTGACTTTGGCCACCTGAAGCGTTATGCCTGCACCTCTCACACACAGGTAAATGATTACCAGAGACGTAAACTGAATACCTGCTTGATCATACAACAACAACCATAAACGCAGAAAAAGTGGCAGATCTGCAAGCTCGGAATGAGACACAAAAAAGGGACATGTTTTCCTTGAACTTGTCAATCTACAACTGCCGCCATATACAGTATACTGTAGGGTAATACAGTAGCTATTGGTTGTACAGTATATTGGAGTTTGCTGGTCTCAGGTGGTTAAAGAAGGGAGAAAGTATTTTGGATGTCTGTTTGACGCACCTGTTTGGGAAATGTCACTCTAAAGCCAGACGCAGAATTCCTCAAAGTCTCATGAAGTCATTGAGAGTGTGGTTTTCCACATGTTATTCCTGTCATGTCCACACGTGTTTCTCTCTCCAGGGTCTCAGTCCAGGCTGCTATGATACCTACAACGCTGACATCGACTGTCAGTGGATCGACATCACCGACATCCAGCCAGGAAACTACATATTAAAGGTAAGACGTTATAGAAACAGGAGAAGGGTCACTCTACTGTACTCCATTGGGTTTTGAGAGGGCCAATGGGGAAGTGTGTGTGTGTGTGTGTGTGTGTGTGTGTGTGTGTGTGTGTGTGTGTGTGTGTGTGTGTGTGTGTGTGTGTGTGTGTGTGTGTGTGTGTGTGTGTGTGTGTGTGTGTGTGTGTGTGTGTGTGTGTGTGTGTGTGTGTGTGTGTGTGTGTGTGTGTGTGTGTGTGTGAATCATTTGCTATTAAATGAATCAGATCACCACTTAAACTACATTTGATTTGTCATTATTTGTCACGATTGATCGCCAAAGGCTTTCAAATATAAACACTAGAACATTCAATAATAGCAGATGTACTGTACTTATTTAAACATATTGTTTGTGAGCCCTTGGCATGGGGGAGCCCATCAGGGGCCATTCCACCAAAGATGATTGATTGAGACTGCAACAAAGCAGATGGAAACTTTCTGTAGACTTTTGACGTTTACCACAGCTCCTCAATGACTCTGCAAAAGCTGTCACGGGTCTTGACTTGATGGAAGGAGTAAAGGACCACATTATATTCCATTGTATTCCAGGGTCACGCTTGAATGACACATAAAGTTTAATACGGGGACGAGATCAATGCCACACAATGTGCCTCATACTGCCAATGTTGTGTGGAAATCTTGTATGTCTAGAAAACGTCACAGGAAATGGGGGAGAAAAACAATAAAGTGTGTTACAATGTGTCCAGTATAGTCAGAATGTAGTCGCACGCACTTGTTAAAGGACCATTATTTTTCTCCAGGTAACTTCATAAAGTTGGTCCTCATTATTGCTCACTATCAGCTGACAGAATTTACTATTCGTTCTAAGTTCCCAAGGGGGAGGTGGAGTATTTTGGACACACATTTTCACGACTCCTGTACGATGAAGCAGCTGCTATGGCCTTAATTACAAACCTATATTGTTCAAAAACTACCCAAAAAATATGAAATAAGAAACGAAATATGGAGATACGGGGTATTCTGGCCGAAAAATATCCACTGCACTCCCAAACCCATTGAATCCTACATGCCTCGTGCAGCTTTCCAACCAAAGAGGAATCGTAGTTCAATTCGGCTTTGGTATTATTAAGCCTCAACAATGAGTGCAGCTGTTGTATGCAGCCTGGACTCAATGTCTAGCTCAATGATGATTTGATAAGAAACACGTCATTGTCCTCCTGCATGACCCTGGCACCTATGTTTTAAGTTCAGAAACCTATAGGCATACTCTCAGCGTCTTTTTTTATTTTATTTAAATCCTTGCAAATAGCACTGGTGTACAACAAGCTCACAATGCATTACAACAGAGAGATCCATGTGTTCTGAACAGTGCTGTATTGCTGCTCACATTTCAACGGCACCTTTTCCCTGTGCACTTTGCTTCCCCCCTTCCTCTCCACATACAGCTCCAGGTCAACCCCAAGTACCTGGTACTGGAATCAGACTTTACCAACAATGTGATCCGGTGCAACATCCACTACACAGGACGCTTTGTCACCACAAACAACTGCAAGATAACACAGTGAGTATGAACCTCCAAGTCGGCAGTAGCCATTGCACCAAGACACAGAATGAGGATGTACAAATGGAACTGAATGTACACTCTATGTTCTGCCATGTTCAACAGAGGCCTGAACTGAGAGGAATAGTGTGTTCCCCCACTTCACATAGGCCTACTGTATACTGTATGTTCTTCCACCAGTGTAGTTCCAGTCATGTGAAAAGCAAGAGGTGACTTCATGTGTATGGAAGATTTCATGCCACACCATTTGCACCCTGTGCTGGGAAAGACAGACCTACGCTGTAGACACTAGACAGTATCATTTGTTTTGAGTTGAGGGATTTGGGCTGAAGTACTGGTCAAGGAAATGCCTGTAGGCTTTACATCTGCTGTCTTCACAATATTTCAATATCCTAAATCAGGGTTTTTCAACCATTTGAGGAAATTTTAGCCCCACAGACCCCAAAACTAAAGATTTATTTTGCTTTTGTCCACAATACCAGGCTGGGTTTGTGAAACAAAATAGGTAAACATACAGATCAAAATGACCATTAATTTTCTAGTTGTGTAGATTTGGGCTGATTCAGATGCTGAATATTTTAACTCTTGGGAGTGTAAACATGAAACCAAATGGACCCACACACGTCGATTTGGTTTCATTTTTACACTCTCAAAGAGTTGCATCTGATTAAACAACTTTTTATCTGGTTGACCAACTTAGCTGGGGACCACCTGTAACCCTCACAAGAACCACTGGTAGTCCCCGACCCCGGACCACTTGTTGAAAACCACTGTACTAAATGCATTTGAACTGCTACAATTCCAAATGCTTCTTAGGTTGGTGGTCCCCAGTTCACATGTGATTGTTTTGGGGGTCCCGGTCCCCGCCTGAAAAAGGTTGAAAACCTCTGCCCTAACGAACCAACCAGTAGAGGTCAGCATTGACAAGCTACTGAGTACAAGTGGAAGTGGAAATTGGCTGGGAAATTAGAAGATCAAAAGGGGACAACTAAGATATAGTGCTGCTGGGGGGAAGCTTAGATTATCACTGAAAAAAAAAATCATAGCAAACGAAGGTCCAGGGCCTAATGCTTATGAAACGTGGGGCCCTCGTGATGTGAGTGCGTTTTTTGGGAGGGGGGGGGGGGGGGGGGGGGGGGGGGGGGGGTTGGGTTGTACCCCCAGTGACCCCCGGTGTGAAGTGAAGCCCAAACCCAACCGGAGGGCTAATGATGTGGTGACTGTGGTGTCTGTAGCCGCATACACACGGAGCTGGGGCGAGACGGCATGACGCGGCGCCTGCCAAGCGCTGTTTTATGGACAGACTCTCATAGTGCTTTAAATTACTTAGTGGACTTAATGGGTTCTTTGCTGAAATATCTGATGATTTAATGAATTATGTGCTCATTCTCGAGTCAAGATTAATGACCTTTGAAACTTTCATATTTCGCCTCAAAGGAAGCAGTAGGGGAGTCGGCGCCCTTCAATAGCTCTTTATATCAGTGCACTCAGTGTTACTATCTTGTAGGGACTTCAGTGGGAGTAGAT